>OY728128.1:422004422-423254422 GCA_963277665.1 Viscum album
AAATACCTTTGTGGAAAACCCACATCGGAAATAAGGTTAATACAATTTAGCCTTAATAAGAGGGAAAGGGAAATGAAAAAGTCACCAACAAATTATGATCTCGATAAAGAGAACATTGGTGGAAATTAGAGACATATAATTGGAGGAAAACGTAAATATTTGTAGGGAGTGATTGAGGTCATCAATCACAAACAACTGTAAAATTGAGGGCCTCAAAGCCTTCAATCAATGTTGATTTAAAATATCATCAGTTCAACAAAACATAAGGTATTAGGATAACACTTTTTTTAATATCTATTTACTAAAGTTTAAGAATTAATTTATTCATCTAATAAGAGACAGATGTATATATATATATATATAATTGGCAAGTAGAGTTTCAACCATCAAAAAATTTCTACCACAAACTCAACTTTCACTCAAAAAGATAATAGAACTCCAAAATATTATATTTATCTAAATCGTACAAGGTTCCAAATATTAACACATACCATGAACAAAAATATTTTGTAATAACCAGGAACTTCTTGTAGGATAGTGGTATTTAATAAAGGCATGTCGCACTATGGTTGTGGTTTCGATTCCTGTAGCTTTGTCCGACGCGATGGGTTATCCCCTGACCTGCAGGTTGTCCTTTTTCCTAAAACAATGGTATTATAATATTCCAAAAATAATATTCAGAAATTTTTTAACCTTAAACAATACTATCCAAAGTTCAACTTAATCCATTCCAACCTTTATAGTTATCCAAAATACCTTTGTCCAGACTTTCTCTAAAAGGTCTCCAAATTCCAAAATCAATTGTATCATCGGATTACTCAAACAAAGTAATGTTTCTCTTATTGTCACATACAAAAATATGATTACCTTGATCATATTAAAACCTTAATGAAAACAACAAGTATTTCAGTATAATACTTATATATATCACATTATTCTTATAACCAGAATATAACCCTTGAGTCCAAAAGTAGCAATAGATTAATTATTCCACTTCAACTGTAGTAACAACATAAGATTTTCCTTGATCCCTTGGCCTTTTCTGAGGTAATTTTCCCAGATGCTTAGGACCTTCATTTGAATAATGCCCCATTTGCCTAAAATTGTAGCATTCCACATTGATAGCCTCTTTCTTTCCCTTGCAATCACGAGCCTGGTGACCTTTTTCTCCACATTTATAACAAACTTCCATTCCATTTAGGCAAGTACCGGGGTGATTCTTCCAACAATTATCACATAATGGAAAATCCTTCTTTCCCTTTTTTACTTTATCTGTCTCTTGTTCCACCATTCTCTTCTTCTATTTCTTTACTTTATTTTCATAAGATTTACAGAATTCTTTTTCTATCTTGATAGAACACGAGACTATATCTTTATACGTTTAGAAAGATTGTGATACTAAATCTCAATGTAGAAATGTTTTTAACCCATCAAAGACATGATCAATCTTACTTCATGGGTTACGTATATAATCTGCAGCATACCTCGCAAACCTAGTATAGTTGGCCTCTTACTTTGCAACATTCTCATCCTCCTTTTGTCTCAGACTCAGAAATTGCCTTTTCATATCTGCTCGATGGTCACGAGGAACGTATTTTTCTAAGAAAATCACTTTGAACTCTCTCTCCATTCCATACTTGATTCATCTTCATCTTCCTTTGTATTTTGAATCAATGACCACCATTGATCAGCATCTCCAGTGAGGCGGTAAACTGCCATGATAACCTTTTCCCTTTCACTACTCCCCAAGGCATGGAATATTTTCTCTAAGGAATTTATAAATTTCTTAGCTACTAAGGGATTAGTACCCCCATTTAATGTTGGTGATTGTTTCCTCATGAAGCGGTCTAACATTGATCCTCCACGTTGCAGATCAGGGTGCTCTATACGAGTAAGGTTATTATTCATAACCTGAGTGAGTTATCCCAGTATGGTGATAATTTGATCAGCACAAGTTGTATATCCAGCTCCACTATAATTATCTTGAGCAGGATGGAAATTGCTACATGGAGTGCATGCATTGATACGGTTTCCATTCCTTCCACTAGGCGCCATTTCTATACAATGGCATAAACTAGATAAGTTTATGAATCAAAATACATAATTCCATACTTGTAAAACACTTAACATAAATTGAAAATTTTATGGATGTAATCCATAATCATAAAATATTTTCCTTTGAGGAATTATATACTCATATACCCTTCATAATGGTTTGTAATGAAAATGAGAATTATCCTAAGCATATCCCCCGGGAGTGCCGTAACCAAGAGTGCAGCAAGGCCAGTTTTCATGCACCAGTTCCTGTTCAAGTCTAGCTCAAAGCAGTGTTTTCAGGTTTTACCCCTAGGTACATCTATGCCAGAGCCGCCTCTATCTTCTCATATCCATATAGGGATGTATTTCTTAGAAAACTCACAAAATCTCTACAACAACAAAATTCTTGGAAGTTCTTCTATACTAATCCTCAAAGTCTATCTTATGGCTATGTGCTCTAATAAGAGTGTTTCTAAATCTAGCTTCCAAGGTTGGTACTAAACTGCCTCTGATACCAACTATAACGCCTTGACCCTAGTGACCCCGAGTCAGTGCATTAATGCGTAACATTGGCATGATCACAAAAGATCATGTCTCGAAAGACCAATTAGTTTAGTATCCATGGAAACACTTGATACATTCATAAGTATTACATTACATCATAAAGTAAAACAAAACTACAACAACATCTTGTCTTCATATTCCCTCATACTATCCCTACAGGTCATTCATAATATAGTTCTTCACATCTTGTAAAAATTAAAACATTGGAAGGGGTGAGCTCAGATGTTCAGTAAGGATAAAAATATATGGGAAGCTTTCATAAATAAACATTAACATTTAAGGCAATGTATAACTAAAAAAAGCCTTTTAAACTTGAAGTTCAGCATAATATGGAAAAAATAAAATGAAATAATGCCATTTTCATATTCACATGGATATTCTACAAGTCGAATAATCACATGCAATATCAATAACCACTTTCATAATGATGGAATACATAATTCCATACTATCATAACCACGTAGCCAAGGCCTCGTGCCAAGAATACAAATAAGATTTTGTCAAGGCCTCGTGCCAAGAATGCAAATAAGATTTTGTCAAGGCCACGTGCCAAGACACTAGTTTGTCTCATGAGACCTGCTGATGCATCGAGGAGCTATAACGGGCTCCACCCGTCACTTATTAAGTTCAATGCATATTGAGACATATGTTATCTTTTGACTTCTATATTTTGTTTTGGAAATCACAAATGTCTTTTCAATCGTATCTTACTGACTTTGTCATTAATACTGTACTGACTCTGTCAATCGTACTGTACTGACTCTATCAATCATATCATACTGACTCTGTCAATCGTATCGTACTGACTATGTCAATCATATCGTACTGACTCTATAAAATGTATTGCACTGACTCTGATATTCATATGTTCATTACTTGTTTTGGTACTTAGACAAAAACACTTGTTCCATATGAATCGTACCATTGCTTATCATCAACATATATCTTGTGTTATCCAATACGATGTCGTTGAGTTTGTTACAAACTAATCAAAACGATGTCGTGCTTTCTGTTTCAATATGACCGTTATGATGCCAGGTGTCCAAGTCCCTCCAAGTTTTTCGGAGAAATATGACCGTTGGAGGAAACATGACCGTTGGAACCTGAGGCCTATAAATAGGAGGTCATTTGATGCTGACATAGAGAACGAATGAGATGGTGTGGAACAACTGTGATACTTTGCTTCAATAAAGATTCTAGAGAGAGATGATGTGACTTATCTCATCTGCTTTGTGTGTTTGATCATCGTATCGAGGGATTTCAAGTGATTGAAAGACATAGGTGCTGATTACCTACAAAATCGAGGGCTGCCGGGGATAGGCAGACAGACGAACCGATCATCGTATCGAGGGCTGACGGGGATAGGCAGACAGACAAACCGATCATCCTATCGAGGGCTGCCAGGGATAGGCAGACAGACGTGCCGATCATCGTATCGAGGGCTGACAGGGATAGGCAGACAGACGTGCTGATCATCATATCGAGGGCTGTCAGGGATAGGCAGACAGACGTGTCGATCATCGTATCGAGGGCTCACCAAGGTGTTGGTGAGACAGACCTTTTACCCTAGGTGAAAGGATAACCCTTCTCTTTGGGTTAAAAGAATTGTAATTCTTTTACATTTCCGCTGTTACTTGTATTAAAAAGGAATTTGTATTGTTTCCTTTCTTCTTTACATATTCAATTGTAATTGTTTCAATTATAATCATTCTATTACATATTTTATTTATTGATTCTATAAGCTTTAAGGTAGAATCATTCATCTTTGTATTACTCTGATTATTGTGTTCATCTTGAATACAATTGTTTTACATTACATTAGTATTACAATAAATCATACTCCTTTATATTCAATACAATTGTGGGTGTTTGTATTTGTATTAGTTTAAGATCATTCAAACTAATCACTTAGTTGCTAAAACTCAAAGGTTTTTTAAACCTACAATTCACCCCCACCCCCTCTTGTATTGTTCCATCTAATAGACATACATATATATATTCGATCCAACAATGCATTCCTCATATGAACAGGTTTAAACATATCATAAACCATAACATAATCGTATCACATAAAACATGCATCAAGTTAACATAAACTTTCCTCCTTTTAATCACAAGATATCAATACAACAGAATGATATAATAAAAACACTTTCATAACCATTTTCAATACCAAAATAAAAGTATATTAAATCTTGGCTTTTATTTTTCATTTAAAAAAATTTATGTCTTGTAGAGGAATCCAGAACTCAAATAATGGTCACGGCGGCAGAGAAGTCATTGTCACCGCATACGTATGACAAAAAAACATTCCTTTTTGTCGTTTAGTAAAACACTTCGTATAAAAATATTCTTTTTTAATAAATGTAAAATTCAAAGGGGTTTATACACAATATAAAAGAAAGTTTTGTATAAAAAAATATGCCTTAATGAAAGGAGATTGAGACGAAGTCCTTACAAAGATAATTTTTTAAATAAAATAGATCTATTACGTGTATTCACAATAAGTACACATAAATAAAGTACAAATAAAATATAGGACATAATAATATCATGAAATAATTTGAAAGTGGGAGATTAACCCCAAGAACGGAAATTAGGTTAAAAAGTTCCCTTACCTCATGTCCGACTTGACTCGACCGTTCTTTAACCTCCTGAATAATAAACTATAGTTAATTTATAATTTCTTAAGAACATTTTTCAAGTTTATTGTTTCTTTTATATCACTTATTACCATGTTATGAACATTATGTAATTATTTAAGTTAATAATGGTCGTTTTGTCGATCTTTGGTACTTGAGTCAAAAATAAACTTCATATAATTACAAGTTGTTCATGTGGTGAAATATCCATTATATCTAGAATTATATTCATGATGTAGATATCATATATATCATATATATCCAGTATATACATGCATTTATAATATTATATAACATTTAGAGGTAAGAAATGAAATGCACCGTTCATGGAGACGGTAAGCCGTACATAAGCATGAACGCTACTTTCATTTCTATTTCGTATTTAATGGAATGAAATTATAATTATATAAAGTTATACTATAATTATATTATAATATAATGTATAATACCATTTACTCCATCCGTTATACATCCCACATATGGCATTAACGATTCAAATCACTTTGAGGGGGCGGTAGTCTGCACTTCCTAAAATGAAATTATCGCGTTTACCCATAATGGAAATCATAAAGGTATGCCATAAATGAAAAATACAGAATCATAACGAAAACAAAAACATAATATATATCATATATAAAAATATTTTCATTATAATGGCCACCATGAGAGGTGTTAAAAGAAGATTGAACAATCATCATTTCATGAGGCATTAATTCGCCACCCATAGAAACAGTATGTTCTTTAACCATTAGATGAAGGTGTGTGTAAGTGTAAATAAAATACATCTCATAAAAACATACAATTATATTGAGGATACTTTTTTTGTTACGAAATAAATTAATAAAAATATTTCAGCAGGATGGAGAAGCAAAAGAACACAAGATATTACATTACCTTAAAATCGGGTAACTCTTTTTTATTTTAGCCAAAGGCTTCCGTGGGGAGACTTCTGCCCAAAGTGAGTCTTCTAGGAGTAAGAGAGGGAAGTTGAGAGAGTATTTGGGCAGAGTTTTGCCGATCCAAATGGCTTTTATGGTGTGAATAAGGTGGTAGAGGTGGGGGACATTTATAAGAGGAGAGGAGGGGCACTCTTGGAAGGTCATGAAATGTTACATTATTATGAAGTTCCTTTCGGATTTCAAAGGTCCCACAAAGATATATTTCAAGGATGAGGTGATAAGGGTTCGAAATATACCCATACAATAGTTTTTGGACAAGTGTAAGTCTTAGATTTTACATTATCTTTTAATTTTATTTAAATCGTTAATTAATGAGGTAATCGCTGCATCATCGTGGTGTCATAAAAAATTTAATTTATTTAATGTCTAAAAATTATAAAAAAATTACCATGATGTAGGAAATATTTTTATATTTCCAATGAATCTTTATAGTCAAAATTTTAACTTATATAACCCCATGTAATAATTGTTTTAGTAAAACAACACATGTTTGTGACAATTTTATTTTTACTTTAAATAAAAAGTTATTAATGTCATTTTCTTACTCAAGTGGCTCGATGGGGTCCCCAAGTTGACCCATGGATTGTCATGGTTGGACATGACTCATCCAATAAGGATATGAAAAGTGTAAAAGTATTTTCACATTTTTATAATATCATTTTTACCTTAAATTTCACTAATTACATTTAATCGCGATTAATAAAACTTAAAAGTTACTATTCACCAAAAAAATTATTTTAATCCCATTGAACCACATTTTACATCCTAATGACAACCATTTATGTCGAATTTTTGAAACTCAGTTCATAGAAGCGGTAAAGTTTCATTTAAATGAAAAATCAATTTTTTAACTACCACTTAGTGGTTTCACTATTCATTAAAAATTGATGTTTTTCAAAACAATGCCAAAATTTCACGCAAAGCTCTAATTGATATTCCAAATTCACTAATGATGTCTACTTTACAAAATTCCAAACATATAAGTTTCAATAATTAATTTTATAATTAATTCCCACTTTCACAACAAATAGCGTGTTTTTAAGAAACAATATATATCAAAAGTTTGACAATTGTTTATGTCCAATTTCAAAGTAAAATTAATTCTAATGACCACCATTGGATAAAATGGTAAAAATATATTCTAATTATACTTTAAAACCACTCAATAGTATAATTTATCACTATAAAATATTTTGATTAAAAAAGGTGTTTTGAAGTATTTTTCACTATTCATAAAAAATTGGAAGTTCTCAGAAAATTTCAAAAAATTAAACTTAGGATAACTTTGATATTTTGAATAAAAAAATGAAGTCCATTTTGAAATATAAAATTTATATAATTTCAAAAGGTGGGTATTACTATTCATAACGGCTACTTTGATTGGTCGCAATGTGTTAGAATCGCAAACCTTCGTACAATGTAAGCTATTGCATTATTGAAAGAGAGGCGTACCGTGGAAGCTCGGGGTGTTACAGAAACCCCCATCAGCTTGGTCATGGGTCCTCAAGCTACTGAGTGTAACCCTCTATGATATTGGGTGTGGGTCCTTGTGATACTAGAGTGGAACCCGCCATTAGCATTTCACATAGTTCCTCCATAGATATTTATAGAGTGGAACCCCCTGACGCACTAGGGTGCAGGTCAACTACTTAGATATTATGGGACCTCGACTATGTGTCATAGTGATGAGGTGTGGACCTTCACATAGTTACTTCTGGGAAGACGCATGAGATGTTGGGAATCATTTATGGACTTTTGGAATTGTTGTAAACTCTTCTTATTGGATTGATCTATGAGATGGAGATCCTCTTACTCTCTTTTTGGGGTTTATTTGATTGTGGATATATATATACCTTCTTTATCCATACCTTTCTATTTTATTACTCTATTTACATAAGATGTGAAGATTCATGTGGTATTCCATGTGCATTCTATGTTTATATTCTCATGGTTGGATGATTTTACTCTCATACTATTGGTGGAAAACACACAACATGTCATTCATCTACACACTATTTTGATCCCCTTGTGTTTGGACAAGTTTACCACTAATCTTGGTTTGGGTTAAGCTATTCTATTTCACTATATCTAGCTTTAATTTTTTTCTACAGTTTTTTATTCCTATTGTACCTCTTACTACCCCCTTCAGCTTTTGGGGTTTCATATTAGGTATGTATATACTCACCCCTATATGGGATTTGTTCATACATGTTGTTTCTTATGTAGACTATAGGAAGGTTGGTAGTGAGTTTTGAGAAGCTTAGAGATACATTGTACATTGGACATCATATGTCGGTCAAAACATGGAGATCAGGATTTGGGATCTCTGAGTGTTTTACATTCCATTTTTATCCAGTTGGTACATATTTCTAGTTTGGTGTGTATTTTTATCCTTTAATTTTCACTTTACACTATCACACGCTTGTATTTTCTTTAGGTTTTACAAGCATTGTTGTTTCCCTAGTATTTTTCATCATTTAATTTTACTCCCTATTCACTTCAGCATTGATAGGGATTTTTATATTAATATAGGTAATTAGGGGAAGGCCTACCTATTTTAATTATGCCTTCAGCATTGTTCACCATCCCCTAGCCAATGAAGGTGGGTTTAGGGAAGTTCTGGCTCGAGCCCCGACATAGGTCAGGTCATGACATTACATCAAAACAAATTTCTAATAACTCTATATTCTAATTTACATTTTCATTCTATAATTTTTTATCAGGCCTGTGACCCTTCCATTTTCATATATTTATCCCCCTATTCATTTTATTCTCAAAATATTTTTGGGGTGACAACCCAAAACTCAAACCTCTGACGCAGACATATTATTTGGGCCACTTTAATCCATTAATAGAAGCTATTCATTGGGTACATATAATAATGATTCTTTTATCTAAGTTAGACAAAAAATATAAGAAAATTATTTATCATTATTATGTAATATAAATTTAAATAAAAACAATTTTTTATTATTCCATAATAACACATGTTTCACACACTTTTTCTATGTTTACATATATTAGTATAACTTATTTATTTACACGTGTATCCTTCCATAACATGTGATGTGGGATGGAAGTGGATTTTTATTTCTATTCATCAATATTCAGATAAGAAAATGAACATAATTATGTTGTTATTTCATATCACAAAAAAGTTTTATGGTAGATTCAAAACATGTTCCAATTTATTTCAAGTGTAGCGTAACCCATCCATTCTTTATGGTAGGGGTATAATGGTTTTGATTCCCATTGCTTATGTTCTACACTCAATTTTCATTTAATAAATTACCAATTCTTAATCAAAGTGATTAATACATTTTCTATCATGAAATGTATCACCAATCACAATGTACTTGAAAAGATACATCCTCACAATAACTAATACATGCATCAAATAATTGTTTTATCATGAATTCATACATTTGTGGTGGGTGTGGGATTATTTTTCCTTCAACATATTAGATATGAAATTTTTTTAGAATATTGTGAAATCATGTGTGAGGATTTGTAGAGGGAATTAATTCAAATTTCATTTGGGATTCATCTAATATAAATACACTCAAAAAGTGATAATTAAGAGTAATTCAATGTTTCATTATTATTTTTTAGTAAAATAAATAAATTATATAATAATTTTACCCTAATCTCTTCCCAAATTTGTGTCTTAAATGAAGGCATAACATTTTTCCACAAAACTGTATCAATCGGCACACACATGTGAGTGGTGAGCCCAATGTAACTACTGAACCTGACCTTGTTGGGGTTAACTGGCTGGCCATAATCATTCCATCCAACCTAGAATTTTATGTCTTTCTTTCTTAGCTTAATAATTTTCTAAAAGCATCATGATAAGGTGCTCCTTTTTGGGGGGACACCGGTTATTCACATTCTACCATTTCCTTGACATCAACATTGTCAATATGTTTTTCCTCTAGATTGTTAGAATCTGCATGTGAAGAAGGTTTCTATGAAACTACATTGGGAGAACCAACATTTTGGGAAACTGGTTGTTCCTTATGGTTGGGAGCATCGGCATTTCTAGAAGTCATTATCTATAGAAGTGGTTGAATATTTAATATAGAATATGTAAATGAAACAATGAACTGATAATAATATTAGGTAACACAATTTATATTATAGAAAAAATATAACCATATTATTGAACTCTTTTTTATGGTTTAGGGGATTTTATGTCCTCTGTCAACTATCCAAATCCCTTCATTGTGTTATCCTCTGACATACATGACCTCATCTACATTGGGACAACTGCGAAATGATTATGATGTCCTAAGGAAAGGGTTGTCCTTAATTGAATTGACATCTGAAACATTAGTGATTTGGGTTGATAACAAAACAATTGACTGCTTTCGTTTAACAGGATCTAGAACATAAAATACTTTTACTTCCTATGGTTCCATTATAAACGGTTCATCTTTGTACTCCTCCGTACTGAAATTAACTTTCACGAATCCCAACTCATATATTTTAGTAAAACTCATATTATCAACCAAATTGTAATGAAAAATTGGTACTTTTAATATTGTGTAATAATACTCCAATATTTATTTAATGATTCCAAAGTATGAGATATTCGCATAAATTTGATTTCCATCCTTTGTACTAGATACATGCATCACTTCAGCAACATGTGTAACTCTTCTATTTTTCATGGAAATTTTTTCATCATGTCCATTTATATAGAACATATAACAATTAATTACATAACCATTATAATATAATCCCTTAAAGACGTTCTAAAATTGAATCTAGATTTTTAGAGGAATCCTTAAAAATATGGTCTCAAAACCATCCTATAAACAGTTGTTTATGTTTATTTGATATTTAACCTTCATCCCTTAATGAATTAAAATGACTAATAATTTCTTTATGGTTTTTAATATATGGGGAAACGTCTAAAATGTTATGAAACACATAAAGGTGGGCCTTCTCCCAATCTTCAACAGTGATTGTGGCAATATCTATTCCAGAAATTCTGTCACCCAAACAATGCCTACAGTGAATAGATTTTGATTGACACATGATTTCCACACTAGAATGGTAGTCATTATAGAATTCAATAGCTTCCCCAAAAACATATTACTTTGTAGGACAACATTCTCTCCGAATTTTATTTTTGGAACACCCTTTTAAAATATTCTTATACAATTAAATGGGGTACATCCATATATAATGTATATGACCACATAGTCATATCTCTCTTAACAAGTGAACCATCAATTAACCATCATATCAAAGAATTATAATGGGAATTACATCTCCAATTCAAATGATATGACAACAATTTCATTTTCCATAGTTCATAATTTCATCGGATCTACAACTTTTCTACATATAGCTTTGAAAAAGAAACATAGATTAGTTAATATATGATATAAATTCTTTGAAAAAATAAAACATAAAGCTACATGAATTAGATCTTACATCAAAACTTGAAATTCATATGATTTCATGCACTTTAACTTTAAATTAATTATTGACATGATATTATTGATATTTTAAGAATACCCCTATGGAACCATTACATCATTAAAGAAGTTGGAAAACCAATATCTCTCATGTTTCGAATGAGTGTAAGCAGCTGGAGGAGGAAATGTGTGTTTTTATCCCTTTACTAGTGGCAACTCTTCACATATTCCCATTTCAATCATGTCTAAACTATACTTAATTCAATCCATCATTTTATAGGGGATCATTTAGTAATGTTCCAATGAAACTATAAAATGCCTTTATTCCACATACATTACATCAAGAAAAATCATGAGGTACAAACAACTCCAATATGGTAATTAAAAAAATTAATCTCTTTTTCCAACTAGATTTCATAAGGATTTTTTAAAATGATATACCAAAATCAGTTTCTATATATTTAACTTTTTCAAATAATTGATTGCATATTAGTAAATATGGTGTAGTGTGTTCTTATAAATTCTCTTCGAATGATGTCATCCAAGATTTGTAATTATGTCATTGGGGTGTAAATCTGCCGTGTCCTATAAACACAGTCTTCAATGAATGTTTCAACCTAATTGACTATATATCTTGTTCATAAATGTGAAACCCTTTAGTTCCTTTAATTCAATATCCTGAAAATTTTCCATAAGAATGAAATTCATTTGTCATCCTATAAAACATTTATCTCAATGTGAAATATTTATTTCTACAAAAATCATACAATGTAACACCTGAATCCCACACTAGTTTCAAATTTTCAATCATTGGATCCAAATAAATATCCATATCATTACTTAATTATTTTATTCCTGGTATAAACAGAGATAACAAAATGTATTTTTATTTAATGCATAACCATGGTTGAAATTTATAATTTAGAAACATAGAAGACCATGTATTAATGAGTGCTTCTTTGAAAGCCAAAATAATTTAAAACATTTGTAGACAGAACAAGAAGAAAGTTTATTGGATCATTTAAAAATTCAGGATACTTATGATCAATTCTCTTCCACTGCGGTGAGTCTTCTTGATGAAAAGGTTTTCCATATTTATTCCATGTATCTATATATAACATCATTTATCTTAACGTCTCCTCACATCCATATAGATTCCTAAACCTTGGAATTTTTCTTAAGTATCATGAAACTTTTGTAGGACCTGATTCATTATTCTTGTAACAAGAAGCACCACACTTTGGGATACTTTTAAGTGATTTTTCGTCTTTATGAAATAGAATACAGACATTTGGAAAGACATGTATTCTTTTATAGATCATAACCATTGAACATAGAAATTTGTTAGCATTATATCTTCAGCAAGTAAGATCATTATCTTCTAGGATCATATCATTTAAGAGTTCAAGTGGTTCAGTAAAACTGGTGTCACATCATCTATTTCTAGATTTTAAAATATAAAACATCGGTATGGATCAAAATGTCGTATATTTAGTACAACTAGCAAAAAATTGAGTCATTGAAAAACTCAATAAATACTCAAAAAAATTTCAACAACCACAAAGTTCATCTTAAACTATCATATACATTTCCTCAATACATTCACCATCATCATTCACACATATAATCACATCCTTAATATGATCATCATCATTTTACACACTTGTAATAATTTCATGTCATCCATAAAATGAAATATTATCCCAATCAGTAGATACATTTATTTTTTACCCATGTTTAGTCTGACATTTAAAACATCAATCTATTCTCTGAAAATTCAATTGTTCATTCAACTCCTATTGACTAATTAGTCTAGAATAACAACTATGTAAACATAAACAAAGGATTTGAGAAGGGTCATATGCATAAACTTTTGAAAACATGATTAACTCTTTCACCCCATCCTCATACTATTTTGTTATATGATTGGAATCCATCCATTTTTATCCATATCCATCCTATTTGATTCGGTAATATTAATATTTAACAAAATTAATAAAGCATAAAAATTATTTCATCAAAAAATTTCATCTTGTGAATAAAATATTAGTGTAAGGTAAGATTATGAATGGTTTTTATTTTAAAGACATAAATTGGTTTATTCATGGTTATGATTTTACTAATGTGGGTTGTCATTAATCATTTATATATTATATAAACCCAATCTACCTTTTCTTGCCGTAGTTCAGGTCCCAAGAGAGACTAATCCTTTTTCAGAACCCAACATAGAGGTGATCAACATATGGCCTTTAAAATCAAAGATGTCCGACGAGGAGCAATAGATCATAAGTGATCACTTACCTTTATTTTAAAATATCAATAAATTTTCATGAAAACAAAATTAGATAAACCTTAAACTAAGGAAAATATATTAATAAAATTTTTAATGTTTAAAAAACTGTTTAAATAAAAGTAATTTCACATATTTATTAAAATAATTTACATAATTCAAACATTTATTTACATGAAAATTATAAATTTATAATTATTTTTCACAATATATTTTAAATTATAAAACTATAAAATTAAATGGAATGATTTTAATAAATATATTTATATTTATTTATAATTTCTAATATAAATATAGATATTATTTATAATTATAGATGTATTAATTTCATTTCTTTTATAAATTGTTTTTATTAATTAATAATTATATTTAAAAATATTATCTTTAATATAAATTTATAAATGTTTTTAAAAGTATATCATTAATTATATTAATCTATAATTATTTTCATAAAAATAATATGTATCCATAAAAAATATTTTAAATATACATTACTTAATAAATTTTAATTAAAAATTTAAATATTATAAGAATATGTATATTTAAAAAAAATTAAATTACCAAAATTCTCAATATAAGTTCATTTTATAAACTCAATTAAATATTTAAATATTCATTTTTTTCAATTATAGATTTATATATATGATCATATTTATTGACATATAGATATGAGAGTGTGTGTGTGTCTAAAGAAACCAATGAAATGTGTGTGTGTGTGTGTGTGATAAATGAATTCAACACGTATATATATATATATCCAATTATATACAATGCATGTAATTTTAATTTTATTGTAATTTCTATATAAAATAAACTGAAATTAATTACTAATATCTAAAAAATATTATATTCATTAATATTGTTAATTAAATATTAATAATTAATAATTATATATTAATATATATATATATGATATTAGTTATATTATACATAAAAATTGTTCACATATATGTGTATGTGCATCTGAAAAACCAAAGGACATTGATGTCTATGTGTGTAATAAGTGAAATCAACACATACATGTCTATAATAATAATTTTATTCTAATTTATATATAAAATAAACTAAAAATAGTTTCTAATATATAAAAAATCTTATATTAATTAATATTATTATTGATAGTCTCCACAAGGGATTCAAAAAAAATATACCATAAGTGGGGATGAATTCTGGTATGTTACTTTTCCAAAATAAACACTTTTCTTTAAACTCTCGCTTCCCAATATGATCTTAAATTCTTTATTTGTACCCTTTAGTTACTTTTTAGAGGATGATTATTTTATCATTAATTATCTATAGTCTTTATCCATTTTAATAAATGATTTAATGATCCCAAACCCACACACACCTGTTATTTTAGACAGAATATAAGAATGGAGGTAAACATAATAAATTTATTTTTTTGTTTCACCTCCACTGGCCTAATTTAAGGAGCATACAATAAGCAATGTGATGATTCACAAAAATTCACTAACATAAAATTAACATATATATATATATAATTATATATTAAAAAATATCTTGCATCATATTTTCCCAACAATATTGTAGAAGGAGGGTGAAAATTTTGGTGACCAACAATTATCAGTGGAGAAATGTCACGTATGACAAGTTTCAATCACTTGAATTTTCACACACCTTCCAAATAAACGAGGTAAGTAACACAATTATCAAATACTTTGGTTAAAAATTAAAAACACCCAAATAAACATTAAAAATGTTAAAACCTTAAATATTGAATGTCAATTTGTCTGAGAGAGAGTGAGGGAGAGTGAGGGAGAGCGTGCAGTGGAGAGAGAGACTGGAAGTGTGTATGACAGCAAGGGGGGAGAGAGGAGGCAATGATGACATGGAGGGAGATAAGTGACGATGGTGGTAGGGATAGAGAGAGTCGGTGCTTAAGGGAGGTAGATTGGTGAGGAAGGGAGATAGAGTAAGGTATGGAGAGGCGACAAAGCGTGATGGTATAGAGGGAGACTGGTAGAGAGAGATAATAGTGGAAAGGTTTCACCTCTGAAAGTACTTTAAAGAATGGATTAATCACAATTGGTTGGGATTAAATTAATAAAGTATCATATGGTTTTTATCAATACATCCAAAATATTTCCGATAAATAGGGAATTATTCAGTGATTCGAAAAAGGCACTGATAAATAAAAATTGTATCAACATTAAAATAAAAAACATTGATAAATTCACCCTTTATGAGTGCTATAAAAGCACTGATAAATATTAAATAATATAGTTAATATAATTAAAAATATTAAATTCCTATATTTGTAAATAAATATAACAACATATAGTTTTATAATTAGAGATTGGTGCAATTCGGGAGCTTCTCATTATATATCTTCATGGAGTCCAGATCTAAATCATAATGGCCTTTACTGAGGAATTCTATTTTGATCCCAGGGATGTGTTTTCTTAAATACAAAGTATGAATAAGATGAAATTTCTTTGAATCGGGTAGATCCAATTTCTAGAATTCCTGATTTTAAAGTTACTCACCTAAGAGAGGAAGCCTAAAGTATGACTAGGAAAGCTGAGAAGGGTCGATTCTTCCCTGATATTAAGAATTATTCAAGAAAGGTTACTAAAAATGGATCCCTTACCTTTTTTGAGGATAACCATGTGATTTTGAAATATCAAATAAGAGAATTTCAACACTTGTTCATCACTCCAGTTATGTTTTTTCATCCAGAAAGATCATGGAAGATCCGTTGGATTCATAATCATCTCTTGTAAATCTGGGGTTTTGATGATTGAAGCATAACCTAGATAGGTAAGCGGTTTTTTTCAAAAATTATATTTCCTTTACAAAATCTAAAATCCCTAGCATTGGGGTAAATAATTGTGTCTTTAAAGCCTGGAACTCTTAGGATCCAGGACATGGATCCATTATTCAACCCATCAAAGATCAAGAACAAACATTCTCAAGTCTAGATATGGATAAAGGATCTAACATGGTTCTTATTAGGGCCCCCATTTATCAGTGCTTGTGGGTGCTCCCCCTATCAGTGCTTTAGATAATTCCATTCTCTTGCAAGCACCCTTGCCTCTAGTGAGTTTCAAACCTTAGACCTCCATCTCCTAGACACGCCCCTTTTCCACTCCGCTATATTATTTTATTTTCCATTTTAGGATATATATATATATATATATATCATTACTTTTTTTATTCAAATATTTATAAATATATATATTTATTTAGTTGTTCATATATTTTTAAATATATATATATATAATATTTTTTTATATTTATAAATACATTTATTTTTTATATATGTGTGTGTGTGTGTGAATCTATAAATATAATTATACATATTTATATATATTTACATATATTAAAATATTAAGATTTAAATACATATATTAGAATATATATCTCTTTTTCAATACACACACAAATATATACACACACACACATTATATATACATTAATTATATAGGTTTATAAATATTCATTCATTTTTATTTTAAATAAAATCAATATTAATTTTTATTTAGAATTGGATTATATATTTAAAAATATATTTTACATGTAAATATGTTTTAATGTTTATTTAAATTATTTTTTATCTGTGAATATATTAAAAATATGTATATATTTTTTATATTTGATTATAAATAATAGTACAATATGAGAAATGGTAAAATTTTAAAACCAAAATATCAATGTGAATGTAATCCCTAGGAATAAATTCAATCTCTACTAAAAAATACAATAAGGCCCACTTAAATGTGGCTGAAAATCCATCGAATGTTAAATAAATTAGCGTACCCTAACTAAAAACTTAGTTTTAAAGGCCTTCCAGGCCATTTTTGGCATGAAAAAGTTGGATTGGGTATCCCCCATGTTAATTAGGCAAGGATATCATCGTAAGATTTCATTTTACAGGTTGTAGAGGTCAAACGGACACCCGGATCAAAGTTTATGCATGTTTGAATTTTGACTTATGTTTTGAACTTATTTTAGAACTTTTATTGATTTTTTGATTTTTTATCTTCAAATTTTTATTAAATGACTATTACTCCATAATAATTATAAAATTATTAATTAATTATATTTTTTAATTAATTTATAATATATTTCCACTAAATATTTTATATATTTTGTATAAATGAGTATTTAGCCTTATCAAAAACATATGTAAAACAATATATATTATATTTATATCAATATAAATATATTTAGGTATTTATTATTATTTTTAATGAAATGTATATATTTTTAAATATACCCTTTATAAACACTTTTTTATTAATGCTTATAAAGGGAATGTGATGACCATAAAATATATAGTAGGAACCTTATATTCGATAGTGTGTATGAAACGCAACACCAGGTGTGTATGGGGAAATATTACACTAATTCTTTAAAATATATTTACTATTTCAAATATATTTGATATATTCTATATTTCAAAATTGAAGAAACATTGAGTTATTTTGTGTTACACTCAAGATAGAATCTTTTGAAATTCTTACACTACACACAAGACCAAGTTTCACTGAACAATAATATATTATTAAAATATTATTATAATAAGATATAACATAGTTGTTGAATTAGTAGTTATGAATAGTAATAACTAAATTATAAAAATTATACTTTAAAAAAATATAAAATGAATCATTTGTTTAACAACTAATTTGAAGTTAATATAATAATCAATTGAATATAAAGTGAGTATTTTTATAGAAAACTATTTTTATGATGAAAAAGTTGTTATAATATAATAGATTAAATTAATTACAATTTATGAGTGATATTGATGTAATATATATATATATAATATTTTCAATAAAATATTTTTTAAATTCATCCAATAGATTTTATTGGGATAAGATAAGAACAAACCCAATATCCAACATAAAACCCCATATTTTTACAAAGTCAATTTTACCCCCTTTTAATGGATAACCCATTTTAAATATGAATTTTGAGAATTTAATTTATTTAATATGTCATAATAAAATTCATCTTTGAAATTGAAACATAAAAATTAGGTTAGGGTAAATTTTTTGTATTTTTCTGTGAAGATTTATTTTCTAATGAATACTGAAAATACTGAATTTTAGTTCAAAAATGCTTTTAAATGTAATTTATTTATAAGGTTAAATTATTTGTTAGATTGGTTTTAATTTTTAATTACATAATATTTTTATTATTTAAAAAAAATTATGTAATTGGAATCAACTTCACTTTGAAATTGACTATAGAAACATAGTAAAAATTTGGGCGTTTTTACTTTAAAAACATGCATTGTCATCTCGTTTGAAGTGTTATCTTTAAATTATTTTTTCAACTTCTGTAATTAGAATTTGAAAAAATGGACTCTATATTTATAATCAGTATAATTTATAATTTTCAATAAGTTCTACTTAGTTTTTGACCAAAAATATTAGTGAAAGTAAATAATATTAATTACATTTATTAAGACAAAATTAATCTTAATATAAGGACTAACCCCTTAAATTAAGGGATAAAATGACCTATACACTTTTTCAATACCCATTTTCTTGACATAAATCGTCCATTCACATTTAATTATTTATTTTGGATGGGTTTTTAATACTTTTTTTAGGTAAAAACTTGGTTAACACTAACATCTTTTCTATAATACCATGTGATTCCTTATCCTCCCTTATAAAAGGTCACCATCTCTCCCCTTCCACACACTTCTCAAGCCACTATGGCTTGACCAATATCTTCCTAAATAAATTCTAAACATCCCTCCCCACGACCTAGAATCCTTCCTTCAGGAAGGAATCCACCTAATGAAGCTTTTTTGTTCAACCAAAAAGAAGTTACCTGATTTTTAAGGTGACATTTTCAAACACTCTACTTACATTCATTTACTTCTACACCTACTCAAATGTCCTTATTATATGATTTTATAACAACACCAATATCCTAAATATACTATGATGTTGTTATGATAGGGGTTCGATGTAAAAATACACACACTTCCATCTAATGGGTAATGAAAATATTTTTTCTATGTATGGTGAACTACTACCTCATGAAACGATCATGTAAACATACAAACACTTCCATCTAATGGGTAACAAACACACTGTTTCTTTGTATAGAAAACTACTACCTCATGAAATGATGATTGTTTATTTTTTACTTTACCCCCTCTCATAGTGGCCATAATGATGAAAACTCTACATATATATGTAATATAAAATATTTATAGTATCTTTATACTTTTTTAGTTCTTTTATAGCACATAACTCTATACATTTAATTTTTTCATAAATACGATAACATCGCTTGTGAAAGTGTGGACTGTCACCCCCTCAATGCAATTTGATTAGTTCACGTTGTACAAGGAACTATATTAAGGATGATATTAATGAACATATTTTACATATATTACTTATATATGATACTAGAATTATAATATACATGATTATACATATCATTTAAATTTTATTTTTTAAAAATATGCCAATGAAATGAAAGCAGCGTTCATGCATTTATATGACCTATCATCTCCATGTACAATGCATTATATTTCCTATCTCAAATTATTATAGATTATTCTAAATAAATATATACTGATTATAAGATATAATTATGTTTCATTCTGTAGATGATGAAACAATGATATAATTAATGAGAACAACAAGTTAAAAGTTAAAACATACTCGAGAAAACTAGGCAATTAACACCGAAAATTGTGAAATTAGTCAATGTTTTTTACCAAATGATTAAAGAGATATTGTAAAAATTTAATGCTTTTATAAACTTGAGTATAGTTATGATGTTAGTTAGTAACATATTTTAAACCACTATAGATGAGGATAAATACCACACAACAAAAAGGAAGGATAAGGTAATGAATTCTTTCCTTTCTTTTCTTTACGTGAGTCATATGCCATATACACCACTTACTTATTTTGTGTAGTGTATCTCATGAACATTTTGGTATATTATATCATGAATCATTTTCTTCATGGTATGGAAAACATTACTTCATGGGAATTATGATTTAAATGTTTCAAGTTGTATGGGACAGTTTGGGATATTTAAAGATTATTTTCCTCAAAAACGTTCTTAGTGATTATCTTTGAATTATAACTTCCCTTTGTGATTTTTAACATTATATTGAAACAATATATTTATTGTAATCATTTTTCATTATAAATTACCTTTCTTATTAATGTTCTCACACAATGAATATTATTATTATTCCTGAAACCGTATATCATTTTACATGCAGTTTTCACTTTGACAGTTATTTGATTAACTGGGGAATTATTGATATGTATATATCATCAATCCAATAAAGATACATTTTGATAAGGAAAATTTTTTCTTAAATATATAATTAATTATTTGTACGCCCCATAGGGCGTAGTTCAATGGTTCTACCCTTGTTGTACTTGTGGTGGTGAGTTGTGGAGGTCCTAGTTTTGAGCCTCCGCATCTTCATATTTTCTTCCCTTTGTTCCCCTCCCCCAGACCTACCATGTATAATTAATTCATTGTATTGGAATGACATGAGTGGGTCTAAGTTATATATAGCCCCTCGATACATCGTTAGTCTCATAAGTCGAATCATTTTTCCAAATCAGATGGGTTTTTAACCAATATGTTGTAAACTATCTTATGAAAGGTCTTGAAGGTAATGGTACTTGTACCTAGGAATCATGGAACCAAATAATAAAGATTATACCTCATTTATATTTAGTTATTATTCATCCATGACAGTTTTTGTCAATATATCTATGGATTCATTTCATTTTCATACTTCAGTTATTATTTATCCAATAGATTTTGTAGTGATTTATATATATATGTGTGTGTGGATTCATTTCATTAGATTTTTATTTATAAAATGGAATATTTTTTCGTAATTATCCTTTCAATTTTGATTTTTCCTTATCCAGTTATTTGAAAAACATGCACTAATAGTTATTTACCTCTAAATGTTCATTATTCTCATCATTTCATTATTGTATCCTCTTTACTTACCCATACTGTGTATTTTGTCTCTCCCTTATTATGTTTTATTTACTAAGGTTATAAAGAATAAATATTTTAATGAGAATTCATGGATATAGTTTATTTTATTTTAATATATATCATGTTTTATTTTGTTTTCCCAATGTATTATGGTAATAATTTATGTAATATAGTTTTCCAAAACTACAAAACTAATTGATCCTTCGAGATTTATTTCCTTGTAATCATTCCAATTTAATAAAATAATGCACGGCGTCCAGGATTTTGGGGTTGGGGTACTATAGTTGATTTCAAAGGAAGTTTAGTAGCAACCTTGGGAACTAGATTTATGAAAACATTGTTTATAGAACATAACCCTAAGATTGAATTTGACGATACGTATAGAATAACATCCTAAAATATTTGTAAGGTAGAGATTATAGGGGTATTCCTAGAATTACATCAATGTATGGACACTACAACTAGACGTGGTTCTAAAATTGATGTAACTAAAAGTAATAACTCTATCACGTGGTTCCAAGACTCACCTAGTTTGACACTCTTGGGGGATATACTTAGGATAATTCACATTTTCTTTACAGACCATTTCCAGATATTTGAATAGATAATGACAATGAATAACCTTTATTAAACCTAAGTTGTTTTAGATTGAAAATAAGGTGTCAGGATTTAGAAATACTATAAATGATATTATGAATAGACTCTAAACCAAGGAATGATATTTTTTAAAATAAATGGATTAAGTATTTATGTATTAGGTTTTTATTGAAAACATTATTTATTAACTTAATTTTAATGATGTATATAATATTTATTGAGGAAATTATAGTAATTTGGTTTTAGAAAAGGACAACATGTATGCTAGGTGAAAACCAATCAATTTCGGTAAGGCCGCGAGACTTGAACTCATGAACGAATGATGATAAGGGTTTCACGCCAACCACTGACCTATGAAATGTTCTAGTTAATAAGTCACAGTTTTAGTTGAACAATTTTATGAATAAATATTAATGATGAATAAGTAATGTGCTTTGATTGGTTCATAGATTAATGTATTAACAGTATTTATTTTGGAGAATAGTTAGAGAAAAATTTTAGACTTATCGCACTTTTATAGGACTTTTGATACTTTAAATGTTTCTTTTAGAGATTTAGGCATAAAAATAATTATCGGTAAATTATTTTTGGTAGAAAAGGGATTAATTAGAATTAGATTGAAGAACAAAAAAAATATAGGATTTTTCATATGAAATTTAAACCTAACAAGTAAAAATATTTCCTTATATTCTTGGTCAGTGAAATAATTACTCGACATTAGGAAACTAACTTTAAAAAAAATATTGTCCTAATACCTTAAATTTTGTTGAACTGATGGTCTTCTAAATCGTCCCAAATTTATGGATTTGAGGCCCTAATTTTTCCATTGATCATAAAAGTTTTTTTTATAGATGACCTCATTCAATCCTTATAAATATTTGTTCTTTTTCTCAAAGTACCTATTTTTAATTGAAACTAATGTTCTCCTACTTAGAGACCTAGTTACATGGTAGTCCATGTGACCTTTTTTACTTCCCATTCTTTCTTTTATAAAGGATGTCCTACGAACCCTTCTCATGATGTGGGAATTAAAACATAGGATATATCAAAAAAATCAATAACCAATATCAAGTTTAAATTAATATGACAAAATTTAATTAAGGTAGGGAGAGTGTAATGACCGAAAAATCTAATGTAAGAACCATATATTCGATAATGTGTATGACACATGACCCCAATAATGTAAGGGGATATAATTCCCGGATAATATAGAATATATTTACTATTTTAAATAGACTTTATATATTCTATATTTCACAATTCATGCAACATTGAGTTACCTTGTGTTACACGCAAGAGCGACTCTTTTTGAATGATTTCATTATACGCAAGACTGAGTTTCACTGAACAATAATATATTATTGTAATATTATTATAATGAGATTTAACATAGTTTTTAAATTATTAGTTAGGAATAGTAATGAATAACTAATTAAAATTATGGTCTAAAAAATATAAAATGAATTTATGGGTTAAAAAATAATTTGAAATGAATATAAAAAGCAATTGAATATAAAGTGAATAATTTTAGAGAAAACTATTTTTGTGCTTAAAAGGTTTTTTTATTCTAATATATTAAATTAATTATAATTAGTGAGTGATATTAATGAAATTTATATATTATTTTTTCAAAAAAATTTATATTCGTCCAATATATTTGATGTGCATAAAACAATAACAAACCCAATTTCACACATAAAACCTTATATTTCTAGAAATGCAATTTTATACCCTTTTAAGGAAGAACACATTTTAAATATGAAGTTTGAAACTTTAATTAATTTTGTATTCACAATAAACTTCATATTTTAAATTAAAACACAAAAATTGATTTATTTTAAAATTTTGGTATTTTTCAGTGAAGATTCATTTTCTAATCAATAGAGAAAAAACTGAATTTTAGTTCAAAACAGATTTTTCATCTAATTTATTTATAATGATAAATTATTTTTTATATTGGTTTTAATTTTTAATTATATAATATTTGTATAAATTAATACAATTTATGTCATTTGAATCAATTTCACTTCGAAATTTACTATAAAAACATAGTTAAATTTGGAACATTATTACTTTAAAACCCTGCATTGTCTTCCTGTCTGCAATATTAAATTTTAATTGATTTTTTCCACTTATGTTATTAAAATTTGTAAAAATGGATTAAAAAACTATAATCAGAATAACTTATAATTTATAATGATGTGAAATAAGTTTTTTACCAAAAACATTATTGAAAGTAATTAAAATGTATTACAATTATTAAGGCAAAATTACGCTTAATAAAGGACTAAACCTTTATCTTATGGGCCCATATGGCCTATACATTTGTCCATAACCCATTTTATAGAAATAATTAATCAATTAACATTTCATTATTAGTTTTTTTGGGTTTTTGAATACATTTTTATGTAAAAACATGGTTACACATAACGTTTTTTCAATAAAACAAAGTGAGTACTTTTCATCCCTTTTAAAAGGCCACCACCTCTCCCCCTTACTCATACCTTTCAAGACACTTTGGATCAACCAAGATAATACCAAGTAGCTCCTAAAAATACATACCATCTACCTGTAATCCTCTATTTTTTCAGGAATCCACCTATAGATGCCTTTTGGTACAAACTAAAAAGGAGTTACCCGATTTTTATGGTACCATTTTCCAACAATATATTTTATTTAATTTAATTCTCCATCCACTAAAATATCATTATTATATTATTTTATAAAAACACCAGTATCCTAAATATAATAATATGTTTTTAGGATAATTTTTCAATCTAAACTTTCACACACATTCATCGAATGGGTCACGGACATATTGTTATTGTGTATGGCGAACTGCTGCCTCATGAAATTATGATTGTTAATTTTTCCTTTACCACCTATCATGGTGGCCATTATAATGGAATATATAAATATATATAATACATGATATTCATAATATCTTTATTCTTATTTAATTATTTTATAACACATACCTATATACATTCCATTTTGCATAAATAAGATCACATCACTTGTGGATGTTTGGACTACCTCCCTCTTAATGCGATGTGATTTGTTCACATTATACATTGAACGTATTAAGGATGATATTAATAAGAATAAATTAAATATATATGATAAATTTTTTATAATATACATTATTAAATATATCATTTACTTTTAATTCTTTTAAAATATGATAATGGAATGAAAGTAGTGGTAATGCGTACATACGGCCTACTGTCTCCATAAACAGTGCATTCTGTTTCCAATATCCAATTAATATAGATTATGATAAACACATATATACTGATTATATGTGATAATTATGTCATGGTTTACATTCTAGATATTATGAAACAATGAAATAATTAATGAGAACAACATGTAAGAAGTTAATATTTACTCGAGAAAACTGGGCAATTAACACCCGAAATAGTGACATTAATGAATGTTTGTTAACAAATGAGTAATGAGATATTATAAGAAGTTAATGGTATTTTAATCATGAGTATGGTTATTATATTTGTTTTTAATATATTTCTAAACACTATTCAGGTGGCTAAATACCTAACAAAAAATATGAAGGATAAGGTAAGGAATGTTTTTCTTACATTTCTTTCCATGAGACATATTCCATATCCACCACTAAATTATTTTTTTTAGTGTATCTTATGAAACATTTGATAAATTATATCATGAATCCTTTTATTCATGGTATAAAAACACTTCCTTCATGGGAATTACAATTTAAATGTTTCAATTGGTATGGGACACTTTGGGATGTTAAAAGATTATTTTCCTCAAAAAGATTCTTAATGATTATATTTGAAATATCACTGCCTTTTGTGATTGTTATCCTTATCATGAGAAAATTAATTTATTGTAATCATTTTTCATTATAAATTACCTTTAATATCTATGTTCTCACATAATGGATATTATTATTATTACATAACCCGTATATCATTTTACATATAGTGTTAACTTTAATAGTTATTTGATTAGCTAAGAATGTATTGATAAATTCCTATCTTCTATTTTATATGGATGCATTTTTATAAGGAAAATTTTGTATTCAATATATGACGAATGATTTTTAATGGTACTTCGTGGGTGGGGACCTGTTATAGATAGCCCCTTGATGCATCCATGGTCTCATGATATGAAATATTTGGGCAAATCAGATGGGTTTTTACCGAATATGTTGTAAATAGTCTTGTGAAAGGTCTTGATGGTAAAGGTACCATATCCCTAGGAAATATGGCCTACAATAATAAAGAATTTACCTATTTTCTATTCAGTTATTATTCATCAATGAGATTTTGCGTTGACATATTTGTGGATGTATTTCATTTTAAGGATTCAGTTATTATTTATCCATGAGATTTTGCATCGACATATCAATAGATTCATTTCATTCTCAGTTTTTCTATTAAATTGAATGTTTTTCGATTATTCACCTTTTCATATTCACTTTTTCATATCTATTTATTTGAATGGCATGTGTTAAATGTTATTTACATTCCCATGTTCATTATTCTCATCAATTAATTATTTCTTTCACTTTACATACCATTACAAAGCATTTGAGCTCACCCATATTATGTTTCGTTTCACTGGTTTATGAAGAAGAAATATTTGAAGCAGCATTCAAGGATGCAGCTTATTTCATTTTATTATATATCATATTTTATTCTATTTTCCCAATGTATTATGGGAATATTTTATGTAATCTGAATTTCCAAAACTAATAAAATGATAGGTCATTTAGGATTTATTTCCTTGTAATCATGCAAATGTAAGAAAATAATGCACCAGCTCCTAGATTCTGGGGTCTGTAGGTTATAGGGCCCCCCTTTATGAGAACTTTTTAAATAATTATGATAATGGGTGGGCATTTATTGGTGATTTTTTACAAGTACTGACAAAGGGCCCCATTTTACATCACTATTTTTAGGACTATTAAAGACCCCTTTTAACTATGCTAAAAACATAATTTAAGACCAACTTTAATAGCACCTTTTCTATCACTGACAAAGGAGTTATTTAACAATTCTTTTAAAGCCCTAGTGATGGATAAACCTAGTTTTGTAGTAGTCTGTTGGATTTTTGTGCCTTGTTGGATTTTCTTCATTCCTTATATGTTTTCCTTTTATTACTAAATTTGGGGTCATGGGTTTGGTTTCCAATTTCATGACTAAGCTAGCTTGGTATATATAATTTTAAATAAATTTATATAAAAATATTTGAATATAATTATAAATATATTTATATAATTATATATATTTATACAATTACATAAATTCATATAATTATATATAATTATATATATTCATATAATTATATATATTTATATATATTTATATAATCATATATATTTATATATTTATATTGATTTAAATAAATATAAATATAATAAATATATTTTTTATAAATTTATAATTATTTTAATATATAGTTACTTATAATTATAATTATATTTATTTATTTATAATTATAATTATAAAAATATATATTTATTTGAAAATATTTGTTCATAATTATAAAATTTTTTCTATAATAATATATATTTATATAATTATAAACATAATAAATTTATTTATTATTTTGGTGATAATTTTAAATCTATATTGATTGTTAATCAATGCCCTAGACAATAAGGGAAGCATACAGGGGATGACAATCATTAACCTGGTGAGTCACTGCATGATTTTGAAAATGGGGTTCTTGTCTAGTGTGTTTTACCAGAGGACTCTCCTTCATATCCTAAATAACATGGTTCCATTGTGAATCTAGTGAAAAATGAATTCTCAAGACATATTCCACATGTGGATGGGTCCAGGCAATCTGATTATCAATAAAAAATGAATTATTATCAAGAGATTTAGAATTCTATCAATTTTCCAATAATTTCTGGTCAATTGGGTAATATCTCAAAAGGTGGATGTGACAATGAGAAACATATTGTTTTATTTGACACTAGCCATCTCAGGACTCCAGGTATTGGTAATGATGATTCTTTTAAGGATGTTTTCATAAATTTCTTGGGAATCGTGATCAAAAGTGAAGTTCCACCTCTGGTCCCACAAAAAAGTTGGTTGTGAAAGGATTATTCCTATATGCCAATGAATGTGTCTACTAGAACATATTCCAAGGCATCAAAGGTCAAGATCACTTTAGAGCTTGAGAGGTAAAATGTACCAATCCTTAGAATTCTCAACCAAGGTAATTCGCCATTGGAGTGGGAAACTGCAAATTAAACTTACTATGACTATAAAAATTATCCTTCATCTTATGGTCAATAAACATCTTTTTTGAATGAGGTAAATTCACATTGTTGGACCTTGTATGTTCTCTTGGTATATTTTTCTTTCATATTTTAATAAAAGTTCAAGATATTTTCTTCTAACTCGTCCTTTTTTCATATTTATTATTTAAATATATTTATTATAATATTATGATTATTCATATTTATATATATGTTTATTTCTAATTATAATTATATGTAAATATTTTTGTAAATATTTTTCTATATTATAATTTTTTTTATTTTTTGTTGGAAGGTCAAGGTCCAAGATTCATTATTAAAAGAGAAGAAAAAACAATAGCACAAAGTGGATGATGAAGAGTTAGACATGATAATTCATCCCTCTTTCATAAATCAAAAAGATAGAAAAAACTTTAATGATCATATTCCAAATGATTACAATCTCCAAATTCCTCATCCACATCAAAGTCATCAACCAATTAAATTAAGTAGCTATCCTAAGGATTCCACCCATTAATAATAGTTGTCGATCTGGTTCTCATGGTGGGCTTAATATGGGAGTAATCCTTCTGGGGTCTTTATTTCTTCATTGAGGCTGATGAGAATCCTTCAGCCACTTTCACCTTACCTTCAATAATAATGTATATAGAGGATATCTTCATATATGGGTTTTCTTCATCCATATCCTTCTATTTTCTCTCAATCTTTTTATGTTTCCAATGAACTTTATGTTCTTACAAGCATTGAAAACCTACAAAGGATGAGTCATTAAAATATACACCCATAAGGTGAACATTATCTCCTTCTTGTTTAATGGGTCCCAAAGAGATCCTTGAAGCTAGATCTAGTATACAGTCTTTTACTCTTCCAAATTCTGAATTAGAGGTTGATTGAACACTTTGATTTCCCTTGTAATGAAGCTTTTCTAAGCCATTCCCTAGACCATACTCTCCCTGCTTATGAGGACTGTAATCCACCACTGAGGCATTCCTTCCATTCTAGTTATCTAAAGACTCATTAGAGACTCATTTAATCTGTATAAGAGGCCTAGAATTCTAATAATAATACAAGCCTACTCTTCCCAAGGAATATCCACCCTTAAATGAAACTAAATTTATTGCCACTGGATACTTCTCAAGCCTATCATGCTCACTGTCCAATACTTGTACCTATTTTTTGAATGGAGGAGACAAGTCCAGATAACAGACCAGCAGTAGATGCATCATATGTTGTGTGAACTTCCACATTATATAGATATTATGTGATTGAGGTTTTAGCTCGATCTCCGACATCCTCACCTTTTGATTTGACTCTAGGAGCTTGACTCACTTGGAAATCATCCTCACCAATATTCAACTGAGTATGTCCAGACTATCCAGCAAGAGTATCACTGGGTCCTCATTTAGTTTTCTTCTTGAAGTTAGACACATCATGCCTAGAGAATGACTAAAAAGAGCATTAAATTCCACTCCTAAAGTTATAATTAGAATGAACAATATTGTTTCAAACAGAAAAAAAATTCAGGTAGCTTCTCATAGACACTCAAAATTAATTCATCATCATGAGTGGCCAAAATAATTTTTTTAGTAAGCATCAAATTCAAATCCACCTCAAGTAACACTCCAGAGAAATACCCATACCTAGTTTGTTTGGTCTCCCTATCCATTTTTATAGGGACACCAATTGAAGAAGCAATGTTGTATAAGATTTTAGGATGCCACAAGATCCAATTTAATCCATGTTTTTTTACCCAAACCTGAGGAAATGAGTTTTTTGATTTCAAATGGATTGAAACTAAAACTCCATTGTTGAACACAAAGCATACCTAGTTTAAGAGACACCAATCCATGGTCCCATTCTATTCCCTTGAGTTTCTCTAGAGGAAATATAAAGTGACACAACCACAAAAGTGTGTTTTATCAGTACTAAAAAAATCTTTTATCGATACCAAAAAAGTGTTGATAATCAAGGTGCTATAAAATGGGTCTCTTTTATCATCGTTAGAAAATGAAGATAAAGGGGGTCTTTTATTAGCTCTAAAAAACATTGATAAAAGGGTCCATTATCAACATTTTTAAAAAATCACTGATAAAAGTTAAAAATACTAAAAAAATATACAAATCTGAGGGTTTTAATTGCACTTGACCCCCATTTCAATAGTGCATATGCTCCACAACCTCACCCTCACACCCCCACACATCCCAGAACCACATCCCCGCCATTTAATAGCAGTACACCCCCTCCCCACTCGCGCGCACCCCTGCCTTCGGTTGGTTTTGACCTTGAGACCTCTCCTCCTGTACGTGAGCACCTTTACCACTAACCCATCTTCTTAACTTATCCATTTAATTATATATCTATTTTTATATATATATATAGTTAGCCATATTTATTCATATATTATATATTTATATTTATATTTATATTAAGTTATATTAATATATATATATATATATATTCATATAATATACATATATTGTTATATTTACATATTTATATATTTATTCATATATTAATATTTATTTATATCTATTTATTTGCATACATTTATTTATATTTATTTATTTACATATATATATAGTTATATTTTTTATATTTATATTTATTCATATATTAATATATATTTATAAGATCAGTTTTAAATACATTAACAAAATATTTTTGTGTGTTTTTGTAAATAAATAAATACATATATATAACATACGTACACACAGAGAGATATATATATATATATGTATATTATATGTGTAAATGTAAGTATAATTATAAATAATTATATATATTTATATAAATTTACATGTTTTATATATTAATATATATATACATATGTTAGAATAAATAGATAATATATATCAGTTTGTCAATATAGATACACATAAATACACAGACACACACATTATATAGTTATATAAATACTCATATATTTTTATTTTAAATAAAATGGATATTAGTTTTTATTTAGATAAGGGTTTCATACTATGAAATTTTTTTATTTGTGAATATGTTTAATTGATTATTTATAAAATTTTATTTTATTTTTTAATAGATAAAAAATATGTATATATTGTTATATATTTGATTATAAATAAAATAACATTATAAAAAATGATAAAATTTTAAAGCCATGATATCAATATTAATGTTGTACTTAGGAATAATTTCATTCCCCACTGATAAAGGGAAAATATATCCCCTTTAATGAGGCTGAAATTCCATGGATTGTCAAAACATTTGGGAATCCCGACTAAAAAATCTATTTTGGAGGCCTTTAAGGAATTTTTGGGGCTCAGAAATGTTACATAGGTTTACTTATGTCACCAGTGGCATAGAGCTCATCACAAAATTCGATTTGATATGTGGTAGATCTCAAACAGGCACCCAAATTAAAAGTTATGGCTTTTTGAAGTGTGAGTTATGTTTTCAACTTATTTTAGATCTTTTATTGATTTTTTGATTTTTTGTGTCTTCAAATTGTTATTAAATGAATATTACTAGATAATAATTAGAAAATTATTAATTAATAACATTTTCTATTAATTTCATAAGCCATTTTCACTAAATATCTTAGATCTTAAGTGTAAATGTCAAGTTATACTCATCTAAAACATATTTATAAAATATATACTATATTTATATCAATATAAATATATTTATATTTTAAAATATTAAAATATTATTTGTAATGAAATATATATTTTTTTGAAATATACCCATTTTCAGCACTAGTAAAAAAATGCTGATAAAGGATCCCCATTTATCAGTGCTTCTTTTAGCGATGTTAAATAGTGGAACGGTGAAAAAGAGAGTTCTGTATATGAGACACAACCCCACTTGGACTCATCAATTAAAAAGAAAATTACACAGCATGTTCATTTAATGTACATTCCATATACAAGCTTCTACCGGTCCCCACTTTAGGCAGTCAGCCAGGTCACCCACACATCCATGTACTCAACTGTTACATGGTCAGTACCTGGGGAGAAGAAGAGAGTACAAGAGAGGAGATGTGAAACCACTCTAACTCATAAATTAAAAATAAAAGTACAAGGTGTGTTCATTTAATGTACATTCTGTGTACAAGACTCAACTGGTCCCCACTTTAGGCGGTCACCCAGGTCACCTACATGGCCATGTACTCGGCCGTTACATGGCATGTACACGGCTACACACAGCAACCGGGTACATGGTGTGTACTCAAGAGTACATGACATGTAGTTAAGAAATTTACAAATCTTACTTTTTCCTCAAAAATAACACTAAATAAGCATCCATACCTAAAATGAAGATGTGGGTTCTTACACCAGTACTCAAACCTCTTTATAGTTTTCTCTTGTGTTTTTCATTGTAGGTTTCCTATGATTTAAAGTTTGACCTCGCTTTCTATATTATAAGTTTTTTTCCCTATTCACTAATTTTGATGAAATGTCCTGACAATGTAGAGAGGAGAACCTGATCCTTAATCAAGATGCATCAATATGGATGTGATTAAACTCGTGTGGGAAAGATAGTTCCCCTGAAATCATATAGTATCTTGACATGGAAGAATTTTCTCCCTAATCCATGTGTTTGGACGGTGTGACCATAGTGTTTTGTATAGTTTTTTTGAGATATATGTCAAGGATGTTTCTTTGGATATCGAGGATTTCACTCCAGATTTAAAAATAACAAAAGGTGGTTTGATCCTAAGTTGCATCTTTATGGGTGGTTGTTCGAACCCTCTATCTTCTAGTTCTATTTTGAATTCTCGAGGACTAGAATGGCTTGACATGTATCTAATGTAATATCCTATATTTCCCCTGACCTATCCTGTTTGAAAATCCAGTATTTTAGGTGTTCTGGGAGGCAACAATGGCTCCTTTCAAGAGTTTTATAGTTTTTTTAGTTTTTCCATCAGTGACTCAGAACATCATCATCGACATGTCATTGCATCAACATGTCAGTGTGTTGAAATTTCAATGTGTTGGCATGTTAGGGAATCGACATCTCAGTGCATCAGCATGTCAGTGTATCGGCATGTCAGTGTGTCGGCATTGGTGAGTCAGGAACGTCAACATCGGTATGTCGAGGGAATCAGTGTCAGTAGGTCAAGGTATTGATAGGTCATGATATTAGCAGCACTTCATCGGTAGCTCAGCGTATCAGCATCGGTTGGTCATGTTGGTAGATCACCCATCGGTGGCTCTGCATCAGCGACTTACCCATTGGTTACTCATTTTCAGTTTTCCCAGTGTTTTTCTCAGTTTTCCAATTTCACACCTCTTACATTTTATTTGACACAAACCGAGTTTAAAGCCTTTTTAGACATTTTAAGGGTTTATCAAAGGGTATTTATTATATAATTAAATATCCTAATTTCTTTGGTGATTTCATATACCCAAACAACAAGATCATGACCAAAACCCCACATTAATGACATTTAGAAACTGTTCTTCCTTTAAAATAAGATCTATCTCTTCAAGGATGGGATATTCCCTTCCTCGTTTTTTTTTCATTTCCCCATGGTGTTCTTAGAGCCTTCCTCCCTAGATGAGTTGTGTACCTATTGTACATCTCTACTTATAATCTTTCTTGGAGTTCTTTTCAAAAAGTCACATGATCCTCTATTCCTGGTGCAAGGGGGAACATTGATCCTTTGATCATCTGATACAGATTTTCTTCTATCTCTATCTATTTTTGCATCATTTGGGGTGGGCATCCTAATGATTCTTTGTAATGAAGGGTTGAATAATTTCTGAAATTAAGAAATATATAATAATGGAATATGATCAGAAGATAACTGGGTAATGAAATAATGGGTTGAGAGTTGATTGATGTTTGATCACTTGTTCCTATTTTTCTGTTGTCTTTGTTTCTTTATTGATTTATTTTGGCTGTATGACTTTCAAAAATCATGGATGTTGGTGGTATTTGGTTTCCCACTTGTGGTGTCTTATTTTTTTTGTTATTATGTTTCATAATTATCCATAACATGAGAACTTCTTAAAAACGTACACTTCATTAATTTAAACGATTTCAATAGGATGAAAACCATTTTATGATCACTACTATTTTACAAGTGGAATAAAGAACAATGTTTACCAAATCTGAATATATATACATATATTTTTGATATTTATGGCTAATTTCAATATCCTTTTGATTTTTGTTACTTTGGGTGAGTTGTGTGGTGCAAATGTTAGTAGCATGGGGGTATGGGGGTGGACATAGGAGTCTGTTCTATGAGAAGGGTGTGGTAAGTTCATACAATAGGCATGTGGGATAGTATTATTTGTTGTGGGATTTTCGTGTGGGGAAGTACATGGGGTGTGTAGGTCTCCCATTTTGAGATATTGATTGATTGTGTAATGGATGGACTTATAGAAATCTGAACTACCTTTGTTTATGTTGAAGTCATCGAACGGTGTTGGGAAGTGGGACTGCAGTGTGGTTATGAACTTTTATTTAGTGGGAATACATCTAGGATTTATTGTAAAGTGGGGCGGTAGAGCTAGGATGTGAGAGGGGGATTGTGTGGTACAACATTGAAGAACTATAGTTGGTAGTGGTCGAACATGGGCGTGCAATTGGACTGCAAATCTGGTTTTGTTTGTTTTTTTGTTTTTTTATGGTTGATAGTTTCCCAATAGTGATGGTATAATTTATATTGAATACCTAAATTAATAAATGAAAAGTGGTTAAATTAAAAATTGGTTGGGCTATCCTTTGGCAGTGGCTTTTGTATAGTTCTGCATACAAGGGAAGCAACAAATGTGGTTCTATATGAGTTGGTTGTTTGTTTGGAAACACGTAGGTTAGGATGAGTGTTTTCTTTTTTATATGTATAAATTGTATTTCCTTGTTATTTCTATATGCATACCACCCTTATTGAGAACCATGTATCGAACACCCCCATTTCATGGAGGAGAGTGTCTTTCCCATCATCATAGTGTGAGAATGGATGGATGGTTTCTAACTTCCTTCCTCACATCCTCTTACAGTTTCATACTACTCGAGCATATCCAAGTAGGATGTAAGGGATTGAGGATTAGCATAGAACAATATACTTTAGGTAAGGGTTTTTTTGTGGATGAGAGGCCTAAGTGTTTGAGGACCTGGTTTGTTTCCTATAGTATCTTTGAGATGAGTCCCAGGTGTCTCTGGGCGAGAGACATGGTTGTTGAGGCCCAGGTTTCTACGGGCGGGATTGTTTGTGGTTTGAGGCCTAGGTGTGTGCGGGAAGGTTTTGGAAGTGGGGCTGCATATGGTAAGAGTGGTAGCGTCAAGACGTTATCCATTAGGGATGAGTAGTAAACCAGTTGGAATGTGGTGTGTTGTGCCCAAACATCAATGAGTCTATACTATTACATTACTTGATTTGCGTTATTTAGTGAGTGTGCCTTGGTAAGGTTGGGATGGTTGGTATTCATTGGTATGTTCTTCGAGGTTCTACTATTTTCTAACATGGTCATTAGTTTCTTCCCCCACTTGTTCATGTGTATATTTTGATTCCCTAATGAGTACACTTGTATGCTCACCCTACGTATATAAAATTGTTTTTAGGATTCTGGGAGGACATTAAGGACTATTATGGACTTTACTAGCTCATTCAAAGAGATTAGTTGTTATTGCTACTTAGTATCTTTCCTTTCGGTACTATAATTTGGTATTTTGGTGTAAAATTTATCATCCTTACTTTTTGAACATTCATGGGGGAATGGATTTTGGGTTTACTTTTACTTTTAGTATTTTTATTTTCTTGGGTTTTACCATGTTATCTCTCGATATTGTTATAGAAAAAGGTTAATTCCTTCCATATTATGTGATATGATATACCCTTTTTTCTAGTCACTCCTCTAGGGACTTTTGAAATTGGGACTTGGGAGTCATAATCTCTCCTTCATCTTGAAGAATGAAGGGTGTGGCACTTTGATGTCCCTTCCCACATCTCAAAGAATGTGGGTCGTGACAATGTGCCCCCTCTCAAGAAAGATGGGTTTTTAGAGTCATTCACATTCTTATTTGAGGGATTGTATAGGTAATATCCATTTTCTTCCTTGGGATACCCTATAAAGATACACATCATGCCCCAGGGTTCTATTTTGTTTCCTAAAAAATCCTTAAAAAATGTTGGCATCCCCTTACACATGTATGTGAAAAAAAGAGTTTTGTTCCACTCAATAGCTCTAAGGGAATTCCATTTTCCACTTTAGTTGGTAATTAATTTAATATGTATGCCACAGTTTGTAATGCATATCCCAAAAAGGATAAGGAAATATATGTATGAATCATCATCGATATTACCATGTCTATCATGGTATGATTCCTACTTTCACTAACAACATTCCACTATAGGGTATAAGTTGGAGTGAGTTGGTATAAAATATCAAACTCCCATTGAAATTTGATGAACTCTTGGTTAAGATAATCACTACTTTTATATGATCAAAGCTTCTTTATCTTCTTACCATGTTGATTCTCTACTTTATTCTTAAATCCATTGAATTTATCAAAGGACTCAAACTTATACCTCATTTAGTAAACATATCTATATCTACTCAGGTAATTTGTAAAAGTTGTGAAGTAATAATATCCAACTCAAGATTCTCCTAGAAATGGCCCACACACATCAGTGTATACCAATACTAGAAGCTCTGTGGACCTTTCACAATGTCCGAAAAATAGTGGTTTGGGCATTTTCCCTTGTAAACAAGAAAAAAATATATCAATTGTCTTTAGGATAGAAGAATCTAAATAAACATCCTGACAAATCATTGTCAAATGCATATCATTTACTTGTCTATGATGGTGATTCCACAATTGGGTGTTATATTAGTCATGTGAACATGATTCGTTATCAATTGTCAACACTTTCTTTTCATAATTTAATACATAAAGACCCTTATTTAAATTTATAATACCATAACATATGTAGTTCTTAAAAAAGAAAAAAAATTATTTCAAAACATGAAAATAAACCCATATGTATATAAACATGATAAAGAAATTATATTCTTGGTAACTATAGGTACATAATAATAACCTCCTAAAACTAAAATAATTCCCAATGAAAGGTGGTAGTCACCAAGGGCTAGGTAAGGAAACCTCCCTCCATTGGATGCTCTCATATTGACCTATCCTCTAAAAATCATTCAAAATAAACTTTGTTCCTATATTTTGATTCATATTTGAGAACCACAAGTTGTATCTAATACCCAAAGTGTATAAATTGAAATAATTCACTCGATAATGAATGAACCTTTGGCTTCCCCTAGCTTCTGGGTGAAGTTCCTCTTCTAATGTCCAAAATAGCCTCATGAAAAACATACTTCCTCCTTTTACATTCCCTACATTTTGATATTCTTCTTATTATTATGATGGTTTGTGAGAGCTTTAGACTATTTATAGGTCCTAGGCCCCTTTTCATCATCCTTCCTTATATTATTCACCATAATGACTGTGGGTTTTTCATTCCTCATGTTCATATCCAATTGGAGAATTAAAGTAACATGTTCCAGAAGAATATTATCACTATTTATCATATTTTAGTTAATAATGTTGGATATGTTCTTGGGAAGTGATGAAATTCTGAGATCTAGATGCAACTCATCTCAGAATTTAATCCCTAATTTTTCTACACATTCAATATAGTCGAAAAGTATGAATACATGAGTCCCATCTGGCATAGACTCTCCAATATTAGTTTTAAAAAAGCATTGGAGATCTCATACCTTTCTTGTATATCTTTATATTGATATAGATCCTGAAGGCGAGACATCGTACAATAGGCATCCATATCCTCATGTTGTTTTAAAAGGTCATTGGACATGGATGATAGCATGAAGAAATAAACATATATAGAATTATTTATATTATTCTCATAGACAGATATCTCTTTATCACATTCCTTGTTACCTGACACAAATAGTAAGGGTTCTTCCAATATATACAATTTCCTTTCATGAAGAAGGATGACATATAGATAGACTTTCCACACAGGGAAATTTTTTCTAGTGAGTAGGTTTTCCTTCTCATGAATGGATCACAATGATATGTTTTAGGTCATTTTATTGTTGCTTCTACAAAATAGGATGATCATAATTTTAGAACTTTATCTAATAAATGTAGACAAATAAATAAATTTTATATTTATTAGTCTCCCCCTATTTTATAAAAACCTAATAGCGCCTACCATTGTCTTCAAAATATCATGTTTATTGGAAATTCTAGTATGAAGGATCCATATTCCCATTCTCATTACCCCAAATTTGGTTAGTCAAGATACTTGAATGGTGCTCATTGGCATTCCAAATTCCAACTGAATTAACTCACAGTTTCTTGATGAGTTGACTGGATTCCCAAATCCCAAAATCATTTAATTGGATCTTTTCATCTCAGTTACACTATGTCCAGATTTGGAAGTCAACTATGTATGTCAAATCAAAACCTCAAGTTAGAATTCCCTAATAATTGAAAGCACCCCAACATTGGCTGGTCAAGAAATTTGAACTATGGATCGATTCTAAACTAACTAATGGATGAAGATTCCAACATAATATTTTATTGATAGATTTTAACCTTTTATATATAAATTTCAAATTATTATATTTCTCGCATGAATTTTAATATTAAGTGGTATTTAATTAAGTGATTAACCGTTCCATTAATAATATTTATGCACAATCTGGTTTTTTTAGTTATATAGTACATACTTGTTAATTAATTATGTATGTGATCCCGACAAGACATCTATAATGTAATAACCATGAAACTCACATAAATAGAATATTGAAGTGGTATGATCATGATCCCTTACTAGAAGTTATTTAATCTAGCGGTTGTTAAACTAATCGTTGACCTAGGGAAAAAACACTTGGAATCAATTATGGTTCGTGTTGAAGCTTTCCACCTGACCACCTATGTATCTCCTCAGATTTTTTTTGGCTTGGATCTGAAATTTAACCTCATCCAAAATCTTGTGAGATCCATTCATTACATATTCCTTTTACTTACACACAGATGAGGGGGAAAGTGGGTTTATATAAAAGAAACCAAGGGAACTTAGGCCCAACACAATTAAAGGATTGAAGGCACGCAGGTCAACAATTTAACTTAATTATAAATTAAATAAATACAATCACATACAAAAGTTTGGTTTTAGATCATGATCATCCACATGAATGAAACTAATTATGTATTTATTAAAATTATCATTCAATTCCTAATTACTATTATTAAGATAAATCATGTTCGAATCGATTAATTATTATCATTAATTAATTAATCCTTTTATCTTAATCCTTATCTGAATTTTATTTATATTTTCATCTCTTATGATTTAAAAAAATTAATTATAATCATTTAAAATTTTTATTGTACATAAATTTAACTTAGAGGAAACACGATGAATACTCATCCAAATCTACCCAACATATATTATACTCGTATATAATTTATTCTCTATGAAATTTAGCATACATAACTTATCATGTACTTTCATGATGAGTAGTATCAACTTAATTATTGCATGAATTCTATGAATTTTCTATAATGTGTCATGATTTTATGCATGTAGAGAAACAATTATAGTACAACTCATACATGATATATAGATATTTAACATTATACAAATATTAATTAAAAATTTATATAAAAAATATATTATAACCTATCACATGGTGTGTCCTATCAACTTAATGACCACAAACAAAAACATGTCTCAATATTTAAATGATATAAAAAATAAATTTTAAATATGTATAATAGGTATAAGTAAACGACATGTATATCTCAAATAGTTTATTCAAGGTAGATGTCTAAGGACTCAGCATGTGAATCGTACCTCGGAAAATTTAGAGTACACAGTGTGTCCAATAGGTCACATGTTGTTTGAACTCTGAATTACAAAGACACTAGTAAGGTAGGTATTGTATGGAATAAATAGACAATTTATGACTCAAAGGGACTACACACCGTCAACATGGGTTATACGACATGTAGTCCAGCTAATCATGCGACATTATATTCTGGTCAACACGCGGTGCAATTTAATGATTTAATATAATGAACATGACTTGAATTAATTTCTAAACTAATTCCTAATGCATTGAACATGACTAAATGGTGGGTAACTCTGATTACAAGGAATTTAGTCTTGTGTTGTCTATCCAGAAACCTTGGGAACTCTAGATGTGTTCCTCGATTTTATTTCAATCATAAAATTAATTGTCTTGATTAGATCTATGAGAAACGAAGGAGGAATAAATTGATCTTAAAATTTATATTAAAAGAACAATTAAACTTGGATTGAAAAACTAAATAAAAAATTCATAAATCACCAAATATTTTTAAAAACTTACCAAAAATTATTTGCCCACTCTGATACCACTTGATGTTTCCAGGAACAGCGGAAGCATGCTTTGGGCAGTTTCCAATTTTGTTTTTTCTATAATCAATGATCAATGAGAGATTTATACGAAGATGAACACCATGATCCATGAAATCAAATAATAGAAATAGAAAATGGATTATAACTATGGAATTTAGAGAGAGGATATCAACACTTATTGTTTATAATTAATTTAATTAGATAAAGAATTTCCTCTATGGAATTATTTCTTCGTTTATGATTATGGTGAGAGATCTATGGTTTACCCTTATTGTGTTGTAGAAACCAAGTGTATATTTCCTCTGGTGGTGGTCCACACATGTTCTTGGAATCTCCAGATGTCGCCGATGGAGTCTCTATGTGCAAGAACATAAGATATGTTTGCTTACATTGTCTTCCATTGATCACCTTGAGAACCACATCCAAAGCATTCTCCTTGATCCGGTGGAGGAGGATTTCTCTCTCTTCTTGAGAGAATTCTTGGAGATGAGATCTCTCTAATCCACAAATTATTATCCAATATTTTTGTGCACAACTAAATTTTATAATGAGGATAATACCATAATTGGTTGTTTATATTATTAGGGTTTAAATAAAATAATTCCACAAGTTCCCTTAATTATTTACTTCATTGAAGAAAACCCCCATGTCAAATAATAGTAATATTATTATTTATAGACATGTACTTAACATGCTAATTAAAATTAAATATTATTTAATTAAATAATATTCAATATTTTTTATTTCTCACGAGACCATCAAACTCTGTCGGCCTTTCCTCCACAATATTTATTAGGTATTGAATAATGTCTATTTATTTATTAAATAAATATAACTAAATTATTCACTAATAAATAAACAAACATTATATTCACTAAATAGAAAATAAATATTTATTAAATATACTTCCCACAATATATTCTCTCAAATAAATACTGTCAGAATAAATGTGAACAAGCATACATGATTAATTATTAAACCACATTCAAGAATAATATTTATTCAAACTATAATATAATAAATAATAATATATTATTTAACTTAGATTCTGAATACACTTAGTGTGTGACCCACTAGGCCTCTTTCCCAATGGCATTTGGCGAAACTGCCTAAAGTCCAAGGTTATCATCTGACAACACGCCAAGGCACCCATAGAGAAAAAAGTTAATGTCGTAATGACATGTCATATCATATGGATACTTACTAGGTAATATAATATCTTTATCAAAATATCTCTAATCGAGCAGGTTGCATGCTAGTGCCATCAACCTATATGCTCATTGTATCATTTTTGAATTTTCGGAAATAGAACTTGCCTATAAAACACCATGGCCATGGATTTATTTATGCTATATCATTTCCATCAATGAGCCTAAGATATTAACTTATTTTAATGATCATATGGGATAAATTATTTCTCACATTATTCATTAATGCAATATTACTCATGACACGCCCAACGTATCCTACCTCGCCTTGAACATCATCAATGCATCAAAGTCCATGACTCATAATACTCATTAATAATAATCTTAAAGTCCATGGACTAATACACATTTCCTAATATGGGAATATTCAATGGGATGTATAAATGTGGATTTCCAACTATCTGGTCCCATTTTTATAATATCTTACTAGATATTACCAAGGGTATACACTATAAGAAGGTTCCTCAAAGTACAATGACTCTCCAACCCTGATATCTTGTATCATTTATGTCCCTCAAATGATATCATCTAATATAGAATATTTATTCAATAATAGTCTCATAGCACTTCTGAGTTCTCATCGTAGTGGGGAACTACTATGACCTTTTAGTCTGACAGATACTCTTAGTACATTATCACATTCTATGTCAAATGAAATAATAATCATGATTTGATAAGTAGTTTATTAATATTCAAAACATTGAATACATGTTTATCATAATGTACAAATAATTTGGTTATAAGGAACCTACTCCAACAGTTTTAATTTAGATAAGGTTTTTTATATTGGGGAATATATTTTATATGTAAATATGTTTAAATATTTATTTATAAAATTAAATTTTGATGTATAAATATATATAAAAGTATTTATATTTATTTATATATTTGATTATAAATAAAAGTATAATATAAAAAACGATAAAAAATCAAAAACATACTATCAATATGAATGTAATACTAAGGAATATATTCAGTTTCCACTAAAAAAGATAATGAGTCCCCCTTAAATGAGGCTGAAAATCCATTGAATGTTAAAAAATTAGAGTACCCTGATTAAAAAATCAGTTTTAAATTTCTTTTAGGCCTATTTTAGCCTAAAAAAGTGTGAATGGGGTTCCCCCAAGTTAATAGGGAATAAAACTCATTGCCATATTTGATTTAATATGTGGCAGAGCCCAAACGGACACTCAAGTCAAAAGTTATGGTCTTTTGAAGTTTAAGTTATGTTTTTTACTTATTTTACATATTATATTAATTTTTTTATTTCATTATCTTCAAATTTTTATTAAATGATTATTACATGACAATAATTAGAAAATTATTAATTAATAATATTTTTTAATTAATTTATAATACATTTCTAGTAAATATATTATATATTAAGTGTAAATTCTTATTTAGACGTATATAAAACTTATTTTAAAAAATATTGTACTTATATCAATATAAATATATAAATACTTTTATATATTATTTTTATTGATTTTTTTTAAAATATATCGTTTATCAACTATTTTTTACTAATGATGATAAAGAACACCCTTATAAGTGGTTTTTTAATATCACTAATAAGGTGGGATTTATCAGTGTTTTTTTACAAGTTCTGATAAAGTGCCCCATTTAACATAAATTTTTTATTAATGTTAAAACCCCCTTTAAGTGCACTAAAAAATACTTGTTAAAGACCCCCCTTTAACAGTGATATTTCATGAACTAACAAAGGGTGTATTCAATAGCTCTATTAAATCCCTAGTGCTGGATAAAAGCAGTTTTTTAGTGGTGTGTGGGAATTTTAGTACTTGGTCGACAGACTTCCTTATACATTTTCCTTTTATTAATAAATTTGCGGTCATGGGTTTGATTTTCAAATCGATGACTGGTCCATCGAGGTATATATAATTTTAAATTAATATATTTATAAATATTTGAATATAATTATAAATATATTTATATAATTGTAAAATTTATATAATTGTAAATATAATAAATTTATTTATTATAATTCTATAACTATTTTAATATATATTTAAAAATATTTTTAAATAATTTTAAAAAAAATTATGTCATTATATATATATTTATGTAATAATATATATTTATATAATTCATTTATGTATTATTTTGAAAATAATTGTAAATATATTTGGATTGTTAGTCAACGCCCATGACATGATGGGAAGCATATAGGGGATGATAATCAACAACCAGATGAGGCAGTTCATGAGTCTGTAAATGAGGTTCTTATCCAGTGTATTGCACCAGAGGACTCTCTTTCACAGCTTGAAGGGAAAGGTTGCATTGTCTCACAACTGAAAATGGACTTATCAAGACATATTCCACATGAGGATGGGTCTAATCAATCTAATTGTCAATAAATAATGAATTATTATCAATGGATTTAGACTGCTTTCAGTTATTCATGAGTTTCTGGTAAATGGGGAAATATCTCAGATGATGGAAGTGACAATGAGAAACAAATGGTTATATTGGAAACCACTCATCTCAAGCCTCGAGGTAGTGGTGACGATGTTTCTTTTAAAGATATTGCCATAAATGGAAAGGGAAAGATGATCAACAGTGAATGTCTAACTCCAGTCCCACCAAAAAGAAGGACGTAGAAGGATTATTCCAATATATCAAGTAATGTGTCTATGGAAACATCTTCAAGGAATAAAACACCAATCTTACTTTAGAGCAGGAAATGAAAAATGTATCTATTCATAGTATTCTAAACAAAGGTAATTCACAGTCGGAGTGGGAAACTCTGAATGGATCTGACTATATCTATGAAAATTATCCTTAATCATATGGTCATTGAACTACTTTTCCAGATGAGTGAAAGTCTCTTCATATGACCTCATCTGTTCGCTCGTTATGTTTTTTGTCCGTATTTTAAAAAAAGTTCAAGATCTTTCCTTCTGGCTAGAACTTTTTTGAATATTTATTATTTAAATATATTTATTATAGTTTTATAATTATTTATAAATTTATTTATTTATTTATAATTATAATTATATATATATATATGTAAATAGTTGTATTTTTTACTCGAAGGTCAAGGTAAAAGACTCTTTTTTAAAAGAGAAGAACAAAATAGTAGCACAAAGCAGATGAGGAAGAGTTAGGCATGACAACTCTTCCCTCATTCAAATAGCGATAAGATATAGAAAACATCCACAATAATATTCCAAACAATTATAATCTCTAGATTACTTATCCCAGTCAGAGTCATATACTAATGAACTAAAGAAGATAGACTGAGGATTCCACCAATCTCCAAGATATGTCAATCTAGTTCTCATGGTTGGCTTAAGATGGGAGTAATACTTCCATGGTATGGATTTCTTCATTGAGGCCGATGAGAAACCTTAAAACTCCATCACCTTACCTTTAACAATAATTTCTATACAGGATCTCTTCAAAGATGGTTTGTGCTTGTAGAGTCGTGGTTATTTCCTTGTAAGACTTTGAAATATTTCTATATACATTTTGAGAGCTATGCTTTGAGACGACATGGGATTCTGAGTCCCGGTGTGCCAATAATTAATTTTATAAAAAAATATTAATTATAATTTATATTACGTGCATGAATAGTTTAAGAAAATAAGATAACTCTGAAACAGTTGATCGAATCATAAATTTGAGACCACAGTTGGGTATGAAAGGCGGTGTTCACCCTAGGCGCAATATAAAATGACTCATCATGGGATATTCAGACCCCTCACACATTGGCGGTGTGTTTTAGTGGATTAATTAATTAATAAATTAATAAATTAAATTCATTTAACTTAAACCAATATCTGTAAATATGTCATTATGGAGAATTCTCCAGGATTAGCTCATAGTTGTCAAACTATCAACAAAGCACGCCTCCTCATTTCTATTGGTGAATAAAATCAAACGATGAAGAAACTCTAAGTTCAAGCAGATCAAAATGATGAAAATGAAACTACTACACCCAAATCATTGGAAACCCCATTCTTCATCAGTGATCAATCCATAATTGAGATAGTTATTATTATATGTGGTTTTTATCTCCTATAATTAAAATATTGATCATGATTAGTTCCACCTCTTTGATCTACATAAATGTGAGCCTTTACCTGAGCTCATGTATCGAAATAAATTTTCCTTTCAATTTATTTCTTGTTGTGTAATGTTTTTAACCCCATTTTCTCCTCTTTGAAATCATTTTTCAAGAACCTTTAGTCAATGATTTTTATCACCTTTGTTATTAGTGTCTTTTCCCCACCATTCTTTGTGTTCTTCATCGTTAGACCATAGGGTCACAATTCAACATTGACTGGGTGGGTTTGAAGTGCGATCAAACCCTTAGATTTGTTACTATAGAATGAATGACATGATGATCAATGGTTTGTGGACAAATTGATAAATAATTGGGATGTTGATTTTTGAATGCATCAAATCGGCACTGCAAGTCCGTGTTTTTGATCGAAGGTCGATCAGGATCAGTTCGATAACCCATGTTTTCATTATTAGTGTGTGGCGGAAACATGTGCTATGATGGGGATAGTTTCAAGAAGAGTTTGTTCACGGGATCTCATGGTAGAGGCAATTTGGTGTGGACATGATGATGGCCTGACTCATACCTATGACAAGGTGGTCATGTGTGGCCGATGTGGAGAGAATAAATAATAATAATAATAATAATAATAATAATAATAATGGTGAGGATTTAATAAAATTAAAGGTGGATTTATTATAATTATAATATTAAATAATAATAATAATGGTTGAATAAAATGTTTATGGTTAATTAAATAAAATTGATCTAGGAGTTATGTTTAATTATTGTAATTATTATTGGTAATAATTTTTATTAATCATTATAAATGGATGTCATAATTAGGAAAATAATAATGTCTCCTCTATTCCCAATTAATTTCCCTCTTAATCGATAACCTTCCATATTCTCATCTTTGGATCAGATCTCATGTACTCTATACATATGGTGATATGTCAGTGAAATTTTTTGGGCTTTTGGATCTACTTTTTTCCCCTACTTATTGTATTTCTCTTGTATTTTTATTTCCATTTTTCTTCTTCATTGTCATAAACAAATTCGACGCTCACTTCGTCAATGATGTGTTTTTCTAATGATCGGTCTTACATTTCTAGTTTTGAAATTATTTTTAGTTTCAATTGGACTTTGATAGATTACACAACACGTTATCATCATGATCATATAGTTTTCATTTCCCATCATGACGATGGATTCATCATCCAAATAACATAAATATAATGGGAAAACGGTATGTCACATATTTTTTAGAAACATTATTTTTTTGACATAATATTTTGCGTGTGTATTGGTTCCACTAAATCAAAATGATAAATAAAAAGGAGAGTCTTATTTTACATGTAAGATATTGTTACATTTATTTTTTCCCTCTTCAAAAATCTGAAAATAATATATGATTTTCATAATATTATGTTGTGGGAAAAATAATGAGCTTTTGAAGAGCTATAATGACCCCCAAATGGAAAATTTAACTCCATTCCCTAAAGAAAATGTGGTTAATAACCAATGTTGTCTATGTCATGACAAATATCATTCATAAAATAAAATAATGAAACAAAACCATCATAATTGGTCAAATGATGAACATTTTGTACCTACCTCACGTCAATTTGAGGGTTGGTGATCAGTGATTAACATCACGTACCAATCGTACATTGAGCTGAAGTTCACTAATCATGTCATGAACCATGAAATTTCATATCACTTATTCTTTTTCTCACCTTGAAGGTGTCATTCTTGATTATGATATATATATTATCTTAATGAATATCATATTTACTTGGAATATTTGTAAATATTGTATTATTTTATTACTTTTATCTTTCTTTTATTTCTTATAAACTGTTTTAGATAAATTAAATGTTCATGATGAATAAGTGTAAATATATTTTGTATTAATTAATCAATTATAGTGGATGAAATTCATGAAATTGATGAATTAAATATTCATGCAATTCTCTTTAATACACCACAAAACTCGAAAAATAATTTTATGTTGTTACCTAGAGTGAATTATAATATTTATTGAAAATGATTTATTTCATACCCAAAAATGAATGTAACCATATTTAATTTTATTATAAATCATGCTCGAGGTGAATATGAAGTTTTGTAAATGATCATTGTGTTTTATTTTTTTATAATAAATACTAATAATATAACCAAAATAAGTGGTTTGATGATAGTAAATATTTACAGAGCACAATGAATTTTATTAATATTTATAAAATAATTCATCCTGGAAGGATGATATTAAAATAATGTCCGTTGACATTATATTTAATAATTTATTCATTTATCTATTATTGTTCCTATAAAATTAATATCAAGGGAAAATTTGTTATTTATCAAATTCTTATGGATTATCAATATCATATCATGTAATTTATTTATCCCATAATGTGGATGTTACTATTCAAATAGTTAATAAATGAAATGAATGAATTACATAGTTTTGATAATTTGATATATTTAATTAAAATGATTTACTGCCTGAAGTGGTTAAAACAATGGTAATCATAGTCAATAAAATTAATAGTTTATGAAAGATGGTCATTATTGATAAATAATTAATGCACATGAGCCTTAACCCAGTGGGTGAGGACTCAACAAGTGTATCCAAGAGACCCAATATCAAATCTGAGTGGAGAAAAATTTTCAGGTTACATTATAAGTACTGTAAAAGGTACTGTAGAAGGTACTATTCCACACTATAGTGGTCAGAACAATTCATACATCTTGTCCTCTAGGCCATTGGTTTTGTCCTTGGGTCCTGAAAATTTTTCGGGCCACCCAAGTCCTCCAGGCCAGTAGTTTCTCAAGGCCTTCATGCCACCTTAAGGCTTAGGGCCACCCCAGGGCCTTTGGGCCACATGATGAAGATTTACCAGTTAGGCTATGATGTACAAGGATTCAAATGAGGTTTAGGGAAGGGACATTCACTGGAGCATATCTAATCAGAATCTGAAGAATGAGATGGTATGGAATTTCCATCAGTACCGAGCATGTGTAACTTTGCACAAGACAGCTAGCTGACTAGCCCTATTAAGGTGGAGTGATAGTATCATGACATATTCTGGGGAGGACCTGTTCAAAGTTGTCTTTTCTGGGTGATTCTCTCTAATACCTACAGGTCATGTAATTATCTCTAAGACTTCGGGCCTTGTAAGGGTTGCACCTCACCCCTTGAAATGGGGATTATTAAAAAAATAATGGTTGTTGGGCAATTCCAACCAATAATTAATGAATTATTATTCAGGTCTCATGAAATTCAATGAGTAATCACATTCCCTAATATGAATGTTGTTTTAATTACTATATCTCATTACTTCAAGAGAATGGAATTATTCATGAAAATTTTGTTATGATTTGTTCAATCATGGATATTTTAGAGTTGATGAAGATGGATCAAATGACATATAATTCATTTGATAATGTGAATATTGGTTTTGAATTATAATTTTGGATGGTGATATTGTGTGAGTTTGGAATCCAAAATATTCTTCCACATTAATTCTCACAACCAAATTCATCAGCTTCAAAATATGTGGGGGATCCTATCCCATGTAGATGTATTGTAAAATAATATTTGGGCCTAAGGTTCCAAAATATTTGGGTTGTTCTAAAATATAAAATAATCCTCTTGGGTATGGGACTAACCTGTTATGATTATTTATGAATTCATCCACTACCATGAGTGGATATTATAATTAAAAAAATGAGTTTGCACAATGAAAGATCCTGGAGATATTATACATGTTGATCTTAAAGAAAAATATTTATAAATATAATTTTGATTAAATTATTCAAAATAATTAATATATGAGTTAGTATATTCTTATATAAGTACATTTACTGGTAGTGGAAATTAATTAATGACTATATAAGAGTGAATATATTCCTTTATGGTAGTACAAATTCTTAATGATTTGTTATATCTGAAGTATCGATGAGATATATGGATGGTATTCTTAAAAATTAATATCATATGGAGACAATAGATTAAAGAGGAACCTCGATATATATCAATCATCCATAAAAAGTGATTATAAATAATTAGTTATTAACAATCGAATCAATAATGTTAAACCAATAGTTTACCAATATTTTTCACATTAAATATATAACATGATGATTTAGTCTATCCATGATCAATTATAATGAAAAATATTGATTCATGTATACACGATCATCGATTAATTGATAATATACTAGAAATCCATCAGGGGGAGAATGATGAATTTATTTAATGGGTGCATGTCTACTAAATTATCAATGAATTCATTCTCATTAATTTATTATGAATGCCCACTATATAATATTTTACATGTAGGTACCCATTTTTTGCGGTAAATTATATATATAATTTGCAGGTATTATTGAAATAAATTCCCCATATACTTATTAAGATTTATATATGGGTGTACCCACCTACAATGTGATCCATCTATATGAAAGATGAATCCACTAAATGATCACGTGTGTTATTTTCTGCTGGTGTATACATTACAGTATTTGTATGATGATTAAAATGTATATTAAGAATCACATGAAATATACAATATGGTCATGCAGAACCATTAACAAGATGATGACAACACTTACATGAATGTAAAGTGTTCGAAATCAATAATATGATTATACCCAAATGATGTGTGGTTGAAATTATTTTATAAAATCATTATTCATAATTGGTAGAAAACAATAAATATGTTTTCCCTTGATGATGAAAATGAGTATATCGAAAACATTATATCTCTTTAGATATTGTCCATGAAGTGACACTAGTACTAGAAAACTTATAAGATCTCAATAAAATGTTATTAATGATATATTTTCCTTGAATTATTTTAAAACTCATTGATGAAAACGGATTTTGATGGATATCGACATCATAATAATTGGCCAAAATTATTAAAAGAATTTATGATATGTTCAGCATATAATGTTTTCGATTTATAATCCAAACTACCAAGACTATTGAATACTAATGATATAATTATAAGAAATATTTTTACTTGTATATTTAGATATTTATATGAATTCCATAAGGGTTCAAAATGCCTGAAGCATATTCATAATTACGAATGTTTTACCCAATATGATAAATTATGGGGTGAACTCAATAAGATGTATTTCATGAATCCATATTAAGTTAAAGAATAATATAAATTTAATTTATCATCCCATGGTTTGTGTGAATGATTATATACATCTTATTATTGACTTGTTTTGAAAAATATCAAAACTCTTGAAGAGTTTTTGGAAGTAAATGACTTATATGGAATGTCCTTGTATTTTAAATTAATCATCCTCATGATGAAATATTAAATTTTGGAATGGTTTTACCCTTAAAATACAACTAAACAACTTTTTTCCAAAAGTGATATATAAAGTGTAGATGAAGAACATACTTATACCAGAAGGATTAAATATAAATGCACATTTTATTTATCCATGAAGGATATACATGTAAAAGTGAAAATGTACCTTGAAAATAACAATAAATCATATTATGATGCAAGGTAATGTTCGTCCATAATCATTGAAATTTAAAGGGGATGGATTATTATTATTCTAAAATTAAAAACTGAATTTTTTGGTTATCAGTTGACCATGGAAATTCTATGAGTTCAATTATTCTAATTATAAAATTGATATGCAACTATAATACTTTTTTTCCCTTAGTCATGTTTTCCCACTATGTTTTCTTGATAATATTTTTAAGGAGGCATCACTATGTGGACTTGATTTTATTGTACTGTTTTTCCCTAATCAAGAGTTTTCCCCGAAAGGGGTTTTCCATGATGATTTTTTTAATGAGGAAATCATACATCATAACAGATATCAAAGGGAATGTTATAAATTGTTATGGATATATATAATTAATGTAAATTATAGATCTTCACCATGAGTTGTAATTTTTAATGAAACCATTCATTATTACCTATGGTATTCCTACCTTTTCCCAAATACATAATTAAATAATAATATTAATTGATATCCTAGAGACCCAATTAAATAATATAATCAAGGGGATTTTGGAATACTACAAACTTTTTTCCTTCATTAGGTTTTTCCACTGGGTTTTCCTAAGATGGTTTTTAATGAGGTAACATGACATGGATATGAATTACTTTTGATTCACTTATTTTTTCCAAAGGATTTTTAAGTGGAGATTATATAAGATTCCATGAAATTATGAAATCCATGGGAGACTATTATGAAACATTATTAATGGATGTCGTAATCCTAACAAAAATAATGACTCCTTAATTTCCAATTAATTTCCCTCTAATTGGCCTATCACACCCATATTTTTCAAATAATTTTATTTTTATTATTTATCATGGCACCGAGTGTTTTTGCTGAATTTTGGGTGAGTCTTGGTTCAAATTTTGGATGTTTGGAAAAATTTGTGGGGTTTAAACCGATGTACGAACACCGTACGTTGTAGCAGACGTCATGTTGTTAGTTTGGATACTCATGTGGTCACTACTATAGTGAGAAGGGGCCACACCGTACAGCCCACTCACGGTCGACTAAGCCGTACGGGGCGACTGCATAGTCGCCCACCCTAAAGGTAAATTAAATTATTTGGTTAAGAGATGATGCAATAAAACCAATAAATGAGAAAATACAGATATATATAAATATCATCAATGAATGTGTTTTTTATTATTACTAAATATTTTTTGTTGTTGTTATTATTATTAATGTTTGATTATTATTATTATTATTATTATTATTAATGTCTTAAAATAAATTATTGTTGATATTATATATATATTATTTCTATTATTGTTTTCAATGTTTTATTATTGTTATCAAGGTTTTATTTTTACTATTGTTAAAATTGTTTAAATTATTATTATTAGGATTTTCTCCTTTTATTTTGTTTTATTTCATTATAATTTTATTTATTTATTTATTTATTTTGGAACCCATAATTTTACTCATTCAGTACTGTCGGCCCCCTTTTTCCTTTCTCCTCCCTCATTCAGCACCTGTGATGCCCGACGTCTTCTCCTCCTGTGTGCAACCAGTAGCCACCCACCGCGCCTCCTTCTCCCCTCACTATTTGACCGCCAGGAGCCGCCATCTTTACCTCCTCCTCTCCTCATTATCCGACTACCACCCTTCCTCTGGATTGCTCTGCCTCCTACTCTCACCCATGACGTTACCACACCTCACAACTGCCATCTGGCTAGCCTCCCCCTTTCCCCGTCGTGAACCTGCCACTGCGCACACCACTATCCGGAGAACCACCCTGTCCAGTGGACCTCCTCCAGGCAGTTCTCTGACGGTGAACAAACCCTTCGACTTGTCCTCCTTCAGTCGCGCAACCCCCGGGGTAGCCCTTGTCTGGGAACCCACTGGTCGGCCTCACCTCACCAATGCACACCCATGCCCCTTGTAGCGCCCTCCCGCCACGCCTTCGATGCTTTCCGGCACACACTAGCTAGAACCACGACCATCTTCCTATGTTTTTTCAGCCAGCCCCACCAGTGTGACGTGCACTCTTTTTCATCCAGCGATAGTCCTTGTTGGTGTGTACCACCCCTTTTCAACTATCATGTGACCCCACTGGTCGAGCGCATCTCCATTCCAAAGTGATGTCTGCACTGTTTCTTTCTTGAATATTAGATAATTAATTTATCATGTGTTTTGTTTGATTTGATTGGTGTTAATTTAGTTTTTAGATTAATTGAGTTTGTGTTTGATGCATTGTCTCTTGTTATTGTGAATTAATGTATGTTTTTGATGAAAACCAATCCTGAGTTGTTTAATCACTTTTTATAAAATGTGCAATGAGTTTATTTAACTATGAAAATGGTGTGTATTCTGTTTTAGTGGGACGTAGGTGTGGGTTTAATCAGAAATGTGTTCGCTGAATGATTATTTTATGTAAAGTTGTGGTTACTCATTAAGAATTGTTTTATAAATTTTAAAGTCATTTACAAAATAGTGTAGATGGTTCTAATTATGTTTTGTAAACATGTTGAGGTGGTTTTTGTGCCATTTGTTTGTTTGGATTGTTTTAAGTTTGTGGTTATGTGTTTTTAGTTGGTATGAGGTTGTTGAAGCGTATCAATGAGGAAAAACCATGATATCGCGGTCAGCATGTTGTGTATACTTGTGTCCAAGTTCGAGGCGTGTCACGTGGTTGTGATCGAGCTGTGAGTCGGGATAGGTTCCCCAATGTACTCACCTTTGAATCTTGAATTTATTAATTACTTGATATTTCATTGCTTTTCAATAAATGAGTAATAATATTAGATAATTATTCTTGGAATAATTACTTGATATAAATGAAACTATTTATTTTATGCATGGAACTTGATTTATTTTCATTATGAATGGACCCACAATAGTGAAATAATTCATGTTTGGACTTTGAACATAATTCGTAAACTATCAAATGTGGTTCTGGTTTTATGTCAAATGTTCTCTTCTGACATGTGAACAAATGATTTGGTTTCCCTTGAGGAATAATGTTTCTTTTAAAAGTTACATAAGGATCATTTGAAAATTTAAAAATATCAACTATTTTGAAAAACTCTCTTTGGGGAGACTCATGTGTGATCTTGTTGTGTATATCGATGGTGTGAGTTGTTATGTGTGATGTTTGTGCATCTTGAATGGTTACTTGATTTATGTTGTTGACTCACCCCTCTTTTTTTAGTACACAACATGGGAACCTTGAATAGTGAGTGAATTTTTTGTGAATGATTGTTGCAATAGTTTAGATTGTGCACCGGCTAGTGGCCTAGAGAAGTGGATACTCTATTATTATTATTTCTATGGGATTGAACCCTCAACCATCCCAGGTAGGGTGATGGTTGGGTGTTAGAGCGTTATGAAGTCATTGAGTAGGGCATGGCTTCAGGATGAGTCACATGTATAGTACATTATGGATTGTTCACGATATCCTTGGTTCAACCCATGTTTTATTTAGTGCAGATTTGTATATGGAGGACGATTGAGGTGCTTAGTTTGGTTTTTGGCACCAGTGCACTTCTTTTCTATTTCCCTTATTGTGTGTTGTGTGTGTATGGTTTTCCTATACCTTATAAAATAAAATTTATATTTTAAATTGTTTGCGGAAATGTTAATAAAATGTAATGTATATTTTTACTTCAAACCATAAACATGATTGTAAATTAAAAAGGGAAATGGGTTGTTACTTGTTTTACAAATGAAAAGTGTGTTTGAAACCCCATATTTTTTATAATGCATTTCAAACTTAGAATTTCTAATTTTTTATTTAAAGGTTGTGCTTTGGGAATAGTTTTTTGGGCATTCCTACTGAGTTTTAATACTCACACCTATAGTGTTTTCCTTTTTTTAGTTTTTGTTACAGGTTTGACTCGAGATTGTTCCATGTGGGAGGGTATTGGTTGTGTTCTGGAGAGTGACTCTCGGGGTCATGAGGAGTTGTGGTCATGGTCAGGTTAGTGTGTGTTGTTGGTTGTTCTTTATTTTTCATGTCATTTATTCACTTGTTGTTGTTATTATTTTTGTGATAATTTATTTATTTTCATTATGCTAAACCATTCCCATTCATTTTCTGTTGATTCCCTAGCACTTTTCGCCAGCCAAAGAGGATCAGGAATGCTCTCGGGCCATGTTGAGGATTGGCTCGGGTGACCGGTTTAGGGTCGACGTGGGTTGGTTAATGAAAAAATAATATCAGGGCAGGTCAGATCTCGAGTAGACCATTTTTTTCAGGGTACCAAGAATTATTTAGGGTTGTCATGGTAGAAGGAGTAGGATTATCAGGACCTGAGGTTTAAGAATGGGAATGATATCCTGAACCCTTTCTCTTTCCATACCATGGGCTACCATGGGATGTTTGAGTTGGTGTCTTTTTGGTTCCATTGAAATGTTTTATGTTTGGAAATGAAAAGGGAGTTGGTAGACTAGACCCATGAGCTCATAGGGCCAACAAATCCTAGTGGATATGGGGGCATTACACTAGATTGCTCTTTGGGATGGTAGCGTTACTTGCATATGGCTGCCAACCATATGTCCAAGCCACCCATCCGCACTAGTTTCTGCTAGTGAATTGTTTGGGACTTCTCTAATTCTAAAAACTATTTGTAATGTTTTATTTTGGAATTTCTGAAAAGTTGAATTTGAAATGTGGATAACTATGTTTTCATTATGTTCTTTGTTTCCATGTTCCATAGTGTTTTCCCTCATGAAGGTCTGATGAATATGCAAGTTACAACTTCGGGTGGTGTGCCCTTAGAAAATATTCTTGTTGATCATCCCATTGACTATGTCCTCGTGTTTCGGAAATTGAACCCTCTTCTCTTTTATGGACAAGAAGATCCTCTTGAGGTGGAGGAGTGGTTGGGGAATATTGAGAGGAACTTCTATTTTCACACACCACCTGAGTCATTGAAGGTGATGTTGGTGACCTTTATACTTGAAGTTCCAACCTGAAAAGGGTGGTAGTCCATGTCTCGAAGAAAGCCTCGAAATGATCACAATTGGGAGTTCTTCAAGTCGTCATTCATCCAATGGTATTTCTCTGAGGTGACAATGGTGAGGGGGAGGATGGAGTTTTGTGGTCTTCAGAAAGTTGTTAGTTCAGTGTTGGAATTATTTCATCATTTCATTGGCCTAGCTCCGTATGAACTAGAGTATGTTTTAAATTATCCCCTGAAATCTCGGCATTTTGATCTTGGGCTTCATCCTGAGTTGGAGTCGAAAGTGGAAGAGCTTAACAAAACCACATTCTCGTAAGATGTGGGGAAAGCCTTTCTTGCTGAAGCTGAGTTAGCTGGAGGTCCTAGGGTGTTGAATCATCCCCCGGCCTTGGGAAGCGGTGTCAAGATAGCGATATGAGTAATGCAAAGTGACCTGATGATGGTGGCTCTAATAGAGGAATCAAGAGGCCTTCAGACCTCCAGTCAACTTCTTCAGAGCGCAATGTTGTGATCTGTCACCAGTGTGGTAGGTAGGGTCACAAAATCCGATGTTCCCAAGTGCTCTGAGACACTTCCACACCTGTTGACGTTTGTGTCACATACAGAAATTCTACCGAGGTGTTTCCAAGAAGCGTGCTGAATCCAGACCTGGCTCATCAAAGGTCACCTCATCCCGTCAGTAGGAGTAGGACCATGTTTGGGATCAATTTGGGGTTTTCTCTTTCTTATGTACTCTGGATGTAGTGGTCATCTCTTGTAGTATCCTGTGGTGTTTCTTTTCCTTCGTTTGTAATAATGTTTACTGTCGATCCTCTTTGAAACCATTATTTTATTAGAAGTGTGTTTGGTCAAATTTTGGTTCATGGTGTATATTTGGGAATTTCTGAATCCTGACTACAAGGTATGAAATGCTTCAATAATCAGTGCTCTAGCCATAGGTCCCGGAGTGAAGTTGGTGCATAGTCAGAAGAATCCCAACAGTGTAAAAGGGCATTGGTTTAATCTTTTCCCTTAGTGTGTCATGGTTTGTGTTCTTCTGAGGGTACGACATTGTTAATATAGATATGATGGTAGTTTTGATGCTCTATTAGTTGGGCCCTTCCCTCCCCTCTCATGGTGGGAGTTTTTGGTCCCTATGGGATGTTTTCATGTTCAGTTAATCTCATCAGTTCTTATGATGGGGCAACCCACAGTTCGTCTCACAGAGTTACACCTCAAGTAATTTTGTGTTAGTCTGATCCTTATGGTGAGGAGTCCATTCACCTCCCCCTCATGTCAGTATCAGAGTCTCTTTTGATGTATTTTTTTGTAGCGGGTGGTCTCATTTGGAACCACCTAATCTTATCGTCTTCCTCTTGAGTAAATATTGGGATTGGAGTACACCCAATGGCTCCGTCGAACTAAGATTATATGAATAAACGTCAAAAGTGGTTCAAGTTTGTTCATTCGTTGGTTGAGGTGGATGGTTTGGGTTCTGTTTGGTAGTGGTTAATGTATTTGTGTTTTGAGTATGAGTTGCAGGGATTTTCAGTGTCTATTTGGATCGATCAACTGGAGGCGCTTAAACTTTTGGAGGTGGGTGACACTTAAAATTTTTTATCATTGGGTCTAGACCTTTTTGTAGATTTCTCGAGGCAGAAATCATTATGGTGTGGAGATTTTTCACACCCGATATTTTCAAATAATTTTATTTCTGTTATTTATCTTGGCGTTGGGGGTTTTTTCCAAAGTTCAGTTGAGTCCCAGTTCAAATTTTTGATGTTTGGAAAAAATTTCGGGTTTTAGGCTAGTGTGCGAACACCATGCATTGTAAAGGAAGTTGTGCAGTTAGTTTGGATACCCGTGCGGTCATTGTTGGAGTGAGTAGGGGGCACTGCACAGCCCGCACACGGTCGAATAGGCCGTGCGGGGCGATCACACAGTCGCCCACCCTTAAGGATAAGTAAATTAATTGTTTAAGCGATGATGTAATGAAACCAATAAACGACATAATGCGGATATATATATATATATATATATATATATATATATATATATATATATATATATATATATATTATCAATGAATGTGTTATTTTTATTATTACTAAAGATTTATTATTATTATTATTATTATTAATGTTTTATTATTATTAATAATGTATTAAAATAAATTATTGTTGTTATTAAAGATTCATTATAACCATTATTATTTTCAAAGTTTTATTATTATTATCAAGGTTTTATTTTTACTATAATTAATATCGTTTCAATTATTATTATTAGGTTTTTCTTTTTTTAATTAGTTTTATTTCATTTTAATTTTATTTGTTCATTTATTTATTTGGAAACCCTAATTCTACCCCTTCGGCACTGCCACCCCCTTTTTTCCTTTCTCTTTCCTCACGCAGCACATACGCTGCCCGTCTTCTTCTCCTCTTGCGTGCAACCAGCAGCTACCCTCCATGCCTCCTTCTCCCCACGCTTTCCGACCGCCAGTAGCCGCCCCTCGCACCTCCTCCTCCCCTCGTTGTCCGACGACCTCCCTTACTCAGACCGCCTCCTCCTCCTATGCACACCCTTCAGCACGCACCCACCCCACAGCCTCCATCTGACTGGCTTCCCTCTCTCCCCTTTGTGAACCCGCGCTGAGCGCACCTCCATCTGGCAAACCCCCATGTCTGGAAGAACTCCTCCAGCCGGTTCTCTACCGGCACACAACCCTCCCGCCGCGCGACGCCCAGCGTAGCCCCTGTTTGAGCACCCACCGGGAAGCCTCACCTCGTCGGCACACTCCAACCCTTTGTAGGGCCCTCCTACGACCCCTTCCGCCCTTCCCAGTGCGCACCTTCTTAAACCATGACCCTCTTGCTGCGTTTTTTTGGCTAGCCCCGCTACTGCGACATGCACTCTTTTCGAGTGAGAGTCCCTACGGGTGCCCGCTAATTTAGGGGCATAGGTTTTTTTTTTTTTTTTTTTTAAATGGGTGTAGGTTTACATTATTTAGGAAATTGGGTTTGTTGAGCGCAACTCAACAACTTGGGTGGCTAGCGCCACTTCAAGTGGCGCTTTGCCACCATTTTTTTTTCTTTTGCTTTAATTTTTTTTTTCTTTTTCTGGTTTTGTTTTCCTTTTTTTTTAAATTTTTTTTCACCTCATCTCTTTTTAATAAATAATTTCAAAATAAATATATAAAATTTTGTTTTGTTTTTTTTTTGTTTTAATTTTTTTTCCACCTCATCTCTTTTTAATAAATAATTTCAAAATAAATAAATAAAATTTTAAAAATAATCTTATAAATATGTATTTAGAAATGTTAAATTAATTATTATTATATTTATAATTATGAAATTATATTTATGTATATATATAATTATATGTGCGTGTATAAATATAATTATGTATATATATAATTAAAAATAAATATTTATAAATATAAATCTATTTATATATTTTTTTAAATAAAAAATATATTTGTAATTATATAATTATAAACTAATGTTTAAATATAAATATTTATAATTATATGAATATGAATATATTTAAAATATATAATTATGAAAATATTGGTACATATATATTTAAAATTTATTTATAAATATATTTAATATGCATATATAAATAAATATATATATATATATATATGTATGTGTGTGTGTAGAATTATAATTATAATTATATTTAGAATTATATTGTAATTATAGTTATACTTGTATATTTATTATTATATATTTGTACATGTATATATTTACATAGTTATAAGTAATTATTTATAAAAAAAATTGAAATATTGTTAAACATATAGTCTTTCAATACCACGTACTTGAAACTTAAAAATGTTTCAAGTATGTGACTTTGAAAGCCTATAAAATATAATCTAAATGACCAATATGAATGAAACTTAAAACAAGTATTAAAAATATACTAAATAGATGAAAATAAAAAAATTACGTAAAAAATGTCGATAGAAAATATTTGATAGGCATTCAAAACAACCTAGTTGTAACTTAAAAATGTTTCCACTATGTGACTTTGAACGCCTATAAAAGATAATCTATATGACCAATATGAATGAAACTTAAAATATTGATTAAAAATATATAAATAGATGGGAAAAAACGTAAAAAATGTCGATAGAAAATATTTTATAGGCTTTCAAAACTACCTAGTTGAAACTTAAAACTGTTTCAACTATGTGACTTTGAACGTCTATAAAACATAATCCATATGACCAATATGAATGAAATTTAAAACATGGATTAAACATATACTAAATAGATGAAAATAAAAAAAAATACATAAAACATGTCGATAGAAAATATTTTATAGGCTTTCAAAACCACCTAGTTGTAACTTAAAACTTTTTCAACTATGTGACTTTGAACGTCTATAAAACATAATCCATATGACCAATATGAATGAAACTTAAAACATGGATTAAACATATACTAAATAGATGAAAATAAAAAAATTACGTAAAAAATGTCGATAGAAAATATTTTATAGGCTTTCAAAACCACCTAGTTGTAACTTAAAACTGTTTCAACTATGTGACTTTGAACGTCTATAAAACATAATCCATATGACCAATATGAATGAAACTTAAAACATGGATTAAACATATACTAAATAGATGAAAATAAAAAAATTACGTAAAAAATGTCGATAGAAAATATTTTATAGGCTTTCAAAACCACCTAGTTGTAACTTAAAACTATTTCAACTATGTGACTTTGTCATTATAATTATTAATTATTAATGGTTAAGTCGCTGTGACAAATTTTGTTTATATTGTACCTGTACTTTATAATTTAATAGTTAATTGAAATAAGTTTGTATGTAATAGATTTTTGATTTTCTTGTTATTTGAATTAAACAACAATTACTTATCATAGTGAATAAGTTTTTTAATATACACAACATTACATCCAAAAACATAAACGACGATGCCCCCCGGTACCACAACGCGGTGTCTGAATGTCACGTCCTCTCCGCGTCCGACGTCCATGTCGCTCCGGTGTCCTCTCTGCAGGTTCCTCCTCTTCCGGTGCTTCTGGTGCCTCCTCATGATGCTGTGTAGAGGACTGACCAAAATCATGTGAGGACACCCCAAAATCATGTGAGGATGCCCCAAAACCATATGGGGGGACATATGGCTCTGAAGCTCCTATAAATGGTAGAAATGGGGTACTGAAGAAGGCCTCGTCGGGAGGAGAGGGGGCCGCCATAAGCTGTGTGACTGCACCCAGATCGAAGTCCATAGTAGTCTGCGGAGACGCCATATGCGGTATATAAATGTCTCCCTACTGTGCAAAATCATCAGTCGGCTGGGCGAGATCGTCTCTCTGTGGTGTGACGAAATCTGCAGGAGCCACTCTCGGATGTCGATGTGGTCGCCTCTGCCCCCCCGGATGTGCTCGTCTCTGTCGTCCAGCTGGTGGCGGCGGTGGCGGTGCATCCTCCTCAGCAGGCATAGCAGGGACATCGTCATCCTCAGGTGCTTCTGCCTGAAGATATGGATCAGGATATATCTGTGGCTCCTCATCAAAGAAACTGTCACGTATCAACCGGAGATGATCCAATAGAGCCACCACATCCCGATGAACTACCTCCCGCAGAATATATGCATTCTCCTGAGGCTGCGTGGAATGTGCAAGCTGACCAATGGTGTCTGCCTGCAAATGAAATGACAATCAAATTAATATCAAAAATGAGTTAAACAAAATTAATAAATCTTAGTAAACATACCAATCGCTGAATGCCAATCCCCTAACGTGTAAGGTACATGATGGTATGTCGTCGATACCAGTGTGCATAATCCCCGTGATCAGATAAATGAGAGTGTGATGTGATATATCTCTGTGGAAAGATACTGAATTGGGCACGCCTGTCCCAAAGCTGGATATAAGATGCATGATGTCGCCGCCAGTCTGTCGTCTGTCTACCTATAAGCACAATCGAATGTAACTCGGTAGACTGTCATGGTGCCAAGGGGATATGCTGTATAAAACCGAACTGGCGCATGACCCGGTCTGGCTGGTGCCACTCAACGATGTGGAAGTGAATGAGTGGTACTACTGCAGCACGATCTCCAGCCAAAGATGTGCAGTATAGTGGAAGTGATGCGTAGACATAACCTGTATAAGGAGTCCATGAAACCTGAAATGTAAACTCAAAAAATAAGTCATATAGTAGCATGATAATTTTACTGAGATTATATTGAAATAACTTAAAATAGTGATAACAAAACAAATTTTCCTACAAAAAAGTACTGTTTAACTTACATCAGCCGCCACTATAGCATCGAATATCTGTCTGAAGCTGTGCACACTATGTCTCGGAGTATGTGCAATTTTCTGAGACTGACTCCACCTGGTGAAAAAAGAGTAACCTAGGGTATGTTTATAAAAAAAATAACAAAAGTACTAAATAACCGAAAGTAATGACGTAGACATACCATCGTCCACAAGGACAGTCCTGAAGTAGCTCCGGTGCAAGCGGTGCGACAACTCGAGGAGCGATGCGTGGAAAACGCTCCCAGGCCCACATCTGTACTAACACCATGCAACCTGCAATCTGATGTAAATCGGCCTGACAACTGGTGCAGAGAGATCTGTACAGATGTGCTAATACAGCGGATCCCCAACTGTATGTAGCAGTCTGATCCAGATCCTCAAGTAATGGGAGGTACATCATGTGTACCAAAGCGGTGGAATAGTCGATGCACAACATGCCTCCGAGCAGCCGCAAAATGTATGCACGTGTGTGCTGAAGAAGCGTCTCCTCGTCTGCATCATCTGGAATGACGTCAAAATGCTGATCGAGCCACCTCATTCGCAAGCGCGAACCCTGGAGGACACCCCGTGCGCCGATGACGTCAATGCCTAGCAGCCTCTGTATGACTGCAACCCAATCGCCAGTACTGGCCCCCATAACTGTATCTCCATGGATAGGTAACCCCAGCATGTAGGCGACGTCCTCTAATGTAATAGTCATCTCCCCCTCTGGGAGATGAAATGTGTGTGTCTCTGGCCGCCATCTCTCAACCAATGCAGCTATCAAATGATGGTCGATGGTCTTGAAGTCACACATAGCGACTCCATAAAAGCCTGCACATCTAAGGTATGGACAAATAGCTGCCAGCGGTGCCTCATGATGGAAACAATGCGCTCTCCGAACATGAAGATGTCTAACAGGTCGTCGCACCAACACATCGCGCGACACGTGCGTCTCCTGGAAAGATAAAAGTGGCTGCTCCATCTGAATGTGCAAACAATAAAACAATAATTTCATGTAAGTTATGACTTTTATCATGTAAGATATGTAATTTATCATATAATTTTGAAAGAAGCATAAACACATTGGGTTAGTTGTTGTCTCCCGTGTTGGGGTGTTGGGGTGAAGACGTTCAGAGTTTCCTCGTTTTTGTTTTGTAGTCACTGTAAGATCTATTGAAATGAAACTTAAAACATGGATTAAACATATAATAAGTAATTGAAAATAAAAACCATTTCTTAAAAATTGCTGATTAAATACAATTATAAGCTTTCAAAAACACTTCTTTCAACTCAAAAATATTTCAGATATGAGACTTTGAAAGCCTATAAAATATAAACTTAATGAATCATATAAATGAAACTTAGATCATGGATTAAACATATAAGAAGTAGTAGAAAAGTAATTAGTTAATTCTGGTGAGGGGGAAAACTGTTAGACCCTGGAATTGAAGGATAATGGGGATGACAAGGAAACATCAACCCCCACGCCCACCCCTTCCACCCATTCAACCAACTTCGGTAACTCCTATAGAAGTAGTTTTTCAAAAAAATGAAATGTCACACCACCACAGCTTCCTACATCCATATTAACCCCCCAATTCAGTTTCATTAAATGTGGACAGTCCCAATTTTTACCAAAGTCAATGATGCACTATTAAACCATCACTTTTCAACCCCCGCCTCAATAATACAAAATGCTTTGAGGGATGAGAAATGATTTGGTGCATTTTAGAACATTGAAATGTGTCGAATCATTTCTCATCCCTCAAAGCATTTTGTATTATTGAGGCGGGGGTTAAAAGTGGTGGTTTAATAGTGCATCATTAACTTTGGTAAAAATGAGGGCTGTCCACATTTAATGAAACTGAATTGGGGGGTTAATATGGATGTAGGAAGCTGTGGTGGTGTGACATTTCATTTTTTTGAAAAACTACTTCTATAGGAGTTACCGAAGTTGGTTGAATGGGTGGAAGGGGTGGGCGTGGGGGTTGATGTTTCCTTGTCATCCCCATTATCCTTCAATTCCCGGGTCTAACAGTTTTCCCCCTCACCAGAATTAACTAATTACTTTTCTACTACTTCTCATATGTTTAATCTATGATCTAAGTTTCATTTATATGAGTCATTAAGTTTATATTTTATAGGCTTTCAAATTCTCATATCTGAAATATTTTTGAGTTGAAAGAAGTGTTTTTGAAAGCTTATAATTGTATTTCATCAGCAATTTTTAAGAAATGGTTTTTATTTTCAATTACTTATATTTTATAGGCTTTCAAAGTTTCCTCGTTTTTGTATTGTAGTCACTGTAAGTTCATCTTTCATTATACAAAACTGATGAAATTTTCTTTTAATAGTTCAAATGATAGAGTACATGATTCATTTTAACCATTAGATGATTGCCCTATGTGTCTAGGGCAACGTGTCTTCATATGACCTTCCTGGCGGCATATGCTGCACCGCCGTCCAGCTGGATGTTCACTAGGCCAATCCATCTCATTCCGAATACGAGTCGACATTGGCCTCCCTTTAGGTCGAAGTCTATTGCTGTTCGGTAGAAGCGTGGGTGCGCCATCAGGCAGCCGAAAATTTTGATATTCCCCGATTGGCATCCACGGAGTATTGTAGCAGGAGTTGATGCTCTCGAGTCGATAAGCTGGATCAACGAACTGCTCCCAAGATACGTGTACGTAAGCACATGCAGCAATCACATGGCCGCAGGGATATCTCAGTGCCTGAAAGTTGCCACAATCACAGTAACGCTTCTCTAATAAAACAACTCGCACACGACCATTGCTACATGCCATAGCATCACCGGGCTCAGCGACCTCAAATCGTTGCTCTGGACGATTAAATGCAGTTACACGGTAAGTTGCGGCCTCCTGAAGAACTGTATCTAGCTCGCGTTGGAAATGGTGTCCATAGCGCATCCCTCTGTTCAAGCCCTCTTCAGCTTGCTTTCCTCATTCCAGAAAGTACTTTACACTACGATAGAAGGTCTCTTGTACCAACCCTGAAATTTAGATTTACGACATTATACAAATATTATATTATAATAGTAACTCTTCTGAGTAACATATATTGAAATATTCGTATTTACCTGTGATAGGTAGTTTTCGAACACCATTGAAAACTCCATTTATACATTCTACGATGTTGGTCGTCATATGACCATATCTCCTCCCATCATCATATGCCAACGACCATTTCTGCTTTGGAATTTTCATCATGTAATCATACACTTCTGGATTCACTCTGTGGATATCTTGAAGACGCTCCTCCATCCTTTTTTGTTGAGGCTCATATGCTATCATACAAGCAGTCATCTGAACAGTTATGAAAATAACTACGACAGAAACATTTTAAACAGAAAAGGATGTTCATACCAATTTTTAAGATTGCCTTTTCATCGACTCATTCTTGAACTTCTTTCACAAATTGCTGGCAATGTGTCGAATACAGTATCGATGATGGGCATATGGTGGTCTCCACGAAAGACCCTCAGACTGTATCGCCTCCTTGATTGCACGGTGGCGATCAGAAATAAGACAAATCCCTTCTGCATCCGTAACAAACTCTCGGAGACATGCCAGAAACCAGCTCCATGATGAGAAGTTCTCTTTCTCCACAATTGCAAATGCTATAGGCAGAGGGGCTCGATTTCCATCTTGTGTGGCGGAAATCAATAATGTTCCGGTATACTTTCCATACAGAAATGTGGCATCAATTTGTATGAACTGCTTGCAATGTCTAAAAGCCGCCACACATGGTAAAAATGTCCAAAATACTCTATCAAACACAACCATTGAGTGGTCAAGTTGGTTCTGTTGGTTAACATATTCAACTGTATGTAACTGATAGACTATTTGATTATTGTGGCGTAGAAGCTCCAACAATTGTGGTAGAACTCGATAAGAGTCATCCCAATCACCATACACTTTCACAATAGCCTTCTGTCGTGCTGCCCATGCTTTCCAGTAAGAGATTCGATACCCAAAAAGCTGTTTGATTCGCTCAATGACCAGAACCACGGGGACATCATGACATGCTCTAATCATTTCAACAATAATAGTTGAAACAAACTCAACATCTAAATAAGAGTGTTCCTGTGCCAAGCTTGGGTTCACACATGTGTGTGGAGTAAATCTAGTGATGCGCCAGTTGTGAAAAGTGTTATCAATAATAGCTCGCAGATGCATTTGACAGTTCGATTCATATTTGTCACAATGGATCAAATAATAAGATCTCTTTGACTCTTCTACAACATATGAGTAATGTCTTTCAATGTGATATTGTTTTATCACATTTTTCATTACTTCTTTGCTCTCAAACTCTCTGCCAATATACAGAACATCGTTATCTGACACTCGATTTATGCCACCAATGATTTCTGGAAATTCTGAACTGGGAGTGATAACTGAATAATCAAATTCTGGCAAGCGATTCATGCCTTCAGTCGACCAGGAAGCCAATAGTGGAGGATGGTTCAATAGTCGGTTGAACCTCGCATGAGTTGGTACAGACTGATCTTCCGCATGCTCTTCTTCTTCTTCAACTTCCTCTTCATCTTGTTCAAAATTGTCATCATCCTCAAATTCATCAACCAATGCATCTAAAGTATGTGGAGGACTATCCATTGAAACTGTGGCTGATGGAAATGATGGAATAACTACTGATGCTGATGGAACGTCTTGATGTAAAGGAGCATATGACATAGTTTCATGAATTTGAGATGGGTCAACTTCCAATGTCGATGGAACCTCCATTGTAGCTATAGTGACATACAACTCCATCATTTTATTCTCAGGTATATACTTAACCAATGAAAGTATATATTCCCAATCATCATCATCATTTACCGGATAGGGCACATGCCAAAACCTATCTATAAATTGAAGATGTCTGAATGTAATGGACTCTATTACTTGATTCCTCGCGAGTTTTAACCTCCGATGAATTTTCCTTTGCACAGCTTCCAAAGTAGTACATCCTCCAAGCATCACAACAGCTTCTGGATGTATACTATAACTACATCCTTGTTCTGTCTCAATTATTTGACCGTTGCAATAAATATAAGCGGCGACCATCTTTTTTATCTAAAAGAAACCACTGTTATTAATTACATCTGATTAAAGAATCAATTTATGTATGCATGCTTCTAGTAATTTAGGTTGGAATCCTAATCCCTCCACCAAATCAATATGTTAAAACCATATTGATGTGTAACTATTTACACAACCCACAAGTTTGTGTTACTTACCCAAAAATAGAAGTCAAATATATTTATACATATCCACATGCATTATATGCATGAGGTACACGAACACGTCATGTAAAAGCATAGAGTTATATGAAATTGAAAGTCTCCACATGAGTAAGCTCGTAGTGACAGATAGCCAACCCCATTCACTTTCCTAGACAAGGAAAGCCTCCAGGAAAGTAGGTGGTCTGAACCAAAGCCCCTCTACCCGGGGATACTTTACTCAAGAGAGCAATCATTTCATGATAACTCTAACACTTAATATGCAAAAAATATATTGAACTACTAAATTCAAGTTCATAACTTCAATTACAAACTGAGGTCAAGGTAGATTGAAAACTAAATTCATTATCATTCATAGAATGTAATGCAAAGGTATATTTCATAGGCAATTTACTACTACTTGGCTAATTAATATAACTACTTCGCTAATTAATATAACTACTTCGCTAATAACCTAATTATGCTAAATTAATTACCTAATTATGGTTAACTAATTACCTAATTATGGTCAACTAATTACCTAATTATGGTTAACTAATTACCTAATTATGGTTAACTAATTACCTAATTATGGTTAACTAATTACCTAATTATGGTTAACTAATTACCTAATTATGGTTAACTAATTACCTAATTATGGTTAACTAATTACCTAATTATGGTTAACTAATTACCTTATTATGGTTAACTAATTACCTAATTATGGTTAACTAATTACCTAATTATGGTTAACTAATTACCTAATTATGGTTAACTAATTACCTAATTATGGTTAACTAATTACCTAATTATGGTTACCTAATTACCTAATTATGGTTAACTAATTACCTAATTATGGTTTACTAATTACCTAATTATGGTTAACTAATTACCTAATTATTGTTAAGTAATTAACTAATTATGATTAATTAATTACCTAATTATGATTACTTAATTAACTAATTATGCTTAATTAATTAACTAATTATGATTAATTAATTAGCTAATTATGATTACTTAATTAACTAATTATGATTAATTAATTAACTAATTAGGATAATTAATTAGCAAGTGATGATTGATTAATTAGCAAGTAATGATTGATTAATAACCTAATTACAATTATTTAATTACTTAATTATGATTAATTAATTACCTAATTATGATTAATTAATTAACTAATTATGTTTCATTAATTACCTAATTATGATTATTTAATTAGCTAATTATGATTAATTAATAACCTATTATGTTTCATTAATTACCTAATTATGATTTATTAATTACCTAATTAGGATTAATTAATAACCTAATTATGATTAATTAATAACCTAATTAGGATTAATTAATAACCTAATTATGATTAATTAATTACCTAATTATGATTAATTAATAACCTAATTATGATTAATTAATAACCTAATTATGATTAATTAATAACCTAATTATGATTAATTAATTAACTAATTATGATTAATTAATAACCTAATTAGGATTAATTAATAACCTAATTATGATTAATTAATTAACTACTAATGATTAATTAATTAACTAATTATGATTAATTAATTAACTAATTGTGATTAATTAATTAACTAATTATGATTAATTAATTTACTAATTATGATTAATTACTTAACTAATTATGATTAATTAATTAACTAATTACGATGATTAATTAATTAACTAATTACGATTAATTACTTAACTAATTATGATTAATTAATTAACTAATTATGATTAATTAACTAGTTATGATTAATTAATTAACTAGTTATGATATTAACTAATTATGATTATTTAATTAACTAATTATGATTATTTATTACCTACTTACCATTAATTAATAACCTAATTATAATGAATTAATTAACTAATTATGATTCATTAATTAAATAATTATGATTAATTAATTTGCTAATTATGATGAATTAATTAGCTAATAATCATTAATTAATAACCTAATTACATTTAACTATTTGCCTAATTATGATTAATTAATAACTTAATTATCATTGATTAATCAACTAATTATGATTAATTATTTAACTAACTAATCATTTCATTATCTAATTACATTTAAAAAAACCATACTATTTATAAAATACAAATATTATATACTAATTCTATAAATTAAACAACTAAATTATTAAATCAAACTATTAAATAAATTTAAAGAAAGATTTACCTCAAATTTGTGACGACGTAGGTACACAGGCAGAGCAACCGAAGAGGAAAGGCTTCGCAGCAACCGAAGAACGCAAGAAAAAAGTTTGAGAGAGAGAGAGAGAGGAAGGGATAGGGAGGGAGGAATGGGGGTGGGTGAGGTAGGAAGTGAGGAATGGGGTGGGGGGCGAGGGTCCTATTTATAGGATGGGGGGGTGTTTCGGCGCCACTTCAAGTGGCGCCGAATTTATTGGGAAGAAGGGTGCAGCGCCACTTCAAGTGGCGCTGCACGGTTTGTATTTATTTTTTCAGCGCCACTTGAAGTGGCGCTGCACCCTTCTTCCGCCAAATTGGTGTAGCGCCACTTGAAGTGGCGCTCCAATTCCAAAACCCTTGAGCGCCACATGGTCTGGCGCTCAAGGGACCCATTTAACTAATTATTTAAACATTTGACCCATTAAGAAAAAAAACCCTGTAGGCAAAATTTGCCCCTCTTTATGACTATCACACTCCCCACTGGTTGAGAGTATCTCTACACCGAAGTGAGGTTTTCACTATTTCTTTCTTGAATATTAGATAATTAAATTAACATGTGTTTTTTTAGTTAAATTGATGCGAATTTAGTTTTTAAAATAATGGAGTTTATTTTTGATACTTTGTCCCATGTTTATGTTAATTAAGGTGTGTTTATGATGAAAACCAATCATTAGTTGTTTAATCGCTTCTTATACATTTTTCAATTAGTTTATTTAACTATGCAAGTGGTGTGTATTCTATTTTACTAGGACTTAGGTGTGCGTTTGATCAGAAATGTGTTCGTTGAATGAGTTTTGTATTTCTAAATCCATTATTACTATTTGAGAATTGTTTTACAAAGTTTAAAGTGGTTTACTGAATAGTGTCGATGGTGCAAATTATGTTTTGAAAACATGTCGAAGTGGTTTTTACGCCATTTGTTCGTTTGGTTTGATTTAATTTAGTTGTTATGTGGTTTTAATTTCTATCTGGCTGTTGTAGTGTATCTGAGAGGAAATCCCACGATATCGTGGTCAGCTAGTTGCACATACTTGTGCACAAGTGCGGGGCGTGTCGTGTGGTCATGATCACATTGCGAGTCAAGGTTGGTCCCCCACTACACTCATCTTTAAATTTAGAATTTATTAATTACTTGATATTTCATTTATTTTTGATAAATGGGAAATAATATTATATAATTATTTTTAGAATAATGACTTGATGTAAATGAATATGTTTATTTTAGGCATGGAACTTGAATTATTTTCATGAAGAATTTCCACACAATAGTGAAAGAATGCATGTTTGGACTTTGAACATAATTCATGAACTTTCAAATGTGGTTTTGGTTTGATTTCAAATGTTATCTTCTGACATGTGAACAAATATTTTGGTTTCTTTTGAGAAATGATGTTTCTTTTAAAAGTTACATAAGGCCCATTTGACACTTTAATAAAATAAATTATTTTGAAAAACACTCTATGGGGAGAGTCAGGGGTGATCTTGTTGTGTACGTCAATGGTGTGTGTTGTTGTGTGTGGTGTTTGTGCATTATTATTGGTCACTTGATTTACATTGTTGACTCACCCCTCATTTTTTTAGTACTCGGCATGGGAACCTAGCATAGTAAGTGAATTTTCTATGAACGATTGTTGCACTAGTATAGAATATGCACTGGCTAGTGGCCCATAGCTGGGGATACTATGTTATTTTTATTGCTATGAGATTGGGCCCCTCTATCAGGCCAGGTAGGGAGACAGTCGGGAGTTAGGGCGTTATGATATTATTGAGTAGGTTATTCCTTCAGGATGAGATACATGTGTAGTGCGTTCTGGATTTTTTGTGAGCTCCTAGGTTCGACCCATGTCTTATTTAGTGCTTATTTGTATGTAGAGGATGATTGAGGTGTTTAGTTTGGTTATTGTCTCCAATGAGCTAGTTTTCCATTTTCTTTATTATGGGTTGTGTGTGCGTATGAGTTTTCTCTTGTTTAACAACTAAAATTTGGATTTTAAATTGTTCGTGGAAATGTTTTCAAAATGTAATGTATCTTTTCCTTTTAAACCATAAACTTTATTTTAGATTAAAAAGGGAAATGGGTTGTAACTAATTTTAGAAATGAAAAGTTTGTTTGAAAAACCATATTTTATATAAAGCAGTTCATACATGGAATTAGAAAATTCTTTATTTAAAGGTATTGCTTTCGGGACAGTTTGTTGGGAATTCCTACTATGTTTTAATACTAATGCCTATAGTGTTTTCTTGTTTTTAGTTTTTGTTACAGGTTTGAATTGAGCTTGTTCATTATGGGCGAGTGTTGGTTGTGGTTTAGATAGTGACTTGCGGGGTCACAAGTTGTTTTGGTCGTGGTTAGGTTAGAGTGTGTTATTGGTTTTTCTTTATTTTTTTCTTGTTTATTCACTTTGTGTTGTTCTATTTTTTTGCTACATTATTTATTTTTATTAGGAGAAACCATTCCCATTTGTTCTCGGTTGATGCCCTAGCGCTTGTCGCCAACCTGGGATGATCAAGAATGCTTCTTTGGCTATGCTGTGGATCAGATTGGGTGACTGGTTCAGGGTTGACCCAGGTTAGTTCAGGACATGGCCAACCATCCATATTTTAACCGTTGGATCAGATCTCATTTAATCTATAAATATGGATATATGTTAATGAAATTTTATGGACTTTGGGATCTATATTGTTTTCTCTACTTCCTAAATATTTCTCTTTTATTTGTATTTCCATTTTTCATCGTCATCACCATACACAAATTCGATGCTCACTTCATCAATGATGTGCTTCACCAATGATCAGTCTTACATTTTTGATTTTGAAATTCATCACAGTTTCAATCGATGATCAATCAATTTTAAAAAAATAATATGTTTATTTGAGAGAGAAGGTTTTTGATTAATAAATGCAATGGAGTTGAATATGTTAATTAAATCAAATTTTGTTTTGTCATTTAATTAAATTAAAAGTTCAAGCCATTCATGAAAAGTGAGGAAGGCGCCTACATATCCACTGTGGAAATAAGAATCCCATGCAATCCTTTTATCCCTATATATATTATTGCAATAAAAATAGTATATCTTGAAGAGAGGTGATGGAGGTGAGGCCCCAACAACATACCACAAATTCAAATGAGGAAAATCCATTTAGCATTGACTTTGAAGGAAAAAAAGGTAAACAATAATAAAATAATAATAATATTATTGTAATTTGTGGTTGTCAAACCATAAATCCACCACCAACTTCTTCATACGACATCAGATTGACAAACTATCCGTGACATCATGATCCTGGAATTGAGACGGTCAATTTAAGACCGATGTCGGATACTTCTTTTGGAATCGTGCCTCTGGTCAACGTAACACCCTATAATAATAAAATTATTATTATTATGGGATCTTGTATCCAACATATCTCCCCTATGTAGTGTTAGAATGAAAAAACTGTATGTGATGTTGTGATTTAGAAATTAAGGTGGATGTTTCTAGATCAATTTTGTTAATTTAATTTGGACTCATAGCTTGGGCCCATGAAGCATTGTTCATGTGTGATGCGGTGAAATTTTACTTTTTCACAGGGGTCCCGATTGAGGCAAGTGAATAGTCTTTCCCAAGAATTATTTTCATGAATATTGTAATTAAGTGATCTGTTTGGCCATTTGTGGCCATTTGAAGAGGCATATTATTGAAATTACAATTTTTCCATAAAAAAGAAGATGATGCTCATGCCTTCATCAAGACTTTGACCAAGACTCATCGTGTAGTATGCATACCCACTGTGTAGTGCTACATGGCTAGAATGTCATGTTCTGGAGAGGTCAAAACTAGACATCAGAGTGGGACCGCACATCGTTTGGGTCCCCGAATTGTCTTGTACCTCTTTTTGAGGAAACATTAATGTTTTGTACCTCCTTTGTATAAACTCAAATTTTGGGAAAAAATTATCCTATATATATTTTTTTCCTGTATAGAATGAAATGACTCCCTCAGTTGTGGCTTTCAAGATATGATGTGGAATGTTTTGGGTATGACACACTGAGACAATACCCAATGATGACATCAATTATAAAAAATCACAAGTGATTTCCAGGTGTAACCCTATAGGAGGGCTGGGTAGTGGAGTTCCCTGATGTCATTTTTAGGCATACCCTTTAGCATGGATGGGTAGTGAAATTCCCTGATGATCTTTCCTAGTTACCCTCTAGTAGGATAGGGTATTTGAGTTCCTCGACGTTTCGGGCTTACCCTCTAGTAGGGATAGGCATTGGATTTCCATGACGCTAGTAACGGGCTTACCCTCCAGTATGGTAGGGCAGTGGAGTTCCCTGATGACCTTATTGAGTATTCCCTCTAGTAGGGTTTGGTAGTGGAGTTCCCTGATGACATCTTCCAAGCATAACCCTCTTGTATGGCTAAGTAGTAGTGTACCTCAATGACCTTACTGGGCTTACCCTCCAATAGGACTTGGTAGTGGCGTTCTGTAATGACATTCCCGAGTGTACCCCTCTAGATGATCTAGGTAGTGGAGTTCCTTAGTGACCATCAGATTAAGACCCATCTATCGTAACAGGGAATGGGATCCTTACCTAGAATTTGTGGCCCCTTGACTGTGTGGAATAGTGACGAGATATGGTTTCACATAGCCATAAATTCATTAGTATGAGGAACACTTTCTCCACTGAGATAGGTTTTTTGATGCTACTTAAAACCGTGAGGGCGAGTCAGTTCCACCCAATGCAGATAGTAGCAAGGTGTGGTGATTTAGTTCCTTATACTTGTGTGTTTAAGGAAGATACAAGAGATTTTTGGAATTATTAATGGAATTATTTGAGAATTGTTGGCTACTCTTCTTCGTTGGCTAATCTGTGAGATGAATATCCCTTTACTCTCTCATTTGGGATTCTTTAATAGAGTGTGTATATATATATAACCTTATTTAGTACACTGTCCATGGGTTTTGGTTACTCTCCTTCCAGGGAAGGTGATGATGGGAAGGATATATAACGTACTTTCCATGTCTAGATTATCATGGTTAGATGAGTCTAATTTTTATATATTTTTTGCAAAGACTCAATGAGAATTTCATCTTCTCACCCTGTAAATATCCTTGTGTTTGGATGAGTTTACTTTCCCTATCTTGTTGGGTTGATCTGTACTTTATCACTCTACCTTATTCTATCTACTGTTTCCTCTTTAGGGGTATATCTTACTAACCCCCTTCAGCATTTTGGGGCATTCTACATGGTATGTTTATACTCACCCCTACAAGGGTTTTTCCTGTATGTTTCATGTTTTATACAGATGAAGGAAAGGTTGATAAAGTCTTTAGAGGAGCTTAGGTATATAAGGTTCATGGTCCATATATGGTGGTCATAGCTTGGGATCCAGGAGCTGGTCTCTCTCAGATATTTCACTTTTATAGTTTTCTATAAGGTTGCAATAAATTTCTAGTTGGGAATTTATTTTTACCCTTTTCATTTTAGTTTACACTATCGTACTTCAAACTATTTAGAGGTCCATGCATGTTTGGTTTATTTATATCAGTTTTGAATATTTTATTTCTTCCCCTCTTCATTTTTTACATTGATTTGGTTGTGTGTGTGTATAGTTACATAGTAAAAGGCCTCCCTAAGTTTAGTTGTTCCTTCAAAGCTAGTATCCACCCCTTGGAGTATGGAGGTGGGCTTGGGGTTGTTGTGGCTCGAGACCTGGCTTGGGCCAGGTCATGAAAAATTGGTATCATAGAAAGTTAATTCCTTAGGATGTTATTCATACATTTCCAATTAAATAGGATTGGTTGGGATTATGGAAATAATGTCAAAGTTTCTCGAGAACGACTTTCAGTCTAGAGAGTCTAGTAATGGTATGGGTGGCCAACCTATCCATTCACCAGGACCATGACTACCTGCCTGTCAACTCAATAAATTAATATATTTGTTGTGGGGGTTAATGGTATATACATTATGTAGGATAGAGTCTTTAACTACCCTTCTTGAATCATATCCACATTTTTTTTCAATATATATTCTAAATTGACCGTGGTACACCTTGATAACCTTCAGGATGACTCTATGACAATAGATAGCTAGGATACAAGTTTCGGTTCATTACGATGACCCTATGAGAGATGAGGCCTTAGTTTAGGGTTTATCTTACGACCCCTTACATCCAATAGGGTAGGTAGAAATGCCACCTATATCAAAAAATATATCATTCCATCATAGTAGGTAGGGGACACAGAAAATCATAGCGTGCTCTGCGAGTTAAAATGTCAGAGACCATGAGGTTGTGCAGAATGGTAGATCCTCAGGTAGTAGAGGATTGCCTAGAGTCAGTGGTCTGTATCTTCAGAATTATTCAAACATTGACGAATCAAGTGGTGTAAATGGTATCCAACCATTTCCCTGGAGATGTTTGGTGTTAGTGGAGCCTCGTTACGTAGATTTACAATGAATCAACACTCTCGTGGGATGACTTCTAATGACTTTTCTGTGAGAATTACTACCCCTCCTACTTACACTCAGTCCTGATCCAGGAGATTTTGGAGCTTCAGAAGTTATGGATGGTGATGTTAGAGTAAACATCTATGTTTACAAACCTTACATGGTACTCTCTTGAAATTATCTGAGATGGATACTTTTGAGTAGAGACGTTTGATAAGGGTCTCCATAGAGATACCTGAACCTAAGATAGTGGCTCTGATTGGAGTTCTTACCAGACTACAATTTCATGATAGTCTATACACTAGGGAAGGGAAACAGTGTAGTATATTCCCTTAGAAAGAAGTTTTAGGCTCACCTAGTGTGGGAAGATTCATAGTAGTTAACTTCCCTGCAGCTGACCCTGGTAGAGTAGGAGGGTGAAAATTTTCTTCAGTTGATGGTGCTGACTCCTTCTCTTATCAATAGTATGCGAGAGTCCCAATTGAGAGGCATCAACTAAGAGGTTTGACAATATCATATATATCGAGGTGATACACCTAATGGATATTCTAAAGGAGGGAGTCATAATATCATGTTCAGGGGGAGAAAAGTTGTTTCAATCCTGATGCAAGAGGACATGATATGGGATTTACACACTTCTCACCTAAATGTACATCCTGGTGTGGAAAACATGTACAGAGACCTAAAGTGGTAGTTTTTAGGGTATCGTATGAGATGAAGTGTAGCTGAGTTCATCTCACGATGCCTCACCTTTCAGAAGGTGAAAGTTTAGCACCATGTTTTGATGAGTTTGTTGTAGTCTCCTAAGATCCCGGAGTAAAAATGGGATGGTATATCACTAGACATATTCACAGGTCTTCTACGCAGAACAAAGGGCCATGACACTATCTGTGTGACAGTAGACTGACTCATGAAGTCATCACACTTACTTAAAATCAGGAAGCAGAATTTTGTGGTGTAATGGACCAAAACCCTCAGACACATTCCCTTCCTGAAATCTGGTGTTTGCGGTGTTCTAGAAGGTCAAGTTGAATTATTTCTAAAGTTGTTAAATTTTTACTTCTGTGAACAGTGTTTCCATTTTTGTGAATAGTGTTATCGGTGAGACAAATGTGAACAGTGTTGTTATTGAGTCATCTGCATGTGAGTCATCTTCAACTATCAGTTAGTCATCTGTCGGGGAGTCATCATCTACTGTAGGTTAGTCATCTTCATCTGTAAGTGATTCACCTTCATCTGCTAGTGTTGTTGATTCATCTTCATCTGTCAATGATTCATCTTCATCTATTGGTGTCCATGAGTCTTCTTTATTTGTTAGTGAGTCATATTCATCTGTTGGTGTCGGTGAGTAATCTTCATCTATCGATGAGTCACCTTCATCTATCGGTGTTGATGATTCATCTTCATTTTTTTATGTTAGTGAGTCATATTTATCTGTCGGTAGGTGCTATAGTTTTTCCTGATCAATTGGTGAATAATGTTTCTAGCTTCCTATATTTTCCCCTATTTGACATTTTCTTTGATGTAAAATGAATTTAATGCCTTGTTTTAAAGGATTTAAGTGTGATTCAAAGACCATAACTCTTATTTTAATATTCCTTAGTGTCTGGGAGCCTTTACTTAATCAAACTGCACAGTCTTGATGAGATCCGCCTTTGATCGAAAAACAAAACCACATCTAAACTGCTTCTCCTTTTAGATTTTCAAAAGGATGAGATACATTATGTCTTTTTCTTCCATCTTGTTTTAATTGGTAAGGGATGCCCCATATCATTATTTTGTGAGGAGACATGTGATTTTGTTGTATCCTTTGATTTATTTTTCCTTTTCTACATTCCCCTGTTTTGGTGCAAGCAGCAAGCATCAATCTGTCTACGATAAAAGGTATGTTATATCTCTGTTGTTCTTTGTTCCTTGATCTATTTTCTCCCATTCTCCATACCATGTTATGTAATTTTACCTCCATATTTTAATGGACCTTTCAAAGATTTTGGATGATGAAGATTTGTCATGGTGTCCCCAGGTAGATGCAGTCATTGCGGGATATGTGATCATGATCGGTTGTGTTTGCCCGTTCTCAGGAAAAGAACATCGTAAATCTTTTGAGGTAAGGGATTTTTGGCTTCTATATTATTTTAAATGAAGTTGTAGAGTTATCATGTTTTACCCACTACATCATAATGAAATTTACATAATTAATATTTGAACTGGATAAAAGAACTAGAATCAATTGTATGTTATTTCTTTATACAGTGATAATAGTTTTCCTCTGGATTGTTAGATCATGTGATATATATGATATTCTTGTTATCATTACGTTATTTAAGGAATTGTTAAAGAACATAATTTTGGGATTAATTTTAGATTAATTATCTAATGATAAAGAGGCATATAAAAGAATCTAGTTATTGTAATTTGATGATAATCAAATGGATGCAGTTATGAATGTTTAAATGAATCGGTTAATTCAGAATGGAATAATGGACTGGTTGTGTGATAAAGTTAATGCTTTGAATGTTTCTATGTTACCCTATTTCATTTAAATGACTTGAGTCTTCTTCTTTGGAGGTGTGAGTTCTCTTTGTGTTTGAAGTATTAATGCCTTGTTGAGGGCCAAGAGCCCAATTTATATGTTGTTTATTTGTTTTTGCTGGTGTTGTGGTATGTGGGGGAAGGAGGGACCAATGGTTGTGGTGGTAGTAGTTGACACCTAGAGAGGGAGATGCACCAGTTTATGTATGTGGGTGTTAGGGAGGACACTAGAGATGATGAAATGGGTTGGATGTGAATGTTGGATGCTTGTTGAATCATGTTGTTTGTTTATCTACATTATATTCCCCACTTCTTGAGGCAGTTGGTTTTTCTTACTCTCCATCAAAAAGAGGCTAAAATGTGTGGGTTATTCCATGAAATTTCAAGGATGGATGGGTTTTTACTCTTTCTATAGGTGGAAAATACTCGTCAGGTAGTTCACCTACTCACTGTGTTAAGCCCCTTGTGTTTGGTAGCTTAGAATTATTTTCTAGAATTCATGGAAACATCGAAAAGTGATAATTATATTAATAAATTATTGAATAAATGATTTCAACCCATGGGGTTAGATCTTGATGGGATATAATGTTGAGGTTACAATTTACGGAACTATGGACTTGGTTTGGTTATTCCTGGAGGGAAAGAAACTTTGGAATGATGCTAATGAAATGTAATGTGGAAAATGTTAATGGTTAATTAATTAATTAACATAAAGTGAAAGTGATAAAAATGGATAATGTAATATAATGTAGCTCTATCAATGGTTGTGTGCTTATAGGATACCTAGTCTTACTAGTTACATCGACGAGTCTGAGATACATTAGTTGTAGTTGAGTCTAAGGCTAGGTTATTCCAATAGTATGGCTTTGATTTATATTATATACTATAATTTTGTGGTTCTATACACTACTCCACCTTTTCAGTTAGGGAAAATAACACCTTAGGTATTTTGAGACCTAGGGGCTATTTTCCCCTTCATCCCGATGGGAGGATTGATGGCTAACTACTGTTTTTGGCCATACTCTCTTCTCTTGGAAGTTATTTGTAATGGTAGGAATGAAAATTAGTTTTCCACAAATATGTGTGTAAAGGGATGTAATGTATTGTGGTTATTCAAACACATATATTCTAGATATAGTCTCCTATGGACTAATATAGGTGTAACGTGTATAGGCTATGATGGCTTAAGGATCCTTAATCGGCATATGGAATGTAATGACTTGAGGTATAAAACCCATCATATGATACTGGTTATGAAACATGTTGTGGCTCTCGAAAAGTACCTATTTACTTTGGACAAATCAATGTAATGGTAGTATTGCACGTGGTGTATGTTGTGATTCTACATCCATGTGTCTATGGGCAAGCCTTTTTAGAGTGAGATTCTTAGGACATGCGACGTTGGGGAAAAGTGACAAAACAATGGGAAAGTGGTAGCACGATACCCTTGATATTATTTATTATTTTATATACTCTTGTATGTGATACATGGTGAAAGTATCCGTGGTGTGGCTGGGAACATAGTATATCTATTTAGGGGATGAGTTAGTTTTACTGGTTGTTCACTATGCTTTAGTATACTTTCATTACTTTTTTTCACAAGAGTCTATGAGGAGGTTACTATAGAGTATATTGTTATAATCACCCCATGTTATATAAAATATTTTTTCAGGTCACCTAGTGCAGGTTGGAGATCACAATGGTTACTACTAGATTGGGGTTGTAGGAGCTGTTTGGGCTTCATGGTCACTGTCATTTTACATTATTTTGGTACTTACAGTGTTCTCTTTCAGTTGTAGTAGTTTTTGTATGACATTTCATACATGCACTTGGGTTAATTTTATATTGAATCTTGAGTTGGAGTTCGTTGGTGTTTTTATTATCACTCTCTTTTTCACATGTTCTCTTAGAAGTTAATGTCTCACATTTGTGTGTTTAATATACCCTCGATGCTACTCACCAACCCAGGGCCTACTAGAGGTAGTGCTAGAGTTTAATTATCTCTCTTCTCACATTTGTAACATAGGAGGGTTACACCTTGTAGGGGTGGGGTCATGACAGAGTGGTATTGGAGGTCTAGTTGAAGGATAGGATGGATTTTGGAGTTAGGAACAAGTGATGTTGCATCGGTTAGTAGTGAAACAGTGTCATATAAATTTAGAAAGCACTGTAAACATGGGATACCAACTAAGAAATAGGTATTTAGGCCCCCCTATGATCTGATGCATGGAATTTTAAGATTAAAGTGGCTATTAAGTGATGTGATACTGGTTAGAGGGTAGAAACCTAGGAATGTTTTAGGCATCATATTCTTTGTGCATTTTTTTTAATTGATAGAACTTGGGGAAGGTTATCCAAAATTTAATAAAAGAAGGCCATTAATTAATTTATGTTGAGTCTTCCATATTCTAGGCTTAGGAGCTCTAACTGTTTTTCCTTTTTGTATGTGTCACTCTAGGTCAATACCCTCATCAGGTTCAAAGAGAAGATGTTTAGCGGGCTATGCCATCCGATCGTCGTAGTGTAGAGGTTTATGAATATGACACTTAGAGGAGGAAACTATGATAATTTTAGTGCAAGAATCCACAGAAGTAAGAGGGATATGTTTAAGATGCAGTCATTAAACACTGGTTGGAGGAGGTTGGGATAGCTTTCAATTCAATCCATGCTCATAAGGGGCACTTAGTGTCATAGGTTTTGACGATGTTGTGTGGGGCAACAAGATAGTGGTGGTTATTTTTTCTTCAGGGATTACAATGATTCATTAGTCTCATGGGAGGAGTTCCAAGACTTTTTTAGAGTCAAGTTTCTTTATTCGACCATAGTGGTGGCCATTCACCCAGATATTCTTACCCTTCGACATGGGATGTCTAGTATGAGATTGTATGGAATTTGTTTTAGGAACCTTTTATGATTTTCTTCGGACAGCAGTTGTTAGATGAGGAGTCTAAAGAATTGAATTTTGATGAGGCTTTGCATCCAGTGATCCAGTTCCAGGTCACCCTTTTTATGTTGAAGACATATCTTGAGGTGCTGGATAGGGTAGACACTAATAGTAATAAGAGTTTTTCCTATGATTCTGTACTAATGGTTTTCCTAAACCGTTTGTATAGGTAGTCTATATCAATGGTTTCTTTAAAACAATTTGGATAGATCTCCCTTCAATAGACACCTCCTTCAAGATCCTCTCCTCCCATCAAAACTTCCTCTCATGCCCCACTTCTCCAATCCCTATGGTTCTTCTCCCCTCCTCCCCTCCTCACCACCGCTCCCATCCCGAATCCACCTCGCCACCACTCTCATCCCCCTCACGCTCCACTCCACTCGTCCCAACTCCCCCTCTACACTCACTTCTCGCCACTCACCACTCACAGCTTGCCGCTCACCGCTCACCGCTCACCGTTCGCCACTCCCCACTCCCCTCTTTCCACCTCTCGCCTCTCCCGTCCTCCCATCCCGATCCCTAGGAGCCTTCTATCTCCCCCCCCACAAACTCTTCTCTCCGTGCACCATCTATAATATGTGTAGCGAGGTATTCCACCTCCCTCTTACATTATTTCCCTTATGAAATTTCAAGTTTCAGAAGTTTCTGTTTTAGGTTTATTCATCGATTTCACTAAAGTATAATGAAATCAATCATTTATGATAGTGATTTCAGTATGATTAGTAATAGGGGAAGCCAATATCATGCCTTTATATTTTTTCACATTGATCCATTGAGTTATTAAATGTTTCAAACTCTTCCAAGGGGGTTTTCCCAAAATCAATTTTATTAACTATTGAATATTTATTTTTAATTGGGACTTTTTATAGCCTAGATTCATGGATTCACTGGGAGTGGAATGCATGATTTTGCTGACGGGTTTGACATAGCAGAATGACCTAGTGAGTTAACCAATAATATTAAAGGGTTCAATTTAAATAATTACTTAATTATAATTATTTAATAACTATTTCATGATGTAACTTAGAAGCTCAGGGTGATGTGATGAGCCTGGATGATCAAAGGAGAGTATAGATGAGCTTGGAGGGCCATGATAGCTAATGTTGACCCTTGGATCCAAAGTCCAAAAGCCTTGGTTAATGTTAGGTGGCCTTTAATACTTTCCTTGTAGAATTTAAAATTTTTAATGATGCATGTGGATGATTGGGAATTCTATTGAGGTTGTTTCCCATTATTAATTTATTAAATAAATTTTTTCATTTAATTAAAAATTCTTAATTGGAATAGCTAAATTCTAGGGGTCATGAACAACCCTTGTGTGCTTTCTTGACACTTAACTAATTTTCAATGTTTGATACATATTTCTAACCCCATTTAAGTGGGTTTAAGATTTTTTTTTGTTTTTGCACCTGAATTCATTAGCTGTGTGAATTTTTGATTTCCCAAGTAGGTGTGGGTAGGATCTACATTTTTTACATTTCTCTGATGGCTCCTTTATGACTAGTTTTATCACTACAATTGGGTATGCTCTCTTAATATTATTCAGCTTGTTTCTGCTTCGGTTTCTTTGTCCACCTAATAAGATAATACTTCCCGTATAATTTTTTCATCATTACTAATGCACCACAATTAAAAAATGAAATTCCAATATTATATGAAAACCACTACACAATAGACCAACATTAAAAAACCTACAAACCATCCCATGGAACTCACATAATACTTTATGGGAATTGGAATACTCTACCCCAAAAATATATATGGAAAATTCATAAAAATAATAAATATTTCATGTCACTTCTCCCCATCAATTAAAAAAAATTACATGCCTAAAAGGTATCGTTAAATCTATCAAAGAAACAAAAGTAAAAAATTTATAAACTCTAAGAAACACTAACTTATTTAAAATAATTTTAATTGGAAGATGATGTTGATGCACTAGTAATGGTAAAAAATTATTTAAATGATTTATAAAACCATGAAGAAAACAAATGATTGAAGTTGGTTTGATCTTGGGAAAAATGAGATGAGTGTACCATTATTTTATAGGTTTAGGTTTATGCACTTAGTGAGGGATAGGTGTTGAGATTTTAATTTAAATGATTTCATTACCAAACCATGGTGAGCCTCCTCTCATAGTGATCAACCTATATTTTATAAACCATATTTGCCCCTATCAGTTTATAATATAGTTTATATATAGGATTTTAGAACCACATTTAAACATTTCTACCCCCAAAAGATGCATTTTGTGTGACATAAGGGTAGATATTTGATTCATATAGTAGGAGAACCCTTATCTGATAGAAATGGTCATCATGAGAGAAAAGGGTAATAATTAAGATTAATGGATAATATGCAACAACCCATTTCATAAATCTGACCCACTCTAACAAGAATATGTCTCCTTGAAGAATAAACAAAATTCATAATCTGGTTTACACTTGCTGACAGTAGGAGTTAAACATATTCTAGGTGAATCATCCGATATATCTATTGTATTGGATGAATATTAACTCCAGTAGTGGATCCCATTCCCTTTTTATCACTTTGTCCAAATAAAAACTCTATTGAAATAAGATCAAAGGAACATGTAACTAGAAAGAATACAGACCCTATATTACCCAAATATGGCGGATCCTTGTTCCCTTTATAGTCGGATGGGAATACCAACCTTTTCTTTAAGATTATGAGAGAGATCCACATTATAACGTAGGTTCACAACCAAAAAATGTTTCTATATACTGAATAATTCCCTAAATAATATGCTTAATATTTATTGTTTGGTATTCAATCTAAATGGGACATGAATTTGAAAATCACTTCACATAAAATCTATAATATATAATAAAGGGTAACAATGAAAATATATGTGGAAATATTAAACATTATAGACTGTCCACATGTCATGATCTTACTTTATATAATGATATATGCCATGTTCATGAATTTGGAAGCATTAAACAATTTTTAATATTGTATACATGTTGTGAAGAACAAAAGAGGTACTTGGAATGTACCTTACCTTATCATGTAATTTTAACTTATGTACATGATGTGTACCACTATAACAAACAACCTATAACTCAAAATGGTAAGTCAATTAGTACTTAAAGAGGAACCAAAGTCATTTTACACCCATGGTACATGCACTTTGGTCATGTACAACATGGTGTTTTCATCAAAATTATATAATGTGAGGGTACTCCCTATTCATTCTAGGATTTCAACTACAGGTACAAAATGTGTGTTATAATATTTAACATATAGTGGTATTAAATATTTTATAAACCATATCCATTGCATCCTTCAATTTACAATTCATAAGGTCTTACCAACTAGATCATGTAGTCTAGAATTTTGGGCCAAATTGTTGGCATAAACCAAATATCATTGAATCCTAAAAATCATCCAATGATCATGAGGAGACCATTGAAATTTTTTATATGGTTGTAGTTTTTTTAAAGGTTCTATAGGGAAGAGGTAATTATTGTTTCTTTGTTCGGATGCTATTGGTTTTATATTAGATTAACAATACATTGGATCCTTATTCAAATAATCTATTACATGAGAGTAGAAGTATTTAACTATTTTTAATCTCTTTATACTTTCTACATCTTGTACTTAAATTATCAAAAGTATACTTATAAATATATATTATATATATACCCTTACCACTTTATTCAATTTTAGGAAGTGGTTGATCATTCTATTACTTTATATTTTTCCATGCCGTATTTTCCTTGTTCTTTTGTGCCTTCATTAAATTGTCTTTTTTTACATCCATTTATAATTCATTAGAGATAGAGGAATAATTATTTATTTTATATTCTTATTCAAACATCTCAAAAATAAAATTTATATTTAGGTATTTTAGGTCATTTTTGAGGAAACATATAATTTTCACCCCTAATCTCTCCAACCCTCCCTCTTTAAAAGCCCCACCTCCCATTATTCCTCACTTGGGACCACTAAGAAATAGTTATGGGGACCATGAAAACCCCATTTTATTGTTGTTTATTTATAGGCTATAATGTCTTATATAGTGACCATGATTCCCCTTTTGGGATGTGATTTCCAGTCTAAAAGAGTTTCACATGCTCTATAAATGGAATGTTTGTTTTATAACACACACCCTTTGGCCCAAAATAGAATGAATGTTATTATGTAGGGAATTTTTGTTTCCTGGTACATGATTCCTATCCACTAATTCTGTCAAAAACTCCTACTTTTTTTGGGTATGTATTATTATGCAGGGCATGTTTTGGCTATGTATTTTGTAGGGCCTATTTTGGGATAACTATCTATCCAAACCATTATAACAATAGTTCAAATTAAACTGTTGGGATTTCTATCTATCCCAAATGAATTAAATTTCCATGCTAAAATAAACCAAAACAAGAAAAACTAAATCTAATGAAAATGTACCAAACTAACTTTTATTGAACAAAACCAAACTAAGATGAAACTCATGTCAAACTGATTATATACCATTAATAGGAAGAGTAATTGTTAATTAACATGAATGTACTATTTGATATTATCATTTTTAAACATTAATTAGTTTCCCCATTGCTTGAAGAAACATGATTAAACACATGGGGCATTGTGGTTCTTATATATTGGAAAATTACTTGTTTAGTAACAGGATACTAGTATTTTTAGTTTAGTTTTTATTTTATTTTATTCATCGCATTGGCCACTCATGCCATTTATGGCTTTCTACAGATGCCAGGTAATTATATTCTGCGAAGGGGACCAAAAGATAATTGGAGGCATCTAAACATTTTCCATTATAGTGGAGGAAGATTGTGGTGGTAGAGATATTAATTAGTGTGTTTCATTTTTGTCTACCTTTATTCCATGTTTCTCTTGTTCATTTTCATTCCTTGGGCATAGACGTCCAATGTATGGATGCATCCTAACGAAATTTAATTTATTTTCAATTTTTTTATTAATTGTTCATGAGAATGTTTTCCCCAAATGGGGATTCCATGATGCCAAGAAACTTGTGCTAGCCCATGGATGTATCCCAGAAACCTTACTCCTTCCTATTCAATCCTAAATTAGAGTCTAACTACGTTATTACTATGTTTGAACCATAGGAGGGCCTAGGAAACATGGAATAACTTGGGATATATTTGAAAATCATTACAATTCTATTGACAATGACCATAAAATAATGATGATTTTAGAACATATTTAATGTATACATGATACATTCTCAAGAAGTGATGACTGATTGGTGAAAGTAATAAAACTATTTTGGGGTTAGACCATTTTCAAATAAAAACCCTAGTGAGTGCAAGAGTGGGAGGTATGATTACTATGTTATAGTGGGTATGGTTTTTACAGTAGTTCCATAATATAATATTATAAAAACTCAATTACCCGATATAAATAGCATGCCCAAAATACATTTAAGTAGAAATATTGATGACATAAGTGTGGATCAGAGGGAGTAACTAACCTCTAATTTCTAAATAAAAGACACAAAACCACCCCTAGATCAAATGGTCCTGAAGGGGGAGGGAGGGATGGATTCCCATGGTTTTCATAAATTGATAATAAAAAGGGGACCTCCCACTTCAAAAACTCAAGGGGAAAATGTTATAACTTTTAACCTAAAAAAGACAACTACTCATCTAGTGGTATGTTGCAGTTTTTCAGCAGCCACCAATTCCCCTCGTTGATACTCCAACGAGCTCTTGAGATATATATCAAGACCTATTCTGTTGTCCAAAATGAATTTTCAATTGGTTCCAACCCTCAAAAATAGAACTCAAACAACTATTTAAAAACCCTCTTATAATTGAAAATTTAAAACTTTTCCACAAATTCTGAAATCATTTATGAACACATGGTTTCATAATATCCCCACTATAATTCTTCTCATCCCCAAGAAGTCTCAGTGGCCAACACATCCATATATCTTGACCTATGATGGTCAATAATTTATGTCTGAACAACCTCATTCCACACCCAAATTCTCAAATCAGATCTGAGGAATAACCATTAATTTAAGGTTCTTTGACTGAAAAACTAGATCCAATGCATGATCTAATAATTGAAACACCTACATGTTTCTTACCTAATCCCATATATCTAAATAAATTGATGGTATCTTCGTTAAAAACCTATCCGTCTTATGGAGCTCCCCACTATAAGCATCATCTTACCACCACCAATTCATATGATGTAGTTACTCCTAATTTGAATATTCATATTGAAACATGTCTCCCATGTTCGAATGATAAGAATTAAAGTGGGGACACTCACTAAAGGAATTCTGTGCACCATGGTAGACCTATGTATAGAGAAGTATTGAAATATGATGGAGATATCCCTATGTCATTTCCTATATAATTTTTGGAGAGATGGGTTGTTTTGGTGTATCATGATTTTTTAGTGGATAAAAATGGTCAAGTGTTCATGGTGTTCAACGTTTTGAAGGGTAATATTGCTTAAAGAATTGTTGTTTTGTACCTTTTTGTGAAGGTCAAAGGCATTTTGTTTCGAAACACAATTAAAAAAATGAGTTTCTATGTCATGAGTTTTAGGATTTTAAAATGAATGTTTGAATGAGTTTTTATGACACATATATTCAGTTGGACGTTTAAAATATTTACAACGTTATAGAAAATGTGGTGAATAAAAATGGATGTATTCTCACAAGATATTCAGATATTTTATGTGGTGGATTTAAAGGGAGATATCTGAAGACCATGTTGATGGATAGTTAATAATTTTCCAAGGATGATGATTCAAAACATGAATAAGATAATGTAAAGTTGCAGTGAATGTGACCAAATATATTGGAGTCTTATTTAGTATATTTATTTGAAATCAAAATCATGTTATTTTTCATGAACTCTTCGAGAAGAAAGAAAAGATTATAGAAGCGAAGTGTGATCCACACCATTCATAGTTGAACATGAAAATATCCAGAATATATATATATATATATATATATATATTGCATGAGTCTGTTATGATAAGGGGAGATACCTATACAACATTGCAACGTCTAATTATTCAATAATGAATTAGGGAATGAAAAACCTGGGATATATTGATATATTTGTTTCAAAGAGGAAAAAATTGTAAGAAAAAGACGGTGAACAGAGGAACAATCTTCTAGTGAAGAGATCCAGGTATCATTTGAACAAAGAATCTCACTATTTTTATATTTTTTATAAAGAAGGAGTACATTGATGAAATAATTCTAGTAATGACTTTATCATATATAGAAGAGTTGTTTCATTTAAAGTGAATATAAATACTTAACCCGCACACATGAGTTGTTGGTCTCATATGGTTTAAAGGAAGGAAGAAACAAACTTTGAAGATCAATGATCATATATTCAGAATCAAAGGTTCATGGTTTGTTAGTGACCCATGATAATTTAAAGAAGGTCGTTAAGTCCATAAAATACATCTTTTATCCCATAAATGTACTGAAAAATGCGGTTTCTAACCAACTAATTCTGATTCTGATAGGATCTCAGAGTCAGATTCAAGCCACAATGAATTCTAATTATATTGGATAGCCTATCCAATTTCATATAGTGTAACCAATAATTCTGCTTCAAATGCTACCCCAATTATAGTGTAATTAATGAAACACACTTTGAAAAAGATGATGATTTATGTCCTCTCTTCGAAGACAGATAATGAAGGACGGAGAAATTTTGTATCCAAATATTTAGGTTTGATCTAGAGTGGGCACGTTTTCATATTCTCCATAACAAGAAGAATTTGGAAGGATGAATAAAGCTAGATTTGAGTTTAACTAGCCATCATGGTGTTCAGCCTCCACATTCCAGTTTATAAAACTACATTGCATTGATGTTCCAAATTCGATTGTGTTTCCATATGAGGTGCATAATGGTGTAGGTTTATAGGTGCATTGGAAGGTTGTTAGAGGTGTAGCTTTAAAGGTTTACAGTTATAGGTGCTTGGGAAGACTATTAGAAGTGTAGGTTGAATAGTTTATAGTGTGATTTGAAAGACTTTTAGAGGTGCAGGTTTATAAGTACATGTCCTATACTCAAAGTGTGTTTACAAATTTATAGGTTTATGTCCTTTTCTCGAAGTGGGTAGTCTAGCTTTGATGGTTGCTGGGGAGTAGAGGATATACCAACGGTTCACAAAACCATTGGTATTCAGTATGCTGGACAACATATACCAACGATTCACAAAACCCTTTGTATTCAGTATGCTAGACAACATATATACAAATGGTTTCATTGAAACTATTGGGATAGAATATATACTGCATGTATAGAAACAGTTCAGAAACTGTTGGTAGACATATATTCTAACGGTTTCATTGAAACTGTTGGAATAGATTACATGTTGGATAGTAAGTATACTAATGGTTCTTGAACTGTTGGTAAAATATATACCATCTATTTTACTTAAACCATTCAAATAGATTAATTTTAGAATACATATACCAACGGTTCTCTAGAAACCGTTGGTATAGAGCTATTGCAACACCCAACATGTCAACAGTTCCTAAAACTATTGGGATAGCCTATCCCAATGGTTTCAGGGGAAATACCATTGGTTTGAAAATATTGGGATAGGTGAAATTTTAAGTAGTGAGAAGTCATCAAGAGGAAGTTAGCCAAAACCAGATCATCATTATAGGGTTGTCATCAGGACTCCTCATGAAGTAGATTTATGGTTCGGGGTTCCTAGTTTTCATTGAAAAAGAGTTTCCGTTTAGCTAGGGATTGGTCTTAGCCCTTAGTATCTCATTTATCTAGGGGGAAGTGTCTCTCAGAATTATGTTAAGGTATTGTGTGCTTGTTTTTCTTATGGAGTTCATGGTCATCAGTAGTGAGAGTGCCTATCCTTTTAGTGTAGTCAGTGTGCTCTAGGTGTTCCACTTCAAGTTCCTTCATTAAGGCAGTTTCAGTTAAGGTAGTAGCAGCAGGTTGCACTATCTATGGATCAATAGAGAGCAAATGGTATAGGTATAGGACAGCCCTAGGATTCTCCCCCTCCTTAGAGATTAGGGCGCAACCATGGTGTTAGTCATCAATAGGGTCAAATAGGTTGTAGAGCAGGTTGTGGTCAGCTTCATGCTTTATTATTTCCAGTTTTATGTGAGACAAACATTGTTCGAGGTACCAGTTTATTTTTTTCTACTTGATAGTATGCCTTATTTTATTTAGTGGTGATTTAATCCTTTATATCACATACCCTTTTCCATTCCTAGGTCCTTAATGTAGAGAGGATTCTAGTTCCCTTGGCATTGAGTACACTAGTTGTATTTCAAGCTAACTTGTTTGAAGTATGTAGAGACTGTGTTCTAGTGCTGGGGAAATAATGCTATTGTGGAGAACACCTATGTTTAATAATAAAAACATATAATGTCATCCTTGTCATGGATTGGTTTTATTCAGTGCAAGAAATCATGGATTTCTTCAGGATGAAGGTGGTTTTCTTCGACACTAATGGAGAGCTAGCGGTGTTTGATGGTGAGAGAGACCATCAGATGGATCAGAGGTGTGTTCATTCCTTGAAATTCTTGATGTATGAGATGACGCTGAGATCATTGGAGGTTCAACAGTTGGAGTTTCCCAGGGTCATAGAAGAGTACCCTGATTTATTTCCAAAAAAGGTTGTTGCGTTACCCCCGTGACAAGAGATGAAGTTCGGGATCGAGCTACAGCTAGGTGCATCTCCTATATCAATTTATCTATATAGTATGGACCCCTATGAGTCATGTGAGCATCATATATATCTCAATGGTCTGATATAGCATAGTTGTGTTAAGATGAGTGTATCATCGTAAGGTGCACTAGTTTTGTTCGTGGATAAGAATGACAATAGTTTGTAGTTGTGCATCGATTACGATCACTTGAACAAAGTGACATTAAAAATCTCTATCCTCTTCCATGGATTGAAGATTTATTTGATCAAATGAAGGGTGAAAGTTGGTCCTCAAAGATTGACTTGATGTAAAGATATCATCATATTCATTTGAAGGATGTAGATATCTCAAAGACTACTTTCTGTTGTCTTCATGGGAATTACGAGTTTATTATGATGTCGTTTTTTGTGAAAAATTCTCTATTTTTGTTATTGGGGTTGATAAACATTGTGTTCCATGAGTTCCTATATAAGTTCGTGGTGGTCTTCATCGATTTAAAAATTATATACTTCACATGTAAGGAGGATCATGCAAAGCATCTGCCTGACATTTTGGGCGTTCTTCATCCACAACCTCTCTATGGGAAGTTGTAAAAGTGTGTGTTTTGGGCTTAAGAAGTTGGTTTATTGGTGAATGGTATATCCCTAAAGGGAGTAGTTGTGGATCCGTCAATGATACAAGCATGTGTGTCTTTGGCAGCCCCTATGATACTAGTGGAGGTGAAAAATATCCTTGGTCTTATAGTCTTTTACAGGAGGTTCATAACCTATTTCTCTTGGGGTTCGAATCCTCTGACAACATTGACTAGAAAGGATCAGGTATTCATATGGAATGATGAGTGGTAGGAAGATTTTGAGTATCTGAAGGAGAAGTTGGTTAGTATTCTAGTTCTTTGACTTCTAACAGTAGGAGTTTAGTTTGACATTTTTTATGATGCTTTATGTATAAGGTTAGGATTTGTTCTGATGCAGCAGAGATTGGTCAATTCTTATGGTTCTCGGTAGTTACATCCCCATGAGAATAATTATTACACCCATGATCTAGAGATAGATGTAATGGTATTTCCCTAAACTTGTGGAGAAATTACCTCATCATAGAGAACATTGTGATATTCACCAATCATAAAATCCTAAGGTATGTTTTCTCCCAATGTGACTTAAACATGAAATAGTGTCAGTGGATGGAGTTCGTACAGGATTATGACTTCAAAATCTCATATACACCTATTAAGGAGAAGGTTGTACCCTATGCTCTTAGAAGGAAGTCAAAATGTGATTTAGTGTGTGAATCAGGTGATTATTGGAGATTAATGGAAGAGCATTCAATAATACATTTGGATGTGGGAGATGTTGGGGGAACATGTTGTTTTTTCAAATGATAGTACAGTCATCTCTGGTGCAACAGGTAGAAGAGTCCCAGTTGGGGGATCTAGATGTGGAGTTCTGGAGAGACCGATTTTTTTTTGTGGTGAGGCCCCTGATGGTTGGTCTGAGTGTGAAAAACAATGGGTGTTGTTTTAGGGAAGGATTTTCATTCCTTTTTCATCAGATGATATGTTTCTAAGAGAGTTTCATAGTTCACCCTCAGCGGTACATCCTACCATGAAAATAATGAAAAGAGATTTGAGGAGTCAGATTTGGTGTCCTGGGTTAAATTAGGTCATTTTAGAGTGTGTGTCTCTATTCTTGGTCTACCAGAAGGTGATGGTTGAGCATCGGGTTCCCGGTGGGTTGCTCCACCCATTATATGTTCCTTAGTTTAAGTGGGAGGACATATCGATGGACATTATTAACTCTTTACCTATATGTCATATAAGATATGATTACTAATGTATAGTTATGGATTTTTTGACTGAATCATCCCACTTTATAAAAATCAAAGATTCATTATTACTGGATGTTTTGTCGAAGAAATATCTAGGTGAGGTGGTGAGACTCCACAGAGTCCCGAGGATGATCATTTCTGATTGATATCCCATTTTACATCTATGGTGTAGATAGGTCTACTGCATTCATTTGGTTCTCACCTATGCCTTATCAATTCTTTTCATCCATAGACATATAGTCAGAGAGAAGACCCTCCAGACTCTTGAAGACTTGTTTTGTTCTTGTGTTAATGCTTTTGGAGGTTCTTGGACGAGGCACATACCAGTGGTAGAGTTCACATAAAAAAATAGTTTCCACTCCACCATCAGTATGGTGACATTTTAAGCCTTGTATGGATGACCTTTTCATTCTCCATTGTGTTGGATTGGGATTGGAGATTTATAAATTCTTAGGACAGAACTGTAACATAACATGAAAAAGATGGTTTATGTGATTCATGAGAGGATGAATGCAGCACAATATTGTCATAAATACTATGCCAATCATAGGAGGATACCTTTGGAGTTTGATGTTGTGGATCACATATTTCTAAAGGTGACTCCCCATCATTGGTAATGAACGATTGGTCATGTGAGTAAGATTTCTCATTGGTTTTTTGGGCATTTTGAGGTGTTGGATCATGTTAAACCCATGGAGTATCGGGTAGCACTTCTCCCATAGATGAGTAGGATACGTGATATTTTTCACATGTCGTAGATCCATCATTATCTTCATGATGACTCTCACATCATCGATTGGGGATAGATTGATGTTAATGATTATGTGACATTCGAGGAGAAGCATATAGAGATCCACGACGGCAAGGAGGACGTTTTTCATGGGCATGCTATCAGCCAAGTTTGTGTCTTGTATATGCATGATTGAATGGAAGAGAGTACATAGAAACATGAGTTGAAGATATGTGCTCAGTACAATAAGCTATTTGGTAATTATCACATTTCATGTAATTATGTTTTTCTTGTAGTTTTAGACCATTCTTTTTTATGAGATGGCTTTTCTTATAGCTTTTTGTGGATATCTCCCATTTGATATGTATTTCCCCAGGAGTGTAGTTAGGATCTGGTTGTAGTTTTTGTGTGGTTTCACATTGTTCCTGTGAGTAAGTTGTCGAGATCTTTTGGTGGAGAGAGCCATGAGAGGTATCTCAAAGGGTGGTTTTTGGAACCTTTTTTTGTTTCCTATAAAGGTTGGTTTTAGATTCTTGAGGATGAGAATTTTCTGAGAGTTATCTACTATAATGTCTCGGACCTATATAGTCCATTAAATTCCTAACATCTAGTGTTTGAGGTGTTCTGGGAGGTCAATGTGACTTATTTCTAACACTTTCCAAATTTCTCGTTCTGTGAACAATGTTTCCATTTTTGTGAATAGTTTCGTTGGTGAGACAGATGTAAATATTATTGTCGGTGACTCATCTTGAACTATCTACGAGTCCTCTATTGGTGAGTCATCTTCAACTACCTGTGATTCATCTGTCACTAAGTCATATTCAACTGTCAGCGAGTCATCATGAACTGTCGGTGAGTCATCTATCAATGAGCCATCTTCAACTGTTGGTCAGTCATTTTTATCTATTGGTGAGTCATCTTCATCTATCAGTTTCAGTGAGTAATCCTTATCTTTTAGTGGGTCATCTTCATCTTTTGGTGTTCGTGAGGCATCTTCACTTTTCACTGAGTCATCTTCATCTGTCTGTGTCGATGAGTCTACTTCCTTTGTCGGTGTGTAATCTTAATATGTCGGTGTCGGTCAGTTATCTTCTTCTATCGATGTCGGTGAGTCAACTTCATTTGTTAGTGAGTCATCTTCATCTATCATTGTTGGTGAGTCATCTTCATCTCTCAATAGGTTCTATAGTGTTTCCATATCAACCAGTAAAAAATGTTTCCATCATCCTATAGTTTCTCCTGTTTGACGTTTTCTTTGACGTAAAATGCATTAAATTATTGTTTTAGAGATTTAATGCTGATTCAAAGCCTAGAACTTGTATTTTAATATTCCTATGTGTCTGGGTTTCATTAGTCGGTCAATGTACATAGTATTGATGAGATCATCCTTTAATAGAAAATCTAAATTGTATACAAACCGTTTTCCCATTTAGATTTTCAAAAGGTCGATATACATTCTACCTTGTTCTTCCCCATTGTTTTCTTTTGTACAGTATTCCCCAAACCATTATTTCTCAAGGATATGTGATTGTGTTGTAGCCTTGGACCAGGATTTACCTTCTTTTGCGCCCATGTTTTAGTGCAAGCAACAAGAGTCAATCCATCTTCGATAGAATGTATGTTCTATCAATGTTGTTGTGGTTTCCTTGATCTGTTTTCTCCTATTATCCTTTCCATGTTATTTCATGTGGTATACATGTTTTAACAAACCTTTCTTGGGTGTTGGATGGTGTAGTTGTGTCACGACATCCTTGGGTGGATGCAGTCATTGCGGGAGAGGTGGTCGTAATCCCTTGTGTTAACTCGTTCTCATGCAAAGAACGCCGAAAAGTTTTTATGGTAGGGTATTCACGACATCAATGTTATTTTATGTGCATTCATAGAGTTAGAATGTTTTATCCACTGTATCACAATGAAGTTGACATAATATATATTTGAACTGGATTAAATAATTGGAATCAATCATGTGTTATTTATTTATATAGTGATAACAGTTTTCCTCTTGATTTATAGATCATGTGATATCTATGATTTTCCTCTTAGCAAGTCATTATTGATGGAATTGGTAAATAATATAAATCCATGATTAATTTTAGATTAATTGGATAATGATAAAGAGGAAAATAAATGAATCCACTTGTTGTTGTAATTTGATGATAATCAAATGAATGTAGTTATTCATGTTTAAATTTATTGGTTTATTCAATATAGAATAAAGGACCAATTCTGGGACAAATATAATTCCTTAAATGGTTCTGAGTTACCCTCATGATTTTAAAGGGAAAGAACCCTATTCTTTGGAGCTGTGAGTAATTGTTGTTTACGAAGGTTGAATGCCTTGTTTAGGGCCAAGATCCCAGTTTCTATGTTGTTTTTTTCCTATTTCTTGTGTTTTGGTATGTGGGGGTAGGGAGGCCTAATAGTTTTGGTGGAAGAAGTTGATGCCTAGAGTGGCGAGATGCATCAGTTTATACATGTGGGTGTTATGGAGGACATAGAAGATGATGAAATGGGTTGGATGTGAATGTTGGATGCTTGTTGAATCTTATTTTTTGTTTATCTTCTTTACTTTTCCTAATGCATGAGGTATATTGTTTTTCTTACTCTCCATATAAATTATGTGAATACTTGTGGGGTATGCCATGTTCTTTTCTTGTTTATATATTCAAGGATGGATGAGTCTACTCTCTGGTTATAGGTGTCAAAGATGTGATGAGTAGTTCACCTACTCACCGTGATGAGCACATGTGTTTGGTATCATAGAATGATTTTCTAGAATGACTGGGAATAGGGAAAACTGTTAATGTTGTTAATAAATGATTGAATAAATGATGTTAACCCTTGGGGTTGGATCTTTCTAGGATGAAATGATGAGGTTACAATTTAATGGAACTGTGGAATTGGTTTGGTTAGGTCTGGAGGGCATGGAACATTGATGTGATACTAATGAAAAGTATTGTGGAAAATGTTAATGGTTAATTAGTGGTTAACTAATTAATTAACATAATGTGAAACTAATAATAAGGGTTAAGGTAATCTAATTTAGCTCTTTAAATTGTTGTGTTCTTATAGGATACCTATTCTTATTAGTGGCAGCTAGGATTTAGGGAGACATTAGCTGTAGTTGAGTCTAAGACTAGGTTATTCCTATAGTGTGGGTGTGAGCTATATTATAATTTATAACTTTTGGGGTTTAATATGCTACTCCAACCTATCAGTTAGGGAAACTAAGAACCCAAGGATTTTGAGAACTGTGGGGTGTTTTCCCCCAACATCTCGATCGAAGGATGGATGGTTGACTACCCTCTTTGATCCATCTCTCTTATTTTTGTAGTTAGTTGTGCTAGTAGTTACGACAGTTGGTTTAACCTATATATGTGTTTAGAGGGTTGTAATGGATTGTGGTTATTCACACATATATATTCTGGATATATTTATCTATGGAATACAATAAGTGTAATGTGTATAGGTTGTGATGGATTGAGAATCCTTACTCGGTGTATGGGCTGTAATGACTTGAGGTATAACACCCGACGTAGGATATACATTATGCGAGCTATGGTGGCTCCTCGAAAATACCTAGTTACTTTTGATACATGTACATAGTGGTTGTGTTTCATGAGGTGCATTGTCTACGGGCAAACCTTTTTGGAGAGAGATTCTTAGGATGTGTGATGTTGGGGAAAAGTGGAAAACCAATGGGGAAGTGGTAAAGAGGTACCCTCAATATTCATTATTATAATATATAATCTTGTATGAGATAATTGGTGAGAGTATCCATGGTGAGTTTGGGAACATAATATACCTATTTAGGTGATGAGTTAGTTTCATTTATTGTTCGCTATTCTTTACCATGATTTCATTACTTTTTCACAAGAGGATCTGGGGAGAATCTTACTGAGTATACTTTTATACTCACCCTACGTCATATAAACTATTTTCAGGTCACTTGGAGAAGGTTGGAGATCATGATGGTTACTAATAGCTTGGGGTTGCATGAGTTTTTTGGGATTCATACTCACTGTCATTTTACTTTCTTTTGGTACTTATAGTTTTCCATTTTAGTTGTTGTAGTTCTTGCATGACATTTCACACATGTATTTGTGTTTCTTTTATATTGAAATTTGAGTTGGATTTGGTTGGTTTCATTCATCTCTATCTCTTCCACATGTGTTCTCTTAAGGGTAATTAATCCCATTTGTGTGTTTAGCATACCCTTGGTGCTAGTCACCAACCTAGAGCCTACTAGAGGTGGGATTGGGTGTCTTTAACTCCCTTGTCACATTTTCATCCTATGAGGCATACACCTTGTGGGGAGGGGGTCATGAAAAGTGGAGAGTTTAAGGTAGTTGTATGTATGAGAGATAAAACTTATTCATGCGTTACCATTGATGATTGTATTTTATCATGACATGTGGTTTATGTCATGATTACGAAGATGAATGTAGGAGAAATTCTAGGGAAATATACAAATGAGTTCATCCTTTCATCCCCAGACCAATCAGAAGACCGAACACACTATACAGGTGTTAGAGGATATGCTGAGGACTTGCGTGTTGGATTTCATACGGAGATGGGAGGACCACCTACCCTTGGTAGCATTTTCATACAACAACAACTACCACTCTACCATTGGCATGGAATTTTTTGATTCCCTATATGGGAGACCTTGTAGGTCACCCTTGTGTTGGATAGAGATTGGCGCATCATCTGTTGTGGGACTAGAGTTGGTGAGGTTGACAAAAAAGAAAGTACATGTGATCTGTGAGTGTATTAAGATAGCCTAGAGCAGAAATAAATCAAGTTCAGATCATCATTGTAGTCCCTCGGAGTTCGAGAAGGGAGACAACATTTTCTTACAAGTCTCCCTAGGATGAGGAATGTGAAGGTTAGATTGGGGAGTCAAGCTATCCTCAAGGTTTATTGGTTTATTCGATATTTTTTAGAGGGTTGGTGAGGTTACCTACCACCTCAACCTACCCCCACAACTAGAAAAGGTGGCTGACATCTTCCACATATCGCAGTTGATAAGATACGTGAATGACCCTACGCACGTCATCGACTGAGGTGAGCCAGCCATCAAGGATGGATCCACCATTATAGAGCACCTGGTGGTGATCGAGGACCAACAGGAGTAGACCTTGCGTGGTCATACAATCTATTTGGTATACGTGTTGTGGTAGCATGGAAACGTGTAGGAGAGTTCCTGTGAGTGGGAGATCCAGGTACGAGAACAATATCCCGAGTTGTTTCCTAGTTTTTCATTTCAGGGATGAAAATATTGATGGGGGGAATGATGTAGAGACTCGGTTTTTTCTTGTAAAACTTTGAAAAATTTATATATATATATATATATCCAGAGCTAGGTACTAAGACGACGTGTGATTCCGAGACCATATGTTCCTGGAATTAATTTCATAAAAAAATATTAAATAAATTTTATATTTCATGTGCCCATTTAGTTAATGAAAACATGATAAATATTAATAGATTGATTGAATCAGAAAAATGAGGCCATGGTGGGGTTTTGAATGTGGTATTTACCATAGGCACGACATAAATTGTGTTGGTACAGGACGTTCAGTCCGCTCACTCGTTAGCATTGTATTGAAGAGGATAAATCTATCAATTAATTAATTAATTTCATTTAACAAAAAACCAAATGTTTATAAATATTTTACTAGGGATAATTTGGTAAGGTTGGATCATAATTTTCACACTGTCAAAATGATCCCCTCCTCATTTCTGTTGGCGAACCCAATCGAATGACAAAAAACTCTAGGATTGAGTAGATCAATATTTAATGAATGCAACAACTCCTCCCAAATAATTTTTAAACGTGTTCTTCATCAATGATTGATCCAAAACTAAGGTGGGAATCATTATATGTGGTTTTCCTACCCTGTAATTAATATATTGTGCATAATCAATTCTTTCTCTTTGATATGTATTGATTTGAGCCTTTTCATGAGCCAATGTATCGGAATAAATTATCCTTTAAATTTTTTTTTATGTCATGCTTCTCACCTCGATTTCCATGCTATGAAATTTTTTTTCAGGTATATTTGTCCAACGAAACTTATCACCTTTGTTATTGGTGTTTTCCCACAACTATTCTTTGTGGTATTCATCATTAGGCCCTGGGGTCATGATTCGATGTTGACATAGCAGGTTCGAGTGTGATCGAACCAATGAATTCATTTCAGTAGAATGTATGACATCCAGATCGACGGTTTGGGGACATATTGAAAAATGAGAGGGATGATGTTTGGTGAATAGGTCGGATCAGAACCACGGGAGTTTGTTTTTGATTGGAGGTGGTAGGTGATTGGGTTGTTAACCACTGTTTTCCCAGTTGGCGCATGATGGAAACATGCAATGTTATCGGTTCAGTTTCAAGAATAGGTCATCTGTGCGATCTTATGATAGAGGTTGTCTGGCGTGGACTTGACGATGACCGGACTCAGACCTTTGATGAGGTGGTTGGGAATGATCTATACAAAAAGCATAAAATTGATAATAATTATTATTATTAAATGTGATGAGTTAAAAAAATTAAAGGACGATTTATTATTATTATTATTATTATATTAAATAATAAAATTAATGGTGCCATAAAATGTTTGTGGTTAATTAAATTAAATTTGAGTGAAATTTATGTGTAATTATCATAATTATGATTGATAATAATATGTTGATTAGAGAGAAAAGGTTTTGAGTAATATAAATTAAAAGGATTTGTATATGTAAATTAAATCAAATTTTTTTTTCATTAATTTAAATTAAATTAAATATTGAAGCCATGTGTGAAGAGGGGGGAAGGATCCTATGTGTCCAGTGTGGAAAAAGGAATTCCATGAACTCCTTTTATCCCTTTATATATTATTACAATAAAAATTTCTTATCATGAAGAGAAGTGGTGGAGGTGAGGCCCTAGCCGCATACCCCAAATTCAAAGGAGAAGAATCCTTTGAGAGTTGAATGAAAAAAGGGTTTAAAAAATAATATATTATTATTATTATTTTCATTTTTTTTCAAACTCTAAATTTTCCGGCAACTTCTTCATACAGTATCAGAATGTCGAACCATCAACGACAACGTGATCCTGGAATTTTGATGGTCATTTTAAGACAGATATTGGATAATTTTCTTTGAAATTCTGCCTCAGCTAAATGAAACACCCAATAATAGTAAAATTATTATTATTGTGGAATCTTGTATCCGACATATCTCCCTCATTCAGCATTGGAATGAAAGACCTTTTTCAGTGACGTGAGCCTGAAATTAAGGTAGACTTTTAAAGACTAATTTCTGATATTTAATTCCGATTTGTGGCTCAAGCCAACGAAGAAACATTCTTTCATGATTTGAAGAAATATGACCTTTTCATTGGGTGTCCAATTGAGGCAAATGAATAGTCCATGCCGAGAATTTTTTCCTGAGAATAACAATGGTTTGATCCGTTTGGATATTCGAGGTTTTTTGAACAGGAATATTAGGGAAATTACATATTTTCCCTTGGAACGGCGATGAGCGTTATGCCTTGGTTCGGACTTTGTCCGAGACATGTTGTATAGTATGCTTACCATCCATGTAGTGGTACATGGCCGTCAAGATGTTTTCTGATGAGGACATGGACATACATCACAATAAAACCCCACACCATGTGGGACCTCGACATTCTTTATACATATTTTTGAGGAAATTTCAAAGTACTGTATCTCCTTTATTTGAACATGGATTATGGACTACAAATAGAGTATCCATAGTTTATTTCCACATAAAATGAAATGGCGCCCTTAGTTGTGGATTTTAAGATATGGTGTGGAATGTTCTTCGAATGGTGCACTGAGGTGACACCTGATGACGTCAGCAATTATATAGAATCATGAGGGATTTCTGAGTGTAACCCTCTACCAAGGTTGTGAAGTGGAGTTCCCTGATGGAATTATCCTATTTAACCTCCGGTAGGTATAGCATCCCGTATTTTTATAACATAACTTTCATTCCATTACACGGAACTGAGGATATTTAAGGTTTAGTGTCTTGGAAACAAGGAACATAAAACATGAAACAAAAAAAACATTCTTCTTAAACACTTGAAAGGCTTCTCCTCATGTTCACCCTAGGCTCATTACTGCATCTCATAACCTGGGGACATACATAAAAAGAAAGGGTGAGCATAAGGCCCATCAAGGGAAACAAGTGAAACATTTTACATATGAACTTGAGATAAATCAATAAAGTCATGAAAAGAACTTTAAGGCATGAAAATGAAATCATGAGGCATATCATAATAAAAATAAATTTTTTTCATAACTTGAAGATGTGGCTACATCATTTAACATAGAAAATCATGAAAATATCACCATGGTCCATCCCCAAGGTGTCATTTGAAAATTACCAAGGTTATTCACCAAGGTATCGTGAAAATTGTAATCTCTAGTGGTTACATCATTACCCAATGCATTGGAGCGCTATCAGGGCGCACCCTCAAATTTGCCTTTATTATCATGTGAGCCACATATATCATCATCAAAAATTTCATAAATAACCCATATAGCATAAAATAAATGGGTTTCATTTCATAATCACAACGTTTTAAAAACTGCTTTAAAGACATGATCTTTACGTCACTTTAAAACCCACAGAAAAGGAAGGTGGGTCTCATGTATGTAAATACCATAATTTAAAATAGAAAATTTTGGTATATATGTGAATAACCCTTTAGAAGAAAGATCTTTGAGTATTCAATTAATAATATAAAAGATCTTTAGAAAAAGAGAGAGACATTTTGAGACGGAAATTCTGCAACATAACGGCTATGTTACGAGGTTTTAGAAGACATTAAAAAGAGAGGGAAAATGGGTCAAACATTCATAAATGACCCATAAAACAGTAGATGGACATAATAAGAAGAATACATGATCATGGTAAATGAAATTTCAAGGACATACCATTTGAAATGAAAAACATGGAAGGAAGACAAAAATTAGATTTCTCTTATGAAAGTTCGGCAGCCTAACGGCGTTACTTAAACTTCAAACAAAATGATTTGAAAAGATCAAATAGGGTCTCTCATCATGTGAACATAAGAGTTCAGTATGATAGATATAGAGATAATTCCCCAAAATAATTAAAAAGGAACTTGAAAGACTTGACATGAAAGTAGAACTTTGAAAAGAATGAGAAGGGTGAAAGAATCCCCTAAAAATTCGGCAGCCTAACGGCGCCACTTAAAACATAAAAATACTGAATTGAATAGATCAAATGTGGTCTCTCATCATATGAACATACGATTCCAGTATGATAGATGTAGAGATCATACCCCAACATAACAAAAAGGAACTTGAAATAATTGACATGAAAGTAGAACTTCAAAACGAGAAGGGTGAAGAACCACTTAAAAATTCGGCAGCCTAACGACACCACTTAAAAATTCAAAATACTGAATTGAAGAGATAAAATGGGGTCTCTCATCATATGAACATAAGAGTCAAGTATGAAATATATAGAGATCATACCCCAACATAACAAAAAGGAACTTTAAATAATTGACATGAAAGTAGAACTTCAAAACGAGAAGGGTGAAGAACCACTTAAAAAATTCGGCAGCCTAACGACGCCACTTAAAACTTCAAAATACTGAATTGAAGAGATCAAATGGGGTCTCTCATCATATGATAATAAAATATCAGTATGATAAATTTAGAGATCATACCCCAACACAATAAAAAGGAACTTGAAATAATTTACATGAAAATAGATCTTGAAAAATGAGAAGGGAGAAAGAATCTGTTACAAAAATTTCGGCAGCCTAACGGCGCCACTTAAAACTTCATAAAACGAAATAATTAGAGTAAGAGGGGATATCTCATTATATTAACATGAAAAGGGAAGTAAGAGGAGTATAAAAGAACACCCTTTGACATAAGAACATGGAGCATAAAAGGAATTACATAAAAGAGATTACTTGGAAAGAAAGAGAGAGGTCAGATCCCTTACCTTAAAACGTAACTCTTAAAACTCAATGGTTTGGACCTTGAGGGCTTGGGGCCACCTTGGGAGGACTCCTTGGGAGATAATGAGATCAGAACTTCGTTGGGGGAGAGTGGGGAGTCGAATGGATGAGACGATGGCTTGGTATTTATAGGGAAAGTGAGGGGACAAGGCATTAATGGCCAAGGGACACCTCATTAGTGGTTTTGGAAAAACCATGGGCTTGCCCATGGTATTTTCCCATGGTATTGGCCACTTGGGACACCTCATACCTTATCTTACTATTCATAAGTCGACCATATTTATTACATACTTAATACATCATTTAATGATGTCATTAAACACCCGTAACTTAAAAACTGTATTTTCACTATTCATCGAAAATTCAACTTTCTCAGAATAGTCCCAAAATTTCACTTTAACCAAATATCAATGCTCTTATTTCAAAAATGAAGTCTAATTTATAAAAACAATTTTCTAAATATTTTTAATTAAATTTTTAATTAAAAACACTATTCATCGAAAATTTATTTTTTTCAGAAAATTCCCAAAAATTACCTTAACATAATATCGATGCTCTGAGTTCAAAAATGAAGTCCATTTTATAAAAATAATTTCCTAAATATTTTTAATTAAAATTTTAATTAAAAAACACTATTCATCCGAAAAAACTAATACTTGAATAATAATTTATGAAACTATTATTTAACCATTTTATTGAATCACATTACTTAATCAAAGTGCCTAGATTATTTTAATACTTTCTTTAAGTGCTATTTACTAATCAATTTGGACACATTATTAATCCTAATCATAAAATCACTATTCATAATTTACTATTCATCAAAAATCTTGTTGATCTTATTTGACTCTAAATTTCGTACTGAACATAATTGTAGAAGACCTTTTTTTGAAAATCATTACAAATTTTTAATTATTTAGGGTTTACATAAACATATTTAAAATATCCTTTTTCTAAAATTCATCAAAAATATGCATACTATATTTATCCGGTCATTGGAAAATTCAAAAAAGAAATCAAAATTTTTATTTAAAACAAAGGATTACACAAGACAGTTACGGTCTCCTTACATAGCCCCTTATCACACCAGCATAGGACATAAGTGTAAGGTGTTCTAAGGTGAGAGAATCCGAGGGAGGCTCGGCCAACATCGCACGAGTAGTAATTTCTATCAGTTTGAACTTCTTGCAAAGGCGATCCCATTCTAGCTTTATACGATGAAGTTCAGCTTGGGTTTGGTCCAGAGCAAAGCCCAGTGGTGCTACCTCCTTCCCAAGTTCTGTTAGATGGGCTTCAATCGGTCCAAGACTACTGGGTGAGGCCATCAAATCTTCTTTCTATATTATTTAACCAAGATTGCTTGTATTTAGAGACAATAGTCAAAACGTTTAGTTTCCAGTGGTCATATTGAAAAATGGTCAAATAACAGTCAAAACCCAACAGTCTCATTTTAATTATACTCATGTTACCAAATGAAATATTTTTGTTGAGTATAAAAATAAAATAAAATAAAACATAAAATTAGGAAACAATATTTATTTAAAATTTTGGGTCGTTACAATCTTCCCCCCTTAAGAAATTGCGTCCTCGCAATTTTTTTAAAATCGGGTTTTGAAATTTCATTGAAAGTCCCACATCGGAAAAGGAGTCAGTAAAACTATTACTTTAAAAGAAAGAAAGGGAAGTACAAAGGTCACCCGAGTTAACCCACACTAGGATTCAATGTAGGAAAACATGGACATGGAGGAGAAAACCAAGGGTCAAGTTCTGAGGGAGAGTGATAGAGAACATGATTAGGAGAAAGATAACCATAAGAAAATCCCAAACTTATGATGTGTGTAAACAGTCTTTGATTACCTAGTAGGAAACGTAAACCAACAACATTTTTGTTTTACATTTATTTTCATAATTTTGAGGAATTCATTTACTACATAGAACAAAAACATAAGAAAATATACCTACCTTCAAATAGAGTTTCATCCTTTAATAAGTCCCTACCAACACTAATCTTTTCTCCAAATTATGAGACTTCAAAAACACTTGGTCTCATAAAAGCACAAGAATCATCTTCTAGAGAATCACATAATCTACAAAAGATTAACTATCTATTTCTTCTATCTTTAAACATTATCCCAAAAATGGAAAGGTTAAGGTAAAACAACTCTTCAAAAAGAAAGAATCCCATAGGAATGGAAACTACTTTTAAATCTCCAAAGTTCCATGGTACTACCCAAAGTTCATCATAGACCATTCCATAAATAACGGTCCTTAAAATTCCTCAAAATAAACCAAACTAAGATTGAAACCCAAATACAAGAAGGATTTGATAACATAGTCTTCCAAAACAACTTCATTGTTCATCTCCAGACAACATCAACCACTCCTAACATCTTATAACAAAAGTAGCTAACCTAAACCTATTTTACACAAGATAGGTTAATCATTCCCATAAGTAACCTAAATTACTATAAGTACACCTTAAATTCATCAATTCTTCAAAATATAAGTAAACCTTACTCCTCAATGAAAATACTATAGTAATCTATTTACCTCGATCTTATAGGGTCCCCAAAATAGTGAACGTCTTCCAAAATAATAATCATCTTTTAATCCCCTAATCATCTATGTCATATTAATACGTAAATTGTCGCATTTCCTATCACATTGGTTGTTGGGACACGTTATTCCATTTCCCACCATTAACTAAGAAGAGAAAGTATAATTAGAGGCTTAAATACTTAACCAATAATCATGAAAAGGAACTTAAAGCATATAAGGATAACTTGTAGAAGAAAAGTATACCCTAACTTGTGATTTCCTATGTTCCCATCTAGGTTATCCATGATCATATATTCTTAATTAAATCTTTATTTTATTTTATCTTCGTTCCTTTAACAATGGTTTATACCAAGCTTATGAATTTACCAAAGCATATCCCCCGAGAGTGTCATAACCAAGAGTGCAGCAAGGCCCGTTGTTGTGTACCAGTTCCCGTTCGAGTCTAGCTCAAAGCAGTGTTTTCGGGTTTTACCCCTATGTACATCTGTGCCAGAGCCACCTCTACCTGCTCGTATCCAGACAGAGATGTATTTGCTTGGCAACCCCTTACACAATACTCACCAAAATACCAGGAAGATTTCCTATATTTAAACTTTTCTATAGGGTTCTTCCTAGAGTTTTCAAATCCTAATTTCCACAAATAACTAAACCATCCTTTGATACCAACTATAACATCCCATATTTTTATAACATAACTTTCATTCCATTACATGGAACTAAGGATCTTTAATGTTTAGTGTCTTGGAAACAAGGAACATAAAACATGAAACAAAAAAAAAACATTCTTCTTAAACACTTGAAAGGCTTCTCCTCATATTCACCCTAGGCTCATTACTGCATCTCATAACCTAGGGAAATACATCAAAAGAAAGGGTGAGCAGAAGGCCCAGCAAGGGAAACAAGTGAAACATTTTACATATGAACTTGAGATACATCAATAAATTCATGAAAAGAACTTTAAGGCATGAAAATGAAATCATGAGGCATATCATAATAAAAATAAAACTTTTTCATAACTTGAAGATGTGGCTACATCATTTAACATAGACAATCATGAACATATCACCATAGTCCATCCCCAAGGTGTCATTTGAAAATTACCAAGGTTATTCACCAAGGTATCGTGAAAATTGTAATCTCTAGTGGTTACATCATTACCCAATGCATTGGAGCGCTATCAGGGCGCACCCTTAAATTTGCCTTTATTATCTTGTGAGCCACATATATCATCATAAAACATTTTATAAATAACCCATATAGCATAAAATAAATGGGTTTCATTTCATAATCACAACATTTTGAAAACTGCTTTAAAGACATGATCTTTACGTCACTTTAAAACCCACAGAAAAGGAAGGTGGGTCTCATGTATGTAAATACCATAATTTAAAATAGAACATTTTGGTATATATGTGAATACCCCATTAGAAGAAAGAGCTTTGAGTATTCACTTAATAATATAAAAGAACTTTAGAAAAAGAGAGAGACATTTTGAGACGGAAATTCTGCAGCATAACAGATATGTTACGAGGTTTTAGAAGACATTAAAAAGAGAGGAAAATGGGTCAAACATTCATAAATGACCCATAAAACAGTATATGGACAGAATAATAAGGATAAATGATCATGGTAAATGAAATTTCAAGGACATACCATTTGAAATGAAAAACATGGAAGGAAGACAAAAATTAGATTTCTCTTATGAAAGTTCGGCAGCCTAATGGCGTTACTTAAACTTCAAACAAAATGATTTGAAAAGATCAAATAGGGTCTCTCATCATGTGAAAATAAGAGTTCAGTATGATAGATATGGAGATAATTCCCCAAAATAATTAAAAAGGAATTTGAAATACTTGACATGAAAGTAGAACTTTGAAAAGAATGAGAAGGGTGAAAGAATCCCCTAAAAATTCGGCAGCCTAACGGCGCCACTTAAAACATCAAAATACTGAATTGAATAGATCAAATGGGGTCTCTCATCATATGAAAATAAGAGTCCAGTATGATATATATAGATATAATACCCCAACATAACAAAAATGAACTTGAAATAATTGACATGAAAGTAGAACTTCAAAACGAGAAGGGTGAAGAACCACTTAAAAATTCGGCAGCCTAACGACGCCACTTAAAACTTCAAAATACTGAATTGAAGAGATCAAATGGGGTCTCTCATCATATGAACATAAGAGTCCAGTATGATAGATATAGAGATCATACCCCAACATAACAAAAAAGGACTTGAAATAATTGACATGAAAGTAGAACTTCAAAACGAGAAGGGTGAAGAACCACTTAAAAAATTCGGCAGCCTAACGACGCCACTTAAAACTTCAAAATACTGAATTGAAGAGATCAAATGGGGTATCTCATCATATGATCATAAAAGATCAGTATGATAAATTTAGAGATCATACCCCAAAATAATAAAAAGGAACTTGAAATACTTTACATGAAAATAGATCTTGAAAAATGAGAAGGGAGAAAGAATCCGTTACAAAAATTTCGGCAGCCTAACGGCGCCACTTAAAACTTTATAAAACGAAATAATGAGAGTAATAGAGGATCTCTCATTATATGAACATGAAAAGGGAAGTAATAGGAGTATAATAGAACACCCTTTAAAATAAGAACATGGAGCATAAAAGGAATGACATAAAAGAGATTACTTGAAAAGAAAGAGAGAGGTCAGATCCCTTACCTTAAAACGTAACTCTTAAAACTCAAAGGTTTGGACCTTGAGGGCTTGAGGGCACCTTGGGAGGACTCCTTGGGAGGTAAGGAGACCATAACTTCGTTGGGGGAGAGTGGGGAGTCGAATGGATGAGAGGATGGCTTGTTATTTATAGGGAAAGTGAGGGGACAAGGCATTAATGGCCAAGGGACACCTCATTAGTGGTTTTGGAAAAACCATGGGCTTGCCCATGGTATTTGCCCACGATATTGGCCACTTGGGACACCTCATACCTTATCTTACTATTCATAAGTCTACCATATTGATTACATACTTAATACATCATTTAATGATGTCATTAAACACCCGTAACTTAAAAACTGTATTTTCACTATTCATCGAAAATTCAACTTTCTCAGAATAGTCCCAAAATTTCACCTTAACCAAATATCAATGCTCTGATTTCAAAAATGAAATCCATTTTATAAAAATAATTTTCTAAATATTTTTAATTAAATTTTTAATTAAAAACACTATTCATCGAAAATTTATTTTTTTTAGAAAAATCCCCAAAAATTACCTTAACATAATATCGATGCTCTGAGTTCAAAAATGAAGTCCATTTTATAAAAATAATTTTCTAAATATTTTTAATTAAAATTTTAATTAAAAAACATTATTAATCCGAAAAAACTAATACTTGAATAATAATTTATGAAACTGTTATTTAACCATTTTATTGAATCACATTACTTAATCAAAGTGCCTAGATTATTTTAATACTTTCTTTTAGTGAGATTACTAATTCATTTGGACACATTATTAATCCTAATCATAAAATTGCTATTCATAATTTACTATTCATCAAAAATCAAGTTGATCTTATTAGACTCTAAATTTCGTACTGAACATAATTGTAGAAGACCATTTTTCGAAAATCATTACAAATTTTTACTTATTTAGGGTTTACATAAACATATTTAAAATATACTTTTTCTAAAATTCATCAAAAATATGCATACTATATTTATCCGATCATTTGAAAATTCAAAAAAGAAATCAAAATTTTTATTTAAAACAAAGGATTACACAAGACAGTTACGGTCTCCTTACATAGCCCCTTATCACACCAGCATAGGACCTAAGTGTAAGGTGTGCTAAGGTGAGAGAATCTGAGGGATGCTCGGCCAACATCGCACGAGTAGTAATTTCTATCAGTTTGAACTTCTCGCGAAGACGATCCCGTTCTAGCTTTATACGATGAAGTTCAGCTTGGGTTTGGTCGAGAGCAAAGCCCAGTGGTGCTACCTCCTTCCCAAGATCTGTTAGATGGGCTTCGGTCAGTCCAAGACTACTGGGTGAGGCCATCAAATCTTCTTTCTATATTAATTAACCAAGATTTCTTGTATTTAGAGACAATAGTCAAAACGTTTAGTTTCCAGCGGTCATATTGACCAATGGTCAAATAACATTCAAAACCCAAAAGTCTCATTTTAATTATACTCATGTTATCAAATGAAACATTTTTGTTGAGTATATAAATAAAAAAAATAACACATAAAATTAGGAAACAATATTTATTTAAAATTTCGGGTTGTTACAGTAGGTCTGGCTAGTGGTTTTCCACAATGATCTTTCCGAGTTACCATCTAGTAAGACTAAGTAGTGGAGTTCCCCAACATTCCATGTTTACACTCCTATAAGGCTAGACAGTGGAGTTCCCCAATGAAAGTACCAGGAATAACCTCTAGTAGGGATGGGAAGTGGAGTTCTATGATAACCTTACTAGGATTACCCTCTAGTTGGGCTAGGCAGTGGAGTTTTCCAATGATATCTTCCATCCATAACCCTTCAGCATAGTTGGGAAATGGAGTTACCTGACGAACTTACATGGCTTACCCTCAAGTAGGATTGGGCATTGATTTTCCTTGATGTCATTTCTGAGTGTACCCTCCAGCTAGTCTAGGAATTGGAGCTCCTCAGTTACTATCAGATTTGGATGCTCCAATCATACTAGAGCATGGTATCCTTACCTAGAAATTTTTTTTCTCGTCTGTACAACATAGTTACGAGACACGCTTTGATATAACCCTGAATTCATGAGGAAGAGGAACATTTTCCCCATCAAGAGGCATTCTTTATGCGACTTAAAATCGTGCAGATTGTTTAGTGCCACCCAAATTGGATAGTATCAAGGTGTGATGATTGATTTCCTAAGACTTGTGTGTTTAGGGAAAATGCGTGAGATGTTGGGAACTATTGATGGACTTCTTCTTGATCTATTGGATACTCTTTTTCTTAGGCTGAGCATTGAGATGGAGATCCCCTTACTCCCTCATTTGAGATTATTTTATTGAGGATATATATATATCCTTCTTTGGTACCCACTCTATTGGTTTTGGTTACTGTCCTTCCAGGAGAGGTGAAGACGTGTGAGGTAAGTCACGTGACGTCTGTATCTAAATTCTCATGGTTGGATGAGACTACTCTCCTAGAATAGGTAGTGAAGATCGACAAAAAGGTCATATTGTCACCATGTCAAGCTCCATGTGTAAGGATGAGTTTAATTTCACAATCTTATTGGGTTGAGTTATAATCTTTCACTATACCTGATTCTATCTACTATTTTCCCCTCAGGTATTATATCTTTCTACCCCCCCTTGATCCTTTTGGTGGAATTCTACTGGGTACATTTATACTCACCCATGCATGGTATTTTCCCACATATTTCGTGTCTTATGAAGATGACGAACATGTTTATCATGACTTCAGAGGATCTTAAATATATAGGGTTCTTGAAATGCATACGATGGTCGTAGCTTGGGATCTAGGAGCTGAGATATCTCAACTATTTTACTTTTCCCATTTTCTGTCAGGTTGGGAAACATTTATGGTTAGGCTTGTATTTGGCCCCTTTTCATTTCAGTTTACACTATCGTACTTTGTTATGTTTATAGGTTCATGCATGTTTGGTTTATTTATAAGAGTGTTTATTCTTTTATTTCTTTCCATATGCACTTTTTCATTGAGTTGGTTGTGGGTGTGTACAAGTACATAGGAAAATTGATCCTTAATATTATTTTTGCCTTTGGAACTATTTTCCACCCCTTGGCCTACAGAGGTGGACTTTGGAAAGTTATGGCTCAAGCCTCAGCTGGGGTTGGGTCGTGACATAATTCCTCTATATCCTTCCATTTTCCCTCAATAATGTTAATTTTACATTTCTATTTATGTTCTTACAAGAATTGAGAACTTATAAAGTATGAGTAATTAAAATCTATATCCATGGGGTGAACATTATTTCCTTCTTGAATAATAGGTCCCAAAGAGCTCCCTAAAGCTAGATCCATCACAAATTCCTTTTCCTATACAAAATCAGAAATTAAGGTTAGTTGAACGCTTTTATTTCCCTCATAATGAACCTTATCTAGGGAAATCCCTACACTAGACTCTCCCTATATAAAAGGACTGCATACAACCACTGAGGCTTTCCTTCCTGTCTAGTTATCTGAGGAATCGAAAGAGACTCATTTAATATGTATATGAGGTCCAACATTCTGATAAAACTGAAAGCCTGCTCTTCACAGGGAAGATCCACCCTTAAATGAAACTAAATTACATTCCACTAGAGAATTACCAAGCCTAACATGCTCATTGTCCAACTATTTTAACTATTTCTGATTGGAGAAGACAATTCCAGATAACACACTAGCATCAGTTACATCATTTGTTGAGTGAAATGCCACATTAGAAGACTATTGTAGAACTAAGGTTTTATCTTGAGCTCTAGCTTCCTTAGCTTGTGAGATCACTGTGAGATGTTTAATCACATGGAAATCATCCAAACCAATATTTGACTAAGGATGTCTATAATCTCTAGTAAGAGTAGCACCGAGACCTTTTTTAGTTTTTGTCTTATAGTGAGCCGCATCATGCCCAGAGAATGAACACAAAGAGAAATAAGTTCCCATCCAATAGAATGAAATATAATGATTGATACTGTTGTAAAAATAAAATAAATCATGGAATCATATCACATACAATCCAGAGAATTAATTCGTCATTATCAGTGGCCAAAACAACTTCTTCAGTATGCAGTGAATTAAGATCCACCTCAAATAACACCAAGGAGAAATACCCATAACTAGCTTGTTTTATTTTCCTATCGATTTTTATAGGGACTCCAATTGAAGAATAAATGGCATATAGGGTTTGAGGATGCTAAAAGATCCAATTTAATCGATATATTTTTTCCCAAACTTAAGAAAATGAGTTTTTGATTTCAAACAGATTGAAACTAAAACTCCACTCTTGAATACATATCGTACATGGTTTAAGAGACACCAATCCATGAACCCATGATATTCTCTTGAGTACCTCAAAAGGATACAGGAAGTGAAAAAATCCATGAACCATATGAACACATATCTTGTTAGAAAATCCCCAAATTTTGGGTAAGGAATGAACAAGATCGTCAAATTTTGATGGACTCTCACCTCTAGGAAGCATGACTAGACCAATAATGTAATATTTACATTGAACTATCCTTTTGAAAATTTCATATCATTTCACATATACTCGAAGGATGGATCCTTTTTAAGTACCTTAATAGAACCTACATCTTGAAGGAATGTGAAGAACCTTTGATTCACAAGATCATTAATGCCTTGAATCGTACCCCCATGACAAACTGAGGATCGATCCTTGGATTGATTCTCAAGAAAATTCTTACTTTGATGTCTTCCATGAGAGATTTCTTCACCACAATGGAGATTCTCACACCTCATATGAAAACTATTGAGATGATGGGTTGCAAGGAAGGTCACTGCTTGATTGAGGTTGTTGTCATCATGGGTCCATTAATGACACTTTTGGGCCTTTGGGATTGTTTTTTATGGGACATATTTTGGCATATTTTGGTGTTTTTTTTTGTGAGTTTTCCCAACATGTGGATGACCATGCAGTTGCAAGGGGACTTGTGGTTGTACGAGACACTGTTGGGGAAATGATCTTGAGTACCATTAGTTGTCGACGGTATGGGATGCCAACAGTGATTGTCTCATGCTAATGATGTGCTAACACTACCACCTTCAGTGATGGGATTCGAGGACGACCTCGATCACGTGAGTGATGATGTTGATGGGTACAATAATGTTATTCAGCGCAAATGATCTAGCATGCAAAATGATGACCTCAAGTGGTGTGCTATTGGTGATTCTCATTGATGTGATTGGGTGCACAATATTTTCAGGGTTTGAAACGGTCGGCAGAATCATGGATTATTTTCATAGTGATGGTTTTTCTAGGCCTTTGGTCCAATTGGTGTGGGTATTCATGAATTTTATATTGGTATTGAGACTTTCTTTTGAGTTGTGAGTTGGTAAATTTTATGTTTCGGTGACATTTTATGTATTTTTTGTACTTTTATTTTATTTATTAGTATTTTAGGGCCGGCCATGCTTGATAACTGAAGTTTAATTGTATATAAAAACATGTTTTATTAATGTATATAAATAAAAATTAATTTTTGAATATAAAAATGATAATTCTATATATATTAATAATATTTTTTATTATTTTTTTTATCAGCACTATGATTAGAGATCATAAAGATCCACATTTATCAGCACTTTAAACTAGCACTAATAAATGTTAACCTTTTATCAATGATTTATGTTTGGTGCTAATAAAACTCATCACTAGCTATGATGTGATCTGTGGTAGTGGTATGCCCAAGTATAATTCCTAGAGATCTCCATATCCCATCCAAAAACCCTGGAACATGAATCACCACTCAAATAAAATTAAATGTATAGTGTATTGAAACCTAGAGGGCTTCACATGCCACCACTTAGTCATCTCCATTTGCGAAATGGAATTTAGACTTCTAGAATCACTCCTTTTGAAAGAGCAATTTCCTTAGCTCAAAAATTGTCCTTGAAAACTGAACCTAACAAGTACTACTAGAAAAAAAAGGATATTTAGGTTATTTATGGTCGAACATACATTGCTAAGTCATAAAAAATAATTATAGAGTCACGTATCCTATCAAACTCATTTTATATGTAATATATCATTTTGTGCGTGCTCACCCATAGTTATATATATTTATATTAATCAATTTACTTTTGAATTTAGTTATTTATTTATACTTATATTAATACACACACATATGTATGTGTGTGTGTGTGAATAATATTATTCCAAAAATAATATTTATATTCTAATAAATATATTATTTTCCTGAATTATATTTTTATATATAGTTGGGATGTGCCTTAGTGGTAGAGGTACCCCATGATTCTGCATCAGACCCGGGTTCAAATCCGGGTGGAAGAGAATTTCTACTGGCAAGAGGTGATGCAAACATGACGTAGGCATGAAGTGATGCATGCATGACATAGGAAGACATTGGCACAGTCATTACATTGTAATGGGCCTTCGAGCCGGATTTTGGGCCTTTGGACCATGTAATGGGCCTCATGTCCAATGGGCCTTAAGGCCATGTATTTAATAAATATGTTTTGATGGGTGGGCTATCCCTTGGGGGGGTTATGCCATACCTTTCTGGCTTGTGTGTGTGGTGTGTGTGTGTGTTTAATGTAATTATACCCCAAATCACCTAATATATATATATATATATATATATATTGTATATAATTACTTTTATTTATATATTTTATATATTTATTTCTATATATATATATTCAATTATTTTTCCAATTTTATTTATCATTATAAATATCAATTTCCTTAATATATATATATATATTGATTTCAAATTATATTATAATATATATATATATAATTACTTTTTTATTTTCTTAAAATAGATTCAAATTATATTTATTTATTTAAATACTCTATATCTATATATAGTAAATATATTATAATTTAGATATATATAAATTATATTGACATAAAAAAATTAATTTTTTTACTCATATAAATATATTATATATTATATTTAAATATAAAAACTATTTATACACAAATATATAAACATATAAATTTTAATTTTATCAAAATTTTATATAATATTATTTTCGTTAATATAATTTTTTTATATTAAATATTTTATTCTCTAAAATTGTATTTATATATTTTATAATTTAGTTCAATTTGTACATTTAATATATTTATATTTATTTACTTATATATTTCGTAATTTTTTTACATTTAGTTATCATTTAATATTTCATTTTCATAAAAATATTTATTTAATATTCAAATTAAATATTAATCTTGATATATATACAAAGATTTTATTTATATACATACATTATTTTTATATATGTAAATAGTATGTATATTATAAATTTGATACATATAAATAATTTATTAATGTCTGAAAGATTATAAGTAAAGGAAACAGGACACACACTCAGAGACCAGTAATGATAGGTCTCACCCCTTCCAAGATTTGATTCACTCCATAGCCAACTCATTACAATTTTTATAACCCGAATGACCCACATTTGATGGCCCAAAGGCACCTGTTCTGTGCCCTCCATTCCACTCATGTTGTGCTGTAATGTTCCCCTATCCCTATTAGGGCCCTCAGATTCTTTCCATAAATGGCCCACAAATCCCCTCTAAAGGGGGATTCATGGATTTGGACTGTGGTTGAATCTAGAATCACGGGATGACTTTGCCACTCATGCAAGCCTTTGACTGCCAATGGAGTATGGGTAATGAGGGTATTAGTAGTTGCCACCCCACACCTTTCCAAGTCCTTACCTTACACCCTGGGTACCATCTGTCCCCACCTAAATTAATATTGTTGTTGTGTGTGAATGTGTAATTAATTAAATATCATTATAATATATAAATATATAATATAGATAAATACATCACTACAACAAATACTTACAAGGGATGCGTTGAATTTTATTATCACTACATAGAAAGCACTGATAAAAGTCACACCATTATCAGTGATATAAAAGTTACTTTTATCAGCACTAGACAATGCACTGATAAATTTGTACCCTTTATCAGCTCTTTTTCAGCACTGATAAAAGATATATTTATCAACGCTAATTTTAGTGATGGAATTTGTTTTTATGAAAAAATATTATTAATTTATATAAAATGATTATATTTCTATTCAAAAATAATGTTAATTAAAATACATTAATTAAAAAACACATTTTTATAATAAATTTTAATATGATATATTATAATATATATTTTCTAATAATTCAAATATATATATATATATATATATTGTTTAGAAAAAGTATTTATATGTTTATAAATAAATAAATATATATTTAAATATTCATAACATTATAATATTTTTTTAATGATAAATATATTTATAATATTTATAATTATAAATAAATAATTTTTAAATATAATTATTTATAATTATAATTATAAATAAAGATGTTTCTTCAATGAATATATATATATATATATATATATCACTAGATAAAGATGATATTAATTGTCATTATTTAAGTTTATATTTTGATGTGTCAGTATAATTGATCCTATATGAATATAAAGTTTATTTGTGGACGTGATTCTGACTTATGTTCAAAATGTTAAGATTAACTGTATTTTGATGATGTGCACATGCATATGTTATGTATTCATCATTATGAATGTTCAATTATAAGTTGACACCATATTATTCATTCATGTTATACCCATGATATTATGATGTTCACAAATACTTATAAAATAACAATATATATATTGAAATAAAAATTTATATTTTTAATTTTTAATTGTAATATTTAATTAAATAGAAATAATTTTTATTTATTTATTTTTAATAATTATTATAACTATATCTATCTATTTGTGTGTGTATTTTAATAATTATAAAATTACAATAAATACATTTATTATAATTATATATATATACATATATTAATATATATATACAAAAACACACACATATATATATAAATATATTTATAATTATTTGAGAATATTTATATAAGTATTTATTTATAATTATATATATATATATATATAAATTTACATAATTATAAAATTATAATATATATATTTAGAATAATAATAATTATATATATATATAAATATATCTATAAATATATAAAAATATTTATACATCTATGAAAATATTTATAATTTAATATATAAATAATTTGTATATATGTAAATAATTATAAAATTATAATAAATATATTTTTTATAATTTTATAATTATAAATAATTTATTAATATTATATCTTTATCAGCACTAATAAAGGTTTGTCTAAATTAGCGCCTTACATTTTTGCACTAAAAAAACATCTTTTATCTATGCTTTCCAAAAAGTGCTAATAAAAGGCTTTCATAATTTTATAAATAGAACCCCAGCAGATCAACTTATTGCTTGATCCTCAAACTTTCACAAAAGTCGAGCTCTACCTATATCGCTACCTCCACCTCCTCTGCCCCTGCCCCCACCTCTACCTCCATTGCCCTACCTCCGATGTCCTTGCCTTCACCTCCACCTCCACCTCTGCTGCCTCTGCCTCCACCTTCGCTACCCCCCTCTACTACCCACACATCTACCTCTACTTTCCCCTCTTCCCCAACACCCATTGTCGTAGCCGCCTCCACTACCTCCACTTCCCCCACCTCCGCCTCCACTGTCCACATTACCCCAGTCTGCATTGTCGTCATCATCATCGTCACACCCTCCGCTTCCCCTACCATCCCTGCCACTGGACCATAAGTTTCTAACAAACTATATTATTTTTTCATATAAATATTATTTGTTCATATATATTTATATTATCCTTGGATTCACTAAGACTAGAAGAGATATAATGCATGGTTTTTAGGAAAATAATGGTATTTGATTTTGATTTAAGGTTGGCATTGAAATATTGATTAATTACCTTTTTTCCTTGAATTAAAATTGTATTATATATGATTAGTGGTTAATTAAATACTCCTCTATTTGATTTATAATAATGTTCAATGTTAAAACAGAAGAAGACTCTATGTTGTCATATGACTGGACCCTTTAAAATTTTACATTCAAATGTGTAGGAAGGTGAAAAAAATATTATGATTTGTAGGTTCATAGATATAAATGAAATGGGGTATATTATATCTATATCTTATGGTTGTTGTTTTTTATGGATGTCAGAATTGTGGAAAAAAATCCAATTGATGAAAATTATTTTTCTACTGAGTTTTATATGACATTTGTTAATAATCATTAATGATGTTTGATATTATTGAACATTGTTGAATAATAATTGATGATAAATGATTTTATTGGATAGAAAATGATTTATGAAAAGATATCCATTCATTGAAAGAGGATTCTTGTTAATGATAATGTTTCCCATAGGTTTCTATAATTTTTTTTCTGTGATTTGGTTTTTTAATGAGGTGAAGCTGTTTTAGAATGAGTTAGAGATTTCTGAGAAATTCAATATTGATATCCATATCATGGTGGATTTAAACTCCCTATATAACTTTCAATTAAGTGCAATTACCTATGTATTCAAATCATACTTGATAAAATCTTTAAAATAACTGGCTATCCAATGAACATGAACTACTATATTCCCCGTGTATACGATCCAAATCGACATATTTATTCCATTTCTTAGAATTATATGTGTCCATATTCATACTTATATGGGATATATATTGATTCCATGATTTCCTATCTTTTTCATGACCATAAATTTCAGTTTTATACTATTTCCCCAAACATTTAAACTTTTATAGAGAATTATATACCAATTCATGTAAGTTTTTCTATAATATCATATTTTAGTACGTAATATATTGTTTTGTGTTTGGAAAAGAATATTTTTGAATGGAAAGGAATATTTTATTGAGTGATTTGATTTTGAAACACAAATTTTGAGGGAATTAAAATCAATTTAATGGTTGTGACAAGTTTTACATATGGTTTCTCTTCCCTTTTATTTATACATGGAATTTTTGATATTGAAAATAAAAGGGGATTTTTAGAAATGCATGAATTTTTGCAACCATGTGTGAATATTTCCTTATAAGAATGAATTTATTTAATTTTAAATGTTTGAGATGTGGTTGATTTAATTATGAAAAATTATGGAACATTTTTTGAATTTTTGGAAAAGATTTAACATGAAAAAGATTGATTTAATTTTTATTAATTATGATTGTTTTCAAAATGAGCATGTATTTGTAAAGGAGTGTTTTGAACTGATTGGTTTACTTTAAAAAGGGTGTATTATTTTAAAGTGGAATATGTGTAAATGGTTTTTTAATGGGATTTAAAGTGTGATTTTATAAATATTTTTGAAAGGACATATAATGTGTAGTTTTTCCATAATCATTTAAGATTATATTTTTATAGAATTAGGAAAACCATTAAATTATACAGGGAAGACAAGTAGAATGATAATAACACCATGGAAAGGGAATGTCACTAACTCTATCCAACCCATATCATATCCACCTTGAAATAAATCCTGAAAAGGTGGATTAATGTTTGAACCATTTCCAAATCCAAAACTGACTTTTCATCCAACATCACCTGCATGGTTTAAATTATTGGAGTCCTCTAAAATTACATTTTTTTTCCTGTTTAGTGTTAGCTTCTAAGGGGATGATTGTTAGGAAACAAAATGAAATAATAAATATCATTCAAATGTTGAGTTCCAAATATTTGAAAGGCCCCTTTTGAGTATTTATTTTTTTAAAAATTAACATCAACGAATCAAGTATGATGGATATGAATAATGAATGGATAGATGCCAATTGTCTGACAAAAGAGTATAAATATAGAGTGAAAGAGTTCATCATGTTTTCAAAATATCTTCCATATGACCCTTCTAAAGTCCATTTTCCATGTTTATGCTATTTTTATTTAAGACTAATTAGTCTAGAGGTATTGGAAGAACACTTGACCTATCACAAGATATATCAAATTTATAGTTAGATTAAATATGGGGAAAAGAGAATGTAGCTATTGGCTAGGATAACACAACATTTTATGCATCATATGATATTATTACAATTGTGGAAAATGAAGAAGACTATATTGAGGATGTGATTACAAATATGAATTATTATGAAGATCATATTGAGGAAATGAAAATGAAAGCTGAATATGACCTTTGTCATTTAACAAAATTTTTTGACACGTTAATGAGTTATGCAAAGACATCATTGAATGTTGGTTGCACTAAATATACAACATTGTCAACCATATTGATGCTGTATAATTTGAAAGTAGGAACAGATTGAGGGATTCTAGTTTTACAGAACTACTTTCTCTCTTTAATGACATGATTCGAGAATAAAATAGGCTTCCTGGACAAACATAAAATGCCAAATGAATACTATGCTCGATGAGTATGATCTATGAAATAATACATGCCAACCCAAATGACTGTTTACTATTTTAGAAGGACTTGAAATCACTTAATGAATTCCCAAAGTGTGGTGCTTCTTGATACATGAAAGATGAATCTGGTCCTATGAAAACTGTATGACACTTTCCTATCATTCCATGGATTAGGTTCCAATATAGAAGTGAGGAGACTACAAGAAAATTGAGGTTGCACATAGATACAGGAATTCATGATGAGAAATAATGTCACCCAGTAGACTCTCCTCAGTAGAATATAATTGATCATGAGTATCTCAAATTTGGAATTGAGCCAAGAAACTGTCACCTTGCGTTAAATACATATGGAGTGAATCTGCTTGGTTTTCAAAAAAAAACTCACAATACATGGCCAATTATACTGGTAAATTATAACATACCATCATGGTTATGCATGAAATGAAAATACATCATGTTATTTATGCTTATATCATGACAAAAAAACTGGGTAAAGTTATTGATTTTTATTTGGATCCATTGATTGAATATTTGAAACTATTGTGGGATTCAGGTGCTACATTTTACGATGCATACTGAAATGAATATTTCACATTGAGGGCCATGTTCTATGGGATGATAAATAAATTTCTTGTTTATAGAATTTTTTTAGGATATAACATTAAATGAAATTAAGGGTCTCCCATTTGAAAACAAGGTACACAATCAATTAGGTCGAAACATTCATTGAAATCCATTTTTCTTGGACATCGCTGATTTTTACCCCGAAGACGCAAGTAACGATCTTGGATAACAACATTTGATGGAAGTTTAGAATAATGAACAAAAAAGTCTCCACTAATAGGTGATCAACTGTTTGTGAATGTAAAATATGTGGACCCTGTTTTTGGTAAACATTTTTCAAAAAACCTTCCGAAAACCGATTAGATGAAGTGATCATTTTTTTTAATTACCATACTAGAATTGTCTATAAATAATACATTTTCTTGATGTTATTCACGTTGAAAAAAATTTATGTGATAGTGTTATTGACATGTTTTTAAATGAACCCAACAAAACAAAGGATAGATTTAAGGCTATGGTCATGGTTGACTTGGGAATACGAGAAGGGATGCCACTAGTAATGAGTGAAAAATGAACTTTTCTTCCTCAATCTTCTTACACTCTTTCTTGAAATGATATATATCAGTTTTGTAACTTCTTGAATGACATGACGGTCCCAAATGGCTATTCATAGAATATCAAGAACACAATTTCAGTGAGTTATTTAAGTTAAAGGGTATCAAATAACATTACTACCATGTTTTGATGCATGATCTAATTTCTATAGATTTAAGATTAATTTTTTTCAAGAGTGTTCACCATACATTAACTAGGAACAATTTATTGTTCAAATATATATGCAGTAAAGTTATAGACCTAGAAAAATTGCAGACGATGGAAAGAGAAATTTTTGTCATATTATGTGAATTGGAAATGTCCTCCCCACCAAAATTATTTGATATGATTGTTCATATTAGGCTTCACTTGGAAATACAAATTCAACTATTTATTCATGTACACTGTATATGGATGTACCTCATTGAAAAATATATGATGATTTTAAAGGGTATGCCAAAATTGAATTCTTCCAGAGGGTTTTATTAAAGAATGACATTTTATTAAGGAACCCATTGAATTATTTACCGAATTCCTATCTGATTTAGAAAGTGTTGGTCTATGGAAATATCATCACACTGGGTGGCTTGCGGGTGAAGGAATTCTTATAAGATATGTTGTCACAATAAATATTACAGATATGGAGTAGGACCACCTTTACATTTTGAATAATAGTTTGGAGGTTTCCCCATATGTTGAAACACAATAAATTCTTATGTATTGGAATCCATCTAGGGATGAAATATGGATACCAAATACACCTAATTAATAGTTTATAGGCTCGTTTCATAACCATATTTTTACGTAGTCTGATGAGAATACATATTCAATTTCATAATGACATTTATGGGTAGCTGAAGGACCAACTTTGAATTTATTATATTACAATGCTTATGTAATTAATATTTATACATTCTATAAAATGAAAAAGATAAATAAAGTACCATGAAAAAAAGTGGAGTTACACTTGTGGCTGAAGTGATGCATGTTTCTGGTATTAAGGAAGGAAATCCAATTTTTGTGAATATGTCATACTTTGGCATCATAAAAAATATATGGGATTTGGATTATACAATATTCCAAGTGCTGATTTTTCAATGAAAGTTGATTGATAACAGGAGTTCTATTAAAATAGATGAATTGGGATTCTTAAAACTTGATTTCAATAAGAAAGGGTAAAATGACGAATCATTTATAGTGGCATCACGAGAAATGAAAATATTTTATGTTCCAGATCCAACAAACCAAAAGTGGTCAATTGTTCTGTTATAGACCAAAACCACAGAAGGGTTAAAATGAAAATTCAATAGATGATGACCATTTCATTAGTTCGTTGCTATCATTACGCAGTGGTCCCAATGTAGATGTTGTTTTGTATGTCATAGGAGACCATTATGAAGGGATTTGGATGGTCCATAGAGGGGCCAAATCCCTTTAGACTTTGAAAAAAAGTTCAATAGTGAGGTTATATATATTTTTGTAATATTAATTGTGTTACCTTATTTTATTATCCATTTTTTGTTGCATTGACTTACTCTATATTCAATTTTCTTTCTAGGATTAATATACTAATGTGAAAAGAGATTATGGTACAATTATGATATCATTTATCTATTTTACTAAAATAATAAAATAATGAAACATTGAATTACTCTTCATCATCCTTTACATAGTGCATTTATATTATACGACTCCCACAATAAATATGTATTAATTCTTATTGGAAGGAATCAGAGAGGATTTCCAGTTATTCTAATGAGACATCATCCTAAAGATACTTAAGGGAAAATAAAACCACACCCACCACTTATCTATACAAACCTGATAACCCATGAAGTGTGGGATGCATTTATTGGTCATCATGTCGATGTGTCATTTCAGGTATATTGTGGCTAGAAATATGTTTTTTGATAATACATGTATTCAACACATTGATTGACAATTTTTTATTTATGAAATAAAAACTAAGTGTTGAAAACAAGGAATGTGGAGTGTTAAACCCTGTTTCATTATTCAAGGTATTTCCGAGTCCCACATCAGAATACCCAATCTTGTTTTCCTTTTTTTCAATCTATAAAAGAAGGAATCTACACCAAATTTAGTGAAGGAGAATTCCTCTTCAATATAGTATCAGAGGGTACATCCCTTTTTTCCCTCCCACCTCCTTCCCTACACGGCCCCCTCCCTTCTCCTACCTTTCGAGCCACTCCATGTTCCTTCCCTACACGGTTACCCTCCCGAATACTTCCCTACATGGATACCCTCCCAATGATTCCCCCAACTCTATCCGTATGTGGATCTATTCCCATTATAGATCCTGTCTCCCACCCTACATGGCTCCCCTCCCAATGCTCTTTTCGGGTCCCTCTTGATGCCACACAAAGACTCCATTGAACCTCCATCTTCCTCACCTCCATCGACCCCCTGGCCATCGACGACTCCAACAGTAATCATAGTGCCCATCCCATCCCACTTCTTGTGTGACTCCCGACTCCCGCCCTATGCAGCGCCCCTCTCGGCTCCCACATGACACAACTCCCACTGCACCTCTTAGCGGCCCTACTTCCAAAAGTTGCTCATGGCACCCGCAACCATCATGGTAAATTTTGGCCCACCTCCTCTTAGTGACTACTGACCCTGCCGACTAGTGCGCACCCTCCTAGTGGAACTCCTCATCCCATGGCACTCCCAGTAGGGAGCCCAACTTGCGGCACCTTGCGTCAGCCTCCCACATCATCCTTAATCACCCCTAGTCGTAGTAATCACAACACCCTCCATCTATTGACCACACACTGTATCATGGAGCTGCTTCATCCATATCGACCTCCCTTGCAACATCTAAACATATACTACAACATATCGGTACCACTCTCCATCATGAACTGCTAATCCTACCCTCCTCTACAGATGTCTGATTCTCCAATGTAAACCTCTTTTGCTCTGCCAGAGATGATCACAACCTCCACTCTCCTTGTTAATGTGAACCTTGACTCCACCAACTTCTCGGTCTAGAATAAGATCATCTTGATTTCTCTAATAGGTATAGACATTTATTCTCACCTCTAGGATCCTCCACCAGCATCAACAGATCCCAAATACCATCCTTGAAATCTTGCTGATAGCAAGATCTTTGACTTTCTAGTAAATTCTATTGATCACTCTATCAAAGACGTCACCCAAAAATTCAAATATGGTCACAGAACTCTAGTATTACTTGAACCTCATGTATTTTAAGACCAATAATTTGGCTCGGGACTCTAATATTATTCAGAACCTGTCACTTATCTAGAATAAGTACCACTCCTTCTAGGTGTACTTTGTTTAATGGAAGGCTCTCCGGGAAGAATTTCTTGAGCTGTGGAATGTTCCCCATACACTTGATGTATCTAGGGCCCAACATGAACAACTATTTATCTTTAGTATTTTTAATGGCCTTGCTCCAAAGTATATGATGATGGCTTCTGAGATGCTCTCCAACCCATCTATACTGAAGATCCCACAGTTGTACCATCTCTTGGGAAAGGCCCAATGGGCTCTTCCCCTACCCACCCCCATCATTGATCACTCATCTATCATGGTTCATGGGAATGGATGATCTTTGGGCCCTCATGGATGTCGATTTGGGGAGGATTTGTAGAGACCCAAAGCTTGACGCACATGGAAATTACATTACTTTTTCAGAATACTTAATACATAATGAAAACAAACACAAAAGGACCGTAATAGTTTAGTGTCTTTCGAAACTCGAAACATAATCTTCTAATCATAGTGAAAGATCTTCAACATATCCCATAAAGATATTTCCCGTTTGATTTCTTACCTAAAACCTTTCTTTATATCCTGAGAAAAGAAAACATAAAAAGGGTGAGCTCAAATGCTCTGTAAGGGAAAGCATATATAACATAAAACAATCCATAAACATTTGAATGCAAAAACTTGAACATAAAATCTAAACATCATAATCTTGAGAAAAGACATAAATCATGGAAGTATGTAAGTCATATATCATAAAGGAACATCAATAATGATAAAATAACATTGGAATAAAACATGTGATTGTGCAACCATTAAGCACATGATATGATTTCCAAAGTATCCAAGGCATTTCTTCCAAGACCATCTTAGTGGACAAAGTCCCTTTTTGAATCGAGTTCACTCCTCGTTCCAGTCCTGTAACACTGAACCAGATTAAATTTCTGTTCCAGCCATGTCTATCTCATGAGATATAAATCTTTACCCAATTACTTGGAGGGAGATATAGGTCCCACCCATCTCATAATGAAATCATTCTTACTTGTGCCACAAAATAAACTTAAAATATTCATCATAACTCAAATAATAAAATGGGTTTCATAAAAATCATCCCATCATCACATGATACATATAAAAAAAATGGATGTTTCATCATAAGAAAAGTAAAACCATGTAAATCATAAAGATATTATACTTGAAACATACACATATGAAAAAATGTCATCTTGTATGGAAATTGGTTTTGATAAAACACTTGAAATGAATTCTTGAGAAAAAAATCCTTTCTTCTTCAAAATAATTTTCTTTTCACAAAATTCCATGAAATTTTAAATGAAATGTATTTTTTTGAAAATAGTCATAAAATCTTGTAGAGTAAGCTTCATGAAAACGAGGTGTTATGAAATCGTAAAAATCCATTCACGCTGTATAAGTTAAAAATATCATTCTTCTCGTACTTTTGTCGGAAAAGTCAAAAAGTTGACCGTGTGGTAAACAAAATTAAGATTGATTTCATAACATGTGGTAAATTTTAAAAATGGGTAAAAATGAAATTAAACATACATGAATTTTTTTTAGAAAACATGGTCATGGATGATAAGAATAACCCTAGTAAATACTTACGAATAAACAATCTTAGATAAAAATGAGATTGGAAAAGTTATCCCTTACCTTAGGTCTGATATGATTCGTATGTATCCGAACATCCTATATATTTATTTAAATAATTTCATTGACTTATTACAGAATCATATTCATTTTTATGATATCATATATAGTTCACTTATGACTTTATATTACCCGTTCTTTTGTAAATTCCATGTTAAAGCAGCGTTTTGGGTAAAATCATTTAATTTATCATACGTGTTTGGAATTGTTGTTCTTGATATTACTATTACTTATATCATGATTTAATTACTTCCAAAATGTAAATCATGATTTATATATCATATATATTCAGTATATATTTATATATATAATATATAGATAAATGAAATACACCGTTCATGGAGACGGTAGGCCGTACGTATGCATGAACGCTGTTTTCTTTTTCTTATTGACTGGAATGGAAGTAAGTAGATGAAATATATATATATACATAAATCTAGTAGCTTTATCATGTTATATATTTCATTATTATTCATTATATATACTTTAAAATCATTCTTGAGTGTTTAACATGGAGAATCAATCTCATCGCATCGTGGAGACTGTAATCCGTACGTACTCACGAGCGATGATATCGTTACCATATTTATTGAATGGAATTGGATTGGATGATATAATATCTTAGAATCATTATGATGTTATAATAACTATATATAGTTATTCTTTATACCATTATACACATCCAAGTAAGGTGGCGGTGGAAAAACAAATTACACCATGGCGTGGAGACGATACTCCATACGTACGCACGCTCGGTGATTTCGTTTTCTGTAGGATGGATAGAAGGTGAAATAGGGTTGTTTCATATTTATAATAACATATAAGTATATAATTAATACTGATGTTATTACTATATAATGAAACAACTAATGAAGAATAAGTTTAAGAAGAAAGAAAACTTGAAATAAACGGTAGAAGAGATTACCTCTTCTTTGACGCACCTCTTTTAAACTTCTTCTTAGGGAACTAGAGATGGTCTTTTGAGAATACCAGAACCTATATGATGTAACTAGAAAGGTTTAGAAGAGTAATTGTAAGAAGTTTTCTGAGCTTCAAGGCCCCAAATTCTGTGAATAGAAGATGGAAGGGGTGCCCTTTTTCTAAGGGAGGAGAGGGGCACCTTTGGAAAAACCTAAAATATTATTTTATAATAAAGTCATATTCAGTTTTTAATAGATCAAAATTGATTTATTTCGAAGATATGGTGGGTATGGGTCTAAATAATCTCAACCAATAGGTTTTATACATGTTTAGGTTACTATTTTATCCATATAATTTAGATTTAACTCTAAGTTAAATAATTTAACTTTTACCGTTTCTTTTTGTTTTCTTACACTATATGGTTAATAAACTTACTATAACAAGCCAAACGAACCCCCAAGTGGTTCATTATTAATATATATTCGTATTTAAGTCATTTTTCCAAACCTTATATTTTTAGGAATAAAATAACAATTTATAATATAATATTTGTTTTAAAAACTATTTTATGTCAACTTTGATAGTATTTGGTACTTGAGTTTTTTGAAACTCATAACAACATGATTAGTTAGAAAAACGTTAATTAAATCAATAATAACATGTCATATTAACCTCTAAAATTATTTTAATTCATAAAAATTCTAAAATTACATTAATGTAAGTATTGATAACATCAATTATATTAATATTTCGTTAATAAAGTAATTACTGCATCATCATTGTGTCATAAATAAATTAAATTATTTAATGTCTAAAAATTATGAATAAAATAAAATTAGGTAGGAAATCATTTTAGATTTCTAATGAATATTTATAGTATAATTTATCTTATGTATAACCCTATATTAAAAATGATTTATTTATTAAGATTTGATTTTAACTATTTTAACCCTTTTTTAAATAAATTAATAATAAACGTCCTAATCTAATCCAAGTGGACCTAAATGTTAATATTTTATTCCAAAGGTTGTTTTTGGTCGAATTACACTTATACAATATAATTAGGATATGTTTTATGGTAATAATAATATCCTTTTTACCCTTAATTACCCTATTTACTTTTAACCGTGGTAAATAAAATAAAAAAGTTACTATTCACCAAAAATTATTTTTATCTTATTTAACCAAATTTTACTCATTGATATTAACCGTGTCTCTCAGATTTTTGAAATTTCACTGACAGAATCGGTAAAATTATCTTTTATGTAAATTTTCAAACTCTCCTTGGAGGTGGGTAAAAGACTCTGAAAAGTTCAATAAAATTTTTATATGTCTAAAATTATTATAAAATGACTCCAATGAATTAAATTGAACTTATATAGGTATTATTTATCAATTTTTACCTAAAATAAATTTCAATAAAATAAATAATTATTCAAATATAAAGTCGGTTTTTAAATAGTAACCTAGTGTTTTCACTATTCATCAAAAATTGAATGTTTTCAGAAAAATACCAAAATATCACCCTTGGCTAATTTCGATATTATGAATCCAAAAATGAATTCCATTTTGAAAGATAAAATTTATAAAATTTCAAAACGTGTGTATTAAGATTCATAATGGCTAGTTCGTTATAATAATATCTCATTTAGTGAAACTTGGTATTGCGTATAACACATGCTATCGTGGAAGGTCGTGATTGCATGTAATGAAATCCATGTTAGGGTTGCGTGTAGTGCATGATTCATTTGTTTTTGCGTATAATAGAATCCAACCATATTTCATTTATACATTGAATATATATATATACACTCAATGTTGCGTAAAATAACTTCTATCAAACGAACTTGAAAATGTGTGTAACATGATCCAAGATTAGTGTTGTGTATACTACAAGCTAATATGGTGTTGCGTAAAGAACAAGATAATTTTGGTGTCGTGTACAACACAATACATCAATTAAATTAAAAATAATAAATCTCATAAAATCTCAGGTTGTTACATTATACCCCCCTTAAAATGAATTTCTCCCTCGAAATTCGTTGGGGTTATAAATTGTTTACTACTTGAAATTTTCTTTAATAGAAACCCACATCCTAAAAAGGAATACTAAAGCTTAATTTTAAAAACATATGTATGAAACATAACACTTACCCAAATTAACTTATCCCTGGGTTTCCACATAGGAGAACTTAGGTGAAAATATGGATAGGGAAGAGAAAACTAACCATCATGTTCTGATGGAGATTGGTAGAGAACATGGCTATGAAAAATCCAAAAATCACAAAGCTGTAAATTTGCGATGATCTAAGGTACAATCTGATTCATCAGATATGAGAGTACTTGGACAACATTTTTTGTTTCCAAGTTCATTTCCCTAACAGTGATGAAAATTTACATAAGGAGAAATACTTACTTGATTTCAGTGTAATATCATCGTGGGTCATTCCATGAATAATTTCCAGTTCATCTCTATTTAATGAAATGAAGCTGAATTTTTCATTCATAAAGTGTTAGCAGATCGTGTGATAGAATGATAAGTCATCCCATCTGTTTCTATCACAAAAAGGTTAGCATAATTTAAATACATAAGTCATTTTATGGTGAGATTAATCATATGTGATTCCAATAATGGACTTATAATTCATCTATCATACCACTTAATAAAATAAAACTAGTTCCTACTAACCTGGGACTTCCTATAGGCCAGTGGTAGGCGATAAAGGCCTGTCACACTTAGGTTGTGGGATCGATTCGCACAACCCTGTCTGACACGACGGGTTGATGCCCGTTCTGCAGGTTTTCCATTTTCTTAAACTACACTATTATAACATTCTATCAATAATATCGAAAAAAATTTCTATCCCTAAACAATACTAACTTATGTTCAACATAATCCATTTCAATCTTTAGGCTTATCCAAAATACTTCATTGCAAACTCACAGTATAAAGAAAACAATTACTAAAAAGGTCATATAACAAGCACATGAATACCATCATTTACCCCTCATATATCTTGTTGGTCACATTCCAATCATGTGAATACCTTAATCATGTATTCTCTTGAAAAATGAATACCCATTGAACCTTAGTGAAAATATGAATGATGTCAAAAGTTAACTCTTTCCACATACCAAAATCCAAAAATTCTATATACTGAAACCATGATATAACCTTGTCTTTATATCAGTCATGAGATCTTGAATACTATCAATCAATTAATTTTCTCCTTATCCCTTCATTATGCACATATCATCTACTTTCCAAAATATTTGAATCACTTTTCATAGTTACAGGTACCATATAATTATCGAAAACCACAATAAACCATTACATAGATATTCCAATGTTACACAATACATTATTTTAGAATCCCTTTACATAAACACATAATCATTCCACCACATCATTGTCATACTCAACATTACTAATATTGATCGCATGTGACTTCCCTTTGTCCATTGACATAAGAGGTTTCTCACATTGATCATCATTAACCCTTGTATTAGGTCATTGATTAGCATAATTCCCCATTTCCTTACACTTGAAGCATTGAAGTGTTGGTGGTGCATTCTCTGCAGTATTTTCTTTATTCACATCATTAGCTACCCTTTTTCCATTACATCGACACTCAGCTACTCGATGACCTTCTTTTCCATGCTTAAAACATTTTCTAGTTCCTTTAAGACAATCTCGACCATGCTTCTTTCCACACTTTGAGCATAAAGAAACATTTATCTTCTTTTCACCATTATTCTGAGATTTCTCCTTGAACTCCATATTTCTTTTCTTATCAAAACCATGATATGGATATGTAACATCAACTTCCATTTCTACCTTGATAGCACAACACACAATTTCTTCATAGATACTGATGTCTCTTATAGCTAATGCCCTTCGAAGACTTGGTTTTAAGCCACTGAAGAATTGATCAACTTTACTTCCATGTTGGATGATAAAGCCAGATGCATACCTTGTAATCCGTGTAAAATTTGCTTCATATATACCAACATATTCATCATCCTTTTTCTTAAGCTCAAGAAAATCCTTTTCCATCTTTGTTCGAAGAATATGTGGGAAGTACTTATTAAAAATAAGTTCAAGAACTCATCCCATTCCACAGATTCAATTTCATCTCGGGGCCTCATATTCTTAATTAGAGTCCACCATTGATCTACTTCACCTTCTAAATGGTAAATACACAGAATGACTTTTTCATGTTCCGAACAGCGAAGTATGGAAAATATCTTTTCTATGGTACTGATCCATTGTTCAACAACAAGTAGATCAGAAGACCCACTGAAATAAGGTGGGAATTGCCTCATGAAGGACTTAATAGAATATTGTTCCCTTCTCTGCTCATTTGGAAGTCCATAATGATTCATAGCTTGTGTAAGTATATCAATAAGATTTTTCACTACATCTCACATAACGTTGGTTTGTTCAGGACGACAATTATTGTATTGTCCATTACATTGATCAACACGGTTCCTTCGGGTTCCAGCCATCATCTAAAACCCAAAAAATAATAGTGTGAGAGGCAAAAATCATGCTAGGGAAAACAACATAATAAAGGGGGAGTACCTTCAATTTCTAACGTCTTATGTATATTTCTATGATCTTTATCGTAATTTTACGACTATAACCTATACTTATACTTAACCTTAGGGACATCCCTAGATACAACTTAGAAATATATCTAGGGATCTCAATAAAGTTTTTTCATCCTAGTTTCTAAAGGTTAACTAAACATTTCCTCTGATACCAACTGTAGAGACCCAAATCTTGACGTACATGGACATTACATTACTTTTTCAGAATACTTAATACATAACAAAAACTAACACACAAGGACCCTAATAGTTTAGTGTCTTTGGAAACTCGGAACATAATCTTCTAATCATGGTGAAAGATCTTTAACATATCCCATAACGATCTTACCCTTTTTTTTTCTTACCTAAAACCTTTATTTATATCCTAGGGAAAAGAAAACATCAAAAGGGTGAGCTCAAATGCTCTGTAAGGGAAATCATAGAGAACATAAAACAATCCATAAACATTTGAATGAAAAAACTTGAACATAAAATCTAAACATCAAAATTTTGAGAAAAGATGTAAATCTTGGAAGTATGTAAGGAATATATCATAACGGAACATCAATCATGACAAAATAGCATGGGAATAAAACATGTGATTGTGGAAACCATTAAGCACATGATATGAATTCAATAGTAGCCAAGGCATTGCTGCCAAGACCATCTCAGTGGAAAAGTCCCTTTCTGAATCGAGTTCACTCCTCGTTCCAATCCCGTAACATTGAATCGGATTAACTTACCATTCCAGCCATGTATATCTCATGATATATAAATCTTTACCCAATGAATTAGAGGGAGATATAGGTCCCACCCATCTAATTATGAAATCATTCTTACTTGTGCCACAAAATAAACTTAAAACATTCATCATAACCCAAAGAATAAAATGGGTATCAAAAACATCATCCCATCATCACATGATCCATATAAAACAAATGGATATTTCATCATAAGAAAATTTAAACCATTTAAATCATAGATACATTATACTTGAAACATACAAATATAAAATAATGTCATCTTATATGGAAAATTGTTTTGATAAAACACATGAAATGAATTCTTAATGAATATATCCTTTATTATTCAAAATCATTTTATTTTTAAAAAATTCCATTAAATTTTAAAAGAAATGTATTTTTTTGAAAATAGTAATAAAATCTTGTAGAGTAATCTTCATGAAAATGAGATGTTATGAAATCGAAAAAATCTGTTCACGCCGAATAAGTTAAAAATATCATTCTTCTCGTACTTTTGTTGAAAAGTCATAAAGTTCCCCATGTGGTAAACAAAAGTAATATTCCTTTCATAACATGTCGTAAATTTAAAAAATGTCTAAAAATTACTTTAAACATACATGAAAACATTTTTAGAAAACATGGGCATGGATGATAACAATAACCCCAGTAAATACTTACAAATAAACAATCTCGGATAAAAATGAGATTGGAAAATTTATCCTTTACCTTATGTCTGATATCCTTCGTACGTATCCGAACCTCCTGTATAATGATTTAAATAATGACATTGACATATTAAATAATAATATTCATTGTTATGATATCATATATGGTTCAATTATGAATTTATATTACCCGTTCGTTTGTAAATTCAATGTTAAAACAGTGTTTTGGGTAAAATCGTTTTATTTATCATACGTGTTTGGAATTGTTGTTATCGATATTATTATTACTTATATCATGATTTAATTACATAAAGAATTTAAATAATGATTTATATATCATATATATTCAGTATATATATATATATTATAGATAAATGAAATGCAATACACAGTTCATGGAGACGGTAGGCTGTACGTACGTATGAACGCCGTTTACTTTTTCTTATTGACTTGAATGGAAGTATTTAGATGACATATATATATATATATATAAATAAATCCAGTAGATTTATCATTTCATATATTTCATTATTATTCATTATATATACTTTATAATCATTCTTTAGTGGTTAACATGGAGAATGAATCTCATCGCGTAGTGTAGACGGTAATTCGTACGTACGCACGGGCGATGATATCGTTACCGTATTTAATGAATGGAATTGGAGTGGATGATATAATATATTAGAATCAGTATGATGTTATAATAACTATATATAGTTATTATTTACACCATTAGAGACATCCATGTAAGGTTGTTGTGAAAAAACAACTTACACCACGGCGTGGAGATGGTATTCGGTACGTACGCACGCGCGGTGATTTCTTTTTCCGTAGGATGGATAGAAGGTCAAATAGGGTTGTTTCATATTTATAATAAAATATAATTATATAAGTAATACTTATGTTATTACTTTATAATGAAACAACTAAAGAAGAATAAGTTGAAGAAGAAAGAAAACATGAAAGAATCGGTAGAGGAGATTACCTCTTCTTTGACGCACCTCTTTTAAACTTTTTCTTAGGGAACTAGAGTTTGTAATTTGAGAAGACCATAACCTCTATGATGTAACTAGAGAGGTTGAGAATATGAATTTTCAGGGGTTGGACGAACTTCAATGCTCAAAAGGGTGTGAAGAGAAGAGGGAAGGGGTGCCCTTTTTATAAGGGAGGAGAGGGGCACCTTTGGAAAAACGTTAAATATTATTTTATAATAAAGTCATATTCGGTTTTTAAAAGCTCAGAAATTAATTTATTTTGAATATAAGGTGGGTATGGGTCGAAAGACTATCAACCAATAGGTTTTTGAAAAGTTTAGGTTACTATTTTATCCTTATCTTTTAGATTTAACTCTAAGTTAAATAATTTAACTTTTACTGTGTCTTTTTGTTTTCTTACACTATATGGTTATTATACTTACAATAACAAGCCAAAAGAACCCTAAGTGGTTAAGTATTAATATATATATCATTATCTAAGTCATTTGGCCAAGCCATAGATTTTTAACAATAAAATAACAATTAATAATATAATATTTTTTTTAAAAACTGTTTTATGTCAATTTTGACACTATTTGGTACATGATTTTTTTTCAAAATCATAACAGCATGATTAGTTCCAAAACAGTTATTTAAATGAATAATAACATGTCATATTAACCTATAAAAGTAGTTTAATTTATAAAAAAGTCTACAATTACATTTATTTGGGTATTTATAAGATCAATTATGTTAATATTTCATTAATAAGGTAATTACTGTATCATCATTGTATCATAAATATACTAAATTATTTAATGTGTAAAAATTATAAATAAAATACAATTATATAGGAAATACTTTTATATTTATAATGAATATTTATAGTAAAATATATCTTATGTATAACTCTATATTAAAAATGAATTAGTTATTAAACATTGATTTTAACTATTTTAACCGTTCTTTAAATAAATTAATAATAAAAGTCCTAATCTAATCCATGTGGATCTAAATGTTCATATTTTTTTTCCTAAGGTTGTTTTTGGTTGAATTAAACTTATCCAATAGAATTATGAAATGTGTTAGGGTAATAATAATATCATTTTTACCCTTAATTACCATATTTACTTTTAACCGAGGTAAATAAAAGTAAAAAGTTACTATTCACCAAAATTATTTTTATCTTATTGAACCAAATTTTACACCCTGATATTAACTGTGTCTCTTAGATTTTTGAAATTTCTCTCATAGAAGCGATAAAATTAAGTTTTATGTAAATTTTTAAACTCTCCTAGGAGGTGGGTAAAAGACGGTGAAAAGTTCAATAAAATTTTGATATGTCTAAAATTATTATAAAATGACTCAAATTATTTACATTGAACTTATATAGGTATTATGTATAAATATGACCTAAAATAAATTTAAATAAAATAAATAATTATTTGAATAAAAAGTCGGTTTTTAAATAGTAATCTAGTGTTTTCACTATTCATCAAAAATTGAAAGTGTTTAGAAAAATACCAAAAATTCACCCTAGGCTAATTTTGATATTCTGAATCCAAAAATGAAGTCCATTTTGAAAGATAAAATTTATAAAATTTTAAAACGTAGGTATTACTATTCATAATGGCTAGTTCATTATAATAATATCTCGTTTAGTGAAACTTGGTATTGTGTATAATACACGCTACCGTGGAAGGTCGTGGTTTCATGTAATGAAAGCCAAGTCAGGGTTGTGTGTAGTGAAAGAATCATTTGTTGTTGTGTATAATTGAATCCAACCATATTTCATTTATACATTGAATATATATAAATATACACTCAATGTTGCGTAAAATAACTTCTATCAAATGAATAAGAAATTCTGTGTAACACGATCCAAGATTAGGGTTGTGTATACTGCAAGCTAATACGGTGTTGTGTATAGAAAAATATAATTTTGGAGTCGCGTACTACACAAGACATCAATGAAATTAAAAATAATAATTCTCATAAAATCTCGGGTTGTTACAGGGTTATCCTCATCTCCTTTGTCAGCACTATAGTAAGCTCAGCCACCTGATCGACCACTTCTAGGTTCTTCATGGAAGCCCATCTCAGCAACTGCAGTAGGGTCAGATAGTGATCCAAGATGCATTCTCATTACCTCCTCTCTTCCTCCATCTCTGGACCATTCCATGACAGACCTCCAAATGCGTCAATATCCTCGGAACCCCTCTATACCAGGTCTATATTCGGCTCCTCCTGCCCATTCTGGTGGTCCTACTTCCTTCTTCGGTCATCGGTCCCTTTTCGAGATTCTTGACTCAAGTGCTTCTGACCACCACACTGGTGATACTGGTATGTTGTCCTCACACTATCCTTATGATGGTTCCTTAACCATCACTGTAGTTTATGTCTCTATTATCCCTATTGTGAAATTTAGTACTTTCTCCCTGAATTCATCTATTCACCTTCCCTCTATGAAAAATGTTTCTCGAAGTCCTTTTATCCTTCTATACATTAGTATGATTAAAATAGATTTCAACTGTGTTGTAATATTTACATACTCTGTTGTTGTCTTTCAGGAGAAGCCGACGAACTGGGAAATTGGTGAAGTCCATCATTGGAACGGGGTCTACATGGTTGATAGACTGACATCCATCGCCTTCATGTCGATCTCTACCCGTGCATTAAACCTTCATTCCCGGTTAGGAAATCCACCCACCTCCACCATTCGTCAAATATTTCCAGATTTTAGTCTGCAAGTGTCTTTTTAGTGTAATTCTTGTAAATTTTTGAAACATCATCGCACTTCATACATTCCTCGTTTAGATACATGGGCCTCAAAACCTTTTGATCTAGTTCATTCGGACGTTTGGGGTCCCTATTCCTTCTCGAGTCATTAAGCGTATAATTATTATATATCCTTCATTAATGATTTTACACAAATGAATTGGTTATTCCTACATCAAGAATAGTCTGATTTGTTTTTTACATTCTAGACCTTTTACCATGATATTCATAAATCATTTTCCCTCTTTGTAAAATGTCTCCACTTGGAAAATGTGCACATGTATCTATCCACTCCCTTTTAGTAGTCCGTTCAAGAGAAAGTCATCCTTCACCAAACCTTCTATCATGATACACCACAACATAATGGACTGGATGAGTGGGAACACTGAAATATTCAATAGACTACCCATGCACTTATCTCCCACTGATAGGTTCTTCTTATATTTTTGGGAGATGTGATCCTTACTACTACTTACCTTATCAACCGCCACTTCCATTGATGATATAACCCTATCCTCATCAAAATAGTTCCATTGATAATGTCATTCCTCTAATCATCCACCCTCCATTGGTGTCTACCCCTACTGATCCCCATTTTGGTATAGTCTACTCTCATAGCCAATCGATTGTATCCCCCATCCCAGCTGACAAAACCATCATTCATTCATCATCTGAGGCTCCTGCCCTGGCATCAGATGACATGCCCATTTCACTCTGGAAATGTACTCACTCTCATCAGAGTAATCCTCTATTTATATCTCCATACATGGATCTATCAACACTGAAGACAACATTTATTCCCCGCATAGTTTGCGATGAAAACTTTCACCCGTGGTGGCTACAAGCGATGTGAGATTAATTACCGGATATGGAAGAAACCATAATTGTGATCTCATCCCAATTCTAGAATCCAAATAGGATGTTTATATAATATATATTTTTATAGTATGCCTTAATGCCGATGGAACTCTCTGTAACCTCAAAGACCACCTTATGGCAAAGGGATTTACTCAAACATAAGGCATTGACTATTTTGATACCATGTCTTTAGTTTCCAAGATAGACTCTATTCCATTATCCATCTCTCTAGATACTCATCATCATTATCCCCTTCATCAACTGGATGTCATGAATGCCTTCCTCAATGGATTTCTTGAGGAAGAGGTTTAACTTCAGCAGCCCCTGGTTTTTGTTGTTCCAGTGTCGACTCCCAAGTCTATTGACTTCACTACTCTCTATATATTCTAAAGCAGTCTCCACATGCTTGGTTTGGCCAATTTAGAACCACCATCACCGAATTTGGGCTATCTTTCCATATGAAAACCACACCATGTTCAATTGGATGAAAACCACCAACTGCATCCTTTTGGTAGTGTTTGTGGATGATATCATCATCATCGGGAGAGACTTCATTGGAATCACCCACCTCAAGGGGAATATTCATAATCAATCCCACACCAAATATATCATCCCTCTCACATAATTCATTGGCATTGATGCCTCTTATTCACTAGACACCATCTTCCTCTGCCAATGGAGATATCTGTTGGAAATTCTATAAGATGATGGACTGACATAGGCCACCATTGTTGACACTCCCCTTGATAAAGGGAAACAGTCTCTCGATGAATCATTAGAAATATATTCACACATATAGAGGTACCTCCGAATGGTGGGAAAGCTCAATTATCTCACCAAGACTCATCCATACAATGGTTGCACTGTTTGAAAAATTATCCAATTCATGGAGCATCCGACCACCTCTCAGTGGGATGTTATCATCCACATCACTAAATACATCAAGAGGGACCCTATCTGTGGTATTTTATACTCCCACCATTTTCATCTGAATATTGACGCCTTATGCAATATTGACTATACATGTTTCCTTACTACTCTGAATTATACATCAGGGTTTTCCATTTTCTTGGATGTAAACCTCAAATCTTGGTGCATAAAGAAATAGACTATCGTCTCATGAACCAGTGCTAAGTCTAAGTATTGTTAAATGACCACCATCACTACGGATATCATGTGGTATTGTTATCTTATATAGGTGTCTAGATTTCATCATCAGACATCTGCTCATATTTGGTGTTACAAATAGGCATCCTCCAAGACTGCTTCAAATCTAGTCATCTATGAACACACAAATCATATCGAGGTGGACTTCCACTTTCTTCACAACCACCATGGGCAAAACCATGACAACAATAGCCACATTTCAATAGCAGATCAACTTGCTGAAATCTTCACCAAAGGCCTCCCCGGGGCTCACCTAGCCTTGCTCTGTTCCAACCTAAAAATCTACAATATCTTCGACCCATCATGAGGGGGAGTGTGTATGGCCATGTCTTATGGAATCTTTCTTTTGTGAGACTCATTGTCCAATTCGGCATGTATAGCAAGAGGGGGAGTGTTAAACACTGTTTTATTATTCTGGGTATTTCTGACTCCCACATCGGAATACTCAATCATGTATTAATTTTTCTCAAATAATAAAAGAAGGCATCTGCCTCACCCTGAGTTAATGGTAATTACTCCTCTATAAGATGAAAAACCAACGTACCCCTACTATAAAGCAAGGTAGGGTACTATTCACTTGAAGAAAAATGGAATGCGTTTTAAATATACTGTAATACTTCTATGTGACATGAAATAACAACATAATTATGTTCCTCACTTTATTTTTATATTAATGACTCAAAATCCAATGCAACTTCATCCCCTGCAATGTGCTATGGAAGGAGGCGCGTGTAAATAAATATGGGATACTAATAGATGAAAAAACAAAAAATGTGTGGGAAACATGTGTATGTATGACATAATAAAAATCTGTTTCTCTAAATAACTATTATGTAATATTAATTACTCATTTCCCTATATTTTGTATCTGACATAGTCACATGAATCAGAAACACCTATATCAGATGAACACATACTATCAGTGGCCTAAAAGTGAACAAAATAGTATGGTCGTATCAGAGGTGTGGGTTTTTGGGTGATACCCCGAACATATTTTGAGAAAATAAACAAGAGGATCAAGGGGAAGAAATGAAATAGATGAGATAAAAACTATCTACCCTTGTATAAGAGTTACAATGGCATAGAGGGATGCTAGAAAAATTTATAGGGGGAATCAAAGAGAAGAAACTACTTAGGAACAACCATTACATGATGATAACCCACCCCACCACACTAGCTCTGAGGGGAGATATTCCCCTCGAAGAGCTGTCTTTGACGAGAATATAAATTTTCTAATAATTATTTCTATGATATGTCAATTTTACAGACACTGATACATTTCCTATACTGATATTATATAGGGTGATAATGATTGTGATTTAAAACTATCAACACCCACCCATCTCCTTGTAGCGAGGGAAACAATGTTCAATATCCAAAACGACATGCTACATAATAGACCAATTCCAACAGGTCATAAAATAATGTCAATTAGAATAGACCATAAGTAGAGCACTGAGATACATGTTCGAATTGATGAGGAAGATATTCGTAAGGTCAAAAAAGCTATTGGAATATTCATCACATGGTTCTAAAAACTTGTTAAATACATGATGGTATTCATTTCCAATTTTTTTCAAGATAAACCTTTAACAATTATTGAAAAAAGGTCTGAACCGATTAATGTTATTATAAGAGTACAAAGGGAAGGGGTGAAATGAAAGATCCACTCTGAATCATCTAACGGATCAACAAACTGATACAAAAGATCTTCCAAAATAACCATTAAACCGCATGTTCTAAATTTTCAATTAATATGATTGATGCTTCTTGTGGATACAAAGTTAAATAATGGTTGCAATCACATAGTTGATTTTAAATAAAATATGAATGAAGAAGAAGTTCAAGACATCATTGGTGTTGAGAATGTAAGTGAAATCTTCAAATCTAATTGTCTAGGAAACTCATTTGTAAATGTATACATGAGGTATGTTTTCATGATTTGATTTTCCAAAAGATGATATACTATGTTGATTATGACTAAATAAATTTTACATTTTTGGAAGGGATATAAATCCTAAAAATCAAATTTATTTCCCCATAAATAAAATTTTACTAGTTAGTCCTCAAACAACCTCTATAAAACCACCAAAAATTGAATAAAAAAAGAGGATGAAATAGTGGAAGTCCAGATAAAATCATTTGAAAGAAAACATATGTATGAAAAATTATTCTTAATAACAATGATGTAGGTGTAAAACATTAAAATTTAATCATACCAAATAAATTTTCATTTCAAACATTACTTATTACTTTTTGTGTTTTTAGATCGCAATAGATTCTAATTGTGTTCAATTTGGATACTCCAAAGATTTATTTCATGGATTAAATTTAGGGATACCATACAAACATCTACACAAGATGTCATTTGTCAAATTTTAATACACTACATCCAAAATTGTATAACTAAACATAATGTTATATAATTCATATTTTCATTTAATGAGTATTCTTTTATGATAGGGTGCTGCATCAATATCGTCAAAAAAAGGAATGAGGCATGGGGATAAGAATAAGGACCTTGAAAAGTTATACTAATAGACAAGTATCTGGGTATGTATTAAAATATTTCACCATCCAAACACATATCAAAGAAAATTACTTATTTTTATCTCTGATTTTGTAGTGTCTGAAATAAAGAAATGGAAAAGATTGTAGTTATTATGTTTGGAAATTTATGAGAGAAATCTAATTCCATGAACAATCTAGAATCCCTGAAGAGGTATATTTTGATGATAATTATTATTAAAATCAAAATATTTATTAATCCTGGGTGTATTTATATTTTTCCATTACTACTATGACTATCAAAAATAATCATATTCACAAGACAATATATATTTTTTTAGAAATGAATGGTCAACATTCCTGATATAAGAATGCATACAAAATAGCATAATGATGTGACTTCCATAGAAGTAGTGGATTACTTCATATTTATGTTTAATTTACTTATTTTGTTATTAATCACATAAGCAGTGTTTTCTTATATAGGTGTAATCATTTGTGTGAGTTTGGGTGTTTTGTTCGAAGATATCCATGCTCGTTAGATATAGGACTTTAAGGCTACAACACATAATTCAATGAGATGGTAAAGTTACTTATAATATACCATGTTTTTCTGAATAATATTATATATTCTCTAGTGCATTAACATAATATAAATTAAATTTTTGACTACTCATGCATGAAATTTCTTCCATAGACTTATTCACCCTCAAAACCTTGTCACCTTTAAAGTTTCTTCATTTATTAATTTCCTTCAAAGGTAGTGTAGAGGAGTTAAAGGAAGTGATAAATTCCGACACTGGAGAGTTTCCAGTTTGGAAAATAATTCTAGTGGAATGTGTGGTAACATTGGCAGTTGGGATTGTTTTGAGACATTGGGTCCTGTAGGAATCAGCTGCACCTCAATCATTTGTGATGTGTAAGAATTTGTATTATTTAAAACGGATACATGATGTGACAAGTATGACACAATGTGTCTCCTTTTATTTAAAAATGACATTAACTTAAGTAAAAATAACAAGTCACATACCGAAAACCAAATATAATTTATTCATATTGTTTTGATACATTATTAAAATAATATATAAGTTATTTGTGACATGTAGGAATCAAACACACCTCAATATGGTGCATGGTGTGACCGGTATAACTCACACTGTCTATTTTTATTTAAAATATACATTATTTTAAGTAAAAAGATATAATGAAATACTGAAAACTGAGAAAACACATTCGGATAATTCTAAAACTTTAAAAAAATGATCCATGAGTCATTTGTGACATGTAGGAATAAACCACACCTCAATCTGATTCACAGAGTGAATAGTATGACTAAAAGTATCTTTTATCAAATTAAAATTGACATCTTAGTTCCAAAAAATCCAATCAATGAAAACCAATAAAATGTTCTTTGATTGTATTGATAATTTAGGACAATGATTCAGATGTCATTTGGAGTGTGTATGAACCAGTCTCACATCAAACCGACACATGATGTGACTGGTATGACTCAAAATGCATGTTTCCAGTTTGAAATGACACTTTAGTAAAATAAAGTGACATACTAAAAAAAATAAAACACTTGAATTATTTTGATACTTTATAATAATGTTCTATAAGTCATCTGTGACATTTAGGAATAAAACTCACCTCAATATGATGCACAGTGTGACCAATATAACTCAAAGTAAATCATTTTATTTAAAATCGAAATTATTTTTACTAAATGAAACAAGTGACCTAATGAAAACTAGTAACAAACATTCATATTGTTTTGATAATTTTGGAAAACTGTCCTTGAGTAATTTTTTACATGTAGGAGTTAACCCCACATCAATATGATGCACAGTGTGGCCGGTATGACTCAAAGTCTATTTTTATTTAAAATTGACACTATTTTATGTAAAAAGAACAATTGACATTCTGAAAACTAAAAAAACAGATTTTTATTGTTTTGATAAATTTAAAAAATGATAAATGAGTCATTTTTTATGTGTAGAAATCAACCACACCTCAATCTGATGCATGGTGTCACCGGTGTGACTAAAAGTGTCTACTATCAGTTTTAAAATGACATTTTTTTCAAAAACAAGAATCGGTCACTAAAAACCAAGAAAGCACTCTCTGATTATATTGATACTTTAGGAAAAAAATTCATAAGACATTTGTGACTTGTATGAAGTAGTCCCACGTTAACTTGATGAACGATGTGACCAGTATGACTCAAAATGTGTGTTTTCTGTTTGAAATGAAATTACAGTAAAAAAACTGGCAAAATGAAAATGGAGAAAACACATTAAGATTCTTTTGATATTTTTAGAAAATGATCTATATGTCATTTTTGAGATTTAGGTATTGGCCTAACCTCATTATGATGCACGGTGTGTCTAGTATAACTCAATGTTTCTCTTTTTATTTAAAATTTACACTAATTTTAGTAATAAGAACAAGTAATTTACTAAAAAGTGAGAAACACATTCAATTTGTTTTGATAATTTTGGATAATGATCTATGATTCATTTGTTACATGTATGAATCCCCCCACCTCAATACGATGCACAGTGTGACTGATATGACTCCAAATGTGTATTTTTATTTAATGTTGACATTAATTTATGTAAAAATAATAAGTGACATACTGAAAAACTAGAAAACACATTCCGATTGTTATGAAACTTTATAAAAATGATCCATAAGTCATTTTTGACTTGTAGTAATCAACCACACCTCAATCTGATGCACAATGTGACTAGTAAACCATAAAGTGTCTATTATCAGTTTAAAATTGATATTTTAGCTCAAAACGTGTCACTCAGTGAAAATAAACTAAACACACTCTGATTGAATCGATCAATTAGGGTAATGATTCGTAAGTCATTTTTGATGTGTATAAATCAGTCTCACGTCACTCCGATGCATGTTGCGACTGCTATAACTCAACATTCATGTTTAAAATTTGAAATTACATTTTTGAAAAAAATAAAAATGACATACTTAAATACAGGAAAACACATTCATCTTGTTTTTACACTTTTATGAAATGGTCCATCATTAATTTGTGATAGGTAGGAATCAACCACACCACAATCTGAGGCACAATATGATTGGTATAACTCCCAATGTGTACTTATTTAAAATTGATATTAATTTTAGTAATAGAACAACTGACACACACAAAAACAAGAAAACACATTTGGATTGGTTTATTATTTTAGGAAAATGATCTGTAACTCATTTATGGCGTGTAGGAATAAAATACACCTCAATACGACGCATGATGTGTCCGATATAACTCCAAAGATGTATTTTTTTATTAAAATTGACATTTTATTAATATATTCTTTCAAATTAATGTTTATTTTATTTCATAGTAGCATTATTGAAATAATATTGGTATTATAATATTTGTGAAGTTTTTTGGTCGGGTTTGGATGATTTGTTAGGAAATTGATACCATAAGCGAACATATTTTAGAGGGGATCACAAGAGTCAAAAGATAAAACATTAATGTTTTTAATTATTTGTTTGAAAATTGTAAATGAAATTATATAAAACATTGTCTAAAATGTATATTACCAGGTTTTTTTTCATATACCATGGGCAGATATATTTGTATTCATGATTTCAATTAAATATATATATTATTGTTTTAAATTATAGTTTTTAGCTGGGTGTTCTATTATATAAACAACACATTTCATCTAGATAGGCCTTTATTAGTTCTATTTTGAGCACTGGAAAAGGGTGACATTTATCCATGCTAAAATAGCGATGATAGGGGGGTCTTTATCAGAATTTTTTAGCATGGATAAAGGATCCCCTTTATTAGCATTACAATTAACATAACTTATTTTACCACTGTTAAAAAGACATTTGTACACTTTTAAAGAGCTTTCATAGTTGTGCATGCAAATATATATTCATACTCTTTCATATGGTTATTATTAATATCTTAATATTAATATAAATAATAGTAACCCATCTATATGTGTAGTTGTTTAAATATTAAATATATATTAATATAAATAGAGGTTTACTTAAATATTAATTTTTTAATGTAAATAAAATTTTTATATCACTAAAAATGGGCATTGGGATGGAACCATTGTTTGATACATATGTTTCTAGAAGAAAATGTCTAATATAAGACACATGTGAGTAGAAGGTTAACTTTATTATCTATATATTCATATTTTATCTTATTTACCACCATCTCTATTTTAGGGGAGTAAATGATAAGGGATTCATGGTGAAATATACATTTTAGTGGTAGGAAAAATAAACATGTCCTCTCATATTACACATCGAATAGTTAAAATTCATTTAATATTGTAAATTATATATATATATATATATATATATTTAAAATATGCATTAGATATTATTTTAGAAAATGTTTTACAAATTTGAGGAGAAATAATAAATTATACAAAATACATATCCCAATATATTTAGTTAAAAAAAATAATTTAAAATAAGTTTTTTACTTAAAAATCTATCAATTTCATTTTTATCATTTGTAAAATGTTATCAATTTAAATATTTCAATACATTTTAAATACATTTTTAAAAAATTAAACATAAAATATTTTATCAAACTAGATATAAATTTTGTTTTTTAAGTATTTATTTACATTTAAAAAATTATGTATCAACATTTTGCAACATTAATCCAGCACGAGACAACACCGCAAAATGCCCTGTGAGTCAGAAAAGGCTGAAATGCTAACCCAAATCCAATGCAGCAAAATCACCCACTTATACAGATGATATTTTCCAAAAAAATGTGTTACATTGGAATTTGTATTTGTTCTATATTCCATACATGATACCACCCTCTATACATATACATCGAAGATGGAGGGCGGATGCACAAACACAAAACGTGAATGAAAGTCTGTCCCTTTCAATGAGAAAGAAAAATATATTGGATGGGAAAAACATTATTTAACAAAAAAAATATGTTAAACCCTAGCCATAAGAAATAATTTAAGAACAGGAGAGAGCTGCATAACTAGAAGACATGTATCAAATGTCTATCTCATAATAGTAGGCAGAAGGTGTGTCCCAATAGAGGGAGAAACAGCGGTGCAAGTGCAAGATGATTTAAATCATATGGATCTAATATTGTGGTATTTAGTTTGAGATAAGGATTTTTGGATGCATACTCAATCCCACATCGATTTCTGCAAAGTATTATAGTTCACATATAAGATTATGTTTTAGGATGGAACCCCTGAAAGTCTTATGTGTTGGTCCTAGAAGGCCTGGGGTTGGAAGAATTGGATCCCAACAGGGTGTTCTTCAACATGAAGATTGGTGAACCACCCGTTGACTAGATCAAGATGGATATATTCACAAAATCCACTCCCCATATGGTACAGAACATCGGTGCATTGTGCACCAGTGAGAGGGGCATATGACAATTAGGTAAGTCCATGAACTCTCTACAATTGGAGATCACCCTTTCTATAACTAGTTTGTCATGAGGGATTTGGTGGAGAAAGAATATTTATTAGGGGATAAACTGATTTATCTATTTGGAATTCTTAAATCGGATGAAATATTATGCAGAGAAACGAGAAATCGTCGATAGAATTTTAATCTTCTCAAAATTGTGATGATTTGGATAGAAATGATGGAGGAGAAGTATATTTTAAAGTAATTAATTTTATTTTATTTTAATAATGTTAAAAAAGGCTGAAGATAAAAGAAGGATCTCTTCACCAATACCACTCCCTAGACGTCGGAGAACTTTCATGTGTTGTTCACCAGCGAGAGGGACTTGGGCCAATCGAGAATGTTCCCACACTCTCAATAATTAGCGATCACCACTACCAAAGTTGGTTCAGCATATGGGATTTGGGGGAGAAAGAAAAGATATGAGGGGATGAATTGTGAGTCTATTTATCTATTTCACAATCATAAATAAAATTAGAAGAAACGATATTCCTATGAACAAGAAATTGTTTATTGATTTCAAATCATCTCAAAATTGGGATGATTTAGATAGAAATGATAGTGTAGAAGTATATTACACAGTAATTTTTTTTTAATTTTTAAAATGTTAAAAACAAAAATAAAGATAAATTAAAACCATTCAATTTATTTTACTAAATTATTGGATCTAAAAAAATAGAGAAAATAAAATCATTTCTTTTTATTTATAATTAATCCAATGGGTTTTTAATAGTTATTCACCAAAAAAGTCTATGATTTTGATCAAAATAAATAAAAAATATATTTATGGACAATAAATATTGTTCATTTTCATAAATAATGGATTATTAAAGGAAAAATATGATTTTTAATTAAAATAAAGAATGAATATGCATTGGTCATCACACATGGAATTATATTATGCAGTAAAAAAGGAAAAATGGATTGGCGGTGGAGAAGACAGAGCAGATCTATAACCAAAGGGAGTGAGGTACATCTGATCACACCAGTAAAGAGGGGGTGCTTGGTAATAAATTAGGAAAGATTTAGAGAATAGAGTGGAAGAAAACTGTTAGGAGGAGGAGACTCATGGAAGTGGGATGGGTGACTAAGGGGGACAATGTCTACTACAATAACATGGAGAATGTACATGAAATATATATCCTTCTCATTCTTTACATATTTTCTCATTGTTCCCAGGCTGAAGATACATTTCTTGAACATTCTCCAGTTTTTCATAGGGTTTCTTCAGGTCAAGTATCAAGGGTAGTGAGTGTCCCCTTTCCACTCCCACCCAACTTCCTTTAGTCTCCTCCACATCCCCATTTTATTCCACTCCATTCTCAACAACTTTCTCGATTTATTACCACCCCCCCTCTTCATCGAAGCACTGAACATTACTCTTCTTTTCATTCACATCCCAATATCTATTTTTAATAGAACCATCAATATGATTTTTTTTGAGTTTCTTTATTGTACACTATAAATACATAGAATAATTCAGTAAAACTGACGCGGATGAAAAAAAATGTTTTTTTGAAAACATGACATAAAACAATGGTTGTGATATTTATAGTTTCTTTAGGGGTGTTACACATATTAGAAAAATGTAAAAACATAAATAAGAATGGAGTTTGACAGTAATTAAAATTCACCTTAATAAGACATAAAAAATGATAAAAATTTGATGTGAATGAAACCAAAATAAAAAAAGGTAAAAAGGTTTATATGAAAAAATTTTGGGAAGAAAAAATTAATGGGAATAGGTAAAAATTATAAAGAAAGAAAAACATTGAAAAGAAATATACTGTATACATTTGAAAAAAAAAATATATACACCAGATAATTAAATAAATAAATATGATTAGATATTTGGATAATTAACCTTATATGATAAATTAAATTTATAATTAATAATAAAAAATGTTATATAGTTAATACATTTGTAAGATCCGTGTTTTTCCATCATTTATTGATTCATCAATTCAACCATGTCATAAAATCTTGGAACATTTATTCATATCATAGTCATTTTTGTCTCCTGTAGTACTTGAAATCCCCCCATACAAAAATATACAGTTTTAACAACGAGTTTTTTTGCATTTCGTGGCGATTTAAACCACTAATAAATTTTGTGTGATGACTTGTAATAGTGTCTTGTATTTGCGTGTTAAATTTAATATATATATATATATTATTTAATATTATAGTATATATATACCTACATAATATATATAAAGAAATAAATAAATATAAATATATAAATATATTGACATAAATAATTATGTATAATTGTCTATAAATATATTAAAATATAAATTCATTAACATAAATATATACAAATATATATATGTATATATATATATATATTAATAATGAAAAACAAGTATACATAAATTGAGATAAATACACAAATACACACAAATAAATAAATATATATAATTAAAGGTAATTATATATAAATTTAAAATAAATAAACATAAAAACCCATATAAAGATACATAAATACACACACACACAAAGATATATATGTATTCCTGCATTATATAAATAAATATATAAAAATAAATGTTAAATAATATATGATATATGATATATGATATATCATATATAAATATACACATAAAAGAGTGGGATAGGAAGTTTGATCCGTTGAATGCACGTTTCTCTTCTGCATGGGTATGGGTTAAAGTCCACAGACTTAATTAGATTCTTTGGAATCCATAGATTCTTCCTGATATTTCTCTGTTGCATGGCCTCCCCATCAAGATGGTCAAGGAAACCGAAGATGCAAGGAATGGTAATTTTTCTTGGTTCCTTGTAGAGATTGAGTTGTGCTCGATATTTGAAGATCCAGTGTTCCTCTCTTCTGATAATGAGTAAATCAAATTAATGATTTTTTTATGAACTACTTCCTAAATTCTATGCTGAATGTACTGTTATCAAGCATGAATTTGAAACTTGCAAGAGGATGATTTCATGTGAGATCTGCTCTGTGCGTGGTCATGATAATAAGTCTTACTTGAAACAAGGTAAGAAATCAACTTTCTGTGAGTTGGTTATTGGTGATGGATCTAGACCGATGGATATTGACCTTATTGTATGATAGTATCATCCTGTGGGGGTGGCTGAAGATCATAAGGCACATAGAGAAATCTATTGTGTGATGTTAGTGAAAAATAATGCAGGTGATACTTTGGGAAAGATTAGTGACTCTGTCATTATCTTTGGGCAGTTGGAGATTCATGTTGCTGATACAAGTGTAGAGCTAGATCTACCTTTGAATAATTATGGGTTGTTGGCTTCTATATGTTGTGATTTCCAGTGTGTTGATGGGCCTGATGAGGATACTTCTACGGATTAGTTTGTCAGTGAAATGAATGTGAAGACCATGGATTTTTTCACCTCTTACTTAATGTTATGATAATTAGAAGTCCTCGGCTGATATTATTAGCGATGATGGATTGACTATGGGTGAGGGCAGTGTGGGAAGATCTCATAGTGGGACTTTGAATAATAGTGCATTGGTCACACATTTTTTTGAATGGTTGGAGCTCATTGAGAAAAAAATACCACCTCATGAATTGGTAAATATAAATGTGTGGAAAATGAGGGATTTCCGATGATACAAAGGGAAACTGTCCTTTCAGGACAAACACTTGATGAGACAATAGAAGCTGTTAATAGATTTGAGCCATTTAATGATGAGTTTTTTCAAAAAAATTAGGGAGACGATGTAGACACCCAAAAAACTGTGGTTGTGAACATGGATGAGAGGGTAGGGATGTAGTTCAAGGACGTGGCTGATCTAGGACTCATCTCACCACAGAGCAAGAGAAGTTAAAGGAGATGTACATTGTGATTTTCATGAAATAAAATCTTCATTCTGAATGGGATTCTGCTACTGATGCTGGGGATGTTGATCCTGATTTTGATCATGTCTATGCTGATCCCTGATGTATTGCTATTGTTGATGGATGTGGTCTTTCCTGTTGATTACCTAGTCTATTTTATTTATTATTTGTCCTATTCTATAATTTTTTAAATAAATTTTGGTTGGAGCAGTCTCGCCTGCCTCTTGAACCCTTTTGGTATATATATATACCTTCAAAAAATGTATAAATATATTTAAATATAGAAATATATATATAAATATATTTAAAAAAGATTTAATTTTTTTAATTAATATGAAATAAATAGAAAATAAATAAAATTTAAAATTTAAAAAATAAAAAATTTAATTAATCATTATTAATTATTTATAATTTTCAATAAATAATAATAAGTTTTTATTAAGTAATGAATAACAAAAAATATTACATAATGAATAATAATTATAATTTGAACATGATAATCACAATAATAATAATAATAACAGATAAACAATAAACAATATATAATTATAAATTTAAAAAGTAAAAAAATTTAAGAAAAATTAATGGTTTCCACTTATTATTTACTGGATGTTTAAATAGATACGAAATGAATAACAACTAAATAAAAAACCATCGTGAATTAGAAATGGTTTCTGAAAACATCCACTAAACAAATAATAATTATAAATTTAGCATTGATTTTGAAAACCGCTACTAAATAAAATGCCTCCAAACACCATTTCTTTTTGTAGTGTCCTCCTATCATAATCCCCTCTATTTCTAATCTTAGACACTTCACATTATACCCTGTTTCTTGACCACCATTGCATTTTGTTGAATAAAAACTCCAAACATTTCTATCATGTGTTTGAGGATGTATACCCACATCATTGACAACATATTCAAGTACATTAAGCCCTACCTTTTATTGGTACTACAATAAAATATTTGATAAGGGGGAAGTCTTATCAGCACTAGCTAAAAGAACTGATAAATGAGGTCTTTATGAATGCTAGAAAATAACTGATAAATACTGATTTTTATTAGTGTTTTTTATTGTTGATAAAGACCATATTTATAAGTGTTTTCATGGGCTATAACTGTGCTTTTTTATCACTGATAAAGGGGTCCTTTTTTTTTATCATTTTTCATTGCGCTATTAAAATGTGACCTTCCTAAAAAATATAACTTATAAAAAATCACAAATTAGTATATAAATATATTTTCATTTATATATATGAAATATATTTTACTAAATATGATTTATATGATACAAAATATGTATTTATGCATAATATATAATTAATTTAGTGAAAATGGTTTATAAAATAATTAAAAATTAAAATTAATTATTAATTTGTAACTTATAATTTATTAATATTTATTTAAAAGCAATTTGGTTATAGAGATAATTAATGAATTAATTAATAATTTAAGATAAGTAGATAGTGTGACTTGAACTTCAAACGGCCATAACTTTTGATCCAAGTATCCATTTAGGATCCGTGAGATATGAAATCAAATATTTAGAAGATATATTCATTTTCAAGACCCAAGGGAACACCAATCTATGTATTTTCTAAGTAAAAAAAGGCCTAGAAGGCCTCCAAAACTGAGTTTTTAGTTGGGATATGCTTATTTATCAACACTCGATGAAATTAATTTTTTAAGAGGTACTTCTTGTAATTTTTATTTGGATATTTAATTTATTCCCATGGATTAGTTCCATATAGATATTATGGTGTTCAAATATTTTTTTTTTCATATTTTATTGCTACAAAAAGGGTTTTATGAGTGCTAAAAAACACTAATAATTGAGGCGCTATTAAAAATGATTTTATCACTACAAATGTGTCTTTTTATTTAAAATTGAAATTAATTTATGTAAAAAAGAACAAGTGACATACTAAAAATCGAGAAAACACATATGAATTGTTTTTATATGTTAATAAAATTATCCCCAATCCATTTATCAAATGTAAGAATAATCCACACCTCAATCTAATACATGGTGTGAACAGTCTGACTACAATTCTCTATTATCAGTTTAAAATTGACATTTTAGTTCAAAACATGCCACCTACTGAAACCCAATCAGGCATGCTCCAATTTTTTGATAATTTAGTAAAACAAATGAAAAGTCATTTGTGACTTGATTGAAGTAGTCTCACGTCAAACCAACACAAGATGCGACTGGAATGACTCAAAATGTGTGTTTTAAGTTTGAAATGATATTTTAGTAAAAAAAACTAACATTCTGAAAACCGAGTAAATTAATATAGATTATTTTGATAATCGAGTTTTATGATCCATGATTCATTTTTGATTTCTAAGAATCACTACCACCTCAATACGATGAATGGTATGATTAGTATAACTCAAAATGCGTCTTTTTTATTTAAAATTGACATTAATAGAATGTTAAAAGAACAATTAACTTAATAAAATATTAGAAAACACATTATTATTATTATTATAATTTATAAAAAATGATCCATGAGTCATTTGTGGTGTGTAGGATTCAACCACACCTCAATATAAAACACAGTTTGACCGGTATCACTCTAAATGTGTCTTTTTTGTTTTAAATTGACATTAATTTAATTAAAAATGAACATGTGACATACTAAAATCTAATGAAACACATTTGGATTGTTTTTATACATTATAATAATTATCCATGAGTCATTTTTAATGTGTAATAATCAACCTCACCTCAATCTAACGCACAATGTGACTAGTTTGACTAAAAGTGTCTCTTATGAGTCTAAAATTTACATTTTAGTTCAAAACATGTCACTCCATGAAAATCAAGAAAATGTGATCCTATTGTCTACATAATTAAGTATATTGTTTCATAAGTCATTTTTTATGTTTCTAATGTTGTCTCTCATCAAACAGGTAGACGATGTGACCAGTATGACTCAAAATGTTTCTTTCCAGTTTGAAACGACATGTTAGTAAAAAAACAAAGCTGACATACTAAAAAAAATAAGAAAATCAGATTATTTTGATAATTTAGAAAAACGATATATGTGTCATTTTTGACATGTAAGAATCAACCCCACCTCAATACGACACACGGTGTGACCAGTATAGCTCCAAATGTATCAATTTATTTAAAATTTACATTAATTTAAGTTAAAAGAACAAGTGGCATACTAAAAACCAATAAAAAACATTCATATTGTTTCAATTGTTTAGGAAAATGATCCATGAGTCATTTGTGATGTTTAAGAATCAACCATGTCTGAATCTGATGCATGGTGTGAAAAGTATGACTAAATGTGTGTATTATCAGTTTTAAATTGACATTTTATCTCAAAACCTATCCCTCACTGAAAACTATGTAAACACACTCTTATTATCTTAATAATGTAGAAAAGTGATTCATAGGTCACTTGTAACGTGTATGAATTTGTCTCATATCAAACCAACACATGATGCAACCAATATGACTCAAAATGCATGTTTTTATTTTGAAATGAAATTTTAGTAAAAAAAATAAATCTAGAAAACTTAAAACTGAGAAAATGCATTTGGACCATTTTCATACCTAAGGAAAATGATCTATATGTCATTTTTTTATGTTTAGGAATCACTCATACCTCTCTATGATGCATGGTGTGGCAGGTATATCTCAATGTTACCCTTTTTATTTAAAATTGACATTGACTTTAGTAAAATGTACAAGTGACTTACTAAAAATTATCAAACGCATTCAGATTGTTTTGATACATTAGTAAAATTATCCATTAGTCATTTTTGATGTGTAGGAATCAACCAAATGACAATATGATGCAAGGTGTGACTACTATGACTAAAAGTTTTCGTTATTAGTTTAATATTAACATTTTTGCTCAAAATGTGTCATTCAATGAAATCCAAGAAAACACAGACTGATTGAATTCATAATTTAGGAAAGTGGTTCATAATTCATTTGTGACGTGTGTGAAACATTCTCAAGTTAAACTAACATACGATGTGACTGATATGACTCAAAATGCATGTTTTCAGTTTGAAATGTCATTTTAGTAAAAAAAAAAACTGACATACTTAAAACCAAATGAACACATTCTGAATATTTTGATACATTAGGACAAAAATCCATTAGTTTTTTGTGGCTGGTAGGAATCAATCTCACTCAATCCGACATACGGTGCGACCAAAATAAATCCAAATGTGTCCTTATTTAAATTCCATATTAATTTTAGTAAAAGTGGATGTGGAAAACTCAAAACTGAGCAAGAACATTCAGATTGTCTTGATATTTTAGGATAATGATATATCACTCATTTTTGATGTCTAGGTTTCAACCCCACCTCAATACAATGCATAGTGTGACCGATACACCTCCAACTATGTCTTTTTTTATTAAAAATTGACATTTTATTATTGCATTCTTTCATATTAATATTTTATTTATTTCTTTATAGCATCACTAAAATAATATTTATTTTATTATATAGGTGTAATATTTTCCCTGAGTTGGGATGATTGTTTTGGAAATTGACACCATGGGAAATAATTCTTGAGAGGGGATCACAGGGTTTGAAAGATGAAACATAAATGTTTTTATCAAGTTGTGCTATAGTTGTAAATATAATTATATAAAACATTCATTGAAATATATATATGAGTTTTTTTGTATATACCATGGGTGGATATTTTTGTATTCAATATTTCAATTGAATTTATATTTCATTGTTTGTTGGTTGTGTTGTATACACCTGTAGGTTTTTTTTTGTGAAATTATATTAACAGCACAGTGAAGCCAGATAGCCCTTTATCAGCGCTATTTTGAGCACTGATAAAGGACCCCCTTTATCAGTTCTATTTAAAGCACTAATAAAGGGGGTCTTTATCAAAAAAAATTAGCGTGGATAAGGGAATCCATTTTTCAGTTCTTTTTAGCACTAATAAATGAGACCACCTTATCATCACTATGATTAACAATTCTTTTTTAGCACTATTAAAAGATTTTTGGGCACTGAAACTCCATCTAATGTTAAAAAATTAGGATCCTCGATTAAACCTAAAGTTTTATGGCCTTCTAGGCATATTTTTGGCCTGGAAATGTGTGGACAGGATTTCCCCAGGTTTATAGGGCATAGATCTCATCATAATATTTTATCTGATATGTGGTAGAACCCAAACGGATACCCAGATCAAAAGTTGTGGTCGTTTGATGTTCGAGTTACATTTTCAACTTATTTTATATCTTTCATTAATTTTTTTAATTTTTTATCTTCAAATTGTTTTTAAATGACTATTACTTGATAATATTTAGTAAATTATTAACTGTTAATTTTTTTAATTAATTGATAAACCATTTTCACCAAATATCTTATATATTAATTGTAAATGCCTATTTAGACTTATTTAAAAATATTTAAAAATATATATATTATATTTATATAAATATAAATATATTTATATTTTTATATATTATTTTTAAATAAAAATATTTCTTTGGAATATAACCTTTATCACATATTTTTTAGTAATGATGATAACCCCCCCACCTTTATCAGTGCTTTTTTAATATCACTGATAAAAGGGTGGCTTTTCTCAGTGATTTATTAAAAACACTCATAAAGGGCCTCATTCAATCATGCTTTTTTAGCACTGTTAAAGATCCCCTTTAAATGTACTAAAAAAGAATTGTTGAATACCCCTTTAACAGTGCTTTTTTGAGAACTAACAAAGGGGGTTTTTAATAGTGCTTTTAATGCCCTAGTGTTGGATAAACCCAGTTTTGTAGTAGTGTGTGTTCATTTTATGGCTTTCTCGACCAACATCCTTTCTTATACCTTTTCCTTTTATTAATAAATTTGGGGTCATGGGTTTCGTTTCAAAATCCATGACTGAGCTATCTCAGTATATATAATTTTAAATAAATATATTTCAAAATGTTTGAATATTATTATAAATATTTTTATATATTTATAAATATTTATATATTTATATATATATGTATTTATATAATTATTTATATATATATAATTTTAAATATAATAAATATATTAATTATAATTTTTTTTATTTATATTATTATATATATATTTATTATTATATATATATATATTTATTTAATTATATAATTTAAATAATTTTATTTAAAAATATATATTTATAGAATTATAAATATAATGAATTTATTTATTTTTTTGATGATAATTGTAAATCTATTTTTATTATTAATCAAAGCCTTGGATAAGATGGGAATCATATAGGGGATGATAATCATCAACCTGATGAAGTACTGCATGAGTCTTCAAATGAGGTTCTTGTTTAGTGTGTTGCACTAGAATACTCTTTTTCATAGCATAAATGGAAAGGTTTCATTGTACAACCACTGATAGTGGACCTCTCAAGACATGTTCCATGTGAGGGTGGGTCCAACCAATCTGATGATCAACAAAAAATTTATTAATATCAAGATATTTATAATTCTTTCAGTTCTTCAAGAATTTTTGGTAGATGGGGTAATGTCTCAAATGATGGAAGTGATAATAAGAACATGTGGTTTTATTAGGCACTGCTCATATCAGACACCCAAGCAGCGGTGGAAATGATTCTTTTAAGGACTTTTTCATAAATTGAAATGGAAAGAAATTCAATAGTGAATTTTTAACTCTGATCCAACGAAAAACAAGGTCGTGGAAGGATTACTACAATCTACCAATGAATGTGTCCACCAGAACATCATCCAAGGAATGAAATATCAAGCTCACATTGGAGTAGGAATGGTCTACCATAACGATCCTTAGTATTCTCGACCAAGGAAATTCACTGTCGGAGTCAGACACTATGAATGAATCTGATTACGAAAATTAAAATGATCCTTCATCTTATGTTCATTAAAGCACTTTTTCAGATGAGGGAAAGTCTCTTTGTCTCACCTCGTTTGTTCTCTTATTATGTTATTCATTCATCTTTTAATAAAAGGTCATTATCTTTTCATCTGGTGGGACTATTTTTTGTATATTTATTATTTAAATATATTTATTATGATTTTATAATTATATAAATATATATATATTTAAATATTTATATTTATAATTATAAATAAATATATTTAAAAATATTTATATTTTTTTACTAGAAGGTTGAGGTCAAAGTCTTTTAATTAAAAGAGAATAAAAAAAGTAGCACAAGGTAGATGAGAAAGAGTCAGACATGATAAATCTTCCCTCATTAAAACATTAAAAATATAGAAAAAATACCAAATATCATATTCAAAATGAATACAATCTCCAAATTCCTCATCCTAGTTAGAGTCTTCTTCCAATGAACTAAAGTATATAACCTAAGGATTCCACCCATCTTAAGAGATGTCGATCTGGTTCTCATGGAGGGCTTAAGATGGGAGTTATTATTCCATGGTCTTTGTTTCTTCATTGATTATAATGAGAAACCTTCATCCTCCTTTACCGAATCTTTAAAAATAATTTATCTAAAGGTTGTATTTGAAGATGGGTCATCTTCCTCCATATCCTACCATTTTCCCCCAATCTTATTAAGTATCAAATGCTCTTTTTGTTCTTCCAGGAATTGATAACCTATAAAAGATGATTCATTACATCAACGTCCATAGGTTGAACATTAATTCCTTCTTGTCTAATAGGTCCCAAATAGCTCCCAGAAGTTAGAGTAGGCATAATTTCCTTTACATGACCAAAATTTGAAATAAAGGATAGTTGAATGATTTGATTTCCCTCATAATAAAGCTACCCTATGCTAGGACCTATACCATACTCTCCCAACCTACAAGGACTGAAGTCCACCACTAAGAGTTTCCTTCCAGTCTGGTCATCTGAAGACTCAGAAGAGACTCATTTAAACCATATAGGGTGTCTTACATTCTGAGAAAACTGAAACCCTCCTCTTACCATAAAATATCCATCCTTAAATGAAACTAAATTAATTTATAGTAGATACTCCCCAAGCCTAACCTTATAATTGTCCAACTCTTGTACCTATTTTTGAATAGAGGGGAAAAGTCCATATAACACACTAGTAATAGCTGCATTATCTGTTGAGTGAACTTCCACATTATAAGACTGATTTAGAAATGTGGTTTTAGATTGAGCTCTAGCATCCTCATCATGTGAGTTCACAATGAGATCTTAAATCACATGGATATCAGTGTGAAATTTTGTTCTCATAATTAAAATTTTTGTTTTCCATGAAAACGGTGTTTTATTTTCCATGAAAAAGTTGCATGTGTTTTTTTATTATTTCTAGGAAAATATATTTTGTGGGTTGTTCTATTCCCAGGCCTCCGTGTGGGATTTCTGTTTGTTCGGATTGTTCTAGAATATATCCCATGCCTGCATGGGCTACCTATTTCACTGGCCTGCCTTGCAATCTTTTTGCCACCGTGGAAATCACGCCTCATTATTCCCTATTGGTTGTTGATGCTTTATGATACAATGGATGTGGTTTCACTATTTGTGTTTCTCGGTGTGCTTATCCATTTCCTCCCATTTGTTTTGTGTCTACTGTGTGTCCAAATTTCTGTGGGATTTGTTTCAACCATGCTACTTCTCCACCCTTCCTCTCGTTCATTGTCTATTGCATGTCTGCATCGTCAGTTATTCCTATCAAGGCATCACCCCCGATCTGTTTTGACATTATTTTAAAGCACAATGGTTTTTTTGATCTAGAGGAGTTGGTTTGTAATCTTCAACTGGTGAACCCAAGAGCATTGAGAGAATTCCTTCTTTGTTATGAGATATTCCGCATGCACATTGTTGTCTAGACTATATTCTGGTGATTTCCAATAGTGAACTTGGCTCTTATGAGTTCTGAGGAGGCCGATTCTGAATTTAGAACCTTCAACCATGGTAGAGATTTATGTTATTTAGTGCTTTTATATTTGTGATCCCATTAATTTCATTATTGTTTGGTATTTTAATTTTATGTTCTCGGTTTATTTGTTGGTATGGTTCTAAGAGTTAAGGGATGCGTGTGTGAGTCTATCCAGTTTGAATGAGTACTTCTCTAATTCCGATCCAGAGTTCATCACTGGATCATGGGGAAAAGAAGTCTCTATTCTCAGATCGTATCTCTGGTGAGTGTGCATGGTCTGCTTTTATTTCTCTTATCTCTTTTTATGTGCTCGGTTTCTTCGGTTTTTCATAATAATAAGAAGGACTATGGTGGTGTTCTTACCGTGGCGTAGGACTAAAAGTTATGAAGCACATAAACACTTGTGTTTTGTTTACATTCCAAAAATTTCATTATATACTCTTCCATATTTGTAAATAAAACATATTATATCCTATTTTGTTTACTATGATCATTTATATGTAAACTATACTGATTCAAAAATAAGTGGTATGGGATCTTATTATTCGTTTTTTATTTTACCATGTTTTTTAATTTTGAAATTGAAAATTTTAATGGTTAAAATGATATTAATTTCTATAGAGGTAAAATGTGAGCTTTATTAGCTCACAATGGTCTTGCTGATACATTACATGGTAGTAAGAAACCTATAGTGACCATTTCAACCAATGGTCAGTCAACCACTTCTTTGTAGATGTAGAACCTAGTATACTTGAAAAAGATCACTATACACTTTTTTTTTACTCTACGTGGTAAGGGTCTGCATGAAGTTTCACATGAAACCACTGCTAAATCTTTACGGATTAAGATCAAAGATATATATATGACTAAGTCTATCCACAGATATTAGTATATAAAGATGAAATTATACAATTTTATGATATCACCTAGTTCATCTGTCCGAGTCCATATTGTTGATTTTAACAAAGTATTGTCAGATTTTGCTAATATTGACATTTAGGTTAAAGATAAGGACCAGACATTAATTTTTTTATCTTCTCTTGATTACTCTATTAAATCATTAAAAGACTCCATGATGTATGGTAGGGATTCCATTACATTAGAATAATTTATGTCGGTTGTTCTATCTCAAGACCTTCAAACACATGGTTTGGAGGAAGAGATGATTACTTTTAAGAGTGAACCTCAAATTATGTAGACTAAGGCTCTTGTTCACAACAAGTTTTGGAAATACAAGAACTGGTTTAATGGTTTTCAGGGTTTTGAGCATGGTAATATCGACCACCTTATATGTTATTGTCATAATATAAAAGATTAATATTGTATGGATTAGACAAATGTGGTATGTCCTGTTTATGACATTGTTGAAGTCTATTAGTTTGTAGCCCCTTTGTTAGAACTAGACATTGGTTCTCTGTATAATTTTTCTTTCATTCCAAGGAATGGCTCCACTTGTCTTCGTGGGGCAACCGTGGTTGAGAAAAACAGTTGTGAGGGCTAGTCTAAACTACTGGGCATAGGCGGAGAAGATTTATTTTCATGTATGCTTCTTGTTTTGTGGTTACTATGAATTTGATTCACTTCTTTTGATAACTATTACATTTTTGAGCTTTGATTTGTTTTTTTTCTCACAACATTGTACACTCGGGAAAGGCTGTTTGAATTGCATGAGTTTTCATATTTTATGGGTGTTACTGATCTCCAAAAAATGGAAATTTAAGGTAAGATCTATTTTAATGTGGTTTTATAGATTGTTTATTTTCTTATAATGTAATAGTATGTTAGCTGTAGATGTGTTGTATAGGTAGTACATGTGGCCATATCATCACATGCTAGGTGATATTCATGGTGGGTGGATATTTTTAGACATTGGTTTTTTGAGTTTTAAGAGAATATACACACACTACTGAGGATAATGGTAGTGTTTCTACAATAACAACATCAATATAGTTTTATTTTAATATTAAAAAGATGGAGATTTGTGAAATTGAGTTTTCAAAATTAAAATGTTTGTTTTCCATGAACAAATCTGTTTTAATTATCATGAAAAATTTTCATTTGACTTTATTATTATCATTATGAAAATATATTTTGTGGATTGTACTATTCCTCATACACTATGTGGCCCTTCTATTTGTTGGGATTATTCTAGATTCTACCTCGTGCCTTATTGGGATACCTATTTCATTGGCCTACCTTTCCATCCAATTTTAATTGTTGAAATTTTCCCTTGCTGCTCCCTGCTGGCTATTGATTCTTTATGATCTGACGGCTGTGGTCTTGTTGTTTGTGTTTCTCGGTTTTCTTATCTGTTTCTACCCATTTGTATTGAATCTTTCATGTGTCCAAATTTATGTGGGATTTTTTTCAATAGTGATGCTTCTCGACCATTTATCTCGTCCTCTGGATACCGCATGTCTGCCTCATCTGTTACTCCTTTCAAAGCATCAAATCGAGCCTATGATGCCATTATTATAGTGTGTGGTTGTTTTTTTCCCATCTAGAAGAGTTGGTTCATCATATTTAACCTGTGAACCAGAGAGTATTGAGAAAATTTCTTCACTGTTTCAAGATCCGTCGCGTGCACATTATTGCCCAGACCCTGTTTCAGTGATCCCCAGTGGAGAACATGGCTCTCGTGAGTTATGAAGAGGCCAATTCAGAATCTAGATCATTCAAATATAGCTAATATTTATGTTCATTGGTGATTTTGTATTTTAAATCACATTAATTTTTTCTTTGTTTTTCCTTTTCATTGAATGTTCTTGGCTCCTTTCTTGGTCTGTTTCATAGAGTCTGGGGTTGAGTGTGTGAGTTCATCCAGTTTAGGGGAGTACTTCACTGACTCCAAGTGAGTTTTCATGACTGGATCTTGGGGAAAAGAGGTCTGTGTTCTCAGATAGTTTTTCTGGTCCATGTTTTTGATCTTCTTTTATTTATCTTCTCTATTTGTATGTTCTATGTTTCTTCCATTTTTCATAATAATTATAATGATTATGGTGATGTCCTTGTTATAGAGTATGAACAAAAGGTCCAAACCACTTAAATACTTCTATTCTATTTACTTTCCAGCAATTTCATTTTCTATTCTTCCGAAATTGTAAATAAAACATATTATATCCTATTGTATTTACTACAATCAAATCATTGTAAACTATACCAATTACAAAACAATCCGCATATCCAATATTTGAATTAGGATGTCCAAACACTCCAGTAAGAGAAGAACTGAGTCCTCTTTTAGTTTTCTTCTTACAGTGAGCCACATCATTCTCAAAGAATGAAAAAAATAGCAATAAATTCACCTCTTAAAATGAGAATTGGAATGACCAATTTTTTTGCACATAGAACAAAATTCAAGTATCTTCTCATAACCAAGTCTAAGAATTAATTTATAATCATGTGTGGAAAAAACAAATTTTTTAGTAAGCAAAGAACTCAGATACACCTCGATTAACGCTTGGGAGAAATACCCATACCAAGCTTGTTTGGTTACCCTATCCATTTTTCTAGGGACACCAACTAAGGAAGCAATACTGTATAATATTTGAGGATGCCACAAGATCCAATTTAATCAATATATTTTTACCCAAACTTGATCAAATTAGTTTTTGATTTCAAATGTTTTTAAACTATAACTCCACTCATGAATAAATAGTATACCTAGTTTATGAGACACTAATCCATGGCCCGATCCTCTTATATTGAGTTTCTCGAAAAATAAACATGAACTGAAAAAATCCAGGGCCCATGGGAACACATCTCCAGTTATAAAATCCCATGATTTGGGATAAACGGAAAACATGACCATCAACTTTCCCTAGTTTCTCACCTCTCAAAAAAAATGACTCGATCAATAATTGAAAACACGCATTGAACCATCCTTTCTTCAATTGAATCTTGTCTCACATATACCCAGGTGATGGATTCTTTTTTGAGAACCTTACGAGAACCCACTTCTTGAAGGGATGTGATGAACCTTTGATTCACCAGATCCCTGATCCCTTTAATTGCACCCCCATGACGAACAGAGACTTGAGCCTCGGATTTCATCTCAAGAAAAGGAATGCATTGATGTCTACCATGAAAGATCTAATCGTAGGAATGAATATTTACACTCCTCGATTGAAAATCACGGAGATGATGGGTTGCAAGGTGGGTCGCTACTTGAGTGTGGTCGTTGTCGGCATGGGCTGATTCATGACACATTTTGGAAATTGGGCCAATTTTTTATGGTCTATTATTAAATCATTATTTTTATGTTGGTGGGGTTTTACCTGCACGCGGATCAAAATGCAATTACGGGGGGACCTGTGGTGGTGTGGGACACTGTTGGGGAGATTTTCTAGGGTACCATGAGTTGTCGATAGTATTTGATTCTGGCAGTCATCATCTCTCACTAATGAGAAGATAACACTGACACCTTCAGCGATAGGCATCAGGGAAGACCTTGATTGCATGTGCAATAATGCTAATGGGAAAGACAAAATCCTTAGTGTGAATGATCTGACATCCAAGATTATGACCTTAGGTGGTGTGTTGTTGGCGAGCCACATTGATGTGGTTGAGTGCGTGAGATTTTCGGGGTTGGAAACTGTCGACCGTATCATGGTTCTTTCTTATATTGATGGTTCTTATGGGAGTTTGGTCCATATTATGTGGGTCTTGAGACATTATTTATTGTTTTGAGTGGTGATTTGGTCAATTTCATGTTTTGGTGATATTTTATGTGTAACATTCCATGTATTTTCTATACTTTTATTTTACTTAATAATTTTTTATGGTCAGGAATTCTAGGTACCTAAACATTCTTGGTATATACATGAATTTTTTGATTAATGTATATATATAAACATTAATTATTGAATATAAATATGATAATTTTTTATATATTAATAATATTTTCTATTAAATTTTTTTATCACTGTTATGGATAACACTGATAAAGATCGACATTTATCAGTACTTTTAGCTTACACTGATAAATGCTAACCTTTTATCATAGCTTTATATTTAGCACTGATTAAACGTAATTCTGGTTAAGGCATGATCTATAGTAGTGGCATACCCTTTTATAATTTTCAAAGAACTCCATATCCCTTCAAAAAACCCTAGAACTCAAAACACAATTCCAAAACATTTAAATGTTATGGGAACCGAAACCTAGAGGGCATCACTTGCTACCACATAGTCATCTCCATCAGAGCAATGGAAGTTATAATTCTAGAATCAATCCTTTTGAAATATAAAATTCCTTAGATGGAAAACTGTTTTCAAAACCAAACCTAACAATTACTACTACAAAAAAGGTCTTTCAGGCGATTTGTGGTCAAACTAACATTGATCAACCCTAAAAATGATTATAGAACCACTTATCCATTGAATCTCATTGGATATGTAATATATTTTTTTTTTCACCCTCACCCATATTCATATATATTAATATAAATCAATTTATTTTTGAATTTAGCTATTTATTTATAATTATATTAATACACACACACACACATATGTATGTGTGTGTGTGTATAATATTATTCTAAAAAATAATAATTATATTCTAATAAATATAAATTTTCCTAAATTTTATTAATATATTTATTTATATTTATTTGAATAAATATATTCAATTATATATTCAATTTTAATTATCATTATAAATGTAATTATGATTATAAATTTCATTTTCCTTAAAATATATATATTTTGAACTCAAATTATAATACAATATAAATATATACATAATTTGTTTAAATACATACACATTATATTTATATATTTAAATACACTATATAAATATATTTTAAATATATTATAAATTAGATAAATATAAATTATATTTAAATAAATATAAAATTTAAAAAATATTTACTCATATAAATATATTAGATATTATATTTAAATATAAAAACTATTTATACATAAATATATAAATAAAAAATTTGCATTGTATAGAATTTATATATAATATAATTTCCATTGATATAAATTTTTTATACTAAATATATTATTTTCATAAATTGTTTTTATATATTTTATCATTTTTGTTCTATATGTACATTTAATATATTTATTTTTATATAATTATATATTTCTTAATTTTTTTAAATTTAATTATAATTTTATATTTCATTTTTTTAAAAAAATATTTATTTAATATTCAAATTATATATTAATATTGATATATATATATTATTTATATACATAAATTATTATTATATAAGTAAATACTAAATATATCATAAATTTGATACATATAAAAAATTTATTAATGATCTCAAGATTATAAGTAAAGAAAACAATTCACACACTCATGGAGCAGTAATGATAGGTCGCACCCCTTCCAAAGGTTGACTCACTCCATAGAATACTCATTACAACTTGTATAACCTGAATGACCCATATTTTATGGCCTAAAGGCTTCTGTTGCATGCCCACCATACCACTCGAGTTGCACTGTAATGTTTCCCTATCCCTACTAGCCCCTGAAGGTTTTTCCCTACATAGCCCATTAATCCCCCCACCTAAAAGAGACTTCTAAAGATTTGAAATCTTTTTGAATATAAAATTATGGGATGAATTTACCACTCATGTAAGCCTCAGACTACCAATGATTAATGGGATACGAGGGTATTGGAAGATTCCACACCACACCATTCCTAGACCTTACCTTACACCCAGGGTACCAACCTCTCCGAACTAAATTTATATTATTTCATGTGTGAATTTTTAATTAATTAAATGTCATTTCAATATATAACTATTTAATATAGATAGATACATACAAATATATAATCATACACTTTCATATAATGATTATTAATATATTAATATTAATATTAATAATAGACACCCATCTATATGTGTAGTCTAAATATTCAATATATATTTATATAAATATATGTTTACGTAAATGTTAATATTTTTAATATAAATAAACATTTTATATCACTAAAAAGGGGTGTTGAGATCGAACCATAGTTTGACACATGTTTCTATGAGAAACTCTTTAAAATGAGCTACATGTGAGAAGAAAATTATCTTCCTTATCAATATATTCTCATTTTAACTTATGTACCACCATCTCAATTTAAAGGGAGTAAATGATATTGGATGCATGGTGAAACATAAATTTCAGTAGTAGGATAAAACAAACACACCCTCACATATTTAGCATCGAAAAGTTATGATGCATTTGATATTGTAAAATATTTTATATATTTATTTTTCAAATATGCATTAGAAATTATGTTAGAAAATGTTTTACAGAGTTCAGAACAAACAATAAATTATAAAAAATATATATCGCAACATATATATTTAAAAATAATAATTTAAACAGATTTTTTTTTCCAAAAAAATCTATCAATTTCATTTTTATCATGTGTAAAATGTTTTACATTTATATAATTCATCACATTTTAAATATATTTTTAAAAAATTATAACATAAAATATATTATCAAAACATATATAAATTTAATTTTTAAGTATGTATTTATAGTTAGAAAAAAATATAGCTGCATTTTGTGACTTTAATCTAGTGCAAGACACCACCAAGAAACAACGTGTGAGTCTGAAAAGGATGAAACCCAAATTGGAATGTAACGCCCAAAAATCCCCACTTATATAGGATCTTTTCCAGATAAAAGTGGTGCATTGGATTTTGAGATGGTGAGAGAATATGAAAACACAAAACACGAACAAAACAGTGCATATGCTTGGTTAAATACACATATAATTAATCCAATAGTTTCTTTTTTTACTAGTTTTTCTCTAAACACAGTCTAAGATTTTGATCACATGAAGTAACAAATATTTTTATGTACGTGAAATATTATGTGATTTACTATAATAATGGGATATGAAAGGAAAAACAGGCTTTTTAATTAAAATAAAGATTACATATACATGGGTCAACACACTTTGAATCATATTGTGGGGTAAAAAATGGAAAGTTGATCGGTTTTGGGGAAGACGGAGAAGATCCATGACTGAAGGGAGTGAGCTGCATGTGATCACATCGATAGTCGATGTCCTCGTAGTGCATGGAAGTTTTGGAAGAACTAGTAAAAGATGATGGATATAGAAGGTCTGATGGTGGTCATTAATATACAATTGATCGAGTGGAAGACCATGTTGAGGGACTGGAGCATCCAGTGGATAGATAGGAGAAAGGAGAGTAGTGCGTCCATGAGCTCCGTTATGAATAAAACTACCAGGACTCAGACCAAATTGGATTTCAAGGCTCTAGTGTAGATGGAGGAGCTTGGTAAATTGTGAAGGATAATGAGCAAGACATGGAAGAAAATGGATAAGGATGAGGTTCGTAGCATTGAGGTGGGAGATTAAAGGGGACACGAGCCCGAAGATAACACTAAAAAATATTTAACTTTTTCCAACATGGACATATCTATTCGTAAAAGTAAATTTTCTATTGTTAAAAAGTTTTACCAACACATATGTTCCTGTCACTAAAATTTCTGTAAAAACTCTATCGCTATATGTTATTCTGACAAATAAAATAGTTCTATTACAATAATAATAATACCAATAGATAATATATATATTGGTTAAAGTTTTTTGTAATGGATTCTTATGACAATTTTTTTTGGTAATAATATGACCAACATATAATATGTATTTATAAATTACATTTGAATAAAAATTATAAATTTTTATTATTAGAAAAATTTCATATTATATTTGTTAATTTCACATATATAATTAATCTATTTTAATTATTAAACCAACGATGACTTAAAAGAATGTTCAAACATAGAAAAAACATAATTATATTAATAATTAAAACCAATACAAAATGAAATACAAAAACAAATGATTCATCACCCAATAGAATCCACCTTCAAGTACAAGCGACCCATTCATTCCCAAGACCCATTCATGCCCCAATACCAATGAGCCAGCTACAACACCAATAACTCATCCATTCCCCAAGTCGAGCGAGCCAACTCTAGCTATACCATAGCCTTTAGTGCACTAGCACCAACTCACCAGCACCAGTGACCCATCCATACCCCAAGAACATTGAGCCATCTCCAGAAATAGTGAGAAACCTCAAGTAATTTCCACACCACAGCCTTCAGCTCCAAGATCTCTACCACACACAACCAAAGAGCACACAAAAACTGAATCAGGTCCAGTATTAGTGAGAAACAAAATGAGTCAGCTCTAATACTTCACAGAAACATCATGTCACTATTATTACACACCCTTCAACTACAATATCTGCATCACAAACCACCAAAAATTATACCCACAAATCAGTGAAAAATATTATCATGAATTGAAACCAAAATAGAAAAAAATAGAAGTATAAAAAAATGACCTGCGTACTAAGAATTTTTCATCACCCCTGTTGACGTCTCAATTAAAATCTAAATGATTTATGAAAAGGATAGAACTTCTAGATATTGGTATTCAAATAGTTAATTAGGTATATCCAATGCATGTTCAATGAAAAAAACACCCCAACAAGTGGGAGAGCATAACAACTAAGATTAAAAAACAAAAAATCACCATTTACCACATTTTTTTACAATACATAGACAAGGTGTAACAAGAATACACCATCAAGAAATTTTGGGAGATACATTTTGATATTAAAAAAAACACATATTAATGATCACATTAAATCAAAACTACCTGAAATCATTACCGCTCATGTAGAAAAAGTAGTCATGTTATGTTACTCCATAAACTACTTAATCATATGGTTTTAACCTTATTGGGGGGGGCATTCAAGATTGACCTATTTCACTTCAACTGGACATGCACAATGCTCAAGATGCTTGCATATCTATTTTTATGTAAAATAATCCAATGTGATGAGATGAATCAACTAGATCAACAAAAATATCGTCAACTCCATGCAATTTATATTTTATTTAAAATGGATAGAAATGACCATGAGTGACAAAACTGCCATGAAAAAACATTAAATTCTGAAATTCATACAAAAACCCAACTCACATGAAGTACAAAACCTCACTCCAGAAAAAACATGCTGAAATCCATTGAAGAAAATATATACTAATCAGAGTGAAGAAACATTACACTCCACTAATTTCATAATTTTCAAAATAAATTTAAAAGGGTCATCAAGAAATAATTACTAGCATCTGATTAATCCAAAAATCAATTTTCTATCGAAGAAACCATTATAAAAACCAATCTTTAATGACTTTTTAGATCAACATAGCCTATTCCATGAATCTCCAAGAATCATCAGCTATCAATATTAAACACATGTGTTCTATATAAAGTTCCATCAAGAAGAAAATAAATTGTCCAAAAGAAAATATACCAGTGAAGGTAAAAAATAATAATGTATCTTCAATAGGGACATGATATGTAATTATCAATGTAAAGAATGAAGCCATTACTCAACAGTCATCCTATATCGCATCTACAAGTTGTACAGCTACATGTAAGTTTTCTATTGTTTAAATCTATTATGATTTTATGTATTACGTAATTATAGAACATTTTATAATGTGTCCATACTATATCCATACTGGTAGAGGCATACAATATAGGTTTATGGAATTTATTCTTAACAATGAATATGATACAGGAAGGTAAGATAGATTATAACTATATGAACTTCAAAACCACCCCAAACATTACAACACTAGGAATTTAAAAACCAATGGTAATTTCTATAGACAGCATAAAAACATTATAGAAATAAAATTATAATAATCGAAATAGGGTGAGATCAGATAATGATTTACCAAGAAAGTATATCTAGTTAGCTTGAGTTATCCTCCCTTCATATATAAAGGGATCTAGCACTCATATTTGATTTTATCTAGGAATAATCCTTCCAAGATATGGAATTTTTTTTGAATAGCTATGAAGTCGTCATCATCCAACCTCTTTCCTTAAGTAGCAGCATCATTGTAAGCATAACCACTCCTCTGAGAATCACCATTATCTACCCTCATCAAGATATGATAAAATAATTTTCTATTGACTACTAACATCCATGACAAAAAGATCCTATTGAGGGAAATATTCCTGATGAATCTGCACCTTCTACTGCATATCCCCCTGAACAAAGAAAACATGGTTTGATTTAAAAGAATCAACACCTAGATATTTATAATTTCACATTTGTGAGCCCATATGAAATCCAAAATCTTCAGGCTAATATTTACCATCATTATCCTATTGTAGATTAGCAAAAGAACCAAGGAGGTTCCCTTGATCCTGAATTCAGTACTCCCCAGCTTAAATTCCCATTGTTACTTGAGTCTCAGAAGAAACTATATAATAACAAGTCCACTAGGATTGATGAAGATCCTTAGCTAACCATAGGGAGTACATTTTTTGACCTCTCATTACTTTATCTCTAAGGCCCTCATGCAACGACCCAAAATCCAAGAATCCATACCTGATAGTTTCCTACTTAGTAAAATCCTCTTGAGACAAAAAAGTTGTAGGAAACTGCCCCAATTTCATTTAAGCTAGCCCCTACCTTAAGAAATATAACAAACACCTAAAGTGAAGCTATGAAAAATATAAGCGTCAAGATAAATAAACATAAGAAACCATTCCCAGAACAGAGTACCAACATCAAGCACAAATACATATTATGGATAAAAAATACCAGATAAATATATATTGTATTCGTAACAAAAAATGATATAAATTTATCAACATGAATAACCAAACTGAAATTAGTTATTGGAAATGCTACTGGAGGGTGATTTGGGAACCAAAACAGAGAAGTGAGATACGAGAGAGCTTCATCGATCAACCGATGTCGACATGAGGATATTGGGAATCCTATTGGAGGTTGATTCTCCCAAGGAGATTTTGTTTGAGGAAGATGATCAGGAACATGGATGGGGTTTGTGCGGTGATGTTAGTTAGTGAAGTTAGTTAGGAACATGGAGGGGTGTTCTTGAGAATATGTCTATAATGAAAGCCAGTTGGTAACAGCGAAGGGGTTCATGTAGGAGTTCCTTGAGGAATGTCGTCCCTAGGGAATGCCAACCATGGGGAATGCCCTCTATGGTGAACAACTAACATAGTGAGGTAGGGTTTAGAGAGGTAGATCATTTAAATGAGTATGGGGGGGGGGTCCTTTTTGGACATATTAACTTTTTTCATATATATTTATCATATATATATTTTCACAAAATGATATGCTTTAAATATGTAATATATATATATATAGATATATGTATATATATGTTTGTAGCAGTAACTAACAACAAAGGAATCATTTATAGATAAATGAACTATTTTTATTATTATGATATGACAAAAGATTTGTTGGTATTGAAATATTAATTTAAATAGTCATATCTATTGGTAAAAATAATTATTGGTACCTATAGTCAATATCAACAGAATTTAATATCTGTTGGAATTAATAATTTTCACCAACGAATATATTTTCTATCGGTGATTTTTTATTGGTAAAGATCGCTTTTTTATAGTGTATCCCCATGATGGTTCATAAATGCCATCTCCTACCTATAAATAATGAGAAAATACATAAAGAATGAGACAGATATAAGTGTCATGTGTGGTGTTTGGAAGTTCTTGGTTTCATGCCTTGCAATTAATATATTTTTGTTTGTTTTTGACCAATTCTTATGGTTATAATAAAAATGATGAGAAGGCTATAATCTTGGGAATCCTACTCAAAAATATAAAAAATACTGGACATGGTATGCGTAGTGTGGCACTCCAGTAGATGATTTAGCATTACGTTTATTTTAAATGGTAAAAAATTTAATTTTTAGAATACCACCACATCAACCCCTAATTCATTTACATCACATCCATTCAATTTTTTTTTTCAGTTCACAATCATTGATATGAAATATTCATCTCAAATCGAATTAGAATTCCAATTCATCTCAAATGAGATAGAAATGAATTAGGAGCTGACATAGAGATATTTCACAAATTAAATTTATTACCATTTAGAATAAACATAAAGTTAGATCATATATAGTCTCCCTCTGTGAGATTGTCTTACCTTTGTACCGGATACTTGAAGGCCATTTTGGTTGGAGTCCTGAAGGTTTTATTCATACCAGAGCTTATGGACACACCAACACAGTGTTCCACATGATCAATGGCCACTGTCGAACTTGTTGTATCCATGCCTATTCATTGTGAGTGGAGGGGAGAAGGAAGAATAAGGCACTACTACAAAAAAGACCTATATCAGTGCTAAAAAAGGGCTTTAACAGCACTGTAAAGCTCATCACTAATATAGGGGGGTCCCTTTTATCAGCGCTCTGAAAAGAGGTTTTAAAAATATCTGATAATGGTAAAAAATAATTTAAAAAAACATAAAAAAATTAAAAATAATACAGGGCTGTGATTTTATCAGTGCTTCACACCCCCTTAATCAGTGCTAGGAGGTCTTCCGCGCACTGCCCTTCACGCGCATCCTCATACGCACACACCCCTTTTGCTTCCACCCGAACTCGAACCCGGGACATCTCCCCTTTCGCGGATGCACCTTTACCACTATGCAATTTTGTTTTGTTCTCTATTTAATGATATATCTATATATATAGTTATATTTATTCATATATTGATATATATATATATATTCATATTAATATAAATATATTTATTCATATATTAGTATATATATATTAATTCGTATATTAATATATTTATATATATATTTTTAGTTATAATTCTTTATACGTATATTTATTTGTATATTTATATATACTTATAAGATTAGTTTTAAATAAATTTATGAAAAAATATGTTTTTTTGTATGTATATAAATAAATAAATAAATAAATACATACATACATAGATATATACAACACATAGACACACACTGAGAGACACACACACACAAACACATATATATTTATGAATAAAGACATATATATGTGTATTTGAAAAGCCATATAATGTACTTATAAAGATTAGTTTTAAATACATGTATGAAAAAATATGTTTTTGATGTGTGTTGATAAGTAAATAAATACATACATACATATATACATATATACAATACACAGACACACACATAGACACCCACACACACACAGACACAAATATATTTATGAATAAATACTTATATATGGGTATATGAAAAGCTATAGAATGTTAAAAGAAACATAACATATAATCCGAAATCCCGTTTCAACTCTACAACTAGTCTAATCGAAGAAAATGAAACAATATTCAATATGATATGTGGTACAGGCCTAACGGACATTCGGATCAGAAGTTATACTTGTTTTAATGTTAACAAATCGGGGTATGCCGACTAAAATCTCAATTTTGGAGGACATATGTGCCTTTTGTGGGATCTAAAAATTTGACAGAGGCTTCACCTAGGTTATCAGCGCATAGAGCTCGTCCCAGGCTTCGATTTGATATGCTGTAGAGTTCAAACAGACACCCGGATAAAAAATTATGGCCATTTGAAGTTTGAGTTACATTTTAGACATATTTTTGATCTTATATTAATTGTTTTGATTTTTTGTGTCCTCAAATTTTTATTAAATTATTTTTAATCGATAAAAATTATAAAATTATTAATTAATAATATTTTATTAAAATAATTTAAAGCCATTTTCAATAAAATTCTTATATATTAAATGTAATAGACTATTTACACGTATATAAAACATATTTAAAAATTTATATTATATTATATCCGAATAAATATATGTATATAAGAATAATTTAATTTTCCAGGTTTTTTTTTGAAATGTAAACTTTTTCAGCATTGATAAATCCCCCTTTTATCAGCGCTACTAAAAGAAGCACTGATAAAGGGGTAGTGTTTCCCCTGTTAGTTTTTGGCGTAGTGAGGGGAGGATGAGACACCCCAGCGGTGTCGCTTGGAGATCAAGGGGGGGGGGGGTGAAATAGGGTGCTGAAAGGAAGCTTGGTGAGGCGACTGCACAACTAAAAACGATAAGGGAGGGAAAAAACAAAAACAATGTTGGGGAGGAGGGAGGCTGTGTTGGGAAGACCGATGAGGGAATGTCCCACTCCACTAATATCAACTTTACTCCTCTTCCTTTTATTTCTCATCCCCAGTGCTATTTATAGTGGAATTTTTAGGGGTTACACTAGTATTAAAAAAAACATAAAACCATTAATATGAATGGCTCATTTTAGGGTCTTTAATATACAACATAAAGACATACAATAACGTAATAAAAGTGATGTAGATGAAAAAAATGTTTATTTTATGAAAAGATATAAAACATTGTGGGTGCTATTTATTGTGGGATTTGGGGGTGTTACACATATTAAGAAAATGTTCTTCCATAAATATGAATGAATATTGAGTGTATTTAACATTCACCTTATGAAGAAATAAAAAATGAAAAAGTGATATGAATGAAAAAAAATGAAAAAAAGGATTATATGAAAAAATTTGGGGAACAAAACATTGATGGGAATAGGTAAAAATTATAAAGAAAGAAAAATAATCAAAATAAATATATAGTATACAATTTCAAATATATATATAATGGAAAAATAGATAAATAAATATGTTTAGATATTAGGATAATTAAAATTATAAAATAAATTTAATTTATAAATAATAATAATATAGGTTATGTAGTCAATACAATTTCATGTTTTGCATTATTTCCATCAATTTTTGATTCATCATTACAACCATGTCATGCATTCAAGGAACAATTTTTCCTATCGTAGTCATTTGTGTCTCCTATAGAACCCAAAATTCCCACTAAAATAAAAAATAGGTCTAATAGTAGTTTTTTATCATTTTTTGGCCATTTAAACCACTGATAAATGTTGTGTGATGATTTCTTATAGTGTCATTTATTTGGGTGTTGCGAATCTTTTCACAAAGATTATTTTACAATAGTTTAAACCACTATAAAATATTTAGTGACCATTTTTCATTTTATTTTTATTTTCTTAAATTTATTATTATTATATATTTAAATATATATATATATATATATATATATATATTTGTATATAAATAATCATAAATATAAATCAATATCAATAAATATATATTTACATAAAAAAATTTCATTAAATAATATATATATATATTATTAAATATAACAATATTTATATAGACCCACATAATATAAATAAATAAATATATGTATATATAAATAAATAGAAATATATATTAATATAATTAAATGCATATAATTATATTTAAATATACAAAAATATAAATACATTTACATAAATATATATAAAGACATATATATTCTAATAAGGACAAATATATATAAATATATATATAAATATATAAATAAATACACACACATAGATACACACACACACACACAGATATATATAATTAAAGATATTTATATATAAATATAAAAATGAAAATAAATAAAAAACCATACAATGATACATCTATACATTGACACACATACTAATTTATATGTATTCCCACATAATATATATAAACATAAACAAATAAATAATATATCATATATGATATATGATAAATAATATATAATATATAAATATGCACACACACATATATATACATTTAATTATATATATATATCCTCATAACATAAATAAATATATATAATTATATACAAATATAAATAAATATATTTAACAAATATTTAAAATTAATAATTAATAAGGAATAATTAGAAAATAATTAAAATTTATAAATTTATAAATTTAAAATATTAATTACTCATTCTGAATTATTTAATATTTTAAATAAATAATAATAAGTTCTTATTAAATAAAAAATAATAAAAAATAATTCATAATTCATAATAAAAAGTATTAGAACATAATGTTATCAATGATAATAATAATAATAAAAAATAAACAATAAACAATATATAATTATAAATTTCAGAACTAAAAACATTTAAAAAATTAAATTAAATGCTGCCACTTTTTATTTAGTGGATGTTTAAATCAATGTGAAATGAACAACTACTAAATAAAAACCCATCATGAATTAGTTACGATATTCAAAAATTGCTGCTAAATAAATAAAAACTAAACATTTAGAATTAGTTTTGAAAACCGATGCTAAATAGAACGTCACTAAACAACATTTCTTTTTTAGTGTCCTTCCAGTATACTCATCACCATTTCTAATCTCATACACTTTACCTTATACCTTATTTCCCTAAGCACAAATGTATTTCCTTAAAAAAAAATCTCCAAACACGTCTACCTTGTGTTTCAAGATGTATTCCCACATTGTGACAACGTATTCATGCACATTAAGGACTAACTTTTATCAGTGCTAAAATACAAACTCTGATAAAGGTGGTACATTTATCAGCACTGAGATAAAGAACTAATAAATGAGGTTTTTTATGAATACTATAAAAGTGCTTATAAAAGCTAGTTTTTGTTAGTGTTTTTTATTGTTGATAAAGACTGACTTTATAAGTGTTTTCATAGCATTTATTTTTGATTTTTTTAGCACTAATAAAGGATCCCTTTATCATATTTTTTCATTGTGCTATTAAAATGTGACCCTCATAAAAAATATAAATTATATAAAATCACATATTAGTATATAAATATATTTTTCATGATATATATGAAATATATTTTCTAAATATGATTTATATGATACTAAATATTTATTGACACTTAATATATAATTTATTTAGTGAAAATGATTTCAAAAATAATTTGAAATTAATATTAATTTTTAATTTTTAAATTATAATTAAGATATAGTTATTTAATAACAATTTTTCGATAGAAAAAGTTAATGAGTTAATTAATATTATAAGATGAGTTGAAAACGTGACTTGAACTTCGAACAAACATAACTTTTGATCCAGATTTCCTCTTAGGATCAATGGGATATGAAATAGAATCTATGGAAGTTACCTTCATTTTCAAGACTAATGGGAACCCCAATATATGTATTTTCTAAGTAAAAATATGCATGAAAGACCTCCAAAAGTGTGTTTTTTGTTTGGAGACCCGGATATTTCAACATTTGATGAAATTTCTTCTTTTTTAAGAGGGTATTCTTGTACTTTTCTTATGAAGACATAATTTATATCCAAGGATTTTATTCGTATAGATATTATGGTGTTCAAATATTATAATTTTTCATATTTCACTACTACAAAATAGGGTTTTATCAGCGCTAATAAAATCTTATATCAGCGCTAAAAAACACTGATAATCAAGGCTCTATTAAAAGTGTGTCCCTTTTATCAACACTCAAAAAACCACTGATGTGTTCTAATTTTATTAGTGCTAAAAAGGGTGATAAAAGGGGAATTTAATCAGTGCTATGAAAAGTGATAATAAAAGGCATTGAAGGCCTTTTATGGATCCTAAACGGACATCTGGATAAATAGTTTTGACCTTTTGAATTTCAAGTAACATTTTTAAATTATCTTCAAATAATAACTAATTTATTAATCCATATGTCCTTTTGCGATCCATGAAATAATAAACCGAATCTATGTAAGATATCTTCATTTTCAAGACCCATGGGAACCCCAATCTCTATATTTTCTAACTAAAAAAAGGTCTGGAGGGCTTCCAAAACTATTTTTTTAGTTGGGATACCCAGATTTTTCAACATTTGATGAGATTTATTTTTTTAAGAGTGTATTCTTGTCCTTTTTCTATGGAGACATAATTTATATCGAGGGATTGGTTTCATATAGATATTATAGTGTTCAAATATTAAATTTTTTCATATTTCACTACTACAAAATAGGGTTTTAAAGCACTGATAATTGAGGCACACACCACCCCACCACCCCCCTACACCCACCTGTGCACCACTACCTCTGCTTGTATTTGAACCTGATACCTCACCCTTATGCGCATGTACATTTACAACTTGTTCATCTTATTTCATTCTCCCTTTATTGACGTATCTATTTATATATATATATATTGTTATATTTATTCTTATTGTAATATATATATATATATGTATTAATATATGTATATAGTTAGTTATATTTATATATTTATATTTATTTCTATTTATTTATATATATAAACTTAAATTTTTTAATCGTATATTTATTCGTATATTAATATATATTTATAATATTTGTTTTAAATACATTTATAAAATATTTTATTGTCTGTGTTTATAAATAAATAAATAAATACATACATATATAATACATACATACACATATATATATATATTAAATATATGTGTATCTTTAAGTATAATTATACATATTTATATATATTAAAATATATTTACATATATTATATATATATATATATTCATATGTTAGAATATATAGATAATATATATCAGTTTTTTAATACAGACACAAATTAATATATATATATATAGACACACACACATTATATAGGTATATAAATATTCATATATATTCATTTTAAATACAATAAATATAAGTTTATATTTAGAAAAGGCATATATATTGAGAAATACATTTTTTATGCAAATATGATTAATTATTCATCTATAAAATTAAATTTTTATGTGTGAATATAAAAAAATATGTATATATTGTTATATATTTGATTATAAATAATAGTAAATTGTTAAAAATGATAAAATTTTATAGCCATAATATCAATATCAATGTAATTCTATGGAAAAAATTTATTCTCCACTAAAAAAAGGGAAAATGATACCCTTAAATGGGGCTAAAATTCCAACCAAATATAAATAAATTTTCTATCCTGACTAAAAACTCAATTTTAGAGGCCTTGTGGGACTTTTTTCCAAAAAAATGTGAAATATGGATCTCGTATATCATTATAGATTAAAGACCATTGCATGCTTCTATTTGATATGCGGTAGAGTTAAAACAGACAATCGAATCAAAAATTATCGTTGTTTCAAGTTTGAGTTATGTTTTCAACTTATTTTAGATCTTTTTTTTAATTTTTTTATTTATTTTGTCACCATATTATTGTTAAAAGATTATTATTCAATAATAATTTGCACATTATCAATTAATAATATTTTTTTAAAATATTTTATAAGCCATTTTCACTAAATATTATACATATTTTGTGTAAATGTCTATTTATACTTATCTAAAACATATTTTAAAAATATATGTTATATATATATCAATATATATATATATATATTTATGTATTTATATATAATTTTTAATTATATTTTTGAAATAGACCCTTTGTCAACTTTAGTAAAAAAACAATACAAAGACCCCCTTTATCAGTGCTACTAAAAAAGTGCTGATAAAGATGGTCCCTTTAACAATGCTAAAAAAGTATTGATAATGGGTGTGCCTTTATCATCTCTAAAAAAAGAACTGTTAGAGAGGTACGTTTAACAAATTTTGTTTGGCACTGTTAGTGGGTGGCGCTGTGTTATTTAAAATTAAATACATACATATATATTGTCCAAGAAACATGATACCCAAATTATTGTTAGTGATTTAGATAGAGGTGAATGATATCTTTATTTTTTTGAATCTACTTTGCAAAACGCTAACACATGGCATTTAAGATATTATATTATGAGTTCCCACTATTTGTAATGAAGGTAGTCACATTACCTCTTTTCTTACATCTTTATGGGGTGGTTTGGATGGACTATGACCATCCCATGTCATGTGGTTTACTCGAAAATACAGTACACCTTAGATGTTGGTGCGTGTTCAAAAAAATGACACTCTTCCAAGTGTAAAAAAGAAAAATAGATTGTCAGAATTTTTATAGAAACTTATTTTTACCCACTACTTTTATCAATGCAAAACAACTATAATACATCATAAATAAATGTTACCCATTAAAAGAATCTTTTGAAAAACATATTAAAAAAATACATTACGAAATAAAAATTTATAATAATAAAATGCTATTTAAAATTCTATAAAATGGATATAAATTACAAAAGATAAAATAACATATAAAAAATATATAAAAAGTTGATATAATTTTTTTTATAAAAAACATAACCATATTAAAAACAAAAAATAGATAAAAAATAGTGATAAAAATTAATAATTAAAACATATCAATTTATAAAAAAAATTACAATGAAAATTATAAATATACTATATATCACTATTTTTTAAAACATTTTAATTTTTTATTTCATAAATAATATTGTAAACAAATATTAATAATATCATGTTTAAAAAAAAATTTAAATGAAAAAAATTAAAAATATATACTTAGAAAAATATAATAAAATATTATTGGAGAAATTTTTTTTAAAACTATTGTTTGAAAATAATAAAATTTTCTCAAATAAAGAGAAACTCATTATTTTATAAATGTATAAAAATAAATATTCTGTAAATTTTTAATGGTATAAAAATAATATACTTTAAAATTTAACTTAAAATCAAAAATACCAATTTCAATAAAAAATTATATTTTTATTTAAACAGGAAAATGTCAATGAAGAATTTCCATTATAAAAACATAACTAAAAAATAAATATAGAAAATTTAAATTAAATTTTAATAAATGTATTTATATGAACTAAAATTATATATAATATATTTTACATTTTTTACATAATTTTTATATAAATAATTAAATTTACCATTTAAAAATATATATAATACATGAATAAAAATTTAAATAAATATATAATTTTTTAAAAAATCATAATAAATAAATTTATAAAATATGTATATTTTTATAAATGCACTTATAAGTTATATTACATATATTTTTTCAAAAATATGTATAAATAACAAATATAAATCCATTAAGTGTTCCAGTCGATGTTCCAGTGGAAGTTCCAATGAAATTTCCAATAGAAGTTTCAATGGAAGTTCCAGTCGATGTTGCAAAATACAACAATAGTATATATATATATAACTAAAAAATATATTAATAAAAATTAAATTGAAAGAAATATATATATATTTAATTCAGTTATATAAAATATATATTGAATTTCATAAATAAATTTTATAAAAATAATATAATTTATCATTTAAAAATGTATATAATACATGAAAAAAATGTTCAAAATGTATATTTTTATGAAAATTTATAAAAAATGTGCCCATAAGATATATTGATGATATATTTTTCTAAAAAATCATAATAAATAAAAATTATAAATCCATTAAGAGTTCTAGTGTAAGTTCTAGTAAAATTTTCAAATGAAGTTCCAATGGATGTTCCACAATATAACAAAAGTATAAATTTATAATACTATACAATATATTAATAAGAATTAAATCTTAATGAATATATTTATATTAAATTTAATTATATATAATATATGGAATATATTTTATTCAACATCTAGACTAATAAAAATTATAAATCTATTAAAAGGAAGATTCACTAGAATTTCCAGTGGAATTTCCAATTGAAGTTCTGATGGATTTTCCACAATACAAAAAAAGTATATATTTATTAAACTATATAATATATTAATAAAAATTAAATTTTAATAAATATATTCATATTAAATGCAATTATATATAATATATGTAATATATTTTATTCAACAACTATAAAAATTAAAATTATAAATATATTAAGAGGAAGTTCTAGTGGAAGTTCAAGTGTAAGTTCTAGTTGAAGTTTCAATTTATGTTAAAGTGGAACTTCCAATAAAAGTTCTAGAATAAATTTCAATTTAAGTTTCAATGGATGTTCCACAATACAAAAAAATATTCATAAAACTATATAATATATTACTAACAATTAAATATTAATAAATATATTTTTATTAAATGAAATTATATATAATATATATTTTATATATTATTCAAAATCCGTATTAATAAAAATTATAAATCCATTAAGAGAAAGTTCCAGTAGATGTTCCAGTGGAGGTTCTAGTAAAGGATCAAGTGGAGGTTCTGGTGGAGGTTCCAGTGGAGGCTCTAGAGAAAAGTTTCTATGAATTTTTTTGCATAAAATGTAGTTTTTAGCTTTTAGAGACACATATATGTTAATAAGTTTATAAAAATTGTATTTATTACGATGAATAATAAAATTATAAATTTTAAAAGAAAATTTTAAATTTTTTTAAAGCAATAATAATTTTTTATGTTTATAAAAAAAATTCCATATTTTTTCATAAAATGTAACTTTTTATACTTTTTAATAAATCTTACTTTTTAAAAGTGAATAGTAAAATTTTATTATTTTAATTATTCTAAAAAAGATATTTGTTATACATTTATAAAACTACTTTTCTTTAAAATTATTAAATAATATTTATTATATTTATTCCAATAATTTGAAAAACTATTTTTTAAAGATAAATAATCTTTTTTTGAATGACATAAAACTTTTTTACAAAAATATTTCCTTTCATTTGAATAAAAATTATATTTATAATACAATAAACTCAATATTATTTCAAGCATTAAAAAAACTATATGAATTTAAGGATATAAAAAGAAAATGTAATAATTTTCTCCTAAATGATTAAAAAGTCAATTTTTATCACATATTTATTTTTAATTCATTTTAAAATATGTACCACAATTTTTTTAAACAAAAAATTACAGTTCAATTCCAAATATAATCGGGTTTAAAATTAAATCAACTAATTATTATTTAAAACGTTTAAAAAAATTGCACACTTAAAAATATTTACAAAAATAAATTCATTTTACTATAATAATCAAAAAATTGAACACATATTATTTGGTCATTTTTTAGTAAAGCATAATAAATTTTTTATATAACGCAAATACAATTTCATTTAAATATATATCAGGTTTTAAAATATATCACAATTTATATTATTTGTTTAATATAAAATATATTATTATAAATTTTTGAGAGTGCATTTTGTTGATTGGAGAGAGGGATAATCGTCCGTAATGTTTTTTACTTCAATACCAACATACCCCTTGTAACGTCCCCGACTCGGAAGCCACTAAACTGGTGCTTCGAGCTGGGTGGTTACATAACTTTAAGCATGCCTCCCCGTACGCCAAAGGCTGCTGACTAGAAAAGGGGGTCTATAGAGTCAAGTGGAGAGACTATACCCCCTTTTTATCAGAGTAAGCCACAACAGAAATAATAATAATAGAGGAAACAATAACTAATAAACAAGGAACATGTATAGAAACCATTTCCAATAATAAATCTTCCATGTCAAACTACAAGTGAAAAAGTGAATAAAAACCCAAAATAATGACAACAACCAATGTCCCCCAAATTGTACTGACTTCCAAGTCCGGATCCTCCACCAGATGCTACCCAAGTCCACACTATTATCTAGCAAGGACCCTTGCCCTTTTCCTGACCTGCAAACATGATGTCTGCTTGGGTACCCAATGGTGCCCCGAGTAGGGTGTGAGTACAACTAAATAGGCAACCACCAATGGTGTCTATGAAATATTTAGTATAAACAGGTAGTCCATGCAAAAGGAAAATGAATGATAATTGAAAATTAATTAATTAAGGTTCCATTAACCAATTTTGAGCCATATCCACTACCACTTCAATTACCATCCATTTATTATCGATTACCACCACTTACCATTTCATCACCTTTCTATGGGTATTCACATACATTATGTTACATCAGTATAAGGCCAACAATCACATGAAAGAGGGTAACCACATTGTTATCCTATCTCACTAGGACTAACCCCCTCATAGTAACTATACCTTCACCTCGAAGCCTCTATCCGGGTGGATGCAACCGTTAGGATAATAGATCATCAGTCCCCTTTCCTAACCTGTGCATTTAGGGAGGAGTTTAAAACCTCAGTCTTAGCTCCACCTGTGGGCGTAGATTCTCAAGTCATACCATACTCTATGAAGCCATGTGCACATGCTTATATATTCAAGTAACCATAAACCATTCAAACCATTTCCCATTGGAAAACACTATTCACAAAAACCCACATGGGAATCTACATCATGCCTTAACCCATTAACACATCACCGTTTTACATCATTTATCCATTTACCCAATTCCCATGTGTTATGCCTATCTCACTAGGCCTTCAACACTAGACTCATATCCTATCCCATTATGGTCTTTAATCATTTTACACATTAAACCGCTTAACTCGTTCTTCATTCCATGTATCAACCATTTAACCCATTCCAACAACCCTTAGGTTGTTACCAAGTCTAGGTGTTCCCCCTAACTTCTATTACAAACTCACCCAACCATGACAACATGTTTTTCAAGGGATCTAAAATTTATTGCAACTAGGTCACTTGTTTAATATCGATCCCTAAGTCCGGGAAAGCCAGTACATCCCTTGGATGGCCCTAAATTAGATCAAGTAAATCTCAACACATACCACGGGGATCGTGAGGGTTCCCATTTTCCATTTTAAACACCATTATTACCAAACATTCCAAGGTTATTCAAAACATAACCAATGTAAAACAAAAAACACAACTAAACATGTAAAAATACCCAAATAACAATGGGATATCATTTGTAGACCACCTACCGAAAAACCACGGTTGAACACAATCTCAATCTAGTCCTTAGACCTCAATCCAACCAACCATTGGAGATTCAAACTGAAAATCACTCATAAGATAGGGTTTTAGAGCTTTGAAAAAAGAGGGAGAGAAGATATGAACCCTAAACCAAAAAGAGAATAAAGGATGAGATTAGCCTCACCCAGAGCTTTTATCCACAACCAACTATAGGTTCCAGGTGCAGCGGAAGCACGTTGGTGGGTTAGCCAAACATTAATTATAAAGTTAAACAACATTTAATTTGAGATCCGTCATGATATAAAATGCATAATCTTTGGAATAGAATGAAGAACTAAAAGAAAAGAAGAGTCCTGGAACCCTTGAGGAGGATCATCATATGTTGATTATAATTAATTTAATTAATGGATAAGAATTACCTCATTGGAATTTTTTCTTCGTTGATGTGTCCGGTCACAATTCGGTGATCCGTCGTTGCGTCGTAGAATCCAAGTGTAGGATTCCTCTAGCGGTGATCCACACGTGATTCACGTATCTCTGGACGTTGCCGAAGGGATCTCCGGGTGCTAGTGCGGAAGAACCTTCGCTTGCGATGTCTGCCTTCGACCGCCTTGATCCGGTGGAGGATCTTGCTCTCGTAACTTGAGGGAATTCTTAGTGGAAAGGGAATTCTCTCTTGGCTTTAGAGTATTTCCAAATTCATTGTGCACAACAATGGATCTAAAAAATATTGGGGTTGTGATGATATTTAAAATTGGGTATGAGGTTAATAGAGTTATGACAATAAAGAAACGCGTTATGCGTTTTATTTATTTCATTAACTCTTATTGAAAACCCCCATGTAAAATTATTAATTCCATGACATGCGCCCACACTGATTATAATAAATATCATTTAATAAAAAAATATTAAATCCTCAAAATCCCAACTGGAAAAACCACACGGCGTGTAATAATTAATACACGGCGTGTACTTGGTTTCTATAAAACTACACGACGTGTATATTTAATATAAAAAGCGTGTACTTTTATTTTTCAATTTTTCTCCACCACATTTATTAGACCTTGAGTAATGACTATTTATTTATTAAATAAATGTAACTGCATTACTCGCTAATAAATATATTAATTCTTCTACAATATATTCTCTTGAATAACTACTGTCAAAATAAATGCGATTAGAAATCCTTAAAAAATTATTAAACCACAGTCAGGAATAATATTTATTTAACTTGTTAAATTAATATTTAACTGAGATACATGGACACACTTAGATTATGACCCTCTAGGCCTCTTTCTCAGTGGCATTAGGCTGAGCCTACCTAATGTCCAAGGTTAGCGTCTAGCAACACGCCAAGGAACCCATAGATAAAGAATTTAACTCCACAATGACGTGTCATCTCCTACGAACGCTTACCGTGTAATATAATCCCTTTGTCTCGATATATCCAATCAAGCGGGTTGCATGCTAGTTCCATCAACTCATGTGCTTGATTATTATTTCTTTGACTTCCCGGAATTGAAATTTCCCATACCTTACCATGACCATGGATTTATTTAGGCTATATCAATTCCATCAAAGGTCTTGAGATATCTACTTCCGTTATGGAACGAAAGGGACAAATCCTTTCTCGCATTATCTATTAATACGTTATTACTCGTGACGCACCCAACATATCCTACCTCGCTGCGAACAGTGTGCCGTCATAGTTTTCGTCAATACATCTAAGTGTGCGAGTTGTAATACCCATTAATAATAATCTTAATGTCTAAGGACCAATACACACATCCGCAGATAGGAACATCCAATGACACTATGAAATGTGGATTTCCTACTGGTGGGTCTTGTTTTCATAATATCCTCCTAGATATTACCAAGGGCGCACACCATGAGAAGGTTCCTCAATGTTTTATGAGTCCTCACCCCTAATGACCTGTATTATTTGTGTCCCTCAAATAATATCATCCAGCCATAGAACATACATTCAAGAACAGTGTTATGGCACTTCCGGGTTCTCATCATAGCAGGGATCCGCTATGACCCTTTAATGAAAAAACTATCCTTAGGACATTATCACATGACATGTCACGCAGAAGAACAATAAAGATATGATAAGGCTCTTATTTAATGAAAAAAGTACAAAGTAGTTGGTTCTAGACCACCAACTCCAACAAACTCCAACTTGGACTAGAGTCAACTGCTAACAACCTTTAACCCGCTAGCTCTCACATGATATTCATGCTTCTGTTGAGATAGGCCTTTATTCATGGGGTCCGCCATGTTCTCTTCCGTGGACACTCTACTCACTGCAACTTCACTCCATTGATAGAAATCCCTCAAGAAGTGATACTTCTGGAGTATGTGCTTTGTCCGTCGATATGACCTTGGTTCTTTTTCAAGATCCACCGCTGTATTATTATCATAGTACAATGTAATGGGATATTTACTTCTAGGAATCCTATCAATCTCCTGGACATAGTTCCGAATCTAGATAGATTCATTGGCTACATCAGAAGCTGTTATATACTCGGACTCCACTGTAGAATCAGCGACAACTGGCTTCTTTGAACTCTTCCAGCTCACAGCTCCTCCATTGAGACCGAAAACATATCCAGATTACGAATTTAGATCATTCTAATCTGTTTGAAAACCAGAATCAACATGCCCTCTGATGAAAAGCTCCTCATCTCCTCCATGCATGAGGAACATATCTTTAGTTCTTCTCAGATACTTAAGGATAGTCTTAACAGTAGTCCAATGCTGTTCTCCTGGATCTACTTGATATCTACCTACCATGCTCAGTGCATAGGCAACATCAAGCCTGGTACATAACATGGCATACATGATGGATCCTATAGTCAAAGCGTATGGGATATTGCTCATCCTATCATTCTCCTGTTGTTTCAGGGGACACATTTTCTTTGAAATATGTAAGCCACGTGACACTGGAACCAATCCCCTCTTGGATTTTTCCATACTAAATATTCTTAGTATCTTATCAATGTATGTACCCTGACTTAGTCCAAGCAGCCTCTTGGATCTGTCACGAATGATCCTGATTCCTAGAATGTAGGCTTCTTCTCCTAAGTCTTTCATTGAGAAACACTTTTTCAACCAGTCCTTAACTGACTGTAAGGCTGGTACGTCGTTTCCAATAAGCAATATGTCATCAACATATACCACTAGGATGATGACCACATTCCCATTAAACCGCTTATAAACACATGGCTAACATTCGTTCTTAATGAAACCAAATTCTTTTATGGCTTCATCAAAATGAATGTTCCATGACCTTGATGCTTGATTCAATCCCTAAATGGATTTCTCCAACTTGCAAACCCATTTGGATTCACTTGGTGTCACAAACCCTTCTGGTTGTGTCATATCGACATCTTCTTGAAGGTTCCCGTTAAGGAATGCTGTTTTGACATCCATCTTCCAAATCTCATAGTCATGGTAAGATGCTATGAAAAGTATGATTATTATGGATTTAAACATGGAAACTTGCGAGAAGGTTTCATCATAGTCAATTCCTTGATGCTGTCTGAATCCTTTAGACACTAGCCTTTCTTTATAGGTGCTAACTTGACCTTCCATGTCCATCTTTCTTTTGAATACCCATTTTCATCCAATAGGATTTACATCAACTGGCTCATCGAACAGAACCCAAACTTTGTTCTGATACATGGAATCCATCTCATAATTCATAGCTTCTAGCCATCTTTAAGCTTCTAAGCTTTCTACTGCTTCCTTTTAGGAGAGTGGTTCATCATTGTCCAACAATAATGATTCACCATCCTTGGCGACTAGGAAACCAAATCTCTCTGGTTCCCTTACCTCTCTTGAGATCATATGCAGAACTTTTGTTTCTGGAACCTCTTTCATGGGGACCTGTGGAACTTGTTCCTGTACCAACTCCTGTGTATCTTGAGCATCAACTTCGTCGAAGTCAATCTTTCTCCCACTATCCTTCTTGAGGATGCGCTCCCTCTCAAGAACGATGACTTGTCTGGTGATAGTAACTTTCTTGTATTGAGGGTTATATAGGTAATATCCTTTCGTTTCCTTGGGATATCATATAAAGATACACTTCGTGCCCTTGGTTTCTAGTTTGTTTCCAGAGAAGGCCTTAACAAACGCCTCACATCCCCATACACGTGTGTGTGATAAAGTGGGTTTTATTCTATTCCATAACTCGGATGGAATTCTATTTTCCGCCTTATTTAGTACTCAGTTTAATGTGTATGCTGCAGTTTGTAATGCATATCCCCAAAAGAATAATGGAAGATCCGCATGACTCATCATCAACCTCACCATGTCCAACAAGGTGTGGTTCCTCCTTTCACTAACACCATTCCACTATGGTGTATAAGGAGGAGTGAGCTGAGATAGAATCCCAGACTCCCATAGAAGATTGATGAACTCTTGGTTCAGATATTATCCACCTTGATCTGATCGAAGCTTCTTTATCTTTTTACCAAGCTGATTCTCAACTTCATTCTAGAATTCCTTAAATTTCTCTACGGACTCTGACTTATACCTCATTAAGTAGAAATATCCATATCTACTCAAATCATCAGCAAAAGTAATGAAGTGAGAATATCCACCTCTATCATCTATTGAAAATGGTCCACACACATCCGTGTGTACCAATCCTAGAAGCTTTGTGGCCCTTTCACCTTGTCCACCAAAAGGCGGCTTGGTCATTTTTTCCATGTAAACAAGCATGACATCTATCAAGTGGTTTAATCTCAGTAGAGTCTAAATTGCTATCTTGACAGAGCTTTGTCAAACGCTTCTCATTCACATGACCATGGTTGTGATGCCATAACTGGGTGATGTATGAGTCATGTGAGTTTGTTTCGTTATGGATTTCCAACACTTGGTTTTCATAATTCAATACATACAAACCATTATTTAAATGTGCCATACCATAGCATACGTTATTCTTATAAAATAGACAACCCTTATTTCCAAATTTGAAAACAAATCCATCTATATCCAAACAAGATATAGAAATTATGTTCTTGGTAACACAAGAAACATAATAACAGTTATGTAAAACCAAAATCATCCCAGTCGGCAATGAGAGGTGGTAGTCGCCAAAAGCCAACGCAGCCAGCCTTGCGCCATTGGCAGCTCAAAGACCCACCTCTCCTCTGGAGATATTTCTAAATCAACATTGTTCCTGCATTTGAATACATATGTGATCCCCAGAAGCTGTATCTAATACCCAATGTGTTGAAATAGAAAGATTTCACTCGATAACAAACACACTTTTAGCATCCCCATGCTTCTAGGTGCAATTCCTCTTCCAGTGGCCCTGCATGCCACATGAAAAACACACTGCCTCCCATTCCTTTCCCTGGATCTGGATCTTCCCCTTCATGGAGGGACGGTGCTCAGGGGATTCATACCTTTTATAAGTCTTTGTCCCTTTTCCTTGTCCTTCATTTTCTTGTTCACCATAAGGACCGCGGGTTTGGCACGCCCAATGCCCTTATCTACCTGGCGAATCAAGGTCAGAAGCTCTGATAGACTCTTCTCATTGCCGCTCATGTTATAGTTGAAAATGAAGCTATATAAGGTCTTAGGTAGTGATGATAAGATGAGATATGTATGCAACTCATCTGGGAATTTAATCCCTACGATGTCCAGGAATTCAATATAGCCAATAAGCTTGACTACATGAGGCCCAGCTAGCACAGACTATCCAAGATACGTGGTAAACAAAGCATTGGAGATCTCATACCTCTCCTTCCTCACCTTCTATTGGTAGAGATATTTAAGGTGAGACATCATGCTATACTCGTCCATCTTTTCATGTTGCCTGAAGAGCTCATTAGACATGGACGATAGCATGAAACACTAGACATCTGTGGCATCATCCATGTGTTTCTTGTAGAGAGATAATTCCTCATCAGTAGCCTCTTTCCTAGGCGCAACTGGAATAGGCTCTTCCAGCACATATAATTTCCTTTCGTTGCGAAGGATGAAGCGTAAATGCCTCTACCACTCTTGGAAATTGGTGCCAGTGAGAAGGTTTTATTTTTTGAGTATGGTGCGCATTGATATGTTTGAAGTCATTTTCCTTCCGTTTCTACAAATTAAGATGAGCAAAGGTTTAGTACTTTATTACAAAAATTGAGACAAATAAATAAATTAATACTTAATAGCCTCCCACTATTTTATCGAAATCCAATAGCCCTCCCCATTGACTTCAGAATATTCTGTTTCATGAATATTCTAGTGGAAAGGATCCATATTGCCCTTTGTATTACCCCAAATAGGGTTGTTCAAGAAACTTGAAGGGTTTTAGGTAGGCATTCCAAATGCCAACTGCATTAACTCATAGCTCCTTGATCCACTGAGTGGACTCCCCAATCCTGAAATCCTTTTTGGATTTCCTCAACCTTTACCTCTTGGTCACAACAAGTCCTACTGTGGCAGTCAACCCTTGATGCGAACCTAGTCAAGTCATCCCAAAACCTTTAATTATAATTCCCTGATAATTTAAAGCACCCCAACTAGGGTTGTTCAAGCACTTTGTACTGTGGTTTGATTCTAACCAAGATTATGGAAGGCTATGTCAACTTAATATTTATTTTGTGGGATTCTATCCTTATACGTAAATTTCTATTTTATTATCTTTGATTACATGCTTGTTAATATTAAGTGGGATATACTTAAGTGATTAACCATGTCTAAGATAATATTTCTGTATAAGCCAGTTTTATTTTAGTTCTATCTTGCATGCTCGTTTAATTCATTAATTGTGTGATCGTGACAACACACCCACAATAAATAAACCATGCAACTGATAGAAATAAAATAAATGGTATGATCATGAGCTTTTCTTTTGGTTAGTTTATCTAGCAGTTGATAATCTAACCCAAGACCTAGGAGAGAAACACCTTGAACCTTTCGGGTTCGTGTTTATAGCTTTCCACCTGTCCACCTTTGTATCTCCTTGGATTGGTTTCACCTTGGCTCCTGACTTGAGCCACCTCCACTAGCTTGGGAGCTCCATCCATTACATATGCATTTATCTCACACGCAGGTGAGGGGTAAAAGGGGTTTTTACATAAAAGAATCCTTGGGCATGCATGCCCTACATATTAATGAGGATATGGCTCGCAGGCCAACAAATTTAATTTAAATATATAAATTAAAAGAAACCATTCACATACAAAGGTTTAACTCTAGCTCATGATCATCCAAAGATGCAATGATATTTACACATAAATAAAACTAGCATTCAATTCTTTAATCATTCTTGTTTAAGATAAATCATGCTCGAATCAATTAATTATCTTTAATTAATCAATACTTTTATCTTAAATACCATTTCTAAATTTCCTTGAGATCCTCATCCATCATAATTTTAAAAAAAAGAAATTCATTTAAAATTATCCTTGTACGTAACTTGTACCTTGGAGGAAACCCAGTGAATTCCCATTTATTACGCAGATGTTAAATTAAACACATATATATAAAACACATATCACGTGTTGTGCCTCAGCTTTATGCCTGCACCATGATACACGTCTCAAGGGTTTGTATAATATAATAATAAATTTTAATAAATCTGCGTAATTTGGGAGAGTACACAGCGTGTAGTTCCGACTATACGACGTGTAATTTTCTTCACCGTCCATCTGAAGTACACGTCCGGGGACAAGGCGTGTTAATGTACTTCAGAAATTTTTGGAGTACACGGCATGTACAGTGGGACACACGCCGTGTAGTTTCCGTATTACATGGTTTCCAGCCGGGCAGGCCGTGTACGGAGTACATGACCCAACCCTAACCTAAAGGAACTACACGACATGTTCATTGGACCACATGGCGTGTATTCCGGAAACCATGTGCCAACTGTTTCTAGTCAACACACAGTGTCTTAAATTCTTAGAAAGAATCCAATACATGGACGGTTTTGGCAGATCAGTCAATGCATTGAACCTAGACTACACACCGTGTACTTATGAATACACGCCGTGTATTCTGATGTTATACGGCTAGAAACATTTGGCTCCTCCAGATGAGTTCCTCTATTTTATTTTAATCAAAATTAAAAGAAAAATTCGTTTCTTTGAGGTGAACGAGAAACGAGGGAGGAGGAATAGATCTCGATATTCAGATTTCCAGAACAATTAAAATTGAATTGAAATAACTATATTATTACATGCGTAAGTTACCAATGAAAAACTAAATAATTATAATCAACGATATAACCTCCCTCTGATACCACTTGTAGGTTCTGGGCGTAGTGGAATCGTGTTGGTGGGTTTTCACAACTTTAATTTTAACGTTAAACAATGTTAAATCCGAGATCCGTCACGATATAAGATGCCGAATATTCGGAATAGAACGAAGAGCAAAAAGAAATGAAGAGTCCCGGAACCCTTGACGAGGATCATCATATGTTGATTATAATTAATTTAATTAATGCATAAGAATTTCCTCATTGGAATTCTTTCTTTGTTGATGTGTCTGGTCATGATTCGGTGATCCGTCACTGCGTCATAGAATCCATGTGTAGGATTCCTCTAGCGGTGATCCACACGTGTGTCATGTATCTCTGGACGTCACTGAAGGGATCTTCGGGTGTTAGCACGGAATAACCTTTTCTTGCGATGTCCGCCTTCGACCGCCTTGATCCGGTGGAGGATCTTTCTCTCGTAACTTGAGGGTGTTCTTGGTGGAAAGGGAATTCTCTCTTGGTTTGAGAGTATTTCCAAATCCGTTTTTCACAATAAATGCTCTACAAAATGTTGGGGTTGCGAGGATATTTATAATCGGGTTTAAGGTTAATAGAGTTATGACAATAAATAAACGCGTTACACATTTTATTTATTTCATTAACTCTTTTTGAAAACCCCCATGTCAAATTATTAATTCCTTGACATGTGCCCACGCTGATTATAATAAATATCATTTAATAAAACAATATTAGATCCTCAAAATACCAACTAGAAAAACTACACGGCATGTAATAATTAATACACGGCGTGTACTTGTTTTCCATAAAACTACACGACGTGTATATTTAATATACATGGCGTGTACTTTTATTTTTCCATTTTTCTCCACCACATTTATTAGACCTTGAGTAATGACTATTTATTTCTTTAATAAATGTAACTACATTACTCGCTAATAAATATATTATTTCATCCACAATATATTCTCTCAAATAACTAGAGTCAAAATAAATGTGATCAGATATCCTTAAATAATTATTAAACCACAGTCGGGAATAATATTTATTTAACTTGTTAAATTAATATTTAACTGAGATACATGGACACACTTAGTGTGTGACCCTCTAGGCCTCTTTCTCAGTGGCATTAGGCTGATCCTGCCTGAAGTCCAAGGTTAGCATCTAGAAACACGCCAAGGCACCCATAAAGAAAGAAGTTAATGCCGTAATGATGTGTCACCTCCTATGAATGCTTATAGTGTAATATAATCCCTTTGTCTCGATATCTCCAATCAAGCGGGTTGCATGCTAGTTCCATCAACCCATGTGCTTGATTATTCTTTCTTTGACTTCCCAGAATTGAACTTTCCCATACCTTACCATGGCCATGGATTTATTTAGGCTATATCAATTCCATCAAAGGGCTTGAGATATCTACTTCTGTTATGGAATAGAAGGGAAAAATCCTTTCTTGCATTATCTATTAATGCGGTATTACTCGTGACGCACCCAACGTATCCTACCTCGCTGCGAACATTGTGTCATCAAAGTTTTCGTCAATACATCTAAGTGCACGAGTTGTAATACCCATTAATAATAATCTTAAAGTCTAAGGACCAATACACACATCCGCAGATAGGAACATCCAATGACACTATGAAATATGGATTTCCTACTGGCGGGTCTCGTTCTCGTAATATCCTCCTGGATATTACCAAGGGCGCACACCATGAGAAGGTGCCTCAATGTTTTATGAGTCCTCACCCCTAATGACCTCTATTATTTGTGTCCCTCAAATAATATCATCCATCTATTGAACATACATTCAAGAACAATGTTATGGCACTTTTGGGTTCTCATCATAGCAGGGATCCGCTACGACCCTTTAATGCAACAACTGTCCTTAGGACATTATCACATGACATGTCACACAGAAGAACAATCATGATGTGATAAGGCTTTTATTTTATGAATAAAGTACAAAGTAGTTGGTTATAGACCACAAACACCAACACCAACAACACCAAAAATTCCTTAGGAATGAGGGAGATCGATCTCTTGGAGCACATGGGCTATTTGGTTCGTTCCTAGGGTGAAGAGGGAGGAATGGAGAGGAAATCCCGAGTGGGTTCATAAAATCTCAGTGTAGAAAACCTGTAATTTTTCCCAACTTTTAGAGGCCACAAGGTTTGGCCACACGGTTCAACAAACCATGTGAAAACCATGCGCTCTTTACTGTTTGGAGGAGGAGGGTAGTATGGTTAGCCGGGGCAGGCCACACGGTTTACCTAGGCCTTGCGCAAGCCATTTACCCAGCCCTGTCTTGCCCAGATTTCCTTTCTTTCGTGCCTCGAGCCCCTGGAACACACCAAAGGCCTCTCATGCTTTCATGAAACATTTTATAAACCAAAAAAACAATAGATTCCAACAAAATACAAAAAAAACATACCTTTCTAAAACCGTGATATTACAACCTCCCCACCTTATAACGGCTTGTCCTCGAGCCGTTCTACCAATCCTCATTGATCCACCGAAGAGAAAAGTTCGGGCCACTGAGCCTACATATCCGATTCTCACTCCCTATTTTCTTCATGAACTTTCTCATGCTGACATAGTATTCTAACTAATGGCACAAACTTTCCCCGCAATATCTTTTCACTATGATCCACCACACGAACAGGATGCTCCTAAAAGGACGCATCGACATCAGGCTTCATATCCTCAACATCAATCATGTGAGATGAGTTAGGGTGATACCATCGAAGCTATGACACATGAAAAACATCCTACATCCCACCTTACAACTGTGGAAGAGCCAACTAGTAAGCCACTAGTCTGATATCCCTTGCACAGTTTGATATCCTCAACCCACACCCCCAACGAAGTGTCAATTGACATAACTCCACACACCCTCTACACAAGTAGCCCCAACGCTACCATAAGTTGAGCAGAGATAAAAGAGTGCGTGGAACTAGTGTAAAACAACACACTAGAAAAAGTAGATGCTACAAGGATCGTACATAGAACGATCGGCGGTATAACATCGCCATCACCAGGTGAAAAATGAACTGCCAGAAGCTGACCTGCCCCTCTAACCTAGGCTTTGGCATGAGTACTCTGTGCTACATGGCCCTGCTGGCGTGAGCGATCTTTCCCTGTAGTCCCACGTCCTCCACCCCTGCCAGTACGACCTGTGGAGCTCCAACTGCCTGACTGATACAGGGAAATTGATCCCCTTCCTATACCTGGAACCCGCTTTTCACCATTATACTCGCCCACCTGCCCAGGTTTCCTGCAGAACCTATGCACATGTCGCATCCTTCCACACGAACGGAACTCAACTAGAGGTTAAGGAAACTAACCACGCATATTCCCCAGCATACCGAATAGATAGCAGAGCACTTAATTCCCACTTTGAGAGTCTGATACTCTCTTCCAGCCACTTTTCACACTTCCTCCATGATGTGAGCTCTCCTGGCGTTGCTTTTGACCATTGATAGCTGCACCGCTCGTCTGCCCCAATGGAAACTCAAGCACACCACTCGAAGCTCCCTTCAGGTTTCCTTCCGAGATCAATGCCCGGTCTACTACCTCTGCGAACCTCTTCATGAGGAAGATGTTAATTGGAGACCTGATATCATGTCTCAGCCAATACTAGAAATGAATTTCAACCACTGCCTGATCCCTTGTGAACACTGGGACAAAGCATCTCAAATTAGTGAAGCAGCTAGCATAGTACATCACTGATAGCGATCCCTGAGTTAGGCTCATAAACTCTATAGCCCGCTCCTGCCTCAAAGTCTTTGGGTAGAAATTCTCCAGAAACGTTTCCTGAAAAACATTCCACGACATTCCCTCATCCTACTCGATTTCAGCCTGAATGACCCACCAACGCCTTGCCTAGTCCCACAACATATTAGCGGCCAGCTTCACTCGCTTTTTGACAGGGGTCTCTAGATGATCCAGTATTTTTTGGACATACTATAACCAGAACTCCACTTCTTCTGGCCAACCATCTTCGGTGAAGGTCGACGGGTGCTGCAGCTAGAACTCCCTAGTCAGCTCAATCATTCTTTGTGTAACCCACTCTGGGTCTGGATCCATCATCTGCATAAGGCAATCCACATTCCCCCAGAACTAATCTTATCCACCTTCATGGATCGCCACATTTTCTTGTTCCTCTACTAGAGGAGTGTTCTCAGTAACATCATCTCATTTCCCAATTGGAAACTGACATTGTAGTGGAATTTTTATACAATGCCAAGCTAGATATTTAGAACGCGTGCCATAAAACATTCATGGATCCATCACAAAATACTCCTTACTAGACACAACAACCCAAAAAAATTTACAAATTGTTTCGAACCCTATTATTCCATTAAAAATTATTTAATGTTCATTCATTCTTACACACTTATGTTATTTCATTCATCTCATCATTTCATGATTTTATGAAATGCATGATGCATCCTACTTTTCCTACCTCAGAAACCCACCCCGTTCGTGTGACCAATACAATTCATGTCACCAATCTTCCTAGGTTCTTATAGTGATGAATGAAAGAAATTCCTCGTGTCGTTAAGGCCACAAGCCAATATTATTAAACTATCACATCAAACTACAAGTGCATCACCCAACGGTGAAATATCATCAACTATAACAACATACATCCAAGAACAAAAATTCCCACCCAGAGTGACTTGGGTTTCCCTCGTACCTGGGTTAGCTACTCCCAAGCATGATCTCATTACCAAGGCCCGTCACGTCTTAACCCTTGGCTACCAATCCCAAATAACAGGACATTAGGGAAGGAGAAGAAAGGCCACCCTTGATACCACTATGTAACATCCCCGACTCAGAAGCCACGAAACCGGTGCTCTGGGCTGGGTGGTTACATGACATTAAGCACACATCCCCGTATGCCAAAGGCTTCCGACCAGCAGTGGGGGTCTATAGAGTCAAGTGGGGAGACTATACCCCATTTTTATCAGATTAAGCCACAACAGAAATAAACAAAATAGTGGAAACAATAACAAAAAAACAAGGAATACGTATAACAACCATTTCCAACAATAAATATACCATGTCATACTACAAGTGAAAAAGTGAACAAAACCCCAAAATAAAGACAATAACCAAAATCCTCAAAATGGTCTCAACTTCCATGTCCGGATCCTAAACCATGTGCTACCCAGGTCCACTCAATGATCTAGTAAGGAACCCTGCCCTTCTCCGGACCTGAAAACATGAAGTCTGCTTGGGTACGCAAGAACGGCCTGAGCAGGGTGTGAGTACAACTCAGTAGGCCACCACCAACGGTGTCTACGAAATATCCATCATAAACAGGTAGTGAATTCAAAGGGAAAATAAATTATAATTGACAATTAATTAATTAAGGTTCCATTAACCAATTTGGAGAAAAATCCATTGCCACTTCCATTACCATCCATTTATTACCAATGACTACCACTTACCATTTCATCACCTTTCTATGGGTATTCATATACATTATGTTACATGGGTCTAAGGACAATAATAGCATTCATGATGGTAACCACATTGTTAACCTATCTCACTAGGACTAACTCCCTCATAGAAACCATACCTTCACCTCGATGCCTCAGTCCGGGTGGATGAAACTATTAGGAGAATAGATCATCAGTCCCCTTTCCTAACCCGTGCATTTAGGGCGGAGTATAGAACCTCAATCTTAGCTCCACATGTGGGCGTAGATCCTCAAGTCATACCCCACTCTATGAATCCATGTGAACAGGCTTATATATGTAATTATCCAGTAACCATTAAAACCATTTCCCTTTGGCAAACACTATTCACAACAACCCACATGGGAATCCACATCATGACATAACCCATTAACATGCCACCATTTCACATCATTTAGCCATTTACCCAATTCCCATGTGTTATGCCTATCTCACTAGGGCTTCAACACTAGACCCATAACCTATCCCATTATGGTCTTTAATCAGTTTACACATTAACCCATTTAACCCATTCATCATTCCATGTATCAACCATTTATCCCATTACAACAACCCTTAGGTTGTTACCATGTCTAGGTGATCCACCTAACTTCTTTTCCAAACCCACCCAATCATGCCAACATTTTTTTCAAGGGATCTACAATTTATTTCAACAATGTCACTTTTTTAATATTAATCCTATGTCCGGGAAAGCCAGCGCATCCCATGGATGGACCTAAATTAGGTCAAGTCAATCTCAACACATCACATGGAGATCGTGAGGGTTCCCATTTGCCATTTTAAACACCATTATTACCGAAGATGCAATGGTTATTCAAAAAATAACCAATGGGAAACAAGAACACAACTAAACCTGAACAAATACCCAAATAACCATAGAATATCACTTATAGACAACCTACCTCGAAACCTTGGTTGAACGCACTCTCAATCAAGTCCTTAGACCTCGATCCGACCAACCTTTAGAGATTCAACCTAATACTCACCCAAAAGATAGGGTTTTAGAGCTTTGAAACAAGAGGGATAGAAGATACATACCCTAAACCAAAAAGAGAAGAAAGTATGAGATTAGCCTTACCCGAGGCTTCAATCTGCAACCAACGGCACCAAAAACACCTTAGTAACGAGGGAGATTGACCTCTTGGGGATCTTGGGTGATTTGGTTCGTTCTTAGGGTGAAGAGGGAGGAATGGAGAGGAAATCCTGAGTGGGATCTTAAAAATCTGGAGTGGAAAACTTGTAATTTTTTCCAACTTCAAGATGTCGCAGGGTTTGGTCCCACGATTTGACAAACCGTGCACTCGGTACTGCCCGGAAGAGGAGGGTCACACGGTTTGCCTGGGCAGGCCGCACGGTTTACCTAGGCCGTGTGCAAGCCATGCGCCCAACCTTGTCTTGCCCAAATTTCCTTTCTTTCATGCCCTGAGCCCCCCAAACACCCCCAAGGCCTCTCATTACTTTATGAAACTTCTTAAAACCCAAAAAATAAACAAGAGATTCTAAAAAAAAACATACCTTTCCAAAAACCGGGATCTTACACCCCACGCTTCATTCCATGACATGTCACTATGAAGCGTTGCGGAGACAAGACACCATGATGTTTTTTAATTTCAACTGTTGGTGTGCTGTCGTGAATATCTGGAACTACTGAATGCCACTATCACCTTTGACCGTTGTCTCTTTTCGTTGAGTGTTATGAGTCATTCTATGACTAGGGGTGCACTACTATAGTCAGCTACAACCAAGTCGTAACGTCATGTTCCACCATTATCTGCGACCGTCGATCCCTCCCATCATCACATGGTTTTTCTTGGGGTGCATCACCACGCCTTGATAACAAAAGCCACTGCTGATTCCCACTACCATTGCATGCCTCTGTTATGGTTAGTCTCTGTTCCCAGCTACCGTTGATGTTGGTACCAACAACTGCAACTGTCACCTTCTACCACCAATTGGGACTATTCTCTCAAACTACCTAGTATATATATACTAGTCTATGGAACCTTTCTACCACCACCGTCACCCTTACCACCACCTGAAAGGTTCAAGGAATTCATGAATCATAACTATACCTCATGATCCTCTAAAACTCCACACTCTCTATCAATAGGGCTCGATCAGACCACTATGAAGACCTAATAATGATGATAATGGAAACCACAACTTAAATCACAATAGAAAAATGAGTTGATATCAAAACAACTTGAACCCCATGATGATATCCCATAGGAAAAATGAATGCATGAACAAGGAGGAGATGAAATGAGAAACTACAAATCCCTATGCGTGGTTGGAATAAGTATTCCATGACCTAAACTGTTAGAAGAATTCACACACAAAAGGGGGATAAAACATGAGATGGTAATTAGTAAATATGATCTAATAGTTATGAATTTAATTTTTATTAGATGTATATTAATTTGGTGGAACCTTAAAAGAAATCCCCAAAAATACTACATGTGAGATACCCTCCAAAGGGACACCTTTCATGAACTCAATCATCAAGGTGGGTAGGTCATTCAAAATCTAGATGACTCTACGTTGTCTAGTGTAATGTATGAATGTATGGAATAACTCTCAATTTTTTTTGTGGTTGGGCTTTGTTAAAGTTGGGGGTAAATGTCAAATATGGAATATATATATATGAATTATGATATTATATATAAAGTGTATATTTAATTACATCCATTTGATGCATGTAATTCATGTATTATGTACATGTGATAATAAATATATATATTTGATATATGTTTATTTCTCCTAAATAGTTTAATTGGAAGTTATAATCCATTATGAACTGATTAATTGGATTGACCGATCATTGAATATGATTGAATGAATTATATGAATAAATGTTTTTGGATATATTAATATGGGAATTGTTTTTCATTTAATGAAATGATACATGGATGGATATATAAATGGATGTGATCCCTCATATAAATATAAATAGTTGTGACAAATCCCCTCATTTCTCTCTTCTTTTCACAAATAGGTTCATCGTCTCAGACAAAGGTGCTAAAACCCCTTTAACATTTGGATATTCTTGTGATATGTTCATGAATCCATTGGTCAATGCCCCCCTCAGAGGAAGGGTTATTTTTTTTACTACCACATGATCTTCCTCATGCATTCTCCTACACCGTGAAAGAAGAAAACTATAGTCATTGATGATTTCTAGGTACACTATTTATATGGTTCATTTATGTGTTGATTCTCAAAGATAGATCTTCCTATGTTTGGGTTGTCTTCTTCTGAACACAACCATGTGATGACCATAAATAAACCAAATAGTAGTATCAAAGGCAAGGACTTATTTAACAATTCAACATTCTTATTAATTTATGAAAAATAAGTTTTAACAGTAAAACAAGATTTTTCACAAGCCTGGAAATTTATTTTAAAAGTTCATATATATTCTTATTGTTTATATGAAAAAATGAAATAAATATTTTAATCACGAGGATTTAATTTTGAATTTAATTATTTTCGTTGTAAATAGTTTATAAATAATGACAAAGTTTTCACGAAATATTTATATATAAATTTATAAAAATGTTTTATACATTACTTAATTATAAAATGTTTATGGTTAATTATGAAATATTTTTTTATAAAATTACATTTTGAAAAAATAAATGGCATGATTTATGATATATAAATAAATGGTTTATTTAGAAATCAAAACATATAATTTATAAATATTTTATATATTCCAACATATATGATATTTTTATTATATAAAAATGTTTATATAATAAATATAAAATTCTAAAATGTTTATAATTCATGAAATATCATATAAATTACATTTAATATAAATTCTGAAGGGGTCATATTGATAAGAATATAAAATGATTATATTCTTGTTAGTTTACAAAATATCTATAATTACCATCAATTTATGAATAGTTCATAAATATCTTATATTTTAGATAATAAATGATATTTTTAATTAATAAATTTCCTAAATATTCATGTTAAGTTCATAATTAATTAATTTAAATATTTTAAATTGATGTTGATTTATTTGGATATTATTTTTTTCCACATCAAAATATGTTTAGATAATTTATAGGATCAATGTTTTAATAATAATTATGTATATGATAAAAGATTATATAAAAGTTTTACATAAAAGAAATTGAATTAAAAATAGTTTATAATTCATATAATATTATATATTTATAATTGAAATTACTTATTATGAATAGTATGAAATAATTCATATTGTAAAGAGTATAAATAGTTTAAATTCAAAATTATGGAATTTACATAATGTTAAAGGTGAAATTATAAAAAGGTTTATAATTATATTTTATTTATGAAATTGTTCATAAATGTTTATCTCATGATTAAATAATTGAACTGTTCATTTATTTAAATCTTATTCCTTATTTTATTAATATTTATAAATAATTTATATTATGAATAACTAAATTCCAAAATTTATATGATGAATTACTTCAAAGATAGATCTTTTAATATCATGCAAGGTTTGATATAATAAAATTTAGTTTCCAAATACCATGAATTCAGTTATTAATATTTGTTATAATCTTGAGAGTTGTTGTTGGGAATAGTTTGTACATATTAGGTGTTAGAGTTTTCAGCAATTGAATTCTTTCAAGGGTAAAGTATCCCTATGTAGAGTGAATTGTGGTCAGACCGTGTAATTTTCTGGAGGTTCACCTTGGTTAGGAAAGTTAATGTGGTTGGCTACCTATGTCTCCAGGCTTACTCAGGTGGAGTTTTCCAATCTCATATAACATTATTCCTTTACATGAAGTGTTCACGTACCTAGTTCATATGATGATTATGTATATGTATGAATATAATTAACTTTAGTTTTTGTGTGACTAACAAAAACTTGTTGGTTGTGTAAAGAGTTACACATTAATATGGTGTGAATAAATTAATTTGGTTGTTGGAGTAGAGATTCCAAAACCAATTCACTAAAAGCATTCATACAACGAAAGAAAATAAGACATGATAACATAATTATAAAATATGATGTAGTAGTTATAAATTTAATATTCATATGATGTATACTAAAATGTTGAGTCCATAAAAGATAAAACCCCACAAATACTAAGCATAAGACTCCTTCTAAAGAGACACTTGTCAAGACCATAGTCATCCAAATGGTTAGGTCATTCTAAATCTAAGTGCCTTTGGGTTATCTTACTTAAGGAAAGAAATTAATTCATGTGTCTGCATTATTCTGTATATGGGACATTCTAATGTTGGGTTCCCTTGGATAATCATTTTTTAGAATGTTTTTGGTGTTTTCTTTAGGTTAAACTTGTTGGGATACCCTATTATGATCAGGTTACTAGAGGAATAGAGTTAAGTGAATCCATTGATGGATTTGGAGAAACGTTTATCCACTCAAGTATCTATGATTCACAACTGTTACGATTGGGACGATGGCCAACCTAAATTGCTATGAAATGGGAGAAATTCTAAATTGACATAATGTTTAGTGAAATATGGATCTTGGATAACTAAATTGATATGATGTATGGATTCATCAAATTTAGTGGGAAGACTATCATTAAAACCCCTTGATGAAATGATAAAAGACATTATTTACATCTGATTAAAAGTTATATTATAGATAAATACATTATTATTATTAAAATAAACTCCATATTAATCCATGAAATACGGAATTTAATGTAAGAAACTCATAATACTGGTAGCCTAATAAAATCTCATGAGCAAGAGATATATTCTACATGTCTGAAAAATTCATTCATGAGTAACCAAGTGTTGAATTTGTTCAATAACTAAATTTAGTTTCTTATATAATCATGAAATAATTCCTTTAAGGTTTCAAAGGAATTTAATTTAAAATTTACCTAAGTAATTCTAGTCTCCTACACTCAATATTACTTGAATGTATATGATATTCAATAAGATAGAATATGTTTGGAATGAATAATGAATTCCTGAAATAGATTTTTTTGGTTTTGGAATTCACTATATTTTCATTTATTGAAATTTTATGACAATGTGAATTAATTAAAAAAAATATTACTTGATATTCTTAATGTGTTGAGAATGGATGGACTGGGTATATGATGTTTGGATTCTAGTACTATATAGATAGTATAATTTTGTAACAGTTCAATATTATTGGATTATCCAAAATATACATGAAAAGTATAGACATTCCAAGGAATTCCCATGATAGGTCCGAATGTTATATAAATTAATTATTTTATTTTGAATGGTTTTTTGACACTGAGTATATGTTTTAAAAGTTTTGTAAATATACAGGAGTTCAAAATCAAAGGAATAATTGATTGAGCTTGTAGATTGAATTAAAATGAGGAAGTAAAAAGTTACTACATCAATAATTTGAATTTAAATGAATATATCAAACATGGATGAATCTAAATAACGGACCTATATCTTCATCTCAGTTCAATTATAAGATAAGAGAGGATGTTCATTAAAAAATAGTTATTATGATATAATTAATTGTATGATCATGGTTTATTATTCATTAATTTATATAAAATGTTTTTGAGAAGAAGGTTTGGATAAAAGTGTTTATCCAGGATAAAATATTTATCCAGATATTTGGTAAATATACAGAAACGTGTTCCTTCCACTCATTAGAAGGATTTTTTAATAAAGTCATGTTTTCATTAAATAATTTTATAAACACTTAAAATACAATATATGATATGGAAACAATAATTTATTTATTTAATTTACTACAATAAATAAATAAATTTTATTTCCTAAAATTGAAAGTAGATAGTGTTGTCTTAGAAGGATATTATTAAAAGAATATTGTATCTATGAATCTAGTGGTAATATGTTTGAACTTATAGAACTTCAAAATTAACTAATAAAAGATTAAACCACATTAAGTTTACGTGATTATTTATATTATATCCTAAAGATTTAAAATATTTGATAATAAAGAAAATTTTAAATTGTTACATTTAGTTACTGTGAGGAAGTAAATATTACTATTACCTAAATGATTATACAAATCTAAGATTATAGTGATTCTTCACTGAATGAACTAAAGGGTTTAGGATATATTAAAATAAAAAGTAAAAAAATTATATTTATTTACCATAACAAGTGAACATCAATATTCCCTTAAGAATTATAAAAGATAAAACTCAAAGTATTACACATTATATCCCCAAAGTGTTTAGGGTATAAATTTTAAAAAAATATAAACATTTATATTATTCACCACAAAAACATTGATATCACATTATCCTAAAAGTTTTTAAGATGTTCTGGTAAAGTGATAAAGTAAACAATTACATTATTTATAAAATATTTCAAGGAAAATGTTTGATGAAAAGGGTTCCAAGGATGATTATGGTGTACTTAGTTATAGTGATATATAGAAAATGAAATATAACATTTTAAAATTTTATGTTATGAAGTTACGATGTTTCAATTAAATTTAAGAGTTCAAATTAGGGAATATATTTCATAAATCTCACCATTATCCAAACCCACTTACTTCATAAATTATTCTCACTTAGAGGTTAGTGGTATTACTATATCATATGGTTGCATAAGGATGAGACACGAATTACATTTGGATGTAATGATTAAAATTCATTACTACAACAACTGGATGATGGTAATGTTATATCTCTATGTTTTCAAAGCTTAAGATATTGGTTTTAATGGTTGTAAAGGTGTCATTTTTTAATAATAAAGAAAATATGCATTTATCATTGAATCATTTATGCATCAATTTATTTTACATGAATGGTCGAATGATAAAGATCCCCTCAAAGTAAAAACTTTGAGTTGTCCCTAACCAATGGTCATCATGGAGTTTAATGTGTTGTGATTAAATAAAATTTAGAATGAATAGAATCTTATTTCTATTAGAAAGGGTTGTATATGAGTTATTGAAGAATATATTAATTATGTAACAAGTAAAGACTTATTACATGGACTGATACACTAAATTATATCTCATGTAATGTCATACTATGATAGATATACATAGGGGTGTATTTTAATTATCAATACTTCTTATATGAGCCTGTTGAGATACATATCTTGAGAACATTCATACTTTGATTCTGTACTTATGAAAGTCACCATATGAACATAGCTAATTTTGGGTGGTTGAGTATGTTGTTGATCATTTTGTCAGTTAGAGGGAAACCAATAAAGGATTTATCCACTAGTATGAAAAAGAATATAATGCAGCCCTTGATTGAATTAGTATGAGGAAATTCTTGGCCATGCCTATTTGTTTCACATATGAGGTTCTTGTCTACTTTGATAAGTGAAATTTGATATGCTTATTAGATAAATGAATAACATGTGATATATTCATCCACTTGGTTAGTCATTTTCATAGAATTAAGAAAATTAGGATAGGCCTTTACTATAATGTAATGTTCCATGTATAGTTGTATCTTGATGTCATATACAAAGGGATTATATAATATACATATGGTATATATGATTCATCTTGTGGTGGTAATAGTCATATAGATATATGATTGTGTTTGATGGAGATCACACCCAACCCATTAGTAACTTGAATAGCACTGATGCTTTTCTAGAGGTATCTCTTTTATTAGATCTATAACATAAAGATTTCATAGTTTTAGTCAATAATGCTAAGACCAGAAGGGTAACACAAATAGGCACTTGGATATGGTTAATTTTTTTGGAAATTTTGTTTTCTAAATGAAGTGACATTGATGAAAAACTATATCGAAAATAGTTTGAATGGATTCACAAAGAGTTGTGATGCTATACATGAATTTCTTATGAGATTTTAGTTCAAGTGGGAAATTGATACATATAGACAAAAAAATATAATACATGATATTATATATATATAAAGTTTATATTTAAATAAACTCATTTGATGCATGTAATTCATGTATTTAATACATGTGATAATATATATATATACATATATGTTTGATATATATATATTTCTCCCAAATGGTTTAATTAACAATTACAGTTAGTTATAAACATATTAATTATATTGACTACTCATTGAATAAGATTAAGTGAATTAAATGAATAAATTTATATGGTTACAATAATATGGAGGAAAAATTTTCATATAAGGAAATTCTTCATTGATGTATATATAAAAGGGATGTGATCCATCCTGTTAATATAATCAATTATGAGTAAGGCTTACATTTATCTATTCTTCCTATATTAATTTTCATCATCTGATATGAAGTTAATAGAACCCCTTCATCATTCAAGTATCTTCACGATACGATTGCTGATCCATTGGTCGGTGTACCCCCCTAAAGGTACAGTGAACTTGTTCACTGCTATGTGATCTTCATCAAGCATTATCATTCATTGAGAAAGAAGAACACTTATTCTGTTAGCAATTTCTAGGTACATTATTTATATAATTGATTTACATGATGATACTTAAAGATATATCTGCATGTGTTGGGGTTGTCTTCCATTGCACGTGGTCATGTGATGGTTATAAAAAACACAAAGAAAACCCAGTAAAAATAAAATTAAATAAAATAATCATGAAACCTATGTTGATATCCCATGTCCAATATGAATGCATGAACAAGAAAGAGATAAAATGAGAAACTACCAATCACTTTGTGTGGTAATGATAATATTGTACATACATGCATCAAGAAGAAAAACACAGGGGTTCACTCCAATTTTTTTTCGAAATACTCTTGTCATTATTGGAATAATAATTAGAAACATGCATTCCTTGCCTTATAGTCAACTATGGAATCCCTAGATCAAAGCACCCACTAAAATAAAATTCTATACCATGTTGAAGCCCCAATTGATGAAAATGGTTTGTTGCAGAAACTCATCCCTTTTACATGTGATATAGGGTTTACAAATTGAGTATACATTGGTTAGGCCACCTTATTCCATTCACATGCAATCCAAGGATAGTGATGAGTCAAATTCCATAGGGTAAAATGAATTTATCAGAAATGGAGGATGAGGTCGAATTAAATATTGATATGGACATGGGTGAAGATAAGGAAATATAGGCAAGTCAAATCCATGTTATATATCACTATGGATAATTAAAGGATCATTTAATTGTGATATTTTCATTGAAATAAAAGAGAAAAAAATTAACAACTCAAAGAGAAACAATGATTGGGAATTTTAATAGGAAATTTTGAGATATGAATACCAGATCATTGAGGTTTTGATGTCTATAAATATAGTGGTTCCATGTAGTAGAAGGTGGATGAACAACTTCCCTATGAAATTTTGATGAAGCTATTGACTTATTTTATACTTTAGTTTGTAGTTTTAATTATTTTTCATGAAACCTCATGTGAATATTTAAATAAATTGTCCCTCCACTATATCTCTGTCTCTTCTATTATCTACTGTTTACTACTATACTTGTGATTATGATTAAGTGGCCTGAGGTATATCTCGGGGGATAAATCTGGTGTTGAACTCAATTATATGATTTATATTATCGTTATGATTATCCAAGTATAATTTGTGGTGGATGTAATCCCCACTGCAGTTATATAAAGATTATCTTTGTATTGTGTACCCATTCTCCATCTATTGAGGAGGTGGATATATTATGTTCATGGTGATTGTTTTGTTCTCTGTACATTCAAAACTAGTGTAGAAGGAGTTAACTCATATTAAATACTGTATTAATTAAATATATATAAATCAATATTATGAATCTTATACATGGATGTATCTCTTGGGAGAATTTACTTTCTACTCTAGCATCGGTCATTCTATTTTCCATGTAATTTTAATGTTATTTTTAGTTTTTCATTGTATTATCCTTCCCCCCTTTTAACATTTTTTTCATAAAATAATAACAACCTAAAAAATAAAATAAGTGAACTAGGAATCGGTGATTGATTGACTGGGAAGCTCCTCAAGTGAGAAAACTCTATTCATCCACTATGGTACACATAGAAAACAATTATAGATTTTTTGACACCCTACGATTGGTGTGTCATGTTATAATAAAACATATATATATTTTGGAATATATTCTAATATATTTAGATAAATAATAATATATTAATATATATATTAAAATATTTATATATATTGAAAAATTTACATACATATATATAAATATATAAATATATGGAAATTAAAATAATTTAGTCTACACTTAACAGTGATTGTTGGTGTTTTTATAAATGTATTTGTCTTTAAAAATTGAAACAAATATATATTAAAATAAATATATAATCATATATGTGGAAATGCACAGAGATGTAAAAATTCACACGAAAACACATTGACAAACACACACACACACACACATAAATACACACACACACACAAACAAAAATGTTTTTTCAATAAAAAAATATAGTGTAGTTATAAGATCATTCTCTTTGAAGAAGTGGGTTTGATAATAAAATCTAGGTTTGTGTGGATAAGCAGGGGTTGGGAGGCATGTCGATAGTTGGGGGGGGGGTAATGAACTGATAAAAGGGGGAATGGGTGGAAATCACATGTGAATAGAATCCTGGGATTTGGGGCTTGACCACTGATAAAAGTGGGGATTGATCCCTGATAAAAGGGGGGTTTGATAAGTGAAAGAATGAATTTTTTTAATTAGTTTTTTAGTGATGAAAAATAAATGATAAATGAACCCTTTATCAATAATAAAAAAGAACTGAGAAAATGGATTGATTTTTCATTGCTAGAAAAAAAATGATAAATTTGTGCCTTTATCAACGCTTTGTTTAGTACTGCTAAAGGGTGCCTTTCTCATCACTTTTTTAGTGATTGCTAAAGGTGACCAACTTTTATTAGTTCTTTCAACATAATTTCTTTTTTAGCAATGAAAAATTTTATTTCTACTACTTATAAATTATAATTCTATAGTTGTTCACTATCCTCAAATTGAGACAAAGAGGTTTTGTCATATATTTAAAAAATAAAGGAAGATTGATTTGTGTTGTATTTTGTTGTCAATATATAAATCCATTGACAATAATGACTATTATTTATAATGTTTCTAAAAAAATTATTCCAGATTATGAAATTTGGGATGAACAGAATAAGGTGGTCTGAGGAAGTAGATCTAACTCAGAAGATCATACATAGGATATAACCAATTTTTTTTTTGAAATAATTCATTTTTTCTTTGTACTCAATATTTACAAAAAAACTAAATTAGTTTGTGGCCTTTAGATATATTCCACTTGACAAAGAACATTTTTTGGTTCTTCATATAGAAGAAAGTTTATATGTTCAACAAACATATTATTTTTTCAGAAAACGTTCACTGGATGAAGAATGAGCACCGAGAGATCAAACGTAGGTTTTAGAGTGAGTTAACCAAGAATATAAAAGTTGTGAGTCCATCTTATGAACATTTTAAATTAAATCACATATAAAGTTCCAAGAAAATGAATAGTAAATATATTTCTAAGCCATTTTTGTCCAGCATATTAACTGGTAGTAATCAGATAAAGGAAACAAATAAGAAACTACAAGACGTTGAGGATCCTACAATGGTGTATTAAACCGAACATTACAAAATAGAGTAGGTCCTATAGAAGTGTTTTTTATAAATTATTAAGTGTATTTACAGAGTGTTTGTAAATAAATTATTAGTGGGGATGCTGAGCTGGATGTTCAGTGACTCAATAATCATGAATGGAGGATCGTGATTCATTCCATGATTTAAGAAGGTTTGTATAATGATTGAAGCCTAGATTTGAGGAATGTCTTGATGAATTTGGTTGACCCAATCTTTTTGAAAGTTTGAATCAATTGAAATGATTAATTTTTTATAGGGATACTAAAATTATTCATTCTAATTTCATGTTTAAAGTTCACATTCCACCATTAATTCTTAGACATATGTTGCTTATACAAAGGGGAGCAGGTGCATTGGGAAGAAGTTTCTTAAGTTGTATCATTATATTAATTATAAAAGATTTTATGTGTGGAAATAATACCTTAAGAGACATATTTTATAAAATCATCATATATTGTGTAAATAGATGATTTTGTGCCATAAATATGATACCATACATAGTGTCACCAGACTGATGATACCAGATGAAGTACCTATCAGATGAAGTGGTATCAGATTGAGGATACAAAAATAACTAGTACTACTATGAGGCAAACTGATAAAGAAGATATCTAATGAATAGGGTATCATATAGAGGGTACCAAATTGAGGTTTCCATATAGATAAGATATTAGGAGGATAGGTTTAGGAAAAGAAGTTCAATCATCTAGTTCTCGCTCAATGTTGTGCATGTAATAGATGTGGAATAAGAAGAACATGTTGTTGGATTTGGTGTTATAGAAATAATTGTTTGTTGTTCATAATACATGTATAATAAAATAAGTGAATATTAATTTATTTATATTCTTAAATATCATTAATAGTTCTTAATGGACCTAATGTAATAAATTACTAGAGTATCTATTATATTAAAAGGGAATAGCAGTTCCATTGTATGATGATAACCTTGAAATTACATGATGATATTTTTAAATCCTTGTTATATGGTTGGATTACATTCAATGACATGTATCATATTATATTTAAAACCATGTTTTATTTCTGTTTAGAATATGATACTTTACCTCATGAAGTTCAGGCCTAGTAGTCTCTAAGATGGGAGATTATGAGAATATATCTTCTAATAGAAATCCACATGTTTATGTGTCATTTGATATTCCAATCTGCAAGCATGTGTAATGGTCCTTAACCATTAAGATTAATATTAATGCATGTTTTTCACCCAAAATGGACTTAAGAGAGATACTAACTGAGAGTGGGGGTGAATCAGGGTATAAAACTCATTCTCGTTTCCTCAAGTACATGTGAAAATATCACTATCCAGGCCAATATTGACCTCACTTACTAGAAGGGTCACACTTCTGTTCCCCTATTAAGTGATGATCCAATTAATTAAATAACTTTTCAAATATTTATACAGATAATATCGAAGATTTCTCAATCCAAATTCACTAATTTTCATTCTATATAATATAAGAATATAAAAAATCTAATATAGAAGAATTATACTTGGTTTACCCATAGTGGCCTATGTCTAAGGATCACACACTAACATTGTTTTAATGTGATAAAATCTAGTAATATTTAATAGTATTTTGCATATAATGTTTTGAATAAGGTCACTTCATGCAGGGCTTACTAACTTTACAATATTTAACATTTGGTTCATTGCAACCCATGGGTCACTCCCTTAATCCTCTCCCTTTTCCCACAACATTAGGTGAGAATGATTTTTGGGTCATAGGAAAATAAATGACTTCAATGTTAAATAGTGGGTTAACTTATAAGTTCGCATTGAACATCACTATACTCTATCACAAACTGGTTTTCAACAATACCAATGAAATAGCTTATATATCCTTATTGAACTAGTATTCAGGGAATATCTATTTTGTTAAGGTATGAAACAAATTCAAATAAATTTTTGTATCATGAAACTTAATTCATTTACAAAAATTATTCACCACTTTTGAGAAACATTATCTTTGTTCATGAAACATTGCACTTTAAAAAAATTCACAGTATTTCATGAAAATCATAACCTATCATGAATCTTTATAAACATTCATAAAACCCCTTCGTCAGACTAACAAAATTCCTTTCTTCATGGACCATATGTTCTTATGAATCCTTTTTGCAAGAAATAGAGTGATTTGAAATAACGAAATGTGCCAGTATTAATTATGTAAACACCCCATTTAATTGTTGGAGCGAACTAAAAATTAATGAAATGTGTCTGTATTTTTTTTAATTGTACGAACATAATCAAACTTCTTATGTTAAATTATATTGGCACCTCATAATTTTAGTGGGAAAAAGGAGAAGGGGAGAGCTTTGGGTGGATTACGCATCTCCAATTAAGAACTTATCCAAATGAAGAATGCCAAAAAAGACTATCTACAAATGAAGAACGCCATCGAAGAATGTTCTTCGGAATCAAGGAAGAGGATGACACACCAGCCGAATTCAGAAGAGTCTTACGGAAGTGAAAAATGCCGACACCACTATCCCCAACGACTTTGTCTCCATCCTCACGAACTCCATCAAATAACCTCTAAGGTATGGGTTTAATTATGTGTGATTATGTATTTCTATGTTCTTCCCTTATAATAGAAGAACGTGGGTCAAATCTCTAACTAGTTGATCCACGAATGATTTATTTTTGCGGGATTGGGAATAATTACGGTCGTAGGTTTTAGGTTTTGACGTTCTTCATTCATGTTTTTTAAGCTGCTTGCTACCGCCCTAATGCAGAGGGTGTGGGCCAAGCGAACATGGACTGACCTCTCCACATTTCATTCAAGAAGTTTTTTTTGTGTTGCTCGCAATGGAAGAAGGCGGCGACCGGTGGCAGCGAATGGCATAGGTGGGACTCAGATACGGCGGACGACACACGACCGACCATGACAAAGGAGACGACGCACCGCAGCCCCCGCATCGCTCTGCGGCCTCTGCGCCTCCCCATCCGTCCCCCATGGTCTTTCTCCACTCCATGACACCAAGCATTTTCCCACGGACCCAGTGCCGCCCCACGACCTTCGTGCCACCCCGTGGCTTCTGCGCTGCCCTACGCCACCCTGTAGCCTCCACGCCACCCCGCGGCCGCCGCGCCACCCCGCGGCCACCGCGCCACACCGCAGCCACAATGCCACACTGTGGGCTGATGAGCCACCTAGGCTGGTCTGCTCAGGCCGGGCTGCCTAGCACGGGTTGGGATGGACCCTGCGGGCCGCCCGGGTCGGACCAGACCTGGACCAATTTCGACCCTATACCTTCTTTTGGCCATAACTTTTGCACGAGACGTCCGTTGGAAGAACCATATATGGCGCAAGAATCCTTGGGGTGAGAATATAATTTTGGTATACCCTAATTGATATTTTGATAAAGTTGGGGTATAGTCGGGTTGGATCGAAATGAATCCAACCGGGCCCTCGGGACAAAAAGGCTAATAACTCACTGACCGAGCATCTGATTGACGCACCGTCTGTTGCGTTGAGACCCATATGACATGGTGGTTCTTTAGGATACATCTTCGTGGGAATTCAGGGTACATGGAGTATCGACCAATTGTGGAGCGGACCCTCTTAGAGACAAGCGAGTTTAGTGCGGGAACCTAGTAGCTGGCTGGGATGATGTACTAGGATCATTTGTGGTATGACGACATAATGACAATGTGCTATGATCCAGTGTGTGTCTGACGACGTACTGATGATGTTATAGGATCATGTGTGGGTCTAATGACGTACTGACGAGGTACTAGGATCTTGTGTGGATATGACGATGTACTAGGATCCTGTGTGGGTCTAATGAGATACTAGGATCCTGTGTGGGTCTTACGATGTACTAGGATCCTATGTGGGTCTGGCGAGGTACCAGGATCTTATGTGGGTCTTATGATGCGTTCTGTTCCTGTGTGGGTTTGACGAGGTACTAAGATCCTATGTGGGTCTAACGATGTACTACGATCCTATGTGGGTCTGATGATGACTTAGGATCCTTCGTGGCTCTGCCTCTTAACAGAGTAAGATGAATTAGTAGTCACATCTAATCATCTCTACTACTGTACCTAAGTTATACCTGGTGTGATGTAAGACTGTACCTATGTGATACATTCCTTCGAGGTAATACATTGGTGGTATTCATCAGTGTGGTGTACCCGTGTGGTACTTACCTTCGTGGTATTCCTTACTTTGTGGAACAGTTGATATTTGGGGGAATGAGTTAGGCCATGTATTTCCTCATGTTTGATATGGGTTTACATGATAACTTAGGTATATGTATGGGTATATACATAAGTAGTGTTGTAAGTTGTTTTCATGCTGTGTGGTTTATATTTTGTGGATTTTGTGAGACTGTAAGGGTCTCGGGATCCCCACTGTGTATTGTTATACTCACCCCTGCACGTGTTATGCGTAGACCATGTTGTGTTTGGTGCAGATGATGAAAAGAGCGGATCGAGGCCAAGGGTACCAGGGCCGGACGGTGGCGGAGGTGGAAAAAATGACGTGGTTGTATGCAGAGGGGACGGGAAAACTTGGAGTGTTGAGGAGGTGATCTGTAACTACCCTTGATGTTGGAATCTCAGAGGATGGCCCAGTAGCTGCCTTTCTCTTCCTTCAGTTGTATTGTAGTTGTACTTGTACCTTTACTCTTGGGATTGTATTTTGGACCCTCTTACATTCAGTACTCATTTTGGTATCTAGTTTACATGAGTTCGTATCTTGTTTTGTGCTTGTTTGAGTGTGTTTATTGGTTATAAAGGCAATGCCTTCTCCATTTTAGGGAATACGCCTTTAGGTGCTAGTCTCCAGCCCCTGGCCCGTGGAAGGCGGGATTTGGGTAGTCACGACATGGGTCTCGGGGGACGGTTCATGACAAATTGGTATTAGGGGAATCAGTTATACCCTAGAACATTGGACTCTACTCTTTTTAATGACAATAGTGTTAAGTGTAGTTGTAATGCCCCGACCCCAGCTACCCAGAGTCGGTGCATTATTTCGTAACATTGGCATGATCACAAAAGATCAAGTCTCGAAAGACCGATTAGTTTAGTAGCCTTGGAAACACTAGATACATTCATAAATGTTACATTACATCATAAAGTGAAAAACTAATAACAAAGTCTTCATAGTCCACACTCATATCCTCTTCTGACTATCCCTGCAGGTCATTCATAAAATACTTCTTCACATCCTGGAAAATATTAAAACATTGAAAGGGGTGAGCTCAGATGCTCAGTAAGGATAACAATATTGTGGAAGCTTTCATAAATAAAAACTAACAATTAAGGCAATGTATAACTAAACAAAAGCCTTATTAAACTTGAACTTCAGCATAATATGGCAAAAGTAAAATCAAATAATGCCACTTACTTACTCATGTGGATATTCTACTAGACGAATAATCACATGAAATATCAATAACCACTTTCATAATGAGGGAATGTATAATGCCGGACATTCTGAAACATTTTGTCAAGGCCTCGGCCAAGACGTCTAAAATGATTAAGGCCTCGGCCAAAACCATAAATCAAATTGGGAAAGGGCCTCGGACATTTCCACGTCTAGTTGTCTCATGAGACCTACCGATGCATCGAGGAGCTATAGTGGGCTCCACCCCTCACTTATTAAGTCCAATACATTCCTCATATGAATAGGTTTAAACATATCATAACCCATAACATAATTGTATCACATAAAACATGCATAAAGAAAATATAACATTTCCACATTTCAATCACAAGATATCAATACAACACATTGATATAATAAAAACGCTTTCAAAACCATTTTCAATACCAAAATAAAAGAAAGTTAAAACTTTGTATTTATTTTTCATTAAAAAAATTATGGCTTTTAGAGGAAGCCGAAACTCAAATAATGGTCACGGCGGCGGAGAAGTCGTTGTCGCCGCATAAGTACGGAAATAAAATCATTCCTTTTGTCGTTTAGCAAAACGCTTTGTATAAAAAAGATTCTTTTTGAATAAACGTAAAAGTCAAAGGCTTTTATACACCGTTTAAAATAAAGTTGTGTATAAAACCAAATATGCCTCAATTAAAGGGGATTGAGACGAAGTCCTTAAAAAAGAACATTTTTTTAAAATAAAGTACATCTATAATGTGTATTCACTATAAGTACACATAAATAATGTAAAAATACAAGATAGGACATAATAATATCATGACATAATTTGAAAGTAGGAGATTAACCCAAAGAATGGAAATTGGGTTAAGAAGATCCCTTACCTCGTGTCCGACTTGACTCGACCATTCTTTAACCTCCTGAATAATAAACTAGAGTTAATATATACCTTATTAAGAACCATTTTCATTTTCATTATCGTTTTTATATCACTTATTAAAATGATATGAACATTATGTAATTTTTTAAGTTAATAACGGTCGTTTTGTCGATCTTTGGTACTTGAGTCAACAATAAACTTTTTATAATTACTAGTTGTTTATGTGGTAGAATATCCATTATCTCCAGAATTATATTCATGATTTAGATGTCATATATAGAATATATATACAGTATATACATTCATTTATAATATTACGTAACATTTAGAGGTAAGAAATGAAATGCACCATTCATGGAGACGGTAAGCCGTACGTACACATGAACGCTACTTTCATTTATATTTCGTATTTAATGGAATGAAATCATAATGATATAAATGTATAATATAATTCCAGTATAATATAGTGTATAATACCATTTACTCCATCCTTTATACATCCCACATATGGCATTAACGATTCAAATCACTTTGAGGGGGCGGTAGTCCGCACTTCCTAAAATGAAATTATCGCATTTACCCATAATGGAAATCATAAAGTATTCCATAAATGAAAAATACAGAAGCATAAGTAAAACATAAACATATTATATATCATATATAAATATAGTTACATCTTAATGGCCACCTTTGAAGGTGTTATATGAGTGTTGAACAATCATCGTTTCGTGAGGCAGAAATTCGCCATCCACAGAAACCGTATGTTCTTTAACCATTAGATGTAGGTGTGTGTAAGTGTAGCTCGAATACTTCTTATAAAAACATCCTAGTATATTGAGGATACTGGTGTTGTTACAAAAGAAATGAATAAAAAGAGTTTAGGGGGTTGGAGAAGAAAAATAAAACAAAACAACATTAGAGAAGACATTACCTCAAAATCAGGTAACTCTTTTTGATTTGAGCCAAAGGCTTCCTTGGGAAGAGTTCGGCCCAAAGTGAGGCTTCTAGGAGTAAGAGGGGGAAGTTGGGAGAGTATTTGGGCAGAGGTTGGCCGAGCCAAATGGCTTTAAAGTGTGAATGAGGTGGTAGAGGTGGGGGCCTTCTATAAGTGGAGAGGAGGGGCACTCTTGGAATGTAAAGAAAAGTCACTTAATTATAAAATGAGTTTCGGATTTTAGAGGTCCCACACTTATATAATTCGAGGATAAGGTGATAAGGGTTCGAAATATCCTCATACAATAGGTTTTTGACAAGTGTAAGCCTTAGATTTTACATTATCTTTCCATTTTATTTAAATCGTTAAATAATGAGGTCATCGTTGCATCCTCATGATGTCATAAATAATTTAATTTATTTAATGTGTAAAAATTATAAAAAAAATACTATGATGTTGGAAATCTTTTTAGATTTCCAATGAATATTTATAGTTAAAAAATATGACATGTATAACCCCATGTAAATTTTTTTTTAGTAAAACATTTCATGTTTGTGTCATTTTTTACTTTAACATTAAATAAAAGGTATTTATGTCATTTTCTAACTAATGTGGCTCCATGGGGTCCCCAAGTTGACCCATGGGTTATCTTGGTCGGCCATGGCACATCCAATGAGGGTAGGACATGTGTCAAGCTCATCTCATATTATTAAAACATTATTTTTACCTTAAACTACACTAATTACCTCTAATCGCGATTAAGAACTTAAACGTTACTATTCACGAAAAATTATTTTAATCTCATTGAACCACATTTTACTTCTTAATGACAACCATGTATGTCGGATTTTTGAAAATCAAACCACAGAAGTGGTAATATTTCATTTAAACGAAAAATCAATTATTTAACTACCACTTAGTGGTTTCACTATTCATCAAAAAATTGAAGTTTTTCAGAACAATGCCAAAATTTCACCCTAAGCTATAATTGATATTCTGAATTCAAAAATGATGTCTATTTTACAAAATTCAAATCATATAAGTTGCATTAATTAATTTTATAATTAATTCCCGCTGTCACAACAAATAGCGTGTTTTTAAGAAACAATTTATATCAAAAGATTGGCAATTGTTTATGTCCAATTTCAATGTTAAATTAATTATAATGACCACCATTGGATAAAATGTTAAAAATATATTCTAATTATACTTTAAAACCACTAAATAGTATAATTTATCAATATAAATTATTTTGATTAAAAAATTTGTTTTTAAGTATTTTTCACTATTCATAAAAAATGGAAGTTCTCAGAAAATTACAAAAAATTTAACTTAGGATAATTTCGATATTACGAATACAAAAATGAAGTCCATTTTGAAATATAACATTTCTATAATTTTAAAAAGTTGGTATTACTATTCATAATGGCTACTTTGATTAGTTGCGGTGTGTTAGAACTCGAAGTTGCGTACAATGCAAGCTATTGCATTATTGAATGAGAAGCGTATCATAGAAGCTCGGGGTGTTACATTCTCCCCTCCTTCAATAAATTGCATCCTCGCAATTTGAAATTTTTCTTGGAAAATAAAAGGTTGAAAATAGATAATACCTTTGTAGAAAACCCACATCGGAAATAAGGTTAATAAAAAATATAACTTTAAAAGAAAGAAAGATAAGTACAAAGGTCACCCAAGATATCCCATACTAGGACTCTATGAAAATATGGATATGGAAGAAAAACAAACCATCAAGGTCTGATGGAGAGTTGTAGAAAACTGGATTAGGAGGAAGTTAACAATAAGAAAATCACAAACTTGTGATTGGTTAAACGATCATTGAATCCCCAGTTGGAAAAGTTAACCAGCAACGTTTTTGTTTTAAGTCACCTTTTATAATGTTAAAGAATTTATTTAGGAGATTTACTAAGAACGTAAGGGCAGATATATACTTGTCATGTAGACTTTCATTCTTTAATAAATTTTTAACAAAAACCCATCTTTCACTCTAAAAGGTAATAGAACTAAAAAATATTCTATTTATCCTAATTGTATAAGGTTCCAAATATTAACACATACCATTTAGATTAGAAAAACTATTTTGTAATAACCAGGGACTTCACGTAGTCCAGTGGTAGGCGATTAATCCCAATCGCACTATGGTTGTGGGTTCGATACCCATAGCTTTGTCCGACGTGATGGGTTGTCACTCGGTCTGCATGTTGTCCTTTTTATAAATATCCAAAAATAAACTTAACAATAGTATCCAATGTAAAATATAATCCATTCCAACCTTTATAGTTATCCAAAATACTTCTGTCCAACTCACAGTCTAGCTTTTATGAGGAAGGTAAACATAATGAAGCTCCTTTTTTTTCCTGCATAACAACATGTGAACACCTTCATCATGTATTCTTTTAAAACACTGCAACATACTGAATTACCATAAATCATTATTGATTACATTCATGATCCCTTATTCCTTATAGAAAACTAGATATACTCCTTCTATCCAAAAATGTATACAAATCATTAATCAGTTTCAAGGATGTTAAGAATATCCAACATAATTTATCAGAATCAATCATGTCTTATTCCAAAATCACTATCTCGATATCAGAACCATATTATGGTTTATCTTTCTCTCAACCATATATTTTCCAAAAATTTAACCTACTGTGGAGTAACTTTTCTTGGTTCCACACAATCTCAAGTCCTAGATGAAATAGTACTGCAGTACAATCCTTATATACTCCATAATTATTATAACCCATACATCATTGATACAACACTCAAATGACAAAATTATTTAATAACAACATAAGAACTCTAATCATTCCTCCTCATCTGTGGTAGTATCATAACTTGATTATTACCCAATAACATCATTTGGGGCATACTCTGATGATTTGAACATTGGTTTGCGTAGTGTCCCCACTCCTTGCAGAAGAAGCATTGTACATTTGAAACCTTTTTCTTACCCTTGCAGTCACACACTTGGTGTCCTTTTTCTCCACACTTATAACAAACTCCCATTCCCTTCAGGAAAATTCCATGGTGTTTCTTCCCACAGTTATCAGATATTGGAAAATTCCTCTTTTCCCTCGTCCCATTATCCATCATTCTCTCTTCCATCCTTTTCTTCTCTTTCATCCCTTCAAATCCATAAGACTCAGAGAATTCTCTACTTATCTTATTAACACATGATACTATTTCATCATATGTTGATAACACATGGGAGAACATTTCCCTTCTAAATGCTGGCTTAATACCATGAAAGATATGATCTTTTTTACTCATTGGATCATACGTTTTTATGGAGTTCACATTCCTTCTACTGGGCGCCATTTCTATACAATTCCATAAACTAGGTTAGTTTATGAATCGAAATACATAATAACAAACTTGAAAACACTTATAATAAATTGAACTATTTATGGATATAATCCATAATCATAAAAATGTTTTCTTTGAGGATGTATATAATCATAACCCTTCATAGTGGTTTGTAAAGAAAATGAGAATTATCCTAAGCATATCCCCCGGGAGTGTCGTAACCAAGAGTGCAGTAAGGCCCGTTGTCGTGCAATAGTTCCCGTTCGAGTCTAGCTCAAAGCGGTGTTTTCAGGTTTTACCCCTAGGTACATCTGTGCTAGAGCCGCCTCTACCTGCTCGTATCTAGACAAGGATGTATTGCTCAGAAAACTCACAAAATCACTATAATACCAAAATTATAGGAAGTTCTTCTATACTAATCCTTAAAGTCTATATTTGGTCTATGTGCTCTAATTAGAGTTTATCTAAATCTAGCTTCCAAGGATAGTACTAAACTGCCTCTGATACCAACTGTAACGCCCCGACCCCAGCTACCCAGAGTCGGTGCATTACTTCGTAACATTGGCATGATCACAAAAGATCATGTCTCGAAAGACCGATTAGTTTAGTAGCCTTGGAAACACTAGATACATTCATAAATGTTACATTACATCATAAAGTGAAAAAACTAATAACAAAGTCTTCATAGTCCACACCCATACCCTCTTCTGACTATCCCTGCAGGTCATTCATAAAATACTTCTTCACATCCTGGAAAATATTAAAACATTGAAAGGGGTGAGCTCAGATGCTCAGTAAGGATAACAATATTATGGAAGCTCTCATAAATAAAAACTGACAATTAAGGAAATGTATAACTAAACAAAAGCCTTATTAAACTTGAACTTCAGCATAATATGGCAAAAGTAAAATCAAATAATGCCACTTACTTACTCACGTGGATATTCTACTAGACGAATAATCACATGAAATATCAATAACCACTTTCATAATGAGGGAATGTATAATGCCAGACATTCTGAAACATTTTGTCAAGGCCTCGGCCAAGACGTCTAAAATGATTAAGGCCTCAGCCAAAACCATAAATCAAATTGGGAAAGGGCCTCGGCCATTTCCACGTCTAGTTGTCTCATGAGACCTACCGATGCATCGAGGAGCTATAGCGGGCTCCACCCGTCACTTATTAAGTCCAATACATTCCTCATATGAATAGGTTTAAACATATCATAACCCATAACATAATCATATCACATAAAACATGCATGAAGAAAACATAACATTTCCACATTTCAATCACAAGATATCAATACAACACATTGATATAATAAAAACGCTTTCAAAACCATTTTAAATACCAAAATAAAAGAAAGTTAAAACTTTGTATTTATTTTTCATTAAAAAAATGATGGCATGTAGAGGAAGCCGAAACTCAAATAATGGTCATGGCGGCGGAGAAGTCGTTGTCGCTGCATAAGTACGGAAAGAAAAACATTCCCTTTTGTCGTTTAGCAAAACGCTTCGTATAAAAAAGATTCTTTTTGAATAAACGTAAAAGTCAAAGGGGTTTATACACCGTTTAAAAGAAAGTTTTGTATAAAAACAAATATGCCTCAATGAAAGGGGATTGAGACAAAGTCATTAAAAAGATCATTTTTTAAAATAAAGTACATCTATAATGTGTATTCACTATAAGTACACATAAATAATGTAAAAATACAAGATAGGACATAATAATATCATGACATAATTTGAAAGTAGGAGATTAACCCAAAGAATGGAAATTGGGTTAAGAAGTTCCCTTACCTCGTGTCCGACTTGACTCGACCATTCTTTAACCTCCTGAATAATAAACTAGAGTTAATATATACCTTATTAAGAACCATTTTCATTTTCATTATCCTTTTTATATCACTTATTACAATGATATGAACATTATGTAATTTTTTAAGTTAATAACGGTCGTTTTGTCGATCTTTGGTACTTGAGTCAACAATAAACATTTTATAATTACTAGTTGTTTATGTGGTAGAATATCCATTATCTCCAGAATTATATTCATGATTTAGATGTCATATATATCATATATATACAGTATATACATTCATTTATAATATTACGTAACATTTAGAGGTAAGAAATGAAATGCATCATTCATGGAGACGGTAAGCCGTACGTACGCATGAACGCTACTTTCATTTCTATTTCGTATTTAATGGAATGAAATCATAATGATATAAATGTATAATATAATTCCAGTATAATATAGTGTATAATACCATTTACTCCATCCTTTATACATCCCACATATGGCATTAACGATTCAAATCACTTTGAGGGGGCGGTAGTCCGCACTTCCTAAAATGAAATTATCGCATTTACCCATAATGGAAATCATAAAGTATTCTATAAATGAAAAATACAGAAGCATAAGTAAAACATAAACATATTATATATCATATATAAATATAGTGACATCTTAATGGCCACCTTTGAAGGTGTTATATGAGTGTTGAACAATCATCGTTTCGTGAGGCAGAAATTCACCATCCACAGAAACCGTATGTTCTTTAACCATTAGATGTAGGTGTGTGTAAGTGTAGCTCGAATACTTCTTATAACAACATCCTAGTATATTGAGGATACTGGTGTTGTAACAAAAGAAATGAATAAAAAGAGTTTAGGGGGTTGGAGAAGAAAAATAAAACAAAACAACATTAGAGAAGACATTACCTCAAAATCGGGTAACTCTTTTTGATTTGAGCCAAACGTTTCCTTGGGAACAGTTCGGCCCAAAGTGAGGCTTCTAGGAGTAATAGGGTGAAGTTGGGAGAGTATTTGGGCAGATTTTGGCCGAGCCAAATGGCTTGAAAGTGTGAATGAGGTGGTAGAGGTGGGGGACTTTTATAAGTGGAGAGGAGGGGCACTCTTGGAATGTAAAGAAAAGTCACTTTATTATAAAATGAGTTTCGGATTTTAGAGGTCCCACACTTATATAATTCGAGTATAAGGTGATAAGGGTTCGAAATATCCTCATCCAATAGGTTTTTGACAAGTGTAAGCCTTAGATTTTACATTATCTTTCAATTTTATTTAAATCGTTAAATAATGAGGTCATCGTTGCATCATCATGATGTCATAAATAATTTAATTTATTTAATGTCTAAAAATTATATAAAAAATACTATGATGTTGGAAATATTTTTAGCTTTCCAATTAATATTTATAGTCAAAAAATATGACTTGTATAACCCCATGTAAAAATTGTTTTAGTAAAACATTTCATGTTTGTGTCATTTTTTACTTTAACATTAAATAAAAGGTATTTATGTCATTTTCTAACTAATGTGGCTCCATGGGGTCCCCAAGTTGACCCATGGGTTGTCTTGGTCGGCCATGGAACATCCAATGAGGGTAGGACATGTGTCAAGCTTATCTCATATTATTAAAACATTATTTTTACCTTAAACTACACTAATTACCTCTAATCACGATTAAGAACTTAAAAGTTACTATTCACCAAAAATTATTTTAATCTCATTGAACCAAATTTTACTTCTTAATGACAACCATGTATGTCGGATTTTTGAAAATCAAACCACAGAAGTGGTAATATTTCATTTAAACGAAAAATCAGTTATTTAACTACCACTTAGTGGTTTCACTATTCATCAAAAATTGAAGTTTTTCAGAACAATGCCAAAATTTCACCCTAAGCTATAATTGATATTCCGAATTCAAAAATGATGTCTATTTTACAAAATTCCAAACATATAAGTTGCATTAATTAATTTTATAATTAATTCCCGTTGTCACAACAAATAGCGTGTTTTTAAGAAACAATTTATATCAAAAGATTGGCAATTGTTTATGTCCAATTTCAATGTTAAATTAATTATAATGACCACCATTGGATAAAATGGTAAAAATATATTCTCATTATACTTTAAAATCACTAAATAGTATAATTTATCACTATAAATTATTTTGATTAAAAAAGTTGTTTTTAAGTATTTTTCACTATTCATAAAAAATGGAAGTTCTCAGAAAATTACAAAAAATTTAACTTAGGATAATTTCAATATTACAAATACAAAAATGAAGTCCATTTTGAAATATAACATTTCTATAATTTTAAAAAGTGGGTATTACTATTCATAATGGCTACTTTGATTAGTTGCGGTGTGTTAGAACTCGAAGTTGCGTACAATGCAAGCTATTGCATTATTGAATGAGAAGCGTATCATAGACGCTCGGGGTGTTACAGTAGTGAGTGTGGTTATCATTTTATGGAATCTAGTGTTGGTGTGGCGACGGATGTATCCACACACCAGGACACTGACATATTTATTTCGGACTACATGCACAAAAACATAGATTGAAAGTTTGTTTTAGGAGTTTTATTTGTGATATCCTTGAGTTAGCTCACAAGGTATAACATAATGACTGTGCCACACCTGTTTCTTATCAGGATTTCATCACGTAGACAACCAGCTAGGATTCCAGAGAGTGTACACGAAGACGGACCACCGAGTGATGAGGATCCGGTGCTGGGCTCGCTTACTGTGTTGGCATCTTCGGGTGGTGTACCAGCATCCCCACCACACTTTGGGAAAAATTTACCACCAGCCGCACTGGCGGACGGTGGACGCTGAGTGAGCGCTTTGCACGGGTTACAATGGCAGAGGCCTCCGAGGTTTCGAGGTGAGATAGATTCCTAGGTAGCAGAGGACTGGTTGGAGGCTATGGCTAGCATTTTCCACCTTATTGGGACACCAGCAGATCAGATGGTGATCTTAGCTACTAGCCATTTTCAGTGAGTGACTATGAGGATGGTCCACATAGTAATGATGCTTTAGTATGTGGACCATTAACTGAGATAGTACCTTCGTGTAGTGTGTCAGCTATATCACTTCCGTTGGTCTGCTGTTACAACTGGCTGTACTAGTAGAGGACACTTGTAGGCATGGTGCCTTACATGTGTTTGAGCTTCATATACCCCTCGGGTTTCGAGGTGATCACGACCCACTGGTGGATAAGGAATGAATTGAGGAGGTGGATGAGAGTTCCCTAGAGCTTCTACATCATCAGTAGGTCAACTTGTCGATAACTGAGTATTCATCGAGGCATACCTACTATTCCTAGGTACTGGATGAATATAGTATAGTTTGTTCTTCAGGGCTTGGACCTCCAAGCTATGTGTGTTTAGGGACATCTGAGCCAACACTATTCCTCTATTCTTTCCTACTTATGTTAGGGTGATAGTGGGAAAATTTTTGGTTGAATGTTCTTTGGATGAGCGAATACAAACAGTGAATGAGTATGAAAGTAGGAAACTGTTGCCAATGTCATTGACTTGGGTGTGTAAAATGTTTTGGGAAGAGGAAGTGTTAAGGATAGATGAATCTGCCGGGGCAGCAGATGTGGAAGTAGAGCTAGGAGAGAAGTATGATGTGGTGTACTTTCCGACATGTTACAACCACCACCCTTTTTGGTCCCCACCAGGCTCAGGGAGCTAGAGGACAGGGGAAGGGAGTTGCTACATGAATTCAAGGAGTGTGACCTAATCTCTCCAAGAATAATTCTAGGTACGGTCTGTGTCTACTACTAGATTACATATTAATAGACATAGGTACCGATCCTCCATTCTTTCCACAAATCTTTTTCAAGACCTAGAGTTTCTGGATCAGTCGTTGAATTAACCCACATGTCGGGAGATACATTTGGGAGGAAAATTGATAATCACACTTACACTGATAGTGTGATCTTACCCTAGAGGTGAGAGTTTTGGTTGGAACATATTGATGGCAGCGGCGAGGCCTTACGACGTTAGTTTGGGTATGGATTTCACATCCCTAGTTCGTACTCAGGTTGACTGTATTAGGAAAAAAGGTTTTGGTTTATATACAACTTTGGAATAGGGTTATCCTTGTTTAGCGAAAGAGGAAACCCAAGCAGCACATGATCAGCTCATGCATAGAATTGCGCAACCGATCACTCTTGAGTCAGCCATCCTTACCCTCATGTTAGTAGGAGTTTTGAGTTACCAGTTCCAAACAGTAGTGGTAGAATGTTGGGACATCTTATTAAAATATTCCACCATTATTACCTCTACAACGGGAGAGAGATTTCTGCGTTGGATGGGTACTACCATAGTTTTTTATCATATTTCACCAGAGTTGCAACACCTTTATCAGCATTGATGAAGAAGGGTAAACCCTTTGTGTGGTCAGAGAGATGCTAGAAGAGTTTTCAGGAGCTGAGGTAGAGGCTGTAATGTGCCCCCATCTTGAGGCTTCTGGAGGAGGGAGTAGGGTATATAGTCTATTGCGGCACATCTGGGGCCGGGCTCAGATGTGTCCCGATGCATGAGTGAGCAGTGATCACATATGGTTATCGATAGCTGAGACAACATAATCAGAACTATTCTACCCATGACCTGGAGTTAGCAGAATTTGTCATTACCTTGAAGATATGGTGACATTACATGATGGGAGATCATTTTACAGTATAATCGGATCACAAGTGTATTAGGTATATCTTCTATTTGAAGGACCTAAACCTGAGACATTGGCTTTGGATTGAGTTCCTCCAGGACTATGACTTCGATATAGTCTATAATCATGGGAAGGGGAACATTGTAGCAAATGCACTCAGCAGGAGACCTGGTATACAACTGCTAGGTGAAGTGATAGAACATCTGGCTGCATTGTAGTTATACTTTGTGGATTGGGATGGACCAACTTTTCTTCAGTCTCTTATAGTCACTCCCCCACTACGTTCGCGAGTTAGGGAGGTGTAGTGTGGGGACACTGACTACGAGGCTTGACATGCTCAGATATCCACATAACATGCACCTGATGGATTTTCTGATGGTGGGGAGCACTTCATCCTTTTCAAAGGAATTACCATGGTACTAGTGTCTCTTTAGGAGCATGTGTTGAGGGAATTCCACACATCCCCTCTAGTGGTACATCCAAGAGTGGAGAAGATGTACCAGGATCTACGATGACAACACTGCTGGCCATGAATGAAGAAATTAGTAGCAGAGTTTGTCTCTCAGTGCCTCACTTGTCAGCAAGTAAAGGCAGAGCATTAGGTACCAACAATCTTGGTTCAACCTTTAGAGGTCCCAGAGTGAAAGTGGGATGGGATATCCATGGACTTCGTGACAGGACTTCCACATACATCCAAATGTCATGATTTTATCTACGTGATCGTTGACCGATTCACCAAGTCAGCCCACTACCTACTGATCAGATAGAAGTGTTTAGTATAGATCTTTTTATTCATATATGTGTAGAAGATTGTGAAGCTACATAGAGTACCCTTGAATATTGTCTCTGATTGTGATGCAAGTTTTACTTCCCGACATTGGAAGGGGTTGCATGAGGCTTTTGGGAAATAGCTTCGTTTGAGCACCACCTTCCATCCGGAGATGGATGTACAGACTGAGGAGACCATTCATACCATTGAGGACATGATTCATGCTTGCATCCTCGACTTCGGTCACAAATGGGAGGATCATGTTCCTTTGGTGTTGTTTTAATTAAATAACAGCTATCACTCCAACTTTGGGATGAAACCTTTTGAGTCTTTGTACTGCTAACCATACAGATCACCTTTGTGCTAGACTAGCCCATGTGAATCGGCACTCATGGAACAAGATATGGTATGGGCTACCATAGAAAAAGTGTAGACCATACGAGAGTGGATGAAGACTACACAGAGCAGGCAGAAGTCTTATGCCGATAGGAGACAGAGACCTCTAGAATTCGAGGATGGTGACCACGTCTTTCTACTGGTTTCACCCCTATGTGGTTTGGGGAGATTTTGATGATGTGGAAAGTTATCTCTATGGTTCATCAGTCATTTTTAGGTCCTCCTCAGAGTTGACGTGGTGGCATACCACCTAGCACTTCCTCCTCAGTTGCACCGGGTGCATGACGTCTTCCACGTATCTCAGCTGAGGAGATATGTGCACGACCCTTCTCAAATCATCGACCATGGCGAGCTAAATTTAGATAATGGGGAGATGTTTATAGACGCGCAAATAGAGATTGAGGATCAACAAGAGTGAGTCCTTTGGGGAAGTTCGATACCTATGGTGAGCATTCGCTGGCAGCACATCAACCTACAAGAGAGAACATGGGAGCGGGAGGCTCAAATTCGTGGTTAGTACCCCCACTAGTTTCCCTAGTTTTCTAATGTGTCTTTTTAGGATGCAAAGACCTAATTTATAGAGAATGTATAGAACCAAAATTTCCATGAAATGTTTTTGAAATGTATGGGAATTTTACGAGTCTGTGAAAATTTACGGTGTGTGATTTCGAGGCCCGAAGTGCCCAGAATGAATTACCAAACTTTTTTTGGGTACATTCAGTAAACGTGTGAGTTGGTTTATGTAACTTTAGAACCAGTGCTCAGAATTAAAATCTAAGGCACCATTGAACTCACTTTTCCGGTATTCTCTTAAGGAGACCTTGACCTCGACTACAGTAGGTCGAGGGTGAAAGATAGTTTTTCACTTTTTCATGGAAAAATAAAAATAAGATTGTTTAACATTTTATTTTTATTTGAAACTCTCATGTGAATGTTATAATGGTGGGGACCACCAGACTAAACCTCCCATGTGAATGTTAAGAGGTGGGGTCCACCTGAACTAAAACCACCATTTTGAATTCCAAAATGTGGGGACCACCCAAACCCACTTAATGGGAGAAACCTCTTGAAATCCCTCTTTAATGAGGGAAGGGGGGTGACCCTAGGTTTTTTCTAACTTAATTACACCAAAACCCCATTTAATTTTTGAAACAAACTAATAATTAATGAATAATTTTAGTATTTTTTTTAATTGTTCCAACATAATTAAACTTCATAAGTTAAATTATATTGGCACCTCATTCTTTTGGTGGGAAAAAGGCGAAGGGGAGAGCATTTGGGAGTATTATGCTTCTGCAATGAAGAACATCTCCAAATGAAGAACACCAATGAATAAATGCTCTAAATGAATAATTCCTTCAAAGAAAGTTCTACATAATCAAGGAAGAGGATGACGCATGAGCCAACATTGGAAGCATCTTGTGGAAGCAACGAAAAATGATGCCACTATCCCCAAGGATTTCGTCTCCTACCTCAGGAACTCCATCAATGAACCTCCGAGGTAGGGGTTTAATGATGTGTAATTATGGATTTCCATGATCTTCCCATATAAACATATAATGCATATCAACTCTCTTACTAGTTGATCTGCGGATGATTTCATTTTAAAGGTTTGAGAATAATTATTGTTGGAGGTTGTAGGGTTTGACGTTTTTCATACAAGTTTTTAAGCCAATTTCTACCACCCTAAAGTAGACGGTGTGGGCCAAATGAACATGGCCTAACTTCTCTGCATTTCATTCTTGAGGTTTTTTATGTGTTCCTCGCAATGGAAGAAGGTGGAAACTACTACCGGTGAATGCCACTGGTAGGACTCTGATACGGTGGCCGGCACACCGATGGTCGCGATGAAGGTGATGGCGCACCATGACCCCCACGCCACCCCATGGCCTCCACGCCGCCCCACGCCACCACCGTGGCTTCGCGCTGCTCTTCTCCGCCCCGCGCCATCCAACAGCCACTGCGACCTCCACGCTACCTCACCGCCCCCCACGCTGCCCCGCGGCACCCACACCGTTCCACGACCCATGCACTGCCCCACGGGCACCGCGCCACACAACGTGGGTCGTGCCAGACCCAGCGTGCTACGCCAAACCCAGCGGGCCGGGTCGGTCTGATCGGGTCGGATGGGACCCATACCATTTTCGACCTTATAACTTATTTGGCCATAACTTTGGCACCAGACATCCATTTGACGAACCATCTATGACACATGATCCCTTTGAGTGAGACGGTCCATTTGGTATAACCCAAATGAAATTTTGATAAATTTGGGGTACGATCAGGTTAGATTGAGCATGAATCCAACTGGGTCATTGGGACAAAATGTCTAATAACACACAGACCGGGCATCTGATTAACGCACCATCTATTGGGTTGAGACCCCTATGATGTGGAAGTTTATTGGGATACTTTTTAGTGGGACTACGTGGTAGTTGGAGTATCAACCAGTGGCTTGTAGAGCAGAGCCTCCTGGAGACAAGCACGCTTAGTGCGAGATCCCTATAGCTAGGTGTGACGATGTACTAGGATACTTTGAGTGTATGACGACATACTGAAGATGTACTAGGATCTAGTGTGGGTCTAACGATATAATGACGTGGTACAAGGATCCGTTGTGGGTATAAACATGTACTATGATTCCGTGTGGGTCTGATTTGGTACTAAGATCCTTTGTGGGTCTCACGATGTACTTGGATCCTGTCTAGGTCTAACGAGGTACTAGGATCTTGTGTGGGTCTAATGATGTACAAGGAACCACTGTGGGTCTGACAAGGTACAATGATCTTGTGTGGGTCAAATTATGTACTACTATCCTATATGGGTCTGATGATGATTTAGGATCCTTTTTGTGTCCTCCTATTAACATAGATAGATGAATTAGTTGTTACATCTAATCATTTCTACTATTGTACCAAAGTTATACCTGGTGTGATCTGAGACTGTACCTGTCTGGTACATTACTTTGTGGTAATACCATGGTGGTATTCATCAGTATGGTGTTCCTATGTGGTACTTACCTTTGTGGTATTCCTTCCTTTGTGGAACAATTGATATTTTGGATAATGAGTTTGGCCTTGTGTTTCCTCATGTTTGAGATGGGTTTACTTCATAACTTATGTATATATATGGGAATATATCTAAGTAGGATTTTTAGTTTCTTTCATTCTGTCTGGTTTTGACATTGTGGATTTTGTAAGACATTGAGGGTCTCCGGGTCCCTACTGAGTATCATTATACTCACCCTCTCATAGGCTATTCTCGTACCTTGTTGTGTTTGGTGTAGACGACAGACATCGTTGATCGCGGCTGAGGGTACCAGGGCAGGATGGTTATGAAGATGGACCATTCGACGTGTCGGTACTCGTAGGGGACAAGAAGACATGGAGTGCTAAGGAGGTGATCAGTACCTCCCCTTTAGGTATGAATCTTAGAGTATGACCCATCACCTGCCTTTCTCTTCCATCTGTTGTAATGTATTTGTACTTGTAAGTTTACTGTTGGGCTTGTATTCATTCCCCTCTTACTTTGAGAAAACATTTTGCTATACAGTTTACCTGTGTTTCTATCTTGTTGTATTCTTTGTTGGGTGTGTATACAGGTTATAAAGTCAATGTCATCTTGGTTTTAGGGAATATGCCTTTTGGTGCTAGTCTTTAGCCCCTGGCCTTTGGAAGGCAGGCTTGGGGTAGTCATGGAACGAACCCTAGGGGACGAGCCATGACACTATTGGACATGGGTTTCTAGTCATAGTGTCTCTAGGTTCCTATTATTGGTGGTAAATTCTATAACCTATTTATATGATAAATAATCTAAGGACATTAGAATGTAAATTTTGGATGCAGAATTGTTGACACTATTATGGAAATTATTCATCATGCAAAACTCTATATATATTTTTCAGTATTTAAACCTTACTTTTCAAGTTTGGTCCAGGTAACCAACTTTTACAACACTCCTAATTGAATTAGAGAAAACTTCTTAATGGTCAAATTGTTATTTCTTGGATGATAAGATCATGATTATGATGAATTACGACTTTAGTCATTAGGTACATTACATTTTCATACATGGTTACTCTATTATATATGAATTCATGTCCTTAAGTGAATAATCCCTTGAGTTGATATCATAGATTATAACCTTCTAATCCTCCATTATAATCTTTAAATCTTACTTAGATCCAAAATTACAATACCATGAACTGTAAGAAATAATAAAATATCTTGTACTACTTTAGTTGCATAAGAAGTTGAAATGTACTTGATATTTGTAGATTTTGATACCAATTTCTTGAATTATATTCCCTTTCTCATTACCATAGAATATCTATTGTATACGATAATGTTTAGACATCCATAATGTCATTGTGTTGTTTTTTTATTAGTTTTATGAGGTTGAGTTTTGATTGGGCTTTCCCAAGGGGTTTCCCTCTCAACATGGGAATTCTCAGAGGTTAACTTCTATGGACTGTTAATGTAAATGATTAGATGGAAACTAAGTAGCCTACATTAATGAGAGGAATCCATAGTTAATTTTGAAATGTGTATGTCTTGTTAGTATGGATATGGATGGTTATGTATAAAATGTGTGATCCACATGGAGAAAACATGCAAGTTACCTAGTGTGTCTAGTGTGTGTTGCATGACTTTCTTACAGTATTGTAAATTGTGTGGAAATCATGAAAAGTTGATTTAGTTTTCGATCGTTCTCAATGTATTGGTTGGATTATTGTTTTTCTAACTTTTCAGTACCAATGGTGGATGATGCAAGGGGTGTCTATCCTAGGTACTGTCCAGCAAATAGTTAGTGCACAGTTTAAAAATATGTGTGGACAAAACGTGCTACTTGATCAGGTGTTTATTTTAAAGGAATTTTCCATTTTCCCTCTTTGAATTAATAAATGTTTCACCCCTCTTCTCTTCAATTATTGTAATATGACTATTGGGATCAATTTCAAGAGATCCAACCTACATCACCATTAATAGTTTCTTTATTTTTGCTGATTTCTATGAGATTTTATTGTATTTATTCCTCTCCTCTCTCTTTTTCCCTTACCTCTGACTCCTCTCTTTTCATTGGTTTCACCTTTGAATTATAGACATATAGTGGCTTATTTTATTGTTTTGAGTGGATCTAATATTATGGTTTTGGTGTCCTGGGGTTATAGACTCTATTATTATCCCTGTGGTTGTGCTCTTTGTTTAAGGTGATATATTTTTATCTTGGTTTTCACTTCTTCCTAGTAGGAGTTTCAATGGAATTGTTTCATTTTATAATTAAATGTGATCTCGTTCTTACTAAATGGATTTTTATTGAACATATGATAATATTTGATACCCTTATGATGTTTCAAAAATCATTTTTTTTGTTTTTTGAGCTAGGAATAATCTTTTTCTCTTTCGATTTTTTTCTATATTTGAAATGGATCATTTATATGTTTTGAGATCCTATGAAGTCCCTATGGGGAATTTTGAATCGTTTTTCATGATATGAGTTAGATATTGATCCAAATTTTCTTTTCAATGAGTGATGGATATATTTTAAAGTGGGTTCTGATGGACCTTAATGTGATTTATAAAGGGGTTCTTTAATGGATTTCAAATAGTGATTTGAAATTTGTATGTGGTTTAACCCGTATGAAAAATGAATTAATATATCTTTGAAAATGTGTTTTATTGAAATAAATATCATAGTCTACATTTTGTATTTCCAAGAATAAGACCCATTTTAGAGGGATGATTTAAAATGTTTTTAATGGTCTGTGATTCCCATCATTTTATAAAGAGTGTTTGGAATGTCATTTTATGAACTGTGAAAGGGATTGGAATCCTAAGAAATTTTTTTGTGTTAAATGACATGTTTTTACTTTATTTTTAAAATTGTTAATTTGAAAGGCAACTCTTTTTCCCCTTTGGCTTGATTACAACTTGTTTGGTATCTTTATCACTATACTAGTCTTTTTGTTTCCCATATGTGGGTTACAAATATCTATGAGGTGATTATTGCTCCCATTGTGTGGGAATGTACTTGATTACACCATGGTTACATTTTTTATGTAGGTTTATTATCTATTATGTGTTTGGGGTGTGGATTTGATATGGTTAATTTTTTAGACCTGGATTTCATTTTCTTATGCTTCACTTCCTTTTTGGTCAGGGGATCGTGGGTACTAAGTGGGTGATCAAGTCTATTATTCTAGTTTGTTCACACACTAGTAGTGGACTTCTATTCATTCTAGGTATAAGGGATATGAAGGGATTTTGATCTCAATTAGGATCATGTGTTCTTGTTAGAAGACTTGTGGTTTGAACATTAGTACATGATGGTTTCTAGTTAGTGATTCGGTATACTTTTATTTGGTTATGTGCTTCATATTATAATAATCCAAATGGTAGATCCCATGGAATACTCAATTACTTAGATGGTTATTGATTAAGGAAATTTTTATCTAGTGTTAATTTGTATCATTTCCCCTACATTAATTAATATGGAAACTATTCTTGTTTATATTTGATATATTCCTTGTTCCATGGATGGTGCCTATTTTATTATGCCTGACCCGATTCGGTGTTTGGTCATTTCCTTTGGAAAAAATGTAATCAATTAATTTCAAAAAATTAATTTTAAATTTTTTTTTGGGATCAAAAAGATAATTTTGTTTAGAAATAAATTTGGAAAGTTTTTTGAAAAATGGAATTGAATTTTAATGATCATTCTCCAAAGCTCGTCATCAATAATTTTAATAAATCCCATTTCTTTTAGTAGTTCCTTTTCCAAATTCAAGGTTCAGCTATACTTGTATTAGGTTTCAAATCATTTTAGAAGGATTTCAATGTGAACATTATAATAGAAGCTGATAAGAATAGAAATATAGTGGTGAGAGATTCCTTATTTCTATCCAATGGCTGTAAGGATTGTTGAGCAATGTATTGTTTTCAAACAATTCAAAATAATGTTTTTTAAAGGGGGAGATTATTTTAAATAATACTCTGTCTCTTTATAATGATTTTGATGCTCACAAATACCCTTAATTATTTACTAATTATTTCGTTGAGTATTTTGCAGGAATTTATTTTATTTATTTATTTCATACAACGAGATTTCATACTTCATTTATTCCGAGATCAATTTTAGCGCGTTCTGGAATCACTGTAGCGCGAGATCAATTTTAGCACGTTCTGGAATCACTGTAGCGTGAGATCAGTTTTAGCGCGTACTGGAATCACTGTTCATACCCTACGTTGATGAACATAACGTATGGATGAAAAGTTTACTTTTTATGTTAAAAGAAACGTATGGTTAAGGAACCTTAAGTTATTTTGAAATGTATGGTTAATGAACCTTACGTTGTTGAAAAGTATGGAAGAAGAACATTACGTTTGGAAGGAACCTTACGTTTTTGTTGTTGGACAAGTATGGAAGAGAAACCGTACGTTAGTTTTCAGTGTTGAGTTTGTTTCTCAAAAGTATGGATCATCAACCTTACTTTTATAATCAACCGTACGTTCTTTGGAGAGTTGAAGCAAGACAAATTATGGATGATCAACCCTACATTTGAATGCTGAAGAGAAAGTATGTATGTTCAACCTTACGTTCTGAACCTTACGTTTGTGAACCTTACGTTTGTGAACCCTACGTTTGGAGCCACGTCATCAACCCTACGTTTGGCGTCGGGATATTTTTGACAGACGATATTTCCTTTTGCTTTGGTCAAATAGGCGGATTATTAAGCGGATTTCGAGCTGATTCTTAAGTACGACTTTGAATGAATCAGAGACAATTTTCAACGGATTAATGATTGATTTAAACGGAGCTTTTTATGCCGATTCTTCAGGGGAGTTACAACGGCTCTGTTATTTCATTTAATATCGCGAATCTAAAGGAGATTTTCATGGATCTATTTATGCGGAAGATTTTCTCAGATTTGAATATATATGTTCTATCTTGGAAACTTTGGATATATATATACACAGGAAAGTGTATGAAACATATAGATTGATCTTTTAACGAGCAAGAAACAGAGACTGTGTGAAAGCGTTCTTTTCTGGTGATCGAGAAGAAGTGTAAAACCTTTTTTACCGAAGGAAGATCTTGATAGCAGATTCACGTGTTCTACATCGACTATCTGTTGTGAATCTACTGCTGCTGAAGTTGTGAAGTTTCTTGTAATATCTATTGCAACTGGATCGACTCAGAACTGTTTTTGATTACAGATCTTTATTTTCTGAAGACGACGATCTATCTACTGTCAATTGCATTCTGTTGCAATTGTGAAGAACAACTGGAGAAGTGTTTTCTTTATCGAAACTCTTTTTATTTTTGAGTGATCAGCTTCTCGTTCTAAGCTGTGTGGGTTCATGTTTGAACCAGAAAGGCTGTGTTTGCCTGAAACTTGTAAAGGTGTCAACTGCCTGTACTCAGTTGTGAACAGGTCTGTGGAAACGAGGACCAGATAGTGAAAATCGCCAAGCTCGTGGATTTGAGCGTTGGTCGAGTGGACTAGGGGCCTTCTGTTCCCCGAACCACTATACATCCGTGTGTTCATGCTTTTACTTTTTCCGCTGCATATTTAATAGTTCTAAAAGCATAGTGGACAGAATTTGTCTAAATTGAAGAGATTGTAATAATTTTGAAAAGACACAATTCACCCCCCTCTTGTGTGTAATCCGTAGATTCAGATCCAATAATTGGTATCAAAGGAGGAGCTTCTTATTTTTAATGTCTTATCAAGCTAGAAGTATTTAAAGATTATACATAGTGTATCATGGCTGATACGAGAGAGGGAATGTCAATGGTCAGAGCACCTTACTTTAATGGAGATAATTATGGCTGCTGGAAATCACGTATGATTATTTATCTGAAAAATCTTGGTTACAGAGTCTATTCCAAGATTCTGACTCCCTATGAAATTCCTGAAAATCCCGATACATGGAGTGCTGCTACAGAGGCTGAGTATAACATGAATTCAAAAGCTATGAATGCAATCATCTGTGGTCTAGGACCGGATGAATTTAACAGAGTATCTCAATGCCCGACTGCATATGAAATGTGGCAAACAATAGCTGTTGCTTATGAAGGAACAGATAATGTAAGAAAGATGAGATATGCAACTGCTAAATTAAAATTCGATACTTTCAGAATGATTGAAGGAGAGAGCATCACTCAAATGAATGGAAGATTGACAAAAATTGTCAATAATATAACAGCTCTAGGAGAACCAATCAAGCAGGCTGATCAAGCGTTAAAGGTACTGAGAGTACTTCCTACTCGATGGAATGGAATCTCTGCAGCAATCAGACAATCAACTTCTGTTAAAGATCTAACTATGAGAGAGATGATTGGTACATTGATGATGTACGAGGCTGAAATGCAAGATGAGGTAAATGAGCATAAAGTCTACATAAAAAGGGAAAATACTACTTTGAAAGTGACTTCTCAACAAAAGGATAGAAAGATGAAGAACAGAGAAGTAAGTACTAAATCAGAAAGCTCTGATTCTTCAAATTCGGATGAAGAACTGGCTCCGCTAGCCAGAAAATTCAGAAAGTTCTACAGTAAGAAGAAAGACTTCAAGAAATCCTTCAAGAAGGATAGGAAGGAAGTGAGATGTTATGAATGCAAAAATATGGGACATATCAGACCGGATTGCCCAAAATTGAAAAATGCAAAGAAGAAGAAATTCTTCAAAATAGATGATTATGAGCAGAAAGACAAGAAAGCTATGAAAGCTACTTGGAGTGTTTCTGAAGACTCAAGTAATTCTTCTGAATCAAGCTCATAGAAGGAGGAAGCCAATTTAAAAGCAAATATGTGTTTCATGGCTGAAAGTGATGAGGTACACTCATACCACTCCTCTGACTCAAATAATGAATCAAAATCTGAAACAATCTTCTCAAATAAAAAACATGCAGCTTACTGCAATATGCTTGAAGAAAGGTATGACTCATTATTTAAAAAATATAAATCTATAAAGAACTTGCATAAAGCTATTTCATATGAGAGAAATACTTTGCTAAAACAACATAAGGAATTAATTGACAAATACAACTCTGCTGACTCAAATAAAATTAATTTTGAATCAAAAATAAAAACTCTACAGGATGAAGTAGAATCTTATAAAAAGGCTGCATTAGTTTTTACAAAAGGATAAAACGCCTTAAATGAGATACTTGGAAAAACTGTAATTAAAAAGGAAAGGTTTGGAATTGGAAGTAAAGGAGAAAAACCTAAGTTATACAAAAATTATTTTGTTCCTAGCACTAAACTGGTTATTTGTAACTTCTGTGGAACAAAATGTCATATAGCTAAAAACTGTTTTCTAAGACAACCTAAAATATGTGGAATTAAGAAAGCTTATATTTCCAATGATCTATATGATTCAATCAATTTGAAGAAAACAAAGCAAATCTGGATACACAGATCACTGCATGCTAACACTCCTGGACCCAACAAAATATGGGTACCAAAGCAATTTGTTTGAATGTCTTTGCAGGTAGCAGGTCACCAAAGAAAGAAAGAAATATGGTATATGGATAGTGGCTGCTCAAGACACATGAGTGGAACTTCAGCTAATTTCTCTTCTCTTACTCGAAAGGAAGGAGGACTTGTCACCTTTGGTGACAATGCCAAAGGAAAGATTATTGGTATTGGAACAGTTGGAGATCCAAAGACAGTCTCAATCAACAAAGTACTTTATGTACAAGGGTTAAAACACAATCTGATAAGTATCTCTCAACTCTGTGATGATGGATACACTGTTGATTTTACTAACAATAGTTGTACTGTTTCTAAAGATAAACTGTTTAAGTTTAGAGCACCCAGAACTGATAATGTTTATACTTTGGATTTGTATTCCTTGTGTAAACAACAAGTAAACTGCTTAACTGCTAATATAAGTGAATCCTGGATCTGGCATAGAAGACTTGGTCATTGAAATATATATGCTTTACATAAATTATCTAAGAAACATCTAGTTTCTGATTTGCCTAGTCTCAAATTTGAAAATGACAGATTCTGTGATGCATGTCAGCTTGGCAAGCAACACAAATCATCATTCAAATCTGTTAACAAAGTTGCTACAACTAAACCTCTAGAACTTATCCATATGGATTTGTTTGGACCTTCAAGAGTAGCAAGTTTAGCTGGTAAATTATATGTTTATGTATTAGTTGATGATTATTCTAGATTTACTTGGATTTTCTTTTTGAAATTTAAAAGTGAAGCTTTTAGTTTATTTGAAGGTTTTTGTAAATCTATTCAAAATGAAAAAGGTTTTAATATAATCTCATTAAGAAGTGATCATGGTGGAGAATTTGAGAACCAGGAGTTTAATTCCTTTTTCTCAAACTTGGGTATTAAACACACCTTCTCTGCTCCAAGAACACCTCAACAGAATGGGATTGTAGAAAGAAGAAATAGAACTATTCAAGAAATGGCTAGAACTATGTTAAATGAATATAGCCTACCTATATATTTCTGGGCAGAAGCTGTTAATACAGCTTGTTATATAATGAATAGAATTTTAATAAGACCTATTTTGAAAAAGAAACCCTATGAACTATGGAATAACAAAAAACCTAAAGTAAATTACTTTAAAGTTTTTGGATGCAAGGTTTACATCTTGAATACCAAAGATAATCTTGGTAAATTTGATCCAAAATCTGATAAAGGTATTTTCTTAGGATATTCTGCAACCTCCAAAGCTTATAGAGTCTATAATAAAAAGTCAAGGATTGTTGAAGAATCAGTTCATGTGAAATTTGATGAATCTGATCCTTTTGAGAAAAGGATAGAACAAATAGATGAACCTGATTCTAATGAAAACATGAGACTTGAGAATTTAAAGAATGATTTTGAAAATGATATAAAAGAAATTCAGTCCAGTTCAGAAGAACATGACACTGAAGAACCTTTGAATGTAATGCCTAGACAGTCTAGAACCTTAAAGAATCATCCTTTAGAATCTGTGATAGGTGACTTAGAGACTGGTATTCAAACTAGAAGAAACCTTGGAAACATAGTTGAATTCTCTGCTTTCCTATCCCAACAAGAACCTAAGACCATAGAAGAAGCCTTAGATGATGAGAGATGGGTAATAGAAATTCAGGATGAATTGAACCAGTTCAAGAGAAATAAGGTTTGGGAATTAGTTGAAAGACCACATGATTATCCAGTAATAGGAACTAAATGGGTCTTTAGGAATAAACAGGATGATCAAGGGATAATAACTAGAAATAAAGCAAGATTAGTAGCTAAAGGATATAATCAAGAAGAAGGAATAGATTATGATGAGACCTTTGCACCTGTAGCCAGGTTAGAAGCCATTAGAATCCTTTTAGCCTATGCATCTTATATGAATTTTAAATTATTTCAGATGGATGTTAAATCTGCCTTTTTAAATGGTTATTTAATGGAGGAAGTTTATGTTGAGCAACCTCCTGGTTTTGAAAATTCTCAAAAACCAGATTCTGTTTTCAAACTTACTAAAGCTCTTTATGGCCTTAAACAAGCACCTAGAGCTTGGTATGAAAGACTAAGTTCTTTTCTTTTGAAAAATGATTTTACTGTTGGACTGGCAGATCCAACACTCTTTAAGAAAACTGTGAAAAATAATGTTTTGTTGGTTCAAATTTATGTTGATGATGTAGTTTTTGGATCAACCAATAAAATTCTTTGTCATGAATTTTCAGAATTAATGCAAAAAGAATTTGAAATGAGTATGATGGGAGAATTAAATTTCTTTTTGGGTCTTCAAATATTTCAAAAAGATTTTGGAAATGTTTTAAATCAATGCAAATACATTACTGATTTACTTAAGAAATTTGGACTTGAAAACAACAAGCCATTTACAACTCCTATGTGTACTAATATAAAACTTGATTTGGATGAAAATGGAAAATCAGTGGACAACAAGTTATATAGAGGTATGATTGGTAGTTTGTTATATCTTACTGCTAGTAGACCAGATATAATGTATTCAGTATGTCTTTGTGCTCTATTTCAATCAAATCCCAAAGAATCCCATTTAACTGCTGTTAAAAGAATTTTTAGATATTTAAAAGGTACTATTTATCAATCTCTGCTTTATCCAAAAACCTCTGATTTTAATTTAATTTCATATTCAGATGCTGACTTCGGAAGCTGTAGATTAGATAGGAAGAGTACTTCAGGAACATGTCACTTTTTAGGGAAGTCTTTAGTATCATGGTCTAGTAAGAATCAACACTCAGTTGCCCTGTCAACAGCCGAGGCAGAATATGTGTCTGCAGGTAGTTGCTGTGCACAGGTGTTGTGGATGAAAAACACTCTTATGGACTTTGGATTAAATTTTAATAATACACCTATTTTATGTGATAATACTAGTGCAATTAATATTTCAAAAAATCCTATTAGTCATTCTAGAACTAAGCACATTGATATAAGACATCACTTTTTAAGAGATCATGTATTTAAAAAGGATATATTTTTAGAATTTGTAAATACAGAAAATCAATTAGCAGATATTTTTACTAAACCACTTCCCACGGCAAGGTTTGAATTTATTAAGGGGGAGTTAGGTTTATTTAATTTTAAATAGTTTTTTTTAAATATTATTCTGTTTTCGAATTCTGCTTAATTTCTGTTTTCCTCTATAAGTAATTTTATTTTGTTTTAAATAAAAGTAATGATTAGTGATTACACGGGAATCAAGGCTTTCAGAACCGTTTCACCTTCTAAACTGCTTCACCTTTTTTCGGAAACCCTTTCGAAAACCTAAAACCGCACATCTGCTCCAAAACCCTTTTCTGAATCTTCAAACCCTAAACTTATGAACCATCAGAAATCGTTGTTGGAATGGCAAAGACTAAGCTTCCAGATGAAGCCGAGAGCAGTGCTGCAATGAAACCTAAGATAGTAGGTCGGAAAATACTGCAAGGTAAAGTCATAGATTTAGAGTGGCTGTTTGAAACTAATTTACTGTTGAAGAAAGCGTTGTCGTTTCAAAGCCTTGATCAAGCTTTTAATAGTGCAAATTCTGAGTTTCTATATGAGGCAGAAATGAGACATTTCTTTAGAACTGTTCAGTTTAGCCTTGGAGATACAGAGGATATTTTATTGGCTCAAATAGAGGATAAGGACTTTTCAATATCATCTGTAGAGATAAGTCAAATTCTTAACTGCCCTCATGAAGGAGTTTTTCATTTCGATTTACGGAATATTGGAGATTCTGTACATAAGTCTGAAGACATTATGTCTTTTTTTTGGAACCAGAGTGATAAAGAAGATGTTTATTAAGGATTTGGAGCCCGATCATAAAATTTTGGTAAAATTTGTTCAGACTGGTTTAGCACCAAGAATGGCTGAGATGAAGAAAATCCTATACCCTAACATGTACATAACGTATCTTCTGATGTGTGATATTAATTTTAATTTTCCTCGGTTTATGATAAGATATCTGAGTTACTACTGTCAGAGTGAAGCAAGAATGACCTTTTTCCCTTATGGAAGGTTCATTTCTTTGTTTTTGTTTAAAATAGGAATGATCAGATTGGTAGATGCTGGGGTGAAATGTCACCACAGTAATGTTTTCAATGCTGGAACTTTAAGGAAAGTAGGATACTTCTGGAGCACAATTAAAGGAAAACTCTTACCTGTTGGAGCTGAGGAAAACTTGGAGAGTGCTCAGGCTCAACCGGCTAAGTCCAAGGAGGGACAAGCAGAATCAAGAGTTAGTACAGTGGCAAGGAGAATTCGTTTTGAGATGGAGGAAGTTGAGGAAGAGAGAAGTCAAGAAGGACTTCAATCTAGAAGGAAGAGGTCAATTGATGAAGAAATTATCTCTCCTACCTTGAAATCCTCTGAACCGGTATTTACTTATTCATTTGTGAGAGAAGCTGTTGTGGAGCAGACTGCACCGATAGAGGAACCAGCAGCTCAAACAGAAACTCAAGAAGAACCTCAATCTGCTGCTGTGGCTGTTGAAAAAGTAATTCAACAAGAACAACTTATGGAGGCAGTGCCTGGTGAAGAAGTGGCCGGAACTCAAGATTTACATGAAAATATTGTTCTTGACCAATCAGTAGAAGTCAGAGAGACTACTGTTCGTGATGAACATACTTCTGAAGCTAATACAGAGGTACTTCAGGAAGATTTTTCAGTGGAAGAGTTTCAGGCTTCAAAAGATAGTTCAGTGGATCAACCTTGTCAGGACAATGACAAAGAACAGTCAGATGCAGATTCCTTACCACTTGCCCTGCTTCATCAACCTAATTCTGGACATGAGAATCGAGCACAGGGTGCCCCTGATTCGAGAAAAGAAGAAGTTGTTGAGTTGTAAAAGCGTATCTCTCAGTTAGAATCTGAGAATGTTAGTCTCAGAAATTCTCTGAACTTAGAGCAGTTGAAGTTTCAGAAGCTGAAAGAATGTACTGTTTCAAGACAGGAAGTAGATTTGTTTAAGACTGATATGCTGCATGCTGTTGATCAGTTAAAATCAGAGATGGTAAAGAAAGATGATTTGTCTGAGTTGAAGATTTACATGGAGAATAAATTTGAGTCTGTTGCAAACAGTGCTGTGAGTGGATCAGGCTATTCACCTGATTTGATTCAGAGATTTCAAGCAATTACCGGAGCAATGAGCAATATGAGTGAAAGATTACACGATCTTCAGTGTAATAGTGCCCCTTTGTCAGTTTTGCTAGATAATCAGAGATTTTTAGTGGATCAGTTGACATCTGGAGAGCAACCGATTAGGATTCTTTTGAATCAGTTATCAGAAAAACTGACTCTTTTTGTTGAAAAAGAAGAAATAATGCATGAGTTTTTCAGAGTTAATTTGATTGAAGATATTCATATGACTCAAGAGAACGGAGATCTTATCATCAAATTAGGATATGGGATGATGAAGAGGCTCAGAGAACAGTTTACAGAGATAAAGACCGCGATTCAAAGGAGATAGACACATTTTTTCCCTGTCTTATCTATGAACCTTGATTCCTCTGTATATCACAATCGTTTATATATAACAGCTTGTGAATGAAAATTCTTTTCTTATTTCTTTTTTGTTTTTTTGTTTATTTATTTATGATTGAGTTATCCAGTATAACAAATTCACTTATTCATACACAGTTAATTATAGCATTTACTTATAGTTCAGTGCAATATTGAATGTGTTCAAATCCGTAATTTTTCATTCTTTTTGATATCACAAAAAGGGGGAGAATTTGGATAAACACAGCATTTAAATTTATTTGTTTCCTATGAAGAAATTTGGATATATGGGAGAATTTGGATATATACGACATTTATCTTTTATCTATTTTTAGCTGAAAATTTATTTTTATGGGGGAGAAATTTTATTATAGTTAAATATTGTTTTAATCCTTTCAAAATTCTAAAATTTTATAAAATTAATTTTTCAATAAAGATTGCAATTAAATTAGTTCTATTATTTTATGGGTTTTGTGATCATCAAAAAGGGGGAGATTGTTGAGCAATGTATTGTTTTCAAACAATTCAAAATAATGTTTTTTAAAGGGGGAGATTATTTTAAATAATACTCTGTCTCTTTATGATGATTTTGATGCTCACAAATACCCTTAATTATTTACTAATTATTTCGTTGAGTATTTTGCAGGAATTTATTTTATTTATTTATTTCATACAACGAGATTTCATACTTCATTTATTCCGAGATCAATTTTAGCGCGTTCTAGAATCACTGTAGCGCGAGATCAATTTTAGCGCGTTCTGGAATCACTGTAGCCCGAGATCAATTTTAGCGCGTTCTGCAATCACTGTAGCGCGAGATCAGTTTTAGCGCGTACTGGAATCACTGTTCATACCCTACGTTGATGAACGTAACGTATGGATGAAAAGTTTACTTTTTATGTTAAAAGAAACGTATGGTTAAGGAACCTTACTTTATTTTGAAACGTATGGTTAATGAACCTTACGTTGTTGAATAGTATGGAAGAAGAACATTACGTTTGGAAGGAACCTTACGTTTTTGTTGTTGGACAAGTATGGAAGAGAAACCGTACGTTAGTTTTCAGTGTTGAGTTTGTTTCTCAAAAGTATGGATCATCAACCTTACTTTTATAATCAACCGTACGTTCTTTGGAGAGTTGAAGCAAGACAAAGTATGGATGATCAACCCTACGTTTGAATGCTGAAGAGAAAGTATGTATGTTCAACCTTACGTTCTGAACCTTACGTTTGTGAACCTTACGTTTGTGAACCCTACGTTTGGAGCCACATCATCAACCCTACGTTTGGCGTCGGGATATTTTTGACAGACGATATTTCCTTTTGCTTTGGTCAAACAGGCGGATTATTAAGCGGATTTCGAGCCGATTCTTAAGTACGACTTTGAATGAATCAAAGATGATTTTCAACGGATTAATGATTGATTTAAACGGAGCTTTTTATGCCGATTCTTCAGGGGAGTTACAACGGCTCTGTTATTTCATTTAATATCGCGAATCTAAAGGAGATTTTCATGGATCTATTTATGCGGAAGATTTTCTCAGATTTGAATATATATGTTCTATCTTGGAAACTTCGGATATATATATACACAGGAATGTGTATGAAACATATAGATTGATCTTTTAAAGAGAAAGAAACAGAGACTGTGTGAAAGCGTTCTTTTCTGGTGATCGAGAAGAAGTGTAAAACCTTTTTTACCGAAGGAAGATCTTGATAGCAGATTCACGTGTTCTACATCAACTATCTGTTGTGAATCTACTACTGCTGAAGTTGTGAAGTTTCTTGTAATATCTATTGCAACTGGATCGACTCAGAACTGTTTTTGATTACAGATCTTTATTTTCTGAAGACGACGATCTATCTACTGTCAATTGCATTCTGTTGCAATTGTGAAGAACAACTGGAGAAGTGTTTTCTTTATCGAAACTCTTTTTATTTTTGAGTGATCAGCTTCTCGTTCTATGCTGTGTGGGTTCGTGTTTGAACCAGGAAGGCTGTGTTTGCCTGAAACTTGTAAAGGTGTCAACTGCCTGTACTCAGTTGTGAACAGGTCTGTGGAAACGAGGACCAGATAGTGAAAATCGCCAAGCTCGTGGATTTGAGCATTGGTGGAGTGGACTAGGGGCCTTCTGTTCCCCGAACCACTATACATCCGTGTGTTCATGCTTTTACTTTTTCCGCTGCATATTTAATCGTGCTAAAAGCATAGTGGACAGAATTTGTCTAAATTTAAGAGATTGTAATAATTTTGAAAAGACACAATTCACCCCCCCTCTTGTGTGTAATCCGTAGATTCAGATCCAACAAGGATAACCTATAATTTAAGGATAAAATATACGATGATCTAGAGTTAGAAGCAAAGGTTCAATCTCAAAAGAAGTGGTGATCTCTCATATGCTCTAAACGATGGAATCCATGGAAAAATATGACCTATTTTATTATGTATCATATATTTTTCCTATATCATGTTCATTTGGGTCGTCTTTAGAAGTTTTTTACGATGGTTTTTGGGAATTGGCCTCATGTTAAATCCTTTGAGGATTGTTTTTTTGTACAGAGACATTTGCATTGATTGTTGTGATCTTGGTTTCCAATCTTATGATATTGTTATTAGAATCTTATGGATGGTTCATCTTTGGAGATCTTTCTTATGATTTGTTTTTATTATTTTTATAATGAATGCTTTGTTCCATTTTTGGAATGCCCCACCATATTTTGGATGTCTTTGGATGTTACTATCAAGGTTTACTTGCTTTTTTTGGTTAGTTGTGGGTTCTATTTCATGGATCCTCATTATTTGGTAGAAATAATCTTATTATTAGTGGGTTGTTACCGTTATTGTGTTGAGACATTGAGGTTCACATCATTTTTATATGAGAATGTCCTTGAGTTCATGATTGGTTAACTAGAAATATTGTTCTACCAGTTGAGTTGGTATACTAAATAGTGTTTGGCCTATGAAATTTTGGGATGTACCTTGTAAAGGTGATCTAGTTCCTAAACCTAGGTTATCTAAATTCATCATTACAAGAGATGAGATATTATGTCAATATTTTGAGGCTAGTTATTGTTTATTTTAAATCATTGGGGTTGTTAGTGATTTTGGTTTTAGAGTGAGTTTCTCCGATGGTTTCATGAATGTTTGAGAATGAATTTCTTTGTAATTATTCCTCGGTTACACCATGTTAGAGGAATTATAAATGGTGGGGATATCTTTTTATGTCTCCCATGATTTATTGGAATTATTGATTGAAGTTATTTTTTATATTATTCTTGTAGATATTGGGAAACCTTATAGTTGGTCTGTTTGATAATTATTAAAGATATTGGTTTTTGGTTTTGAGGTTAAACCATTTTGATAGGTTCTTTTGGTTAGATATACTTGGGATATTTTTTTATCATTCCCATTTTCTCAAATGTGAAATTTTAGGGGTAAAATATGGGATGGTAGTTAGTTTGTGACACTCCCAGTGTCGTTGTGTTGTTTATTTTCTATTATATCATGAATTTGAGGTTTGGTTTCATTTTCTATGTGGTTTTGGCTCAGAAAATGGAAATTATGATAGGAATCCTTCTATATACAGTTAACGTACATGGTTATATGTAAAGGGTGTGTCCTTGCTTTATGAGGATCCTCACCATTTCAGTTTTAACAACACATGGATTCTTTTTATGGGTTTTTCATGGTTAAGTCTATAGAGTGTAATCCCCTAGGAGAAATAATGTGGGTTCCATGATGTGTTTGGGGTGTGACACATAACATACGCCTGGGTAGGGAAATTTCAAGGCAAGCATGTGGTGTTGGTCGTCTTTTTACTTTTTATAATGGTATGTATGGAGCACTATTTTTCTTACCATGTAGTTTCCATAGTGAACTATGCGAGGGGTTTCTGGCCTATGTAGTGGTTTTCACATGGGCGACACATTGTTTGGAAAACTATATGGCCAAATTGTGTGACCGTCCTAGGTTTATAATATTTTAGGATTTTCCAATTAATGCATCTATTAATTAAGAGGGGTTTGACTCCTCCTCTCTTCCATTCAAATTGGATGACTCTGGGGTTCATGTTGAGGTGCTCCTAACTCCTCCACCATTTTCCCTACCTTCTATTTGGCGATTTCCAAGAGGTTTTGATGCATTTCTTCCGCTCTTTCCATCTTCTTCCTTTTCCTCTCTATCCTCTCTTGGATTAGGTTTCCCCCAAGAACCATAGAGCTTTTTTGAATGATTTTAGGGTTCCAAGAGGAGATAATGTTGGTGTCTTTTTGGATATTTGTTTATATTCAATTTCTATCCATACAGGTGTTCTCATCATTAAAATTATTGCGTTTTGTCTTGTTTTTCACTTATTGAAAGTAGGTTTATCTATGAAATTGTTTCATTTCAGGATTAAAAATGTGATTGATTATTCTAAATTCTTTTTTACAGAAAATATGATTATTTGTGATACCCTTATGATGTTTTAGAAACCATTTAATTTTTTGATGATTTTATTTAAATGGGTTTTCATGGAAATTCCTTTTTTATTATTTGAAATGGAATATTTAGTTTTTTTGAGAATCTTTGGAATACTTGATGGGATTTTTGAAATGGATTTCTTGATGTGTGTTAGATGTTGATCTGGTAAGGTTCTCAATGTGTTAAAACAATATCATAAAGTCAATTTTGACTTCAAGTGTGGTGTTGACCTCAATGTGATTTATAAAGGTGTTCTTTAATAGATTTCAAATTTTAATTTGAAATTTGTGTGTGGTTTACCCCATGTGATAAATAGCTTAGTAGATATTTTGAAATATATTTCATCAAAATTAAGGTCTTAAACCAAATTTTTTTATTTAAAAGAAGAAGAACCATGTGGGAGGGCGGATTTTAAATATTTATAAATGCTGTGTTACTTCCATAATTTTACAAAGAGTGTTTTGAATGTCATTTTTTGAAATTGAAGAGGGATTGGAATACTGAGCCATGTTTTTATGTAAAAGGAACAATTGAAACTTTGCATTTAAAATAGTTATTATGAATGAATCCTTTTGATTTTCCCCATGATTTGATTACCCATTGGGTGGGTTCTTTATCACTATGTGATGCTTTTCATTTCCCTTGTGTAGGTTATCGATATCTTTGAGATTCTTATTTCCACCATTTTGTGGGAATGTGGCATGTTATTCCCGGGGGAAATATATTATATTGGGTTATTCATTGTTATGTATTTGGGGTGAGGGTTAGATATGGTTATGCATTATGACTTAGACTTGGATTTTATATTATTATACATTACATCCTTTTTGGTCATGTGGGCCCTAGTATTAAGTGAGAGATGTTTTATACTATGAAAGTTCGTTCACATGCCACTAGTGCGCCGTAATTCATGTTATATACAAGTGTTAGGATGAGTTTTTCATTACAAAAAATCATGTATGGGACAATTAGATGAAATTTTTTTATATTCAGTTTTCATCGGTAGCTGGTTTATAAGTTGGTATACTTTTATGTGGCCATGATATTTTCATGTCAGGAATCCATAAAATATAGACCATGATACATTCAATTTCATGGTTGATAATTGGTATATGGGGGTTTTATCTAGTGCACATTTGTATAATTTTACTATCATTCATTGATATGGAACATATTGTTGTTTATACTGGATATATGTCTTGTGCCATGGATGGTACCAATATTTTTGTTCTTGAACCATGTGTGTGTTGGTTCATTTCCATTGGATAATGAGTCTTCAAAAATGTTTAGACTTTTATTAGAAATTAAATACTATCTGGTAGTTCTTAATGTGGATTTCAAAAAGGGTTTTTGGTTTTTAGATGGAAATAACTAGTTTGATGTTTTAAAGTGATGGTATTTATTAAAAATGATTTTTTTAGAAATGTGAATGGGTGTGGGGATTCAAAATACCTTAGTATTCATGGAATGTTTTAAAACCATTTAATTCAGTTTTAGAAGATAATGATAAATTTTTTGAAAGAGAATTATGAAATTGTTTTCATTTCAAATAAAGTTATATGTGAAAAAGTAAAATTTATTGTTTATATTGAGACTATAATATATGAATTTCCTTATGAAAAATATTTCATATTTTCCGTTGGTTTTGATAACTAATAGATCTTTTTAGTACATGTATATATATTTTAGGTTATAGGTTCCCAGTTGGATCTATTTTTCATTCGTTGAGGTTGGAGTGGGGTGAGTAATATAATAACCCATACCTTCTTTTCAGGTATGCCTTTTCATTTCTAATCGTTTATGTGAAAAAGAGGAAAATATGGAAAATTTAAGAGTACACGCCTTGTACTTTATAAGTACATGTCGTGGACTTCGTTGCCGCACGAGGTCGTGTGTAGGTCACACACACGGTCGTGTGGGGTGACGTGGAGGCCGCTTAAAGTGTAGTATAGAAAACAAAGTACAAGCCCTGTACTCTAAAAGTACACATAGTGTACTTTTCGTTTTATTTCATTAAACGGACCGGGGTCACGTCTAATGCTCATAAACGTCTTCTTCTTCACCTTTTTCCATCCAGAGTGTCTGAGGAGGCCGATTCTTCTCCGAGCCACTGATCCATCACCGGTTGTCCGAATCGAACACCATCTGTTGCAATATAATCACATCGGTGAGTTATTGGTTTTTCATTGGCCCTATTTCCTATTCTTCCTCTCATGTGAGTTATCTAAGGTTGAATGTTTTATATGTTTTTGCAAATCTAATCCATTCTAGGTCGATTCACGAGTCGAGGATCAAGTATATCGATCTTCGAGGATCGAGGTAGGTGGTTTGTAGCTCTACGTTGAATGTCATTGAGTTTGGGTTGCAAAAGTGCATGATACCCATGTATTGGGTACTTCGGGTTAGGGATTCTGATCCCATTGTTTAATTGTCTTAGATTTCTTAGTTGGTTGAGGTTAATTTATAGTAACTTATGCTTGTTTGCATGTTTGATGATCACCCCATGGGTGTTACCATTGTTTTGACTATTTATCACTATTTGGCTTAGATTACCTGTGAGGAAGACCTTATTACCTTGATTTTATGCTTTGATATAGTTGATTTCATGTATTGCCTACTGTTTATATGCTTCTGATGCATTGTATCTATTAGCCAAGTAGTTTTTTGAACTTACTTATAGATGATACGAATCGTTTACGTATGATGTTCTCTTACATAAGGCTACGAGAACCTGGTGTAGTTAGACCATAGGAGGAATTGACATTGAGTGCTTCCTCAGATGGCCTGTTTAATTATTTACCACTATGAGACCATAAGGGGATTGACTTTGTGCTCTCTCAGAGGGTCTGATAATATACCAAATCAAGATAGAAGTGGAATTAGACGTAAGTGCTTCTTCAAAGAGTCTGTAGAATCGCTGCAATACCATAGGGGGAATTGATGATGAGTGCTTCCTCAGAGTGTCTTTTCCTTTGTTTGAATACTTGACCATAAGGGTTTTCCCACAGGAGTCACCCAGGGGGTCAGTGTAGATAATATTTTTTGGTTGGTTGTGACGATTCCACCAAACCAAAGAACACACTTGGGTTTGTACTGATTTTTGTTTAGGTAGTATACTGAGATACCTATTGTGTTACTTGATATCCCTTGGGAATATAGAGATATTTTATAGGTCCCTTTCTTGATAATTAAATTAATTAATTAAATTAATAAATAAATGTGAATAGATATTTATAGGACTGTTTATATTAGTGTACTACTGTTTCTCTGCTGCATTTATTTCTTTTACTTTTACAATATTTCTCACTGATAGTAGGGCACCGATCTTGTGGTGGTTGCCTACAAGGATTAGTCTCACACCCTATTTCAGTGCTTCTTTTCTTCCCAAATAGGTTATATGGTTGCAGGTGTGGATAGGGATTTTGGCCCTTCTACATCATGTGTGTGATTACTGGTTAGATCTGGAGATTATGGGACCGAGCTTAGGATTGCGATGCTGTTGGATTTTAATATTTTCTTTTAGTACTTGGGTTTCAGTTTTATTTCAAAATGTTTCTTTATTTAGTTCTTTCCGTAGACACGTGTACCATGGTGCATCATTTTGATTATGTCATACGTTTCATCTACTGTTTAGTTTTAGTTGTTGTATGGTGTTTACTACTTTCGCTATTGTTTATGTTTATCCTTCTATTGTATACTTTACCAAATGAGGGAATAGTTTCCCCACTAACTAAGGCCCTTGCTACTAGTCGACATCCTTTTATGTTTATTCATTTCTATTTCCTTACTGTTTAGAGACAATAGACAGGGATAGGAAGGAATGGGTAGTTGATACTTAACTATGCCCAGGAGTAATTAACCCATGTATAGGGAAAATCCATATTACCTCGTAATTGAAATTTTTAAATTTTGCAAGAGTTATAGTTGATTATATTTCACTGTTGGGTGATGCACATGTTTTGTGCTGTTACAGTTTATCTGATTGTGGTTCTATTTTGTTGCACCCAGATGAGATGAGGTTATTCCATCTCATGCATCAGGTAGGCACTAGTTAGGAAATCACATGTCTTGCATTTTACCATGCCATCAAGGGTGAATTATAATTTCATGCTGTTGTGATAGATTTCATGATATATTATGCATGATGTTGTGATATTTGATGTGATAGAAATACTGCTATGCTGATATAGTATTGCTTATTTTACAGATTATTTAGCATGGATGGAAGGATTTTGTCTTAGAGGTTTTATGGGCCCTCGAGGATATGAATTTGGTGGATCATGGAATTTTTATAATTTTTACTTGTTATATGTATTGTTATGATGTCATTCTTTGATTCACGGGGATTATGGGCCCCCACGGATCGAAATTCGGCACATAGAAGCTAGTTTTCAGTGTTTTCTGTGGTTTTTGGGGAGTTTTTTATGCCTACTGCCCATAAACATAGATAACTTGGCGTGTGGCCTTATGAACACATGACATGTGTTCTTCTATTCGGGAAGAACTAATTTTCACAGTTACACACCGTGTACTTTGAGGTACATGTCGTGTACTATCGTTCTCGGTGACCCAGCTGTGTAGTTGAATACATGGGTTGGAAAATCTCAGGAACAACACGCCGTGTAAATTGTCGACACGCCGTTTAGTAGTGGTCTTTGTGACCTGCCGTGTAGATGACTACATGGGTTATATGATCTTTGGGAAAACACATCGTGCACCATGTTGACACTCCATGTAGTTTTGGTCCGTGTACCAGTCTGTGTGACTAATGACACGGACAGGGGAAAAACCTTAAGGACACGCCGTGTAGAGGACAAACACACCGTGTAGGTTCGGTCCGTGTACCAGTCCGTGCGACTAATGACACGGACATGGGAAAAACCCTAAGGACACGCCGTGTAGTGGAAAAACAAACCGTGTAGTATTTGGATGAGATAGTCCGTGTGACTTAGTTGTGTAGGAGTAACTGGGTAGGAGGAAAAAGGACATTACATGCCATGTAGCTTTAAAGAACACTCCGTGTAGTTTGGGTTTACACAATATGTTTGGGTGGTGTACACGCACAAGTAAAATATACAAGGAAGACACCATGTATTTGGACTAAACATCATGTAACCATGTTTTTGCAATTTTAAAAGTTTTTCCTCTTCTATTCTGTTTTCACTCTTTTATATTGTAACATTGTTCGTCATTAATAAGGGTGTGCTTTTGACCTTGCAGAGTCATGCCGCCAAGATGTCCTCTCATTGCACATCAGGGATCTGACGATGATCGTACCCCAGATATGGCACATGCATTTATCCCGGATACTGGTGCGAACGCACAATTCCGTGAGGGATTCATGAGGTTCATATAGACCTTTCAGGGAGCTCAGCAACCTGCCCAGTCTGTGGCAGAGCTTACGCGAGTCTCCCAATAGCATCACCATCCCACGTTATCTGGGGATGAGGACCTCAGGCTACTGAATCTTCGTTCAAAGCGATCATTTGTATCTTTTATCATCTCGAGAAAACCCCAGACAGAAGGCTGAAGCTCGCGACTTACATTCTGCGAGATTCCACCAAGAGATGGTGGGACGTAGTTTCCCAGGCAGGGCGTCATCAGATAGTTGATTGGGAGGAGTTTCATCATACGTTTTACAAATAATTCTACCTGAAGACGCTGAGAGCTGACAGAGCCAGAGATTTTATGATCCTTTTACAGGGTACTCTATCAGTTATGGAGAATTCTGCTCGCTTCACAGAGCTACAATGATTCACTCTTGTTCTGGAGAATAATGAGAGGTTTTTAGCAAGGATGTTTGAGGAGGTCCTGAGACCAGAGATCAGATCATAGGTGAAAGTCTTCCAGTTGACTTCTATTTCTTTGATATTCAACTAGGCGTTGATCATGGAGAGGAATCTCAGGGATACTGGAGCAGTGAGCCAGGGCGGTTCAACATCAAGAGTTAGTACCCTTCCTACTGACAGTAGGAAGCGCCACCAAGAGTCTGCATGAGGTGACTCAAGGAAGCGAGATTTTTCTTTCAGGTAGCAGAGTTGTGTACTACCAGTGTGGAAAAGAATGAGCATAATAAGCCACAGTTCCCGCGAGACCTGGTGGATTACCGATCTTGCATCAAGATGGGTCAGCAACAACGGTTTTGCAAGGTTCTTCTTCCAGCGGCTAGTGAAGGAGGATCTGTTTCGACTCCGCATACAAGAGCAGGATTACCAGTTCCACAACAGACAGGGGGTTAGAGTTCTTTAGGTCTATTAGGACAAGGAAGATGCTGTGTATGCAGTCGTTAGGCTTAGAGAGGATCAACATAGGGAACTCAGGCTGCTACACAGTGCCATGGTACAATCCCGAAGTTTGTGGTTGAGAAAATTCATCAGGAGCAGGATCCTGGACCTTCCACATTGTGAGGTACAATCTTAGTAGCCTCGGTTTTATCTTCTGCACTATTCTATACAGGATATTCTCATAGCTTTATTTCTTTTCACATTGTGGAGTGCCTTAGACTTACTATCTTTACTTCTGATGATATGATGACACTAGACACTCCCTTGGGACTTATAACTGCTAGTGTGCATCCATGAAAGGAGTTCCCCATCTAGGTTGGTAGGTGTCACTTCTTGTGGGATTTTTATGTCCTTGAGATTAAGGGTTATGATGTAATTCTTGGAATGGACTTGCTAGTTCCTTTTCAGGCCTTTGTTGATTGATATCGTTTCAGGGTGAGTTTCACATCACTAGAGGGAAGATATTTTCTTCCCAAGGGTGAATGGGATGTCCAGGAGAGTCGTGCTGTACCAGAGCATCATGGGTTGGGCAGTGTTATAGCCCAAATTGCTAGTTTATATCTTGATGAACAGAGGACTTCTCAGATGGACTTCCCTCTTGTGGTTGATCTCTTCCCAGATGTCGTTCAAGAAGACTTTTCAGGGTTGCCTCCGAAGCCTGAGGTAGACTTCTGTTTTGAGCTTGTGCCAGAAGTAGAACTGGTATCCATACCTCTTTATATGATGGATATTCCTGAGTTACAAGAGCTCTAGAAGTAGTTGGAGGAGTTGTAGGCATAGGGTATTATCCGACCTAGTACTTTTCCTTGGTGTGCGCCTGTTTTGTTTGTGTAGAAGACAGATGGTACTTTACATCTTGGTGTGGATTATCAGAAGCTTAATGTGTTGACGGTCAAGAACCGATATCCCATGTTGAGGATTAATGATCTTTTTGATCATCTTCGAGGATCCAGAGTGTTCTCGAAGATCGACTTGAGATCCGGCTATCATCAGTTGTGTGTCAGACCATCAGATATACCTCTTACAGCCTTCCAGAGTAGGTATAGTCTGTACTAGTATTTGGTTATTTTATTCGGTCTCATGAATGCTCCAGCAGTTTTCATGGCGCTGAGGAACAATATTTTCCATCCTTAAATTTATTCTTTCATTGTGGTTTTTATGGACAATATCTTGGTGTACTGTCATACTCGACACGACCATGCTACCCATCTTGATATAATATTGAGTACACTAAGAGAGAATCAATTATATGACAAGATATCTATGTTCCCCTTCTGGATGGATGAGATTCACTTTCTGGGCCATGTCATCTCAGTGACGGGAGTATCAGTAGACCCAGAGAAGGTGAGAGTGGTAGTTATCTAGGAGCAGTCGAAGAATGTCTACAATGTACGGAGTTTATTTGGACTGTCTGGTTACTACATGCGGTCTATACATGACTTCTCATGCTTAGCGGTTCCATTGATAGGATTATCTAATAAGGGCGTAAGGTATGTTTGGTCAGATGCCTATGATTCATCCTTTCTGGAGCTGAAGGGGAGATTGGCTTCAACATAAATTCTAGTTTTTCTAGAGCCAGGAAAGAGTTATGCAGTTTTCTGTGCTGCATCTAGAATCGGCCTTGGAGTAGTACTTATGCAGGAGGATCATGTTTTTGCATATGGATCTCGGCAGTTGAGGCCATATGAGAAGAACTATCCTATGCACGACCTATAGTTGGCTACAGTTTTTCATGATTTGCATTGTTAGAGATAATATATTTTGGGAGAGCATTTTTTGGTATTCAATGACCACAAGTGCTTTAAATATATCTTCACACAATGTGAATTTAATATGAGGCAGTAGAGGTGGGTCGCATACCTACATTCTTTCAACTTTGATCTTGCTTATACGCCTAAGAATGGCAATGTTGTGGCAGACGCACTGAGTAGGAGGGATTAGTTACAGGCTGTTCAAGAGGCCAGCAGTGAGTGGAAGCTTATGGATCTGTTCATTAAGAATCATTTGGAGGTTCATGACAGATAGGGACAAACTATTTTTTCTCCGGTAGCTATTACCTCTACTATTATGGATCGAGTTAGAATGAGGTAGCTATCAGACCCATAAGGCCTAGTCTTACAGGAGGATGTTTCAGATGGAGACCCTACTCTGGGATGGACAGTGGGTGATGATGAGGTGTTGCATTTTCATGGTCGCGTATGGGTTTCAGCAGATATATTTGAGGAGATGATGTGGGAGTTTCATGCTTTATCTTGGGAAGTTAATCTTGGTGTCACAAAAATGTATCAAGACTTACGTCATTAGTATTTATGACCAGGTATGAAGAAGTATGTGGCTAGTTATTTTATGTGGTGTTCCACCTGTCAGCAGGTGAAGGCAGAGAATCAGCGACCAGTAGGGATTTTACAGCAGTTACCCATTCTTGAGAGGAAATGGAATGATGTCACGATGGACTTCATGATAGGGTTAATGAGATCTCCTCGAGGGAATGATGTGGTTTGGGTTGTAGTGGACAGGCTCATGAAGGTTGCACATTTCTTGCCGATCAAGGAGACCTTCGGTGTGGATGAGATTGAGAGGTTGTACATTCGAGAGATTGTACACTTGCATGGGGTTTCAAGTTCTATAATTTCTTATAGGGACACCCGCTTTACTTCTCATTTCTTGAAAGGGCTACAGAAGGATTTTGGTACATAGGTACTTCTGAGTACAGATTACCTTCCACAGAACGATGTCCAGTCATAGCGCACGATTCAGGTGCTGGAGGACATGCTACGAGCATGCGTACTTGAATTTGCAGGTTCTTGGGAGAAACATATACCTCTAGTGGAGTTTTCCTATAATAATAGTTTTCATGAAACTATTCAGATGGCACTTTACAAGGATTTGTACGGTAGGCCGTGCTGATCACCCTTATGTTGGATTGAGGTAGGAGTGGCAGCTATGTTGGGACCTCATCTTGTTCAGGAGACCACATAGCATGCGGAGTTGATTCAGAAGAGGATGTCTACTCTACAGTCTCAGCAGAAATCTTATGCTAATCAAGTGTGACAACCTTTGGAGTTCAAGGTCGGGGATTAGGTCTTCTTACATGTTACCCCGAGGTTGGGACATAATAGGATTAGGAGTTAGGGGAAGCATTCACCGAGATACGTCAGGCCATTTGAGGTTCTTTAGAGAGTCAGGCTGGTTGCTTATAGGTTGCAGTTACCTCCGAGGTTCCAGGCTATGCATGATGTCTTCCATGTTTCTCAGCTTCGACGGTATTTATCATACCCATCTCAAGTTTTTCAACCCAAGGATGTTGTGCTGGATTAGGATGCAACATTCGAGGAGCATTCAATCAGGATTGTTGATCGTAGTGCCAAAGTACTCTGTGGCCGGTCTGTTTCTCTGGTGTAGGTGCTATGGTAGCACGACCGTGTATAGGACGAGACTTGGGAGAGGGAGACTGATATGCGAACTCAGTGGACAGAGTTGTTTGAGTTTTCTTCTTCACCGCCTTGTTAGGGAAATTTGGGGACAAATTTCTTTAAGGGGGAAGTTTGTAAGAACCCAGACCATCTTTTCAGGTATGTTTTTCCTTTTCTGGTCGTTTTTGAGAAAAAAAGGAAAATATGGAAAATTTCAAAGAACATGCCGTGTACTATATAAGCACACACAATGTACTTTGTTACCACACGAATCCATGTGCTGGCTATGTCTGGGCCACACACACGGTCAGGTGGGGTGACGTGGAGGCCACTTAAAGTGGAGTATAGAAAAGCCAAGTACACATTGTGTACTCTAAAAGTACACACCATGTAATTTTCTATTTATTTCATTAAACATATCAAGGTTGTGTCTAATTCCCATTAACATCTTCTTCTCCACCTTTTTCCATCCAGAGCATCCGAGGAGTCTGATTCTTCTCCGAGACACCAATCCGTCACTGGTTGTCTGAATCGAACACTGTCGATTGCAATAGAATCGTAGCGGTGAGTTCATGGTTCTTCTTTGGCCTCGTTTACCGATTATTCCTCTCGTGTGAGTTATCTGAGGTTGAACGTTTTAGATATTTTTGCAGATCTACTCCATTATAGGCCGATTCACAGGTAGAGGTTCAAGTATATCGATCTTCGAGGACCGAGGTAGGTGGTTAGTTTCTCTACATTGAATGTACTCGAGTTTTATTTGCAAAAGTTCCGGATACCCATGTATCATGTACTCCGGGTTAGGGATTATGATCCCATTATTTAAATGCCTTAGATTTCTTGGTTGTATGAGGTTAATTGATATTAACTTATGCTTGTTTACATGTTTTAGGATCACCCCATGGGTGTTACCTTTGTTTTGGCTATTTATCACCGTTTGTGTAAGGTTTCCTGTGAGGAAGACCTTATTACCTTGATTGTATTCTTTGATATAGTTGGTTGCATGTATTTCCTACTATTTATATGCTTTTGCTGCATTGTATCTATTAGCAAAGTAGTTTGTTGGATTTACATAGGGCTGCTACGAATTTTTTACGTATGATGTACTCTTACTCAAAGCTGCGAGAACCTGGTGTAGTTAGACCATAGGAGGAATTGACGTTGAGTGCTTCCTCATAGGGCCTGTTTAATTATTTACCACTAAGAGACCATAAGGGGGATTGGCTTTGTGCTCTCTCAGAGGGTCTGATAATATACTGAATCGATACTAAAGGGGGAATTAGACGTATGTGCTTCCTCAGAGAGTCTATCGAATCGCTGCAAGACCATAGGGGGGATTGACGATGAGTTCTTCCTCAGAGTGTCTTTGCCTTTGTTTGAATACTTGACCATAAGGGCCTGCCCACATGAGTCACCTAGTGGGTCAGTGTAGATAATATTTTTTGGTTGGTTGTGATGAGTCCACCAAACCAAAGAACAAGCTTGGGTTTGTACTGCTTGTTGTTTAGGTAGTTTGTTGAGATACCTATTGTGTTACTTAATATTCCTTGGTAATATAAGGATATTTTTTAGGTTCCTTGGTCGATAATTAAATGACGGAATTAAATTAATAAATAAATGTGAATAGATATTTGTAAGACTATTTAATTTAGTTTACTCTTGTTTCTCTACTGAATTTATTTCCTTTACTTTTTCTATATTGCTCACTGATAGTAGGGCACAGATCATGTGGTGTTTGCCTAATGGGATTTGTCTCACAACCTATTTGGTTCCTTCTTTTCAGCCCAAAAATGTTATATGGTTGCAGGTGTGGATAGAGATTGTGGCCCTTTTACCTTAGGTGCTTGATTGCTGGTTAGAGCTGGAGAGCAAGAGACTGAGCTCAGGCTTGCAATGCTACTAGAGTTTACTGTTTTCTATTAGTACTTGGGTCTTAGTTGTATTTCATCATGTTTCATTGTTTACTAATTTCCATAGACATGTGTACCATGCTGAATAATTTTGATTATGTCATACGTTTCTTCCGTTGTTTAGTTTCAGTTTTTGTATGTTGTTTACTACTTCTGCTATTGTTTATGTTTATCCTTCTACTGTATACTTTACCAAATGAGGGCATAGTTTCCCCACTAACTCACCAAGTACCTTGCTTCTAGTCGACAGCCTTTGGCATTTGGTGAAACACAATTGGTGTCATGTGGCGAACTGGGTATGGGGCACCTGTTGAGTGGCTCTGGATTCAGGTCGTTACAAGTAAGGTGGTAATGAGAAATCAGTGGTTGCATGGAGATGGTTTCGTGTTTAGCATGAATATTTGTATAGTTATTTTAGTTTTTGTTAGTTCTGTATCTATTATGATATATGTTATCCTCTTATTTATATAAACTGTTTGTGATTAATTTTATTCAAATGGGTTTCTTTAGTTTAGTTGGTTATGAACTTTTTGTCATGCTTCTTTAATTTGGATCATTTTTTATTACACTATCATTTATCCCTGGTTTGGGATAAATCATTCCCAAAAGGTATTCCTATGTTTCTGAGAAACTAGTTTCTAACACATTGGGGTTAGTAATTCCCTTCAGGCTCGGGGCGGGCCTTGGTGGGTTCCAGGACAGATGTTATCCAATTTTGTTTTGTTACAAAAAAATTTCAGAGCTAGTGATGGGATTCCTCTAGTAGGATCCCATGATTATTGAGTTTAACTTTTTATTTTGGGGATGTAATTTTAGAGAGGAGATTATGATTGTAGGGGCTTGGGATGTAAGGGTAAGGAGTGTCTAGATATCTCTTTCTCACTCTGAGCCTTAGGATACCATGGGATGGTTGGGTTTTGAATTGAGAAATTGAGTTTGTTTTTAGTTATTTTAATGGATATTTATCGAAATTGATGTTTTTTTATCTTATTTGATTATTTAAGTATTAACTATTGCCTATCCTTTGCATTGGTATAGAAATAGAGGAGCTCATGAGTTCGAAAAGATTAGGAAACTATGTGGTGCCTTTACAATAAGGTCTACCACTTTTAAATAGTGTGTTGCATTGTTGGATCATTGTTTCTCTATCCATTAGTAAAAATGTACACATCACCTTTTATTCTTTGGTTGAGTTTTATAAACTCCTTACGATTCTTGATATCTCCTAAAGTTATTTACCCGTGTCGGTGGTGGATCAAGGAGACTTTCCCTACCCTTTTTGGATGTTACTTTTTTGAACCTTATTTAAAGGGTTGTGTTGTTCCCTGAGGTTTCTTGTTTTTAAGAATATATTTTCAAAACTGAATGTCTTTTTTGAAATTTTTATTATGAAAACATATTTTTCTGAATAAATGGGATGATTTAATTCCCCTAGTTTTAAGAAATGTTTTATAACGTGCTTATTTTTTTATGGTATTTTCAAGATGAGATGTATTGAAATTTCTTCCTAGGGTATTATTGAAAACAATTTATTAAAAAATGAGTATTTGAAACAATTTCTCAATAAAAATATATATTTTTTTGGAAACAAATTTTCAAGGTGTTTTTGAAAATTGAAATAAATTTTAATGAGCCTTAATTTGAACGATGCTTTTTATAAAAATTGGGCTTTTGAAATAAATTTTGTGTACCGTTCCTTATTTGGAAAATTTTTGTGTGTTCGACCATAGCTCTTGTTTTTTTTTATTTTGGTTTTGTGGAGAAAAATTTCTAGAAGTTGATTTTATAATTCCTTTGTGAAAATGGTTGTTTCCAAAGAAAATGTTGTTAGGTGTTAATAATTGTTCCTCGTTTAGGGTTTGTTGTTTTTTCCATAATCACTACAATATAGTGGATTTTTTTTTTCTTTTAAATGAGGCATGATTTGAAATTTTTTGATTATTATTTATTTTTATCTCCTAGAATAGATGAAATGGTTTCATCTTTTCTGTTTCCTACCTAGAATCCATGTGGATTTTTGAATGTGGAACCTTCCTTGAGCTCATACCCCATCTTGGACTTCATGAATCAACATTAGACTTTTTAAGTTGTGATTAAGGGTTAGTGTACATAGTGTGGTAATTGGAATAGATTGAGTTGATCCGTAATTTTCTTGTAATGCATAAATATTCATGGTATAGAGACATTGATTACTTTCTTTTCAGTTTCAATCGATTTTTGTTGGAGTTGTTGGTATCTCCCTAGCTTCATGAAGTATGTAATGGCGGATTTTTAGAGGGGAATTTTTCCAGTGATTCATTCAAAATATTTTGAATGTAGAGAAATCTTTTATCTCTTGGGTGTTCTTCAGGGTTACCGACCAGTGAGGGAGAACGCCAATCACTTTTTTAAATTGGTAATCTTTTCTCAAAATCTAGTCATTAGTTATTATAATAATTATCATTTCTTTGGAGGTTCCCTTCAAATAGATCATGGTTCAACGGCTCCACCTCCTCTCTGTACTCTCCCAATGATTCCCTAGGCATCGATGGCAGAGATCCTAGATCACCCCTCCTTTATTTAAGGGGGAGGTTCCTTCCTTCCATCAACCTCAAAGGAAATCCATCATTAATTTCTTAGTTTTTCAAATCTATAATTTCTTCCAATATTTCCAAAGATATATTTTTTCCTGAATGTCTCAGATCTCTATGAAGGTGTGCCTCATCTTTCAATATCGATGTCGGAGTTCAAAAATGCTACATATCTCTTCAACTTGACCTTAGTGGCTCGATTCCTTCATCAAAAACATTCAGTAGATGTGTTTGAACAGTTTGCTTTAGGATCCTAGGGTTTATAAGATTGACCAGTGGTGGGGATTTTAGATAGGAGGAATATTATGACCAGATTTTCATCGATGGATGATATAATAATTTCTTGGCCCAAAGCTCCTCAAAAATGCAATGACTGTTTCTTCTATATCCTCCAATTGACCATTTATTATCACATGAAGATTGATTCTCCAGTGAGATCGATTTGGGTATACTTCCCTAACCTCCTACATTCCTTTAAAACCCCTCCCATCTTGAGGTTACTCAGAAACATGGTAGGTCATTTTTTTGTGCAATGACACTCTAACAAATGCTGTGATCCAACCTATTTTCTGATGCATTTGTGTGTATGTTGATGTCTCGAAGATTCCAGTGGAATTGGTGTGGAATAAAGTTTGAGAGGAATTCTAATGGGAACAAGATGTTGTCTTTGAATCATAGAGAGATCACTATGTATTCGGTGGTCAACCAGATCATCTAGCTTTAGTTTGTCGTAGTGGACTTAGAAATAGACATGTGCATGACCCGAAGGAAAGGGAGTTTTCAAGTCACAATAGGGTGAATCCACTCAATTTGAGGAAAGAAAAAAGGTTAGTAATCCTAAGGTGGAAGAAGTTTTTTCACATCTAAAATAGGACATGGGTGCTAGAGGGTCAATGTAAGACACATCTCGATTAGTATAAGCTGATGAGTTGCGTGTAACAAAATATATGGAACCTGAATAAGAGGCTTTTTTCCTCCATAATGTATTCACTAATAAGGATAATATTTAGAACATTTATAAATGTTCTTCACATGGTGATAAGAACCAGGATAGAGTTCTTTAGACTTCATAGGGGGTAAGGATAAGCCACATAGCAGAATACCCTGTATAATTCCAAAAAACCATTTTGTAGGATTGGTTCAAGAAGAACCAGGTCTATAGGATAGAGATTTAGCTCGAGCTAAATCCTCATGACTGACTTAGGATTGCCAAATTGGTCTGGGTATGTACTCAACTTCACCAGTTGAAAATCCCAATGGATATCAAGATCTTTTGGAGGCCGATTATGAAGAATAGATAGCTAGTCAACTCTCATTTGATAGTGTCAAAGGAATATTAGATAGAAGACTATATATATTAAGGATTAATAAGGGGTAGAAATGGAATAAAGATGTGGGGGTGTATTGTGGTTGAAGGAGAACAACTAATTTTTGGAAGTATTACTCTTAGCTACTGATGTCTGTGTAAATAGGGTATGATAACATATTATTGTGAAGAATGGTGGTACTTTAGTCGATGTTTATGAAAGTAAGAAGATACTGATCCCACAAAATGGAAAGAGTGAATATCAGATAACAGGGCATGGTGGTACATATGGAAAAGTGGGGGAGACTAAAATAGTAGGGGATAGAAAAGTAAAAGTAAAAAATATAGTTCTTCTATTTAATTCTAATGTTTAATTGAAAAGAGATACAATCCAGATCAAGGCCTCTAAGTATGAGGTGTATAGAATCCTCTAAAGGGAACTAAGTGTTAAAACTAATGAGGAACAATGGGTGTGGATCACCAATCAAGACAAAATTCCAGCATATGGTTTCAATGAGATAATGATTAATGAAGAAGAATACCTTCAAATATTGGACAAGCTGGCTACCAATTTTTTAGATTTAATCCAAGATGACCCAGACATAAAAGTAACTTCTCTTCATTAGAGGATATATAAGGTATATGACTCTAATAATTTCAGTATTTTTTTTAACAATTTCCTTATTTTTTATCATATTTAACACTACATGACTGTACAATTATGGTTTTCCTCTTTTTTAACCAAAGTGTTTTAATAAAAAAATTAATTTTTAGTAAGTCTGGCATATTTTTATGAGGATAAAAATGAAGCCATTAAAATGGAAGATGGAAAGTATATGTATCCAGTGGAGGGTAGTGCCTTATTTCCAGCCAATGGATGTAAAGATAACCTAACAATTAAGGAGAAAATGTAAAATTATCCAGATCTAGAAGTAGAGGGTCATTCTCATGAGTAGAGGAGTTATCTAATGTAATTATATTGTGGGGATCTAGGGCACACTAAGAACTCATGTATTAAGTCTCATAGGTTTGAACTCCATTGTGATCATTTGGTCCATCTATAGAGGTTTTGTATGATCATATTTTAGAAGTAGTCTTGTGTTTATTCCTTTGAGTATGGGTTATTTATTTTTGGGAAATTTATTTTAATGGTTGTGATCATGGTTTTAGAGATTTGTATATTGTTATTATAATATTTTGGATGGTTTTACATTGGATATGCTTCTTATATATGGTTTTTAATTTCATTTTATTTCATGCTTTGTTTTATTTGTGGAATAATCCCCCTCCCTCCCTTGTGGATGGATTTTGAGGTTGTTCTCTAGGTTTCCTCACTTGTTTTGGTTAGTTGTGGGCATCAATTCACTGAGACTTATTTTTTGTGAGAACCATTCATGATAGTAGTGGGTTGTTCCATTTGTTCTGTTGATCCATTAAGGAGCTCATTATTTTGACATGACAAAGGTATTGAGTGAACTATTTGGGAAAACTAGGTGTTTTTTCTTGTAGTTGAGACAATATACTAGATGGTATAAGTATTATACCATTTTTGGATGTACCTTGTGAGGTAGATCTAGTTCTTTACCTGATGTTGTCCAAGTGTATTTTGAAATGAAATGAGATCTCATGTCATTCTTTTGTGGTTGTTTCTGATTTGTTTTCATTGTTTGGGCTTAAAAGTGTTTTTGTTTTGAGTGTGAGTTTCTCTCGTGGTATCTCAATTGTTTGATAATGCATTTAATTGTAGTTATTAATTGGTAACTCTCTTTCCCTAGTTATGATAACCCTTTATTAGAATATTTGATTAAGATATATCTTTCTATCCCTAAATTAACTCAATCAAACAAGATTGAACACAATTATTACAAATGAAAAATGATATAAGGAATTTACAATCCTCACTCATATTCCATAGAATTAAAACTCTTTAGGGATTTAAAAAGTTCCTTTAATAAGATATCACAACTCAATAAACATCACATTCATTGATTTGAAAAAGTGTCTACTTCATTCTACTTTAATTCACCACTTTTCATAAGAAAATTCATATTTTGGGATTCGTGGAGTTGGTTGAAATGTCAGAGGATGAACTCCTTATTCACATGGATGTTCACTGTAGATTTTATCTGATGGTCATCATGATAGAATCATCACAATGATGTTAATTTATCTATTTGGTAGAGTAAACCTAGTTCGTCCATTTAAAAATATTGTAATCATCTAATTAGAAATTTTCTATCATCTAATTAAAAAGTTTCAATCATTCAATTAGAAAGTTGTTATCTTTCTATTAGAATGTTTTTTTCATCTAATTAAAAATATTATTCAAAATGAAAAAGGGTCTCAACATCTATTAAATATATTACTTCTACAAAAATATTCTAAAACCTTGGGAATGGATAAAGTTAGTAAACCATGTAATTTAAGAAAGCGTCTTCTGATTTTCAAAATAATGATTGGAAGGTGTTAAAATTAGAACATTCATCTCAGAAATTTCATATTTTATATATTCATGGAGATTTTTTTAAAACATGTGGTTGATTAGTTAAATCATTATTGAGAATATTAGTTGATTTTTTAGAGTATAAACAGTGTTGAGTGGTGCTTTTGGTTAGGTCCTCTTGGGATCATCGATTTTCTCTTGACCTTATTTTTTTACTATCGAATTTTTGGGGGAATAGTGGCATAATGGGGATTTTTTGACACCCCCCATTTCATTATGTTGTTTCTTTTATATTATTTTATAAGGTTGAGGTTCAGTTTTAGTATCCCTGGGTTTTGGGATTGGAAGTTGGAAATTATAAGAGGTTTCCTTCTTTTGATGTTTAAGGTTCATGGCTAGATGGAATGTGTGCGGACTCCCTTTTTGACGATCCTCTTCATCTATTTTTGAATTATTATGGGATTTTATGTAGGGACTTCACATGATTATGTAAAAAATGTGTCATCCCCTAGGAGAAACTATGCATGTTCTCTATAGTGTCTATTGTGTGGAACACAACTTTATCACTATTTGGAAAACTCTATGGAATGCTTGTGATGTGGATTTGGTTTTTGATTATACTAGATTTTATAATTATACACTAGTTTTTAAAACCATTCAGTGCACAAGGTGAACCATTCAGGGGGTTTCTGGCCTAGGCAGTTTCCAGTTCATAGTTGGAGCATATTTTGGAAAACCATGTGTCTTTCCAAAGTGTTTAATTTTTGGGAAATTCCTATTTTTAAAACTTATCCCCCATATACATCAGCTAACTCCTGGGAGATCATAGTGGAGATCCAAACTCCTCCATCTCTAATCCATTCCTTCACTTTGGTGATTTCCTAGTGGGTTTTTTCATTTCTTCCACTCTTTTCATCTTCTTCCATTACATCTCCCTTCACTAGTGGCTTTGGTTTCCCCCATGAAATTCATAAATTTTATGGATTATTTTAGTGTTATGAGTAAATATAATGTTGTTATTTTTGGGTTTGTGGATTTTTATGCACTATTTCTATCCCCATGGTTGTGATCTCTATTGAAGGAGACATGTTTCGGCTAGCATTAGGCTCTATCCAAGTAGACGTTTCTATGTAATTGTATCGTTTTGGAATTAAAATATCACTTATGCTTTCTAATTAAAATTTTATTAATATTATTATTATATGTGATACCCTTATAGATTTTAAAAAAAATTCATTGTGTTTTGATATTAGAATAAATGGATTCTCTTTGATTTTCCATGTTTTCATTTTTAAAATGTAATATTCTGATGTGATAAGATTTTGTGAAATATCTGTGGGGATATTTGAATTTTTTTTCTGATGTAAAATTTAAAATGATTTAGTATTTGTTTTCAAAGAGTGAAAACTATATTTTATTGTGCTATTTTACTTAAAGTAAGGTTCTAACCTCAGTGTGTTTTATAAATGGGTCATTTAATGGATATTAAATTGTTATTCAATATGTGAATGTTCTTTACCGCTTGTGAAAAATTCTGTAATGGAGATTTTGGAATCCTTTTGATAGAACTGAATGTCTTAGACCTTTTTTTAATTCAATGAAGAAGACCCATGTGGGAGGGTATTTTTGAATTTTTTTAAATGGTGCTTGATTTCCATTATTTTCGAAAGAGTTTTGGGAATGTCATTATATTAAATTTGAAAGGGATAGGCTTTCTAATCCATTTTCTATTGTTAGTGACCAAGATTATTAATTTTTTTAAACGGGTAACATGAAGGGAAACCCTTGATTTCCCATTGATTTTATTACCCCTTGAGTGGGGTTTTTATCACCACGTAATTCTTGTCATTTTCCTTAAGTGTGTTATCAATCTCTAAGAGATTCTTGTTTCCCCCAAATTTTGGGAATGAACTTTATTATATTGTTTTTAAAATTTTTAATGTGGTGATATACATTATTTGGTGTCATAGTTGAGGGTTATCAAAAGTCCCACCTTGTTTCCTAGACTTGGCTTGCATGTTCTTATGCCTCACATACTTTTTAGTAAGGGGATCTGATCTACTAAGTCTGTGATATTGACTATTGTGAATGTTGGTATGTATGCCACTAGTTTCCCTCCATTCATGATATGAACAATTATTATGAGGGGGATTTTATTATAATGATGATTTTTGGGCTATTTGGATGACATGGGTTAATTATTAGTTCATGATGGTGGCTTGTTCATAAGTTGGTATACCCTTATATAGATAACTGTTATGCATGTTATGAGACCCAAGTGTAGATCCCATGAAAAATTAAATTTCTTGTTTTGTTATTGATTGAGTGTACTTTTATATAGTGTTCATTTGTATCATTTACTCTGCTTTCATTGATATTAAACCTCTTCTATTTTATATTTTACAAAGGCTTTATTCTAAGGATGGTGGATATTTTTTTGTGGTTGAACCATGTTTTTGAGGGGTCATTTCCTTTAGAAAAAAAGTTTTCAGTGATATTTGGAAAAATATTTTGAAATTAAATACTCATCTGTAGTTCTTAAAGTGTATTTCAAAATGGTTGTTTTATTTTTAAGATGGAATCATATGGTTAGAGGTTTTTAGTAGGCATTTTCAATTTAAATAAATGATTATTTTGATAAATGTAAAGCGGTGTGTGGATTTGAAATATATTATACTTCTGTGAATGTTCTCAAATAATTGTATTCAGTTTTGGGAAATAAGCATATTTTCTTTGAAATAAAATTATTTATTTTTTTAAGAATCAAAAAAATATTATAGATGAAAAAATTTACCTTGTAGTTTATTTAAAAAATAAAATTTATTAATTTCTGTATGAAACATATTGTATATATTTTGTGGGTTGTGGTTACCTAGTGGAATTTTTAGAATATTGTTTCATGTTTTAGTTTTGAGGTTCCCATTTAGACATGTTCTTCTTTATTTGTGGCTAATGTGGGGTGAGTTGTGTGGTGGTGATTAATTGGTGGTTTCATGGATATGGTCTCAAGCTCTTCTTGAGTTAGTTTTTAGTTTTATTTTTTTTTGTTTTGTATGTATTATTCATTTTTTAAATTACCTACTTATGGATAGTGTTTTTGTTTATATTTATGAAAATGGATTGAATTAGTTTAATTGGTTATGCCATGTTTGGAATGCTTCATTAATTTATCTATTTATTTATTCTTCTATATTTTATCTCTTGTTGGGTAAAAATCATTCCCAAATGGGTTATTATGATAATAAGGCAGTAGTTACCAACCCATGGTGATTATGAATACCCTTTGAGGCTTGTGGCAGGTCGTGTTGGGTGCTTGGTCGGATGGGAGCTTGGTTTAGTCCAATAAAAAAAGGTATCATAGTATGTTTTCAGTTTCATTAATTAGGATCCATTATTCTTGACTTACCCCTGCTATTTTTGAATGTCATGGTATAGTGGATACAAAGGTTTCAGAAGAATTATAGGTAATTGAGAGGAGATTCTAGATATCTCTTTCTCTTTCTGAGCATCATGTTTCTAGGGGAAGTTTAGGTTTTGAATTAAGAATTTGAGTTTTTTTTAGTTGTTGTGATAGATTTTGATCTGAATTGAAGTTTTTTGATCCCCAATGAGTATTTAAGGGATACATGGGTTTGTTCTTTGGTATGAGGATAGTAACGAAGGAGAAACTAAGCTAAATAGTTAAAATTCATGGCTTGGGAAACCATGTGGTACCTATGTGGTTGGGTATTCCTCTTTTATAGAGTGTGTATTACAGTTGGGGCACTATTTCCCAATCCATGTGGAAAAAATGTGAAAATAAAATCTTCCACTATGGATAGTTTTTTAGACTCCTCATGATTCCATACTTCTTCTAATGTTATTTTCACAAATATAAGGTGCAATGTTGAGTTTTTTATGTGGACTTTTGATGTGATTTTTGTGAACTATATTTGAAGGGTTGTCTGGTTCATTTAGTGAAGTTGGTTTTACAACATAGTTTGATAAAATTAAGGGATTATTAATAATTATATTATAAAAATAATATTTTGTGAATAAACAGGAAGCGTGAATTCCCATAGTATTAAAAATTATTTTATAAAATAGTTTTTTTCTTATATTATTTTGAAAATGGGATGTTTCAAACATTCTTCCGTGGGTATTCTAGAATTTAATTGATTTGAAAATGGGTTATTTTAATAGATATTTGATATAAAAAAAGAATTTTTTTTGGAAACAAATTATGTGTAGGTTACGATTGTAGTTGAAGCGCAGTTGGTCTGGTACCCAAATTTAATTTTTTACGACAATGAATGATTATTCAAGGATCAATACACTGATGAATTCCAGTCTCTACATAAAAGAATAAAAAATTTAGATAAAGTAGGAAGAGGCCCGAATCCTTTTGATATGATCTTTCACATCTTGTTTATAATTAATTTAATTAAATTAATATTGAAAATAATACATGGATCTTTGGTCTTTTCTTTGTTGATGTTGTTGATTGTTCGGAATGACCCTTCTGGATTATCTCATTTCACTGGCGTGTGTCCAACTAGAATCTCTTTGGAGATTATCCACACATGCTCTGATATCTTATGATCGACACTTATAATTCTCTGGGTGCTAACACGGCAAAGCGAGTGTCTTATTTCAGTCATTATTGATCACTTGTTCTTCGTCCTTGAAGAAATTCTTTCATTTTGAGATGGGCAAGACGAGGAATTGAGAGAGAAATTGTTTAGCTGAACAATTCTCAATTCACCAGGCATGCAGTTCTGTACCTTTGACAATTGACGTACATGAATATTTATTGAAATGGGGCTTCAATTACAATATTTAATAATGTAACAGTAATTAAATAAATTCATAAACTTATATAAAACTCATGCTTTTAATAATAACATCGCATCATTATTTATGGTGTTCCAACATGCGCAAAATGAATTAAATAAAATTCTACATCACAAAATAATAGCATTGTTATTATTATTTTAATTTGTGCTAACTAATTAAATAATTATTCACCATCTTGAAAATAAATATTTTACTACCAGACCAGCCTTGGTTCACTCGAAATCCACTTCCATTTATTCAAAACCCAAAAAAATAAATAAATAATTTATTATCATAAATAAATATTTTTTTACAAAGTAGTAAATAAATATTTATTAAATGTACAATAAAATTAATAAATATATTTTACCCAAATTATAGTGAATAAATATTTATTTAATTTATGCAATCATTTTAACTTGAATAAAATTATTCCAATGTCTTAATAATAATATTTATTAAATAAATTCAAATAAAATTTAACCAAGACCACAAAAAACCCTTAGTGTGTAACCCTATAGGATTATTTCTCATTGGCATTAGGTGGGCTTTCCTATAGTCCACGAGTACTTTCTAGAAATGGGTCAAGGAATCTAAATGAAAGGACTCAATGTCGCAACAACGACATCCTTATATGAATGCTCACTATGTAATATAATCACTTTGCCTCAATATCTAATCATGCTGGTATAATGATTATGTCATCAACCTTTATAATTGACACTTCATTCTCTGACTACCTGAAATAATCTTTTCATTACACCATGGCCATTGAATTTCATGTGACAGTTCTATTTCAATCAAATGTATGAGATATCAAATTCCATAAATAGAAAGGACAAATCCTTCCTCTACTTATCCATTAATAACATGCCACTCATGACGCACCCAATGTACCCTACTTCCCGCCAATTACCTACATGATGACATTAATAAGTAAATCAAAGTTCCTGATTCATGACACATATTAATGATAATATTAATGTATAATGATCATTATACATGCTCAAATATAGGAATACCTGATGACACTAAAACATGCAGAATTCCTAATGGTGGGTCTGTTGTCATAATCTTCTATCTTAGAGCTTACCTTGTATGAACTTCATGAGAGGAAGTCTTATCTTCTTAGGAGTACCCAAACATGAAAATATGTATACTATGTGTCCAATGATAGTTTTTCATCAAACCACAATTAAATATATAATAATACTTCCATATAACTTCAAGGTTCTCATTATAGCGGAGAACTACTATGACCTTATCAATGTGAAAAATACTCCAGGACATTATTACACTATAATAATTTAGAAGAATAAAAAATGTGCAATAATATTTAAATATATTATATAGTCATGTAATAATTGTAAAATCAGTTGGTTTTAGGACACCAACTCTTACAAACTCCCACTTGGACTAGAGCCAACTACCTATGACTTTCAGTTTGCAAGACCTCGCATGATGATCATGTTTCTGCTGATTCAAGGCTTTAGTAAAGGCTTCCACCATGTTTTCTTCCATGGAAATTCTTCTCACTACAACTTCAACCCTCTGATAAAAATACCTCAAGAGAAAATACTTCTAATCTATTTACTTAATCTATTGATGTGACCTTGGATCTTTTGAAAGATCCATTGTTGCAGTATTATCATAGTAGAGTGTGATGGGATCTTTACTTCTTTTTATCACATCCATCTCTTGGATGAATCGTTTCCACCATAATTCTTCTTTAGCTACCTTATAAGCTTTGATATACTCGGACTCTGTTGTAGAGTCTGTGACCACACTATACTTTGAGCTCTTCTGGCTCATTACACCTCCATTCAAAGTGAATATGTATCCTGTTTGAAACTTCATGTCATCATGATCAGTCTACAATCTAGTATCTATATATTCTCTAATGACTAGTTCCTCATATCCTCTATAATCCAAGAACATATCATTAGTATGAATCAGATACTTTAAGATAGTCTTGACTGCCATCCAATGGCGGTCACCGGAGTCAAATTGATATCTACCTACCACACTCAATGCATAGGCAACATCCATCCTAGTACATAGAATGGAATACATGACTGACCCAATAACTGATTCATAGAGTCATTGTCATTATCTATCCTTCCTCAAATTTCTGAGGACACATTTTCTTGGAAAGATGAATGTAATGTGACACTCACAATAATCCCCTCTTGGATTGATCTAAACTAAATCTATTCTGTATCTTATCAATGTATGTACTTTGACATAGGCCCGAAAATATATTGGATCAATCTCAATATATTTTAATCCCAAGAATATTGGTTTCCTTGCCCAATTCATTCATAGAGAACCATTTATTCTCCTATACCTTAACATAATTTAATACGAGTATCTCATTTCCAATAAGTAATATTTCATCAACATATATTATTATGAAAATGAATACACTCCCACTAAAACGTTTTTAGACACAACTATCACATTCATTCTTAATAAATCCAAATTTATTTATAGATTCATCAAAATGAATTTTTGGGGACATGGATTCTTTCATCAATCCTTAAATGGATTAATGCAACTCGCAGACCTTATTGAAATCCTTTTGAGTCATAAAACCTTCAATTTGTGTCATGTAAATATCTTACTTAAGGTTCCATTTATGAAAGGTTGTTTTGAAATCCATTTTACACATCTCATAGTCATGTTAAATGGAAATGGAAAATAGAATTTTGATGGATTTCTGCAGTGAAACTGGCGAAAAAGATTCATCCTTGTAAATGGATTGACACTGCTTGAAACCATTTGAAACCATTCATGCCTTATATGTAATGACATGCCCATTCATGTAGAGTTTCTTCTTGAATACCCATTTTCATCCAACATCCTTTATATCAACTGAAAGATCTACCAAAATATAGAGTTCATTTTGGAACATGGAATCCATTTCAAAATTCATGGCTTCTTTCCACTTGGAAGCATCTGTTCCACTTACTGCTTACTTGTTGATTAGAGGATCATTATTATCAACTAATAATAAGTATCTGTCCTTGGTAACTGGAAAACTGTGCCGTTCTGTTTCTCTAACCTCTCTCGTACTCCTACGTAGTTCTTGTGTCTCTGTAACTATTCTTTCTTCCATATGGCTTTGTGGAATCTGTTCCTGTACCAGCTCTTGTGTACCTTCAGCAACGAATTCATCAAATTCTATCTCACTCCCACGATCTCTTTTGGATATGTGCTACCTGTCAAGGAATATGGTGTTTCTTTCCACTATAATCATTTTTTTGAGGGTTTTTATAGTTAATACCCCCTTTTTCATTGAGATATCCTATAAAGGTACACTTTGTGCCTCGGGGTGAAATTTTGTTACCTAAAGAGGCCTTAAAAAACACATTGCTTCCCCACACATGTAAATTCAATAACATGGATTGCTTTCAACTCCAAAACTTGTATGGAATACCATTTAATGATTTAGTTGGTACTTGGTTTAGTATGTGAACTTCTCTTTGTAATGCATATCCTCAAAAGGATAATGGAAGGATCACATAACTCATCATTGAAATCACAATATCCAACAAGGTGTGGTTCCTCCTTTCACTCACACTATTCCACTAGGGCATGCAAAGAGGAGTGAGTTGGGATAGAATCCCAAAATCCCATAAGTAATCAATGAAGTCCTGATTAATATATTCTCCACCTTAGTCTGAGTGGAGATTCTTAATCATCTTACCATGCTGGTTCTAAAATTCATTCTATTATTCTTTGAAATTATCTAAAGAATATAAGTTATACCTCAGAAAGTAGATATATCCATATCTACTTAAATCAATAGTACAAGTTAGGAAGTATGAGTACCCTCCTCTTACTTAAACTAGAAACAGTCCACACACATCGGTATGAACCAATTCAAGAGGCTATTTATCCCTTTTACCTTTCCCACTACATGGGGATTTATCCATTATTCCTTGTATACACGTATGATATACACCATGTGCTTTTAGGTCGAAAGAATCTAAATGTCCACCTTGATGTAACTTTGTCAATCATTTCTCATTTACATGACCTAGCTGGTGATGCCCATGTTGGGTGTGGTATGAGTCATGTGACATATCATTATTATTGATTTCAATTACTTGGTTAGTTTAATCCAACACGTAAAGACTGTTGTATAAATTTTTCATACCAAAAAAAATTCTATATTTGTAAAAAAAATCATCATAAATATGCAAACTAGAAAACAAATCCATTTGTATATATTATGGTTATAGAAATATTATTTCTAGTAACAGACGACACATAATAACAACCCTTTAACACAAAGATCATCATGGTTGGAAACGTAAGGTTATAGTCCCCGATAGCTATAGCAGTGAGTCTGGATCCATTGGCTTCTCATAGATCTCCCTCCGCTCGTTCAATCTTCTTGAATCTACATGGTTCATGTATTCTTAAACATATGTGAGACCCACTAGCTATATCTAATACCCAATTTGTATAAACCGATAGATTACATTTGATAACAAATGCACCTGATGCTTCCCTTTTCTTCTTTGGTTGGGTGAAGTTCTTCTTTTAGTGGCCCTTCATGCCACATGCCAAACAAAAAGCTTCTGGTTCCCTATCCTTCCCTTTGATATTCCTTATCTTGGAAGGGAATGAAGAATCTTTGGGCATAAAGCTCTTTGCCTTCCCTTTCCTCTTATTCACCATATGTATATAAGGATTTTACAAGTTCATATCTTTGTCCACTTAGAAGATGAGGATAAGAATATCAGAGAGAGACTTCTCAATGTTGTTCATATTAAAATTGGAAACAAAGATGGAGAGGCTCTGAGGGAGTGATGCAAGAATGAGATCAGTGCCCAGTTCTTTAGGGAGTTCAAACCCTAGAACCTCCAAGAGCTCAATTTATCCAATGATATTGACTACATGAGGCATAGCTAGGGAACCCTCTCCAAGATTACTCTGAAAGAGTGACTTGGAGATCTCAAACCTTTCATGTCTTTCTCTCTCTTGGTAAAGACCACGGAGTTGATCAAGCATGCTATAAGACTCCATGTTTTCATGAGAATTCCCGATCTCACTATAAATTGATAATAGAATCAAACTTTGAACATCAACCATGTCATTAATATGTTTTTCATTGACTAGTAAATCTTCATCACTCACCTCTTTGGTAGGCGGATAAGGTAATGTTGACTCTAACATGTAAGACTTATGTTCATGGCGTAGGATTACCAGAATGTATCTAAACCATTCATGGAAGTTACTACTAGTGAGGATTATTTCATTATCCAGAATTGATCGTAGGGATAGTGTGTTTGAATATCTTGTCATTTTTATTCAACAAATAAAAGATCATATCATTAAAACTTTCTTGATTACATATTATGAGAAATAATAAATTAATTTTATTATGTCTCCCATTATTTGATCATGTCCCAATGGCTCTCACCATTGAACTGGGAATGTCCAGTTTCTATGAAATTCTAGTGTAAGGGTTCCATATACCCCTTTGTATAAGCCCCAAAATGGTTGGTAAAGATATTAAATGGTATTTTGGTAGGATCGTATTTTCCAACTATGGGCTTGAATCTCCTTTATCTATTTAGTGGACTCCCGAATCCGGAAATCTTGACTTTGGATTTCCTCAATTCTTGCCTCCAAAATAACAACATGTCTAGAAAGGGCTACTTCTCTTGATGTAAAATGGTTATATAAACCCGAATCCTTTCATAAGGGAATCCAATATAAAAGTAAGTGTCCTAACAAGGGTTGGTCAGACACATAGTTTTATTGAATTTTTCCCTTAATCATATAACAGAAGGCTTGTCCCGACTTAAAATTTTATTTGAGGGATTTTATCTCTTACGCGTTAATTGATTATTATTATTATCACATTCTTCTAAATATTATGTGGAGCATACTTAAGTGATTAAACAGGTCTTAATAATATTTATACAGAAGCCTGGTTTATTTCAGTTCAATCTTGAATGCTTTTTTAATTCAGTAATTATGTGATCGCAACAACACTACCATAATGATAAACCATGAAACTGATAAAAACAAAATAAAGAAAAGGCCATGATAATGAGCTTTTCTAATGGTTAGTTTATCTATCAGTTGATAAACTAACCTTTACCAAGAAGAAAAACACGTTTAAACATTTGGGGTTGTGTTTACAACTTTCCACTTATCCACCTCTATATCTCTTGGGATTGGTTTCATCTCGGCTTCAACATGAACTAGTTTCACTAGATTTGGAGTTCCATCTATTACATATGCTTTTAAACTCACACTCTGGTGAGGGATAAAAAGGGGTGTTTACATAAAATAAACCTTGGGCACACATGCCCTACATAGTAATGAGGAGATATGTCTTGCATGACAACAATTAATTTCATAAATAAATTAAAAGGAAACCAATCACCTAAAAAGGTCTTGGTCTAGATCATGATCACCCACATACATGAAATGTGTTACACATTTAATAAAACTAGTATTAAATTCATTAATTTGTCTTGTTTAAAATAATTCACGCTCGAATAAATTAATTATCACCATTAATTAATCAATCCTTTTATCTTAAACCCTTTTTTTGAATTTCCTTACGATTATCACCCATTATAATTTGAAACAAATAAATTCATTTAAAACTATCTTTGTACATAAACTATAAATTGGAGGAAACCTTGTGAATTATCATTCATAACTACACAGTGAGTAGGAGTAAACATTAATGAGATGTTAAATTCAACACACAGATATATATAAATAACATCTATCTTGTGTTGTTCCCCAGCTCTACGCCTTCACCATCGTACACGTCTTAAGGGTTTGTTTAATATAATAATAAATTTTAATAAATTTTCCTAATTTGGATAAGTACATGGTGTGTAGTTCCTACTACACGGTGAGTACATTCATTCACTGTTAATCCAAAGTATACACATGGGGGATATGACTTTTATATGTACTTCTGAAATCCTCATAGTACACAGCCTGTCTAGTGAGCCACATGCCTTGTAGTACCCACATTATATGGTCTCCAGCCAGGAAAGCTGTGTACGGGGTAGATAGTCCAACCCTAACTAGAAGGGACAACACGTTGGGTCCAATGGGCCACATTGTGTGTAATCCAGAAACTATGTTCCACCTATTTGTGGTCAATACATGGAGTCTTTAAGCCTTAGACAAACTCCAATGACATAGATTGGTTTGGCAGACCCGTCCCGATGCATTGAACCTTGATTCACAATGTATGAATCCAACTACACGCTATGTATTCTATTTTTGTACATCCAAGAACCTTTGGCACCTATGAATGAGATCCTCTATTTTATTTTAATCGAAATTAAAAGAAAAGATCATTTTTGTATGGTGTTTGAGAAACAAAAGAGGAGGAAAAAATCTCGAGATTCAAATTTTCAGAATGATTAACATGAATTGAAAAAATATATTATTAAATCATAAATCATTATTGAATTATTTAAATAATTATAAATTATCATGTAACCCCTTTGATACCACTTGTAGGTTTTGGGCATAGTAGAATCATGGTTGGGTTGACACAAAACTTTAATTTTTACCATGATCACTGATTATTTCCAGATCAATATGACGATGAATGCTAGTCCCAATAGAATAGAATAAATGATTTAGATTAATAACTAATAGGCCTGAAACCATTACAGAGGATACTGTACATCTTTATTATAATTAATTTAATAAATTTCATTAATAAATGACTACCTGGATCTTTCATACATTCTACATTGATGTTATTGATTGTTCGGAATAACCTTTTCGGATTATCTTGTTGTGCTTGCGAGGATCCAAACTAGAACCCATCTAGCGGTGATCCACACGTTCTATGATGACCTATGATCGAAACCTCTCATTTTATAGGTGCTACCATGGAGAATCGAGTTTCTTTTTGTAGTCTTTCTTGATCACTTATTATTTGGCATTGATGAATGTCTCTCGTTATTGATTGGGGAGGGAAGAGGATTCTAGGGAGAAATTGTTTATCTCAACAATTCTCAATTAACCGGGCATGCAGTTCAGTACCTGGAACAATAGATGCACATGACTATTTATTGATATGGGGCTTCTATTACAATATTTAATTTTTTAACAATAATTAAATACATTAATAACCTTAGTTAAAACTTTTACGTTTAATAATAATACCACGTCATTAATTATGGTGCACCATCAAGCACAAAATGGAATAAAAAAAATTTCGCATCACAAAATAATAACATCGTTATTAATATTTATATTTGCGCAAACTATTTAAATAATTATTCATAGTCTTTAAAATAATTATTTGACTACTGGACCTTCCTTGAGTTTTCTCAAACTACACTTCCATTTATTAATCACCCAAATAAATAAATAAATAATATTTTATCTAAAATAAATATTTTTTAACAATCAAGTAAATAAATATTTATTCAATGTTCAATAAAATAAATAAATATATTTTACCCACAATTCCGTGAATACATATTTATTTAATTTATGAAATCATTTTAACTTGAATAAAATTATTCCATTATCTTGAGAATAATATTTATTAATTAAATTCAAATAATATTTAACAATGACCACAAAAAACACTTAATGTATGACCCTATAGGATTATTTCTCAATGGCATTAGGCGGGCAAGACTAATGTCCAAGAGTACTGTCTAGTAACATGTCAAGGCACCCATGATAAATAACTTAAAGTCCCAACAACGACATCCACATAAAAATGATCACTGTGTAATATAATCACTTTGTATCAGTATATTTTCAAACTGGTTTCATGATAGTGTCATGAACCATTATGCTTGATACATCATTCTTTTACTACCTAAAATAAACACGTCGTTACACCATGGACATGGAATTTCTTTCAATGGATCTTTTTCAATCAAAGTGTTGAGATATAAACATCTATAAATAGAATGGAAAATTAATTCTTTAATGTATCCATTAATAACATGCCACTCATGACGCACCCAACATACACTACTTCCAGCCAACTATCATTCTGTCAACTTTTTTTAGTAAATAAAAGTGTGCGAGTCGTGACACTTAGTGATAATCTTAATGACTAAGGATCATTACACACTCTCGTAGATAGGAATATCTAATGACCCCAAAACATGAGAAATTGTTACTAGAGGGTCTGTTCTCATAATCTCCTATCTTGGAGATTACGATGATCGAACATCATGAGAGGAAGTCTTGTTTTCTTACATGTACTCTCACCTAACGATATGTATACTATGTGTCCCATTATTGCATGTCATCCAACCACATAACTATATTTTAGAATATTTTCATATAACTACTCTAGGACATTATTACACTATAGTCATGTAGAAAAATGAAAAATATATAAAAATATTTAAATATATTAAATATTAATGTAATAAAAGTACAACTTGTATGTTCAAGGACACCAAATCTTATATTATGAATATGTTTTAAAAAAATGGAAATTAATTTTAATGATAATTCTTTTTATTCTTGGTTTTTCAATAATGTGGGATTTTGAAAGGGATTTTTTATGAATTACCTTATTGGGGAAGTTTGTTTGTATTCTAATGAGGTTTTTTCATTTTTAAAGTTAGGTTGGATTAGTATTTTAGTGATAAATTTTAATAATATTAATTAAAATATCAAGGGTGGAAATAATTGTTTCAAAAGAAATGTTATTTTAGTGTAATTATTTGTGCCTTGTTTGAGGGTTTGTTTTTTTCCTTCATTCTTAGAATATAGTGGAATATTTTTTTTTTATTTTGGGTCATGAATTGATTTTCTTCATGTATATTTTATTTTTATTTTTTCCTAGAATTATTGAAAATGTTTCTCCAATTTTGGTGCACCTAGACTCCATGTGAAGTGGTTATATGGAACCTTCTATGAGATCAGACCCCATTTTAGATTTATTGAATCTATATTTTCCCTGTTTCTTTGGTGATTAGGGGTCATTAAAATTGGTGAGGTGGGTTGAATAAATTTATATGATCATAAATTTTCTTATAACACCAAGAGAAACATGGATGAAAGCTATCTAGATCTTTCTTTTCACATTCAATAAATTTTTGTGGGAGTCTATGGCACCACCCCAACTACATGAAGGTATGTCTTATGAGATTTTAAAGATGGAGGTTTTCATCTAGTACACTATTGCTGTTGTGAAAGGTGATAAATTTCCTGACATTATGGGTTTTCATTTTGGTGACCGATCAATGAGGAATTACTTCAATAACTTTTTGAAATTGGTCTTCTTTCCTCCAAATATGGTTATCAACAATTATTATAAAGTTCATTTTTTAAGGTTTAGCATCACCAAGATCTTGGTTTAACTATTCTTAGGTCAGGTCATACATATTTTCATGACACTTTAAATGAGTCCATTCTAAGAGAAACTAAATAGTCGAGACAGACAATGGTCGATGATTCCTTAGTTCCATAAAATGGGCATAAGTATAAACCAAAAATTAAGGAGAAAAAACTACATTAACTATATATATTACAAAAGGATACTTCTGGTTATAATATAATATCTCTCATGTTATTATAGTGTAGGGATCTAGGTTACACTAATCCATATTTCCTTAAGTATCCTTGTAATTTTATCTTCTTTTATGTTTGGTTCATCATCCGAAGTTTTTTAGGATGGGTTATCAGAAGAGGTTTTAGGTTTAACACTTTGATTATGGGGTTTTTGTTTTAGTACCTTTCATTTGATGGTTTTGATCATGTTTTTGGAGATTTATTTATTTTTTCAGAATCCTATAGATGCTTCCTCATTGAAGATATTTCATATTTATATTTTTGAATGCCTTTTATGGCATGATTTGACTATTTTGTGGAATGATCCCCCTCCCTTGTGAGCGGATAATGAGTTTTTTACTAGGTTTCATCTCTTTTAATATCTTGTTGTGGGTGATGTTTAATTGAGTAACTAGGGTGTTTGTTCTAGGTTGTTTGTTCTACTAGCTGAGTTGTTATACTAAATGGTGTTTGTTTTATTCCATTTTTGGATATTCCATGCGAGGTTATCTAGTTATTCGATTATAGGTTATCTATGTGTATCCTGAATTGAAATGAGATCCCATGTCATTATTTTGAGGATACTTTTGGGTTCTTTTACTTTTATATCTCTGTATGTTATTTTGGATTGATAGTGTGTTTATCCATTGGTTTATTGGTTGTTTGAGGAAATATTTCATAGTAGTTATTCATAGTTTTCACCACGTTAGAGGAATTATAAAAGGTAGGGAGACCATTTTAGGTATCCCATTCTTAATATGACATCTTGTTTGAAGTTTTTGTTTCAGTTGTACTTTGAGATGTTTGGTAGGTTTTTAGTTGATAAATTTAATAGTTTTTGTTGATTTTGGTTTTTGGTATTGAGGTTATATCATGTTGACTGGTACTCTTGGTTAGGAAATCTTCGGATCTTCCATATTATATTTCCATTTTTTAACTATGGACATTTTGGGGAAATAATGTGGCATGGTAGGTAGTATGTAGCACACCTTAATCACTCTTTTTTTTGTTTTTATTTTTTATATGGTTGAGGTTCGGTTTGATTTTTCATAGGGTTACATATTGGAATATATAAATTCTCATAGGATTCCTTTTGTACATGTTTAAGGCATAGAGTTAGAGGGAAACCATGTGACCTACCATCATGTGAAGCCTCCTCAGTTCATTTTGAACCATGCATAACTTTTCAGAACCAGAAATTCAATTTTATGTCTAAACCTTTTGATCCCCTAGGAGAATCCATGTGGATTTACTCCTATGTCTAGGGTGTGATGCATGACTTACACATGATTTGGTAAATTGTATGAAAATATTTAATATGTTGATCTAGTTTTTGACAGCGTCTAATGGAATGGTTGGAACATGGTTTGTCAAACTGTGTAGTTCCCAAGTGAACAATTTGAGAGGTTTCTGGACTAGGTGGTGGCCAACATAAGGTTAGTTTTTGGTTTTAAAAACCATGAATCCAAATTATTCAGACTTCCTAGGCATTTAATTTTCCAGAAATTTCCATTTTTTCTTCTTCGAATTAATAGGGGTTTCACACCTCTTATCCCTTATTCATATTTATTTACTCTTGGGATCCCTTGGAGGAGCTCCAAAATAATCCAACTTTGATCATTACCTTCTCTTTAAAAATTTCCAAGAGAACTTGAGCTATTTCTTCCAGTCTTTCCCATTCTTCATTTACCTCTCTCTCTTCTATAGGATTTGTCTTCCCCCATGATCCTTAGATAGTTTTTGGATTATTTTTGTGTTTTAGGATTCTATAAATTTGATATTTTTGGTGTCCAAGTTTTTAAATGTGTTTTCTATTCCTATGGGTGTGCCAATCGATGAAGGTGACTCATTTTGACATGGTTTTCACTTCTCCCTAGTAGGCATTTCTATGAAATTGTTTCATTTTGTAATTTAAAGTTTTTATATCCTTTATAAATTCCATTTATTAAAATTATAGTTATATGTGATACCATTTTGATTTTTTAAAAACCATTTCATTGTGTTTTGATCATGGAATAATTGGGTTTTCTTTTAAATTCCATGTTTTTATGTTTAATATGGATTATATAGAAGTGGTATGACATTGTGAAATTCCTAAGGGTATTTTTTAAATTGATTTCATGATTTGTGTTGTTTGTTAATCTGATTTTGATTTTCAATGAGTGAAAATTATATATCAAAGTAGTATTTAATTTAATATTATATTTTGTCCTCAATGTGATTTATAAAGGAATTTTTATATATTTCAAATAGTTATTTAGATTATGTGGGTGGTTTAACCATTATGAAAAATGACTCAATGGATCTTTTGAAATGTGTTTGATGGAAATATAGGTCTTTTCCCTTATTTTGTATTACAAAGAAGAAGACCATTATAGGAGGGTGGATTTGAAATTTTTTAAATAGTGTATAATTTCCATCATTTTACAAAAATTTCATGGAATATATTTATTATAAATTTTAAAGGTATTAGATTCTTGAGCCATTTTTTGATATTAATGGTTATGTTCTCACATTTGTTTTAAAATGGTTAATTTTAAAGGTACCACATGATTTCCCCTTTATTTTATTACCCCTTATGTTGGTTCATTATAACAATATGATGCTTTTCATTTCACTTGTGCCAGTTATTAATATCTATGAGATGTTTATTTCACCCATTATGTGGGAATGTGATTGATTATTCCATAAGTCTATTGTTCATATGGGGATATTCCTTTTTGAATATTGGGGGGTGAGGTTTATGTATGGTTATTACTTTTGTGTTAGACTGGACATACGTCACTCATCCTTGATAATCATGAGAATCACTTCAAGAAGGATTTATCTTGATCTCACTAAAATTAAGAGGGTTGGCAGAGAAGGATCTCTCTCCATTCATGAGAGTGTTCTTAGAGATATTATCTCTAGGTCATGAGAGAATCTAGGCGGGGGCATAATTTCTAGGTTTCTATAGTAGTACTGTAATAGGTATTGTAGAGGAATTGTAGCCGTTACTGTTTGGAACTGTAGTACCTGGGACTATTCTCCCGTTTGGGCCTTCAGGCCACCAATTTGGTCCCCGATTCCTTTAAGGTCTTCAATCCACCAATACCTTCAGGTCAGTAAGGCCTTCGGGCCACTTAAAGGCCTTTGATCCACCTCAAGGCCTTCGGGCCACCTTATGTGAAAATGCAAATGAGAAAACCAACAAGGAACAAGCTATATAAGGAGGATAAGAAAGCATCTTTCCCCATGAAGAAGCTATACGAATTGCAATAATGAGAGGGCATGACACCTCCCATCGGGAAAAGCCTGTGCATGTATGGGAAAGCCTATCCCAACATCAATGCAAAGGTGGAGGAGCTTATATCATGATAAAGATGATGGGGAGGTGCAGTTCCAAGTAGTTAGTCTGCATTGTATGTAATTTTGGAAGCCTAGGGGCAACGAATTCCTATAAGTCCTACGGGCCATTTAACACTTACACATACTGGCCTTTTAAGGGTCCACCTCACCCCTCTAAAGGTGGATTATCAACATCAATTAAAAATGAAGGCCTTTGGGCCATTATATGGATCCTTGAGTCATTAAGCACAGATACCAAAAAAAGAAATCCATTAGGTTAGAAATAATATAATTTGTTTTAAATAGTGTTGGGGTTATAAAATAATAATTTCATTACTTTCCTGTTTATATACATAGTACCTGTTGTGACCCATTTCAATAATAAAAATAAAAATATTATTTATAAACTTGTGAAAACCTATTAAACTAAATAAATATTATTTCGGGAATATATTTTTCAAAATTTATTCAATAACTAATTAATATATATTATCTCTCAGTATACCATTAAAATTGGTGTGCCATTTCTCCACAATAATTTTCATTCCTTGAATAAAGACTATTTATTTAATAAATAAATATAACTTCTTTATTTTCTAATAAATAAATAAATATTATATTCACTAAATGTAAAATAAATATTTATTTAATATTTTTCTCATAAAATATTATCTCGACTAGCTATTGATGGAATAAATGTGATCATGAAAAAGGTAAATAATTATTAAACCATATTATAGAATAATATTTATTCAAAATGTTAAATAATAAATTTTATTATTATTTTACAATGGTTCCATATACACTTAGCATGTGACCCTTTAGGAATCATTATCTACAACATTAGGTAGGGCCACCAAATATCCAAGGTCAGTATTTAGAAACATTACAAGGTACCCATAATTTCACAATGACATACATCCTCATACAGAAACATATTGTCTAATATAATCCCCTTATAATGATATCCATAATCAAGAATATTTCATGTTGGTATCATCAACCTAGGTACTTGATGTATTTTTCATTGAAATTCTAGAATTTAACCTTCCGATATAACACCACAACCATGGATTTAATTAGGCCGTCTAATTTAATATGATGGTCTAGAGATATAAACACCTATTAATTAATATAATATATAACTCCTTTATTTTATTTTTTATTAATTCATCATTACTCACGACGCACCCATTGTATCCTACCACAATGAAAATATATTTTAGCATGGTTTACGTCAACACATCAAATAATGAAACTAGTAATATTAATCAATAATAATATTATTAAATATTATAGATCAATACACTTGCACTTATATAGGAACATCCATTTACACATATAAATGTGGATTTCCTATTGGTGGGTAAGGATCTCAAAATCTTCTACATAAGAAATTACCAAGGGAGGATGCCATAAGAACGTTCTTCAAGGTCATATGAGTCTCCACCCCTAATATCCTATATCATTCTTGTCTGGCCAAATGATATTGTCTGACTATAGAACATATATTTTAGAATAATATCATGAATCTTATAGTATCTCATAATAGAAGGGAAAAACTATAACCTTTATTATGAAAACTACTCTTAAGAAATTGTCCCATACTATGTCATTAAGAAGAAAAAAATTTGTGATAAATGTTTTATTAATATTAAAAAAAATGAATAAAGTAACTAGAAAGTACCAAAAAGTTGGTTCTAGTGAGCAAACTCCAACAAACCCCCACTTTTTATATATCCATCTACAATAAACATCAATCTGCGAGATCTCATATGATACACATGATTCTTCTGAGATAAGGGTTTAGGTAAGGGGAAAATTATGTTTTGTTCCATGGAAACTCTTCTTACAATAACTTCACCCATATAACAATATTATCTCAAGTTGTGTTACATATGGAGTTTGTGATTTTTTTTCCTTGGTGTGCCCTTCATTTTTTTCAAGAGCAACTACTGAATTATTATGAATATATAACATGATAGGGTATTTACTATTTGGTACCACATCAATATCTCAGATGAATATTAGTATCCAAATAGATTATTTAGCTACATCAAAATACTCTATATATTTGACGTCTATTTTAGAATCAATGGAAATATGTATTTTTAAATCTTTAAGCTCGCAAATCCTCCATTAATACAAAAGACATAATCTGACTAAAAAATTATATCATTATGATATGTTTGGAATCTACAATGCCTATAACCACTTATAAATAGATGCTCGTAACCGTAATATAATAGTAACAAATCCCTAGTTCTTCTAACATACTTATGGACAAACATAATATAAAACTAATTATGTTCACCTTTATCATCTTGACATATTCTTACAATGAAAAATGTATTGGAAACATCAATCCTAATACAAAACATGGAATACATTATTTGCCCTATAATAGGGTTATATGAGATGCTTCTAATTATCTATTTCTCCTATTATTTCTAAGAACACATTTTATTGTAAAGATGTGTACCATGTGAAACTATATGAAATCCTATATTGGATTGTTTGATTCTAAATCACTTTAGTATCTCATTAATGCTTGTACCTTGACATATTCCAAGAATCCTGTCAGATCAAGCACAAATGATTTTGATCGCTATAATATTGGCTGATTCACTTAATTCTATCAGTAAGAATCATATATTTAACTACTCTTTAATTGACTGTAAGACTGGTATGTCATTTCCAATAACTAATATGTAATAAACATATACAAATGTCCACACACCCACTAAGCCTATTGTAAACACAAGGATGACATTTGATCTTAATGAAACCAAATTTTTTTACAACTTCATAAAAAAGAATATTTCATGACCTGGATGATTTATTCATTCCATAAATTAATCTCTACAACTTGAAAACCTTTTTAGAATTTTTTTGAGTCAAAAAAATCATCAAGTTGTTCCATATAGACATCTTCATGATGGTTCCTATTAAGGAATAATATTTTGAAATTCATCCTCTAAATTACATAGTCATGCTAAAAAATAATATCAACTATAATTCTAATGTATTTAAACCTGAAAACTATGGAAAATGATTCATCATATTCAATTCCTTGACACTGTTTAAACCTTATAGAAACTAGCCTTTCATTATAGGTACATTACCTTCAATGACTAGTTTTCTCTTGAATACATATTTTCATAAAATAAGATTTAAATCAATTGGTGGGTTTACCAGCACCAAAAAATGAATTTGATAAATATAATCCATATAAAAATTAATGGATTCCCTCTATTTTATAGCTTATGATCACTCTACTACATCATTTTAGGTGATAGGTTCATTATTATCAACTAATAATGATTCACCATCGTTGGTGACAAGTAAAAAATATCTTTTACGAAGAAATTATTCCTTGGGGAACTATGTAATTTGATCCAGTACCAACTATTATATACCTTGAGCATCAACTTCATCAAAGTCAATAATGCTCAAATTATCCTTCTTGAGGATCCTGTTGGACCCAAGTTTGATCATTGATTGTAATGGAGTATGGTTTGTATTTTTTTTCAATATTTACATGGAAGACCAAGGATTTTTCAAGGAATGTAGTCTCATGATTTTGGAAGAAATTAGTACGGAAGGTGGAACAGTTTCGTAGTGTTTTCCAAATTTTTGGGCCTCAAAATCAAGAGTTTGTTTTTAGAAAATTAAGGTTTTTGGCATTGGAGTTTAAGATTATCTGATGAAAATGATAGTTTAATGAATAGGATTTATGATAATAGTATTTGTAACATGAATGGCGGTACATGTAATTCCATATAAAATTGATAAAGTAAGCGAACTGCGAACCACATAGTGGGAACAATTCATAGAATGAAAAACTATTCACGGTGAAGAATTGTGGTTTCAGGTGGAAAATGGTTCGCAGAAGGTTTTAGGTTTTCTAGAGAGTTCATCATTTGAAAATATTATATGTTGATTTTATCCACCGTGATGTATGACTGATGATACATGGACCACATATGGAAAATAGTGCACCAGTGAAGCGGTATGTTGTGAGGCTCTACCGAATCGAGGATTTGGAAAATCACAGATTAGAAATATTTTTGGATATATTTTCATATATAAGGAGTACTATTCCATTATTTAGTGTGAGTGATTATTATTATAAATTTCACAAGAATTTGGAGAGCCCATTGTGGTTCCCTGGAAGAAAAATCTATGAAAGAAGATGTTGTTCACAGTGGAGGAAAACGGTCCGCGGAAAGAGTGGGGGTCTATAGAGGAGAAAAAAGAGAACAAAAGTAAGTGTGGTTTGAGGAGGAAGCTCTTGAAGTATGTAGAGTAGGAATATATGTCGTGGAGAAGGGTAGTAAACAAATTAAACTCTCAAATTACGTAGAGAAAGAACTCCTAGTATGCGGAGAAGTACAGTTTGTAGAGGAAGGAGACCATTTTGCAGAGGAATAGACTTCAATCTAAATAGTGGGAGAAAAGTGGATTAATTATATTAGGGAAATTTTGACTTCAATAATGAATCCATTTATAATTTTGGATGAATTATTTAATTCTAATCCATTGAATTAACCTTCATGTCGATAAATTGAGTATAGATCCTTCCCAATGTAGTGATCAAGGGGGAGTCAATGGAAGTGTTCTGAGGGACACAATGTGATATCCCATAATACTTATGAAGGAAGTGTGCCTAGCACTGAGGGACTATGTTTAAACCTGTGTACTCCAAAACTAGTGAAGAACAGTGAATTGTGGTATGACAGAAACACTGATGGCATATGCTCTATAGACATAGCCCTTAGTGGTGAACCAAGTAATATTGTTGTGTGTCATCTCATTGCATGTGAATGATTTATTTCTAATCATATCCATCATATAGGGTTAATGAGTTCCATCCAATGTGGAAACAAGATCCATCATATAAAAAGAAAAAGATGAAACTCTAATTCACCCCTCCCCTATCAAGGTGTCCCATGGTCCTTCAAGTGGTATTAGAGCCTATAGGTTACTAGTGTTAAAATTGTCCTGTTTATCATGGAGAATTCAATAAATGTCAGGGGATTCACCCAATTTGATGGAAGAAACTTTACGATATGGAATAAAGGGATGATATCTCATATAGGATCTCTTTTAATGGAATTACTTTTTGCTAATGCACAAGGAGTACATGTCACTGATCCAATGGGGATATCTAAGACTGATTAAAATAATAAAATGATTGATGTAGATGTTGAAGCATATAATTCCCTCATTGTGGCCCTTTCTGAATAGATCAATCTAAAAGTGATGAGTTTCACACCATTAAAGAAAAAATGGTAAAAACTATGGAATATATACAAAGTCAACAAAAAAGTTATGGAGGGAAAACAATATTTTTTTCACAATAGGTTTGATGATCTAAAGATAAATCTAGATGAAAATATAGATACACTTTTCAATCAAATTACTAAATTTATTGGTGAAATAAATTGACATGGTTAATTAATCGAAGACATTGATATTATAATGAAAATTTTCAGAATATTTCATCCCCTTTATAATGTAAATGTGTCAACCCTTGAGGAAATGGATCTTTCCAAACTTTCTTGGGATGATCTGTTGAGAATCCTAGTAGCATATGAGATGGGAGTCAAACCTGATGATGTAACGAATCGATTAAGGAAGGAAATTTCATTCAAATACATAGAAAGAAATTGATACTTCATGAGATAGTATTTGTGAATATAATGTGGGAAAATAACTTTTTAATCTCATTTCCATGAAATCAAATAAGGGAAAATGGATATTTTAAGGCAAGTTACCTCTAGATTGTTTTCGTTGTGGAAGAGTTGGGCACATTACCTCTCAGTGCAGAATAACATTTCACAATGAATAAAGTAAAGATAAAGGCATAGAGAAGCCTAATTAAAGGTTTTTCTAAAAGGGAGAATTCATGTTTGGTAAAAAAAGAAGAGAATGTTTTTTTAGTGTGAATATGACGATGATGATATTGAATAATTTATGGAAGAAGAACTATAATTTAAATCTGGAACCCTTGCATCAATGATGGCTACTTTTTAAAAGACAGATCCATTAGGAGATAAAGCTAGAGATAGTCAGTTGACCAAAAATGTTGACATCATGTTGAAACATAAGGAATATCTTAGTATGCTTGAGAATCAATAAGTGAGATGAAAAAAGTGAAGAAAAATTATGGAAGTGTCATCAGAATATTTTGATATACTATAATCTGAAATTGATCGACTTGAGGAATTTGTAAAAGACCACTCAACAACATTTGAAAGAAAAATATATGTAATGGATCTAATGCTCAGAATTAAAGAATATGAAATGGTCACGAATGGCCTTACATCTCGGCTGGAGGAGAATACTAGTACTATTAAGGGAATAGAATAAAAAGTTGTTACTCTTTGTGTAAACTCTAAGGTGAATCAAATTCAAAAGAAACAAAGAAGAAAATACAATTTAGAAAATTATCATATTATGAGTTTCGAGAGAGAGTCAAGAATGGTCTTTATGGAGTTGAAAATATTTTGAATGATCAAAGACCGACATGCATGGGAAACAATTGAAGTAGTTGTGATGTAGAAACATATAATGATGAAAATAAAATGGGTCAAAATGAAGGAAAGATAAAAGTTGGACATGTTAAAAAGTCACATAAAGTGCTTAAATAGAGACTCTCAATTAAAACAAAAAAAAACTTAAATCTATTCTCAAGCATCATGAAATTATAGGTAGCTAAACATTTTTCCTAAAGAAGGATACATGGGGAGGAATATAAATGTCAAGAAATTTACACTTATGAAATGTCATTTTTGTGGCTATTTGGGCCACAAAATTTCATACTATGAAGAGGCAAGGAGCTATTTAAATGGGGAAGAGCTAGGAGGTCAATAAAGGAGAAAATATTTATATCCTACTTCTTAGGGAATAAATATTATTTATGGATACTTTTTCTATTGTTCTATCTTTTTCCATGAAGATTGTTACTATAAATAGAGGAGAAGCATAAATAATTCATACAAAACTCAGAGACAAGTTAATACTCATAAACTAGATGGTTTTTCTCTTAAAAACATGTTTTCTCCTCTAGAATAAGAGTATGAGTTTGAATAACCTGCTTAAATGGAAGAGAGAATTGAAATTCCATCAGTGTCCTACAATCAATCCATTATTTCATGGAAGGAAAAGAAGAAAACTAAGAAATAAAACCTTACAGAAGTAGCTCTAAATGATATAAAGAGTATCATTACCTCAATTATTTATAGAAGATGATCCTCCAATATAAAGGGAAATATAGACCAATTAAATAATATTAATAAAATGGTTTTTGGAATGGTAATGTTTGGTAATGAGGGTGCTTTGAATATTAATGGTTTTTGAACCACTGAGCTAGCTAATAATGATCTGAAGAAAACTGAGGTTCTTTATGTCAATGGTTTTCATCACAATCTCATTAGTGTGAGTCAACTCTATGACTCAAGACTTATAGTGACCTTCAATCAAAAAGGATGTACTATAAAAGGAAATATATTGAATTCTATCATGAAAGGTGATATAACAAATGGAACCCTATATTAGGGTGATAGTAAAGATAATATTTTCTACATGATAGTTGAAGAAGAAAAAAACTTGTGGCATCAGAGATTGGGGAACATTAATCAAAAATACATGGAAAAGATATCTAATCTGATGATTGTTGTGGATATCCCAAATCTGATGTGTGAATTGTAGAGGTCTTGTGATACTTGTATATGAGGAAATTTTTTATGGAATTAATATCATCCAAAGAAGAAAAGAGCATCAAATCTTATTGATCTCATCCATATAGATGTATTTTGTCTAATAAATGTTTCCAATGCTCAGGGAGAAAGGTACTTTGTTATTTTCATATTTTATTATAGTAGAATCTATTTCGTGATTGTCATACACAAGAAATGACACGTTCTTTATTACATTAGAACTTATCCCCAAATCACTGAGAATGATACTATATAGACAATAAAAGTTTTGTAGTCTAATAATGGAGGAGAATATAAATCCATTGGGTTTGAAAATTACCTGGAGAAACACGGAATACAATATGAGGTGGTTTCATTGAGAACGCCACAAAAAATAGAGAAGTTGAGCACCAAAATTGATACATGAACAATATGGCCAGAACTATACTAATTGAGAGTTGTATCTATCTCTATTACTGGAAAGAGGCTGTTCAAACCGTTTTTATATTCAAAACCAAACAGAGATTTATTTTGGGGAAACCAAGACACCCTATGTGTTATGGCATGGAAGGAATCCCTCGTTGAATTATTTTCGTGTTTTCAAAAGTTAATGTTTTATCCGAAACAATGAAGGAAATGAAGACATGTATGGTGATACAATAGATGAAGGAATATTCCTCATATATTCAATCAATAGAAAAGCCTAAAAATGTTTCAATAAACATCTTTGAAAAATTTCGAAAATCATTGATGTAAAGTTCATTGAAAACAAAACCACAAATTCGTTACAAAATTCTTATGTTGATGTGATAGAATATGAGGAAGAATTTTTTCATAGAAAAGATCCAAATAGAGAATTATAGGAAGGCATGAAAAAAAACTTGGAGTCACATCATGTTGTTGACTCAGATGTAGAATTAGAAGAGGAAACCATGGCTGAAGAAAATTCTTCTGATCCTAACAGGGGAAATAGAAGAGAATAAATTGATTGATAAACCATCATTTGTGATTGGAAAGCACTTATGCAGACCAGGAGAATGAGGAATAATGCACAAATTTTAGTCCTTTTAGTTGTGGTATCATCCTCTTTTGAATAATTTGCAAAGGATGAATCCTAGGTTAACGCCATGAATGAAGTGTTGGATTAGATCGATACGAAGCAAACATGGGATTTAGATAAGAGACCAAATAACCACAATGAGATTAGTATGAAGTGGATTTTTAAAAATAAATTTGATGATCATAGAAATGTGATAATAAATAATACATGACTGGTGTGTAAGTGATATTCAGATATTGAAGGTGTTGATGTTGAATAGAAATTTTCACCAATGGCTTGATTGAAGTCAATCGGACTTTTTATTTCTATGGAAATTCAAATAGGATAGAAAGTGTATCAAATGATTATCAAGATAGATTTTATAAAGGGTTTTCTTGAAGAATAATCCTACATTGAATAACTAGTTGGTTTTTTTCTTGGTAATAATGAAATGAATGATTGCATGTTAAAGAAGGCACTCCATGGTACTGAAGTATGCACCATGAACAAGGTACTCATAGTTGTATTATTATATAAAGAAGCTTGATTTTAATATAGGAGGAGTGGATCATAATATCTATGTGAAGAATTATCAGAAATATCAATTCATGGTACTAGTGTACATTGATGATATTATCTAATGTGGAATCATGGTGGGATCATTAAATGAACGCAAAAATCACATGAAAATAAGATTTTAAATTTCCATGATTGGTGAACTCACATTCTTCTTGGGGCCGCAAGTTTTTCCAATTAAAAACTACTATTTTATTTCTTAGGAAAAGTATACAAGATAGTTGCTGAAAAAATTAAATATTCATGATGTTAATCCAATGTCAACTCCAATTTTAGTTGGAAATAAACTGGGAAATCATGAGGATGGGACTCTTGTGGATCCCACCATGTATTAGAGAATCATCAGAAGCCTACTGTACATAAATTAAACACTTCTAGATATTGTCTATCCCGCATTATTAATGGACTTATTTCAAAGTAATATGAAATAAGAACATATGGAGGCAGTTAAATGAATCATGAGGTATATTCAAGATACTCAAAATTATGGTTTATAAATTTCTATAGGAAGGATAATGAACTGTCAGTTTTATCTAATGATGATTGGGATAGAGATGATATTGACAGAAAGTCCACAAGTCGTGGAGCATTTTTTATTTGCACGAAATGTTTGGGATAGTTGAGTAAGAAACATGAAAGTACTTCACTTAGTATTGCTGAAGGTGAGTATATCTCTATTACCAAAAAATGCACTCGGCTTCATTGGATAAAGAAACAACTGACTGATATTTGTGATGATGTGGAACAATCAATGATGATTCACATTGATAATAAGAGCACAATTTATCTTATAATGAATCAAGATCATCATTATTGTATGATACACATTGAAATAATATTTCACTTTATCAAAGAAAAATTGAACAAGGAAGAATTAAAATGGATCATTTTGGAACTAATGGTCAAGTTACTGACATACTGATCAAGCCATTGTTAGCACAGGTGTTCAGGAAACATCGAATGAACCTCAGTGTTCAACCCCCTCCCAATGTATAATGAGGTCTTGAAAATCCCCTCTCCCCACTTGTTTTAATTGATTAAATATGTTTTTGGAAGTGATATAGGTTTATGGGGGAGATACGATCTAGGGGGAGTGTGTTATCTAATCTATAAGTCAAAACCAGGCCATTTTGGTTTATTAACAATGAGGGATACAAGAGATATTCAATGGTAAAAAAAATAGAATAAAATTTTTATATGGTTGTAGGAAATATGGAGATTTTTTTTTGAAAATGTTACAATGGAGGAGAAAAACGAGTTATAAAGGTGGAAAATTATTGTAGAAAATTACAATAGAGAAAATAATTTGAACAATTCGGTGTTTAGTATCATTAAAATATGATTCATGCTTCCCCTCTTGTTTTCTACACTGATTATTGTTCACATAGAATTAGAGTGTCTCTATGTTGCTTCTTGCGTATCAGGTTTTCAAAGTGCATGATGCTTTCTTAAATTTAAGTATAGATTTCAAACAAACCGAAATGGAGATATTATTAGACCCAACAGTGTTCCTTGATTGTAATGGAGAATGGTTTGTGTTTGTTGTCAATCCTCACATGGTAGACTAGGGAGTTTTCAGGGAATGTGGTTTCCTCATAGGAGTGTACAGTACATCGACCACAAAGACAGTGAATAGAATGGGATTTCATAGACTAGTTTGCGGACTGTGTGTAGTGGTACACGAAACGATGTTTAAAATCAACAAAGGAAGTGAATCGTGAACAAATTACTGAGAACGGTTCACAGAATGTAAATTGGTTCATAGGGAATACTTTTAGTTTGGGTGGTAAATGGTTTTTAGAATGTTTGTGGTACGCAAGAGAGCTCATCTTTTTGGGAAAGGAGACAGTGCTTTGACCCACCGAGAAGGAAGACTGGTTGTATGCTGTCCGTTTTGGGAAAATGGTTTGTGGGTGACACAATACGCGATAAGGCTGTATGAAATCATAAATATAGTAGATATCATATTATCAATATTTTCAGATCTATTTTCCTATATAAGGAGTGCCAATACCTTCTTTAGATTGAGTGATTATGATTACATATTTATGAAGAATTCAGGGAATCCCATAGTGGTTCGTGGGAAGAAAATATTGAGAAGGAAGAAGTGGTTCATAGAGGATGAAAAAATTCCACAGAAAGAGTGGTAGTCCGTAGAGGAGAAAACATTAAAAAGAAGAGAATGTGGTTTGAGGAGTAATCTCTCGCAGTATGTGGAGTAAGTCATTACATAAAGGACACTCTCACAACATGTAGTGTAAACCAGTACACAGAGAAAGAACTCGCTGTATGTGGTGCAGAAAGATTCATAGAGGAAGGAGGTCCATTCATAGAGGAATAATAAACAAACTAAACTATGTATTGAAAGGTGGATAATATCTACATGGGAAAATATGACTTCAATAGACCATCCATTTATAGTTTTCTATTCAAGATTTAATTCCAATCCTTTTAATAAACCGTTATGTTGATAAACTAAGTCCATATCATTCCCAGCATGGTGAGAAAGGGGGAGTCAATGGAAGTGTTCTGAGGGATGCAGTGTGTTATCCTAGGATTCTTGTAAAGGTAGTGTGCCTAGCACAAAGTGACTGTGTTTAAAATTGTGTACTCTAAAACTAGTGATAATTAGTGGAATTTGGTATGACCAACACATTGTCAGCGTATACTCATTGGATGTAGTCCGTAGTGGTGAACAATGTAAAATTGTTGTAGGGTATCTCTTTGAATGTGAATGTTCTCTTGATGATCGTATCCATCGTACAAATTTAACGAATTCCTTCTAATTTTGGAACAAGATCCATTATATTAAAAGAAAAAGTTGACACCCTGATTCACCCTTACCCCGTTAGGGTGTCCCAGGGTCCTATAGATGGGATCCCTCTAAATAAATATGGCTTTTCACATGATATTCACATTTTTCATAACATATTATATTTTAAATTTACCCTTTTCTCCATGGGATATCTTATAAATACCTATTTCATGGTTCAAGGTTCTAGTTGTTTTCAAAACATGTACTTAAAAATGTCTCAAATCCCCATACATGTGTATGTAACTGATCAATTTTCTTTCTACTCCTTAACGTGATGGGAATTATATTTTTTACATTATTCGGTACTGGATTTAGTATATGTTTCATAGTTTGTATTACATATCCCTAAAATATAATGGAAGATCTGAATGATTCACCATTTACTTTACCATGTCTATCATGGGATGATTTCTTCTTTCACTAAAATCATCCCACCGATGTGTATAAGGTGGAATGAGAAATATAGAATCCTAAACATCCAAAGTATCTTAATAAACCCCTGGCTAAGTTATTCACCACCTTGATTAGATCAAAGGTTCATTATCTTCTTACCAATTTTATACAATACATAATTGATTAATTATTTGAATTTCTCAATTCCTCAAACATATACCTCATCATGTAGACATATCCATATCTATTCAAGAGATCTGTAAGAGTTATGATGTAAGAATATCCACATCTATCTTCCACTAGAAAAGGTACACACACATAAATTTGTACCTATCCTAGAATCTGAATGGCCCTTTAATCCTATCCTTTTATTGGTGGTTTGGTTATTTCTCCTTGAAAACATGCATGATATCTTTTATGTGGTTTATCTCATAAGAGTATTAATATATATCTTGATAGAAATTTTCTAAATACTTCTCTTTTATGTGATCAATATGGTGATTCCACAATTAGGTGTTATATGATTCATGTGAACATGATTTGTTGTCAATTTCAAATACTTGACTGTCATAATATAATACATGAATACCATTATTTAGATGTGTCATACCATAAAAAATGTTTTCTTGTAAAAGAGGATTTCTTTATTTCTAAAATTGAGAATTAACCTATCCATGTCAAGGAAGGAAACATAGATGATTTTTTAGTCAATATTTTCATAAAATAACAATTCTTTTCAACCAAAATCATTTCTGTTGTAAAAAGAAGTTGTTCGTATCCTATATCCAATTTTGAAAGTTGTGCACCATTGGCTACTCAATGATCCACTTCTCATCTATAAATCTCTTGGAATCTACTTGGTTCTTTCATTTGGATATAGATGTGATTTCCACATGATATATCTAACACCGAATGTGTATATGCTAAAATATTACACTCGATTAAGAACACACCTTTAGATTCCCCTATATTTTTATTCCATATCATCTTACAATTTCCTAACATATCACATAAAAACAATATTTTATTTTCCTTCTCAGGCCTCTTGATCATCTTCTTCTAAGAAGGATGGTGCTCAGGAGGTTCAGATTTATAGTGAATTTTGGGCCCATTTTCATTGATCTAACTTCTATTATTCACCATAAAGACTATATATTTTTCATTTCCCATACCGTTATCAACTTGGAAAATGGAAAGAAGATGTTTTGAAAGATTCTTCTCACCACTCTTCATGTTGTAATACATAATGAACCCGATATAGGATTTACGTAGTGTAGAAAGTATGAGATATGTATATAGCTCATTCAAGAATTCAATGCCCATGATATCTAAGAATAATTGGTATCCAATAATCTTGAATACATGAGGCCCAATTGGCACTGACCATCCATGCTTTTATGTGAATTGTACATTAAAGATCTCATATCTCTTTTATCTTGACTTATGTTGATAGAGATCATGAAGGTTATACGTCCTGTTATAGACATCAATATCATCATATTTCATTAGAAGATCCTTGGAAATGGAAGATATAATTAAATATTGGACATTTGTGTCATCATAAAAATATTTACTATATAGAGAAAACTATTCCTCACATCCATCTTGGCCACGTGCTCAGGAATTGGGTTTTCAAGCACATATAATTTCGTTTCGTGGTGTAGAATAATATATAAGAAAGTTTTCTATTCATGAAAATTAGTTCTAGTGAGAATGTATTCCATCTCATGTACAGATCACAGTAACATGTTTGATTTCACGTTAATTATCATTTCTATAACTAAAATGAGAATAATTTTAGTAATTTATATGATAAAATTAGAAAATAAATATTAAAATTTTTAATCTCCCACTATTTTATTGTAATTTGTTAGATCCCACAATTGGTTCCTAACATTATATAGCTTCAAAATTATAGTTTAAAGGGCCCATATTCCCCTTATCGTAATCAACATATTCAATTAAGAAGTTTTTTGAAGGTTTTAAAGTTGGTATAAACTTTCTTACTACATGAACACGAAATTTCTTTATCTACTGAGTAGACTCTTCAATCCTGATATCCCCAAATTTAGATTTCTTCAACTATTGCCTCTTAATAATACTTTGGTAATAAATTTTTCATATGAACTAACATATTTTTTCCCAAAACCAAAGATAGATTTCCCTAATAACTAAAAGCACCCAAACTTTTTTCTATTAAAGAAATATAAACTATTGTTCGATTCTAACTTAAGTAATGGAATTCCACCCCAAATTTCTATATATAATTGAGGTATTTTTTATTTTTATTCATAAATTTTCTAATTTTTAAATTTATTACTTTATTTTTAATTTTAAGTGGATTTAAATAAATGATTAACCATGTATTAGATAAATTTTATGCATAATAGTATTTATTTTAGTTCTAACATTCATTATTTTTAATTCATTAATTCATGTGATCACATCAAAACATCCATAATAAAAATAACCATGAAACATGACATAAATAAAATAATAAGAGTTGTATAATAATTATCTTTTCTTAATGGTTAGTTTATATAGAGGATGGAAAACTGATCATTGGCCTAGGGTAAAAACCATGAACCATGGTTTGGTTCATGTTACAACTTTCCACCTGTCCATGCTTGTATCTCTTGGGATCATTTTCCCTCATCTCTAAACATGAACCACCTCCAATCTCCTGTGAACTCTATCAATTACATAAGCTTTTACTCACACATAGATTAGGGGACCAAAAGGAGTATTTAAGAGGATTAAATAAAAGTAAACCATGGTCACATATGTCGTTACATACTGAGATGAGGGATGATATCTTTTTTATCAGTATAATTTAAAAATAAATTTAAATGAAACCATCACAAAAAATATTGTGGTATATGATCATTACCATCCACATACATTCAATTAATTACGAATTTATTAAATATAATTCATTCCCAATCATTATTATTTAATATAGATCTTGATTGAATCAATTAATTATATTATTCAATAATCTACTATTTTATCTTAATTGTCATCTATACTTTATTGAGATCCTCATACATAATAATGTTAGAAATTTTAAATAAATTTATTTGAAACATGATATGTACATGAAATATACCTTTTAAGAAACATAGAGAGTAACCATCTGAATGACCATTCATTATTTATTTTCATATAACTTTTACCCCTGTGACATGTAGCATATAAAACATATCACATAATTTCATGGCATGTATCAGTAAATTTAATTACAAGTGAAACACCATATATTTACATTGTGTGTTTTGTTTTAATACACATAAAGTAATCATTGTATTACAAATTGTATGTGATATACTATTCCAAAGATTAAATATAAGATAATTAGACGTTAAATGTATATAAAAACCATGACATTGTATATAGAAGTTTGCTGAATGAAAATAAGTGCATATTAATTTTTTTAAAATTATATAACAAATTACTTTTAAATTTTACATAAGTAGGTAATATACAAAATGTGTAATTTCCTACTAAAGGTCATGTATTGATATTTATTGTCTATCCATGACATGTGCTTAGGGATAGGGAATGTGGTCCTTCCATGGAAATTAATAGATTACACAACATGTACATGGGATACAAACCATGTGGTCTTCGAGTTTTTTAGTTACCAGTCATATAGGTCTTGTAGGAAAATTTATGGTCCATTTTTTACTAATGAACTACACATCATGTACTACAATTACACAACATGTAGTCTGGATTATTGTGAACCAAGATGGACTGGTAAATAGGCAGAGTATTAAATACAAATCACATTTAATAAATTCACAAACTTCAAATTAATTCCAATTTAATTCGAATGTTTCCATGGTGCATTAAAAATTGGTACATGATGTGTTCCAATGGGCTGGACACCATGTACTCTTGTTCTATCTGGCTAGAATAATTAGCATCACCAAATGTTATCTTTAAAAATAATTTTATTCAAAATTAATCTATTTATTGATTATGTTAGTGAGAATGAAGGGGAATAACATAATATATAATGATTTGGATTAAATAACAATTAAACCAAGATCAGAGAATAACAGTAAATGCACAAATCACTCAATAATATTTAAATTATTATAAATAATTATGTGACCCCTTTGATACACATGATATTAGAAGTGTTGTGCAGGAATTTCCAACTCAAATTTTATTCATAATGGTTGATTAATCTATGATTTACATAGATTAATAATTTTTTTACAAATGGAATTATATAAAAGATTAATTTACATGAAAACTATGGAACCAAATACAAGATCATCATATAATGATTTATAATTAATATAAGAAATTTAGGAATTCCCTTGTAATGGATTATTTTCATGATGATGAATCTATAAACGTCTCAATATAGATTAGTTATTTCATTGTACGAATATAGTATAGATTTAATCTATTGGTGTTCTACATGAAATCCATGAACATTTGATCATCACCATAGGAATTTTCCAGTGCTCGTGTGGTGGATCCTAACCCCTGTGTTATTCATCCATGGTCATCATGTGAATTATTTCATGAATGATTTTTTTGATCATATTAGAATGAAGAGGGTTTGGGGTGGTTGGTTTATCTCCATTCTCGAGAAAATTCTTGGACTGGTTCTTTCAAGGGCTGGAAAAAATTCTCCTGGAGTTGATGTGAAAAACAGTAACAAAACAACAACTGTTAAGGTTGAAAATATTATAATTGGGTTTAAATAGTGCTTGGGTTAGAAAATAGTGATTGCACATGAATCAGTATTATTTTCATAATCACCATAGAAACTCATGTTTATAATAAAAATAAAAATATTATTTCAATATTTGTGAAAAACAAGAAATTTATTTAAATATTATTTCTTGAATAAGTTGTTTAAAATTTATTAAAATAATATTTAATATATATTAATTTACACTGGACTATTAAACAAGGTTAGTACTTCCTACACAATATTTATTTGGCCTTATATTATGACTATATATTTTATAAATAAATATCAACCCATTATTTTCTAATAAATAAATAAATATTTTATTCATCGCATAAAGAAAAAATATTTATTAAATACTCTATTAATAGAATATTATTTTGAATAACTAGTGATAAAATAAATAAAATAAATTAAAAAATAAATAATTATTAAACCAAGAATTGTAATAATATTCATTCAACATGTTAAATAAATAAGAATATTATTATTTAACTAAGATACACTTAGTTTGTGACACTCTTCCTCTTTCTCAGGGACATTATGTGGGTTCACCCAAAGTCCAAGTTTAGCATCAAAAAGAACTCCAAGAAACCCATAGATAAATAATTCAATGTCAAAATGATATAAAACTCATACGAACTCTTAGTTGGTAATATAATCCCTTTATCATGATATCTTTAATCAAGTAGGTTGCATGCTGGTGTCATTAGCCTAGATACTGAATGTCTCTTTCCTTGACATTCTGAAAAGGAACCTACCTAGAAAACACTAAGGCCATGAATTTACATGGACTACATCATATCCATAAATCGTCCAGAGGTATCAAATTCCATTAAACAACATAAAAGAAAAATCATTTCCCAAATTATTCATTAATGAAATATTACTCATGATGAACCCATCATATCATTAGTCACCGCAAACATATATTGTCAGAGTTTCAATCAATACATCAATGTAAATTGCTAATAATATTCATTAATATTAATATTAATGTCTAAGGGTAAATATAAACATACACATATAGGAACATCCAATGACACATATAAATGTGGATTTCCTACTTGTTGGTCAAGTTCTCATAACTCCAGTACAAGAAATCAGCAATGAAAACACCACGAGTAAGTGTATAAATTTTCTTTTATTATCCACACATAATATCCTATATCATTTTCTTCCTACAAAATGATATCATCCCTCTATAGAACATATATTTAAGAATATTGTGGTGGCACTTTTTGGATCAAATAATTAATTAAAATTACTAAAATCTTTCAATGTGATAGCCACTCATAGAACATTATTATGTGATAAAAGGATTATTAGTATTCAAAATAATGAATATAGGTAACCATAAAGTATATAAAATTTTATTCAATGTAACTAACTCAAAAATTCTCTATTTCATTTCATTTTCATCTCTTGAACCATTCCACACTATGATGGCTGATCTCCTTCAATCAAATGGATTTACTTTTGTGTTTAGAGGATGGATCATAGTTTGGATCTGATAGAGAATTTAGGTTTCTTACAGGAGATAGGTGACCCGATATCTACACTATTATTCAATTCTCGTTCAAAGAACATTGAAATCCTAATGGTATGTGATTTGTTTATTTTGCATGTTTAAGTGAAATTGTGATGTTATCCTGACTTTTCTCACTGGGTAGCAGTGTAATTAACCATAATGAATATTAAACGATAATTAATGGAAGAATTGGGTTTGAGTAATAATTACTCAATGGTGTGCCATATTATGTATATTCTATAGTTTATCATGTGTTTTATGATGGGAATTTAGATAAAGAAAAGAATTATATAAAATATTGATGAATAAAATAATTAATGATTCATGTTTAATATAAAGTTTACTTCCTTATAATTTATGGAAATATATTTTATTTGTGAATAATGTTTAATTTTTTAAATCTATTGATAGTTGATTCCTTAGGTTTCGTGTGGTTTTAACATGTGATAAAATAATTTGTTAATTCTAGATGGTAATAAATTATTTCATTGATTAAAATTTTTTTGTGGATGAGTGTGATGGTTTTCTTAAGAAGGATGGATTCCTTAGTTTAGGGGCCTAGATTCCTTGTTAATTTCTGTTTATTTTTCATCATTCCTTGTATGTTTTTTTAAAACATTATACTCACTGTGTAACATGATGTGAGCCTATGATGGTTGATGGTTTGGTGAGAAATGTGTAGGGTGCCCAAACATAAAGAAGAAGTTCATGAATGATATGGAATGATAGATGGTTATATTCATAATATATTTGGGGAATACATCAAGACTAATATATCGAGTTAAAGATGTACTTTTCCATTAATTTTTATGAAGAAAATTGGGATGATTACTTGTTATGAATGTTATTTAAATGTTGAATGTATTTGTTTCTAATTTCTGTAATCTATTCCACACTTGTTAATGTAACTATATGTTCATGGTTTATGTGTCTTTTATGGTTTATTATATTAATTCATAGAGTACCTAGAATAATGGAATAGAAATAATAATAAATTCTTAACCCATGATGTTGAGAGCTCAATTGTTGACTCAGAATAACAAGCTAATAATTAATATATTTTTTGAAATGTTTAATGGAAATATTTATTGAGAATCTCTTGAAATTATTTGGTTCTTATAGGATGTCTAGTCCTTCATGCTGAATGTCATTTTTTTAACTGATGATAGTTAATGTCAAGGTCAATTCCCGATAGTTGTTCAATGTTTGGTTTTTGAGAGAGAGAGATATATATATATATATATATTATATAATTTTTTATTTAATATGAAATCCCACCCATTTCAGTTGGGTAACTGACAACCTAAAAACTATGGAGGGTGTTCTCCCCAATATCTAGGTTAGAGAGGAACATATGTCTTACCAACCACTTTTCCACCACTCTCTTCACCTGGTAGTATTATGTGTGAGTATGCACAATGTTTAATTTCCCGTATATGTGTGTAGATTGATGGGATGTCTTATTGTTTTTTTATCACACATATATCACTGGATATTATATCCTAAGGATTGTTGTAGGTAATTGTGTACATGCTATAATGGATTAATGTATATTACATGGTGTATAGGTAGTAGTGGCTCCTAGAAAACTTCTTTGTCACTATCTATGGGCGGGTATGTTTAAGATATTATGAGATGCAGGAGGTGTGGGTGATTATATATTTGTATTTGATGCATGAAGATTATATTAAAGGAGATGGATCATGATATGTGATGTTGGGGTAGAGCTATAAACTAGTGTGTAAGTGGTAGTATGGTACCTTAACATTTATATTATATTGGATATTATAATATTACTCATATTTTATACTTGTAGAGAGATCCATAGTGAGGTTGACAACTTATCATACCTCATTAGGTGACATGTTAGTTTCACTACTTATTCACTGGTCTTTAGTATGCTCTCTTAATATTATTTACAAGAGGCTCTAGGGAGGATCTAACTATATATACCAGTTATGATCACCCTACATATAAGTAAAATATTTTTCATGTATGGGAAAAAACTTTATTGGTCAGGATGGACATTACAAACACACTATGTTTTCCTGGAGCTGTTTGGGCATTGAGGCCACTATTGGGGATTTTTTAGCTAATTGTATATATATAGTTGTTAATATTTTATGACATTACATTCATGTATTGGGATATTTTTTTCAACTATAAGAATATTTTATTGGGTTTTTCTATATTATATCACATTAATTGTTCTTTTTAGAGGGTAATGCCTCCCATTTCTGTGTATGGTATACCCTTACTGATATTTTCCAACTCATGTACTCTTGGAGGTTGGTTCTAGACATCATTATCTCTCTTATCTCATTGTCATCCCAAGAGGGATACCTTTGTAGTGGAGGGGGTCGTGACATGTCTTCTTTGAAAAAAAAAATATTTTTATCTATAATCTTGTATTATTTTGAATAACTAATTTAATTCAAAATTATAGATTAAAAATTTTTTAAAGAACAAAAGTTTTCCCTTTAACCAATGTAATGACTTAGAATGAACCACTAGTTTTGAAACAAAGTTCCACATGACGTCATGCACACCTCCCCATATGAAAGAGGCTACAGACTACTAGTGAAGGTCGAAGCCTGTCTGCGGGGAGACTATACAATAGTATCATGTCATATCACAAATAAAAATTTAAATAATATAATAAATAATATATTTATCAAAGTAACAAGAATTAATTAAATAATAAAATTTAAAACAATTTATAATGGTAATAAATATCCCCCATAGTGTCAATCGAAACCAGAGTATAAAATTGAACAATGTAAATAAATAAATGAAAAACTGTGGAGTCCAACAATGTCCATCCTAGTTTACCACTAGCTCCATGCTTCAATTCTCATCTATTAGCCATATACCCCTTTCCATTATTCAAATCACTACAGATGAATTTTAATTTTGAATTGAGATACTCATATAGTGTGTGAGTAAAAAAATATAGTTGGAAAACACTAATGTTTCCTTAACAACTATACACATGTACAATACGTGTGTTCCATGATAATAATTAATTCCAAACAAAATCATAATAAAAAATTATCACTTAGAAAGTGTATGTGTGGGAACCATTTTTCCACAACCCCCCCCCCCCCACAGAAATTTCATTGGATCATTTACATAATTTTGATCTAGAGTCATATAAAACGATAATAAAATATCCCTATGATAAGAATAATTGAACATAGAATCCATAAGGCATCGAGTGGGTGTGATACTTTGAATCCATAAGGCATTTATTTGACACACTACTTGGAATATACAAGGCAATGAGTTTCTGAATGTTCCTAATAATCCTCAATCATTTGAGTTATGCATGATCAATAGGTCTATAATTATCCTACATAATCATAATTTCAGATCATGCACTCTCTTCCTTTATGGGGGAATCATACCATGATGGTCACCTATCTTGTGTACATAGAACCAAACCACCATGGAATGTTAATAAAAAACAAGATATATTATGATAAAGAAACATAGTATGGACTCCTGAGATATATATTAGCATCACAAACATCTAGTGAATCCACATAAATCATGGAAATTGATACCCTATAAAATCTCATGCAATAGGGATTATATATGGGTAACAGGGAAACATACATAGCCATAACAAATCAGCATTAATGGAGAGAAACAATCATGGTAACGAATGAATCATACGATGGAAACAAGTGAATTTGAGATCCTAAAATGGTAAGAAACATCATTCCACAAAATCTTTCATATAGAGTGTAACGCCCCGACCCCAGAAGCCTGGAGCTGGTACATTATTTTCATACATTGGAATGATAACAAGGAATCGAGTCCCGAAAGACCGATTAGATTAGTACTCTTGGAAAATAGATTACATACATGAATTTCACATTACACATTAGAAAATAAAACACAACACAAATTATCCTTTGAGAACTCCATTAATCCCCTAGATTAACACTACATATCAATCATAATACACTTCGTGGAATCCTGGGAGAATAAGACATAAGAAAGGGGTGAGCTCAGATGCTCATTTAGAGTAAGCAATACAACAAGAGATAACATAAACATTAGGCATAGTGAATAATTTAAAACACATTCCTTTGCAAATAATAAACATGAACACTTTATAACAAGAATATGAGATGAGTAAATAAGTCCATAATAAAACATAGTCATGGGTATTCTATTAGTCAAAAAAGAATTTAAATATCAATATCTAATCTCATAATGATGGAATGTATAATGCCGGACATCATAACCACATTGTCCAGGCCTCCTGCCAAGATTACAAATAATAATTTTGTCAAGGCCTTATGCCAAGATACAAGTTTTTCTCATGATACCTACCGATACATTAAGGATCTATAGAGGGCTCCACCCTTCACTAACTAAATCCAATTCATTCCTCATATAACAGGGTGAAACATAGTCTAAACATTCGTATGAAAAATATCATATGAAATGTCAATACTTTAACCATAAACCGTGAATGGCATAAAAATAGCACATCCACAGTCAAAGATAACTCATTAAATACAATATGGAATATTGTATTATAAAAAATAAACCTCAATCTAGAATAATGAAGGATGATGACATAGATGAAAATAATCATCAAAACTATTTGAGGGAAATATTCACCTTTTTAATGAAAACATTTAAAAGTCTCACTATTTATCAAGAAGTTGTTTAAAATAGATTTTTGAATCAAAGTGTCCTATACCAATTTTAATATTTTAAAAGGAGTTTTAATTTTAAAACATTATTTTCCATGTAAATTAATCCTTAAAACCATTTTTAAAATATGGACATTAATGAGAAATATTTAGAAGAATAAATCTTTAAAACATTTAAAATGATATTTTAGTTAGAGTTTGAAACCCAAAGAAAGAAAATTAAATAAAAATAATTGAGGTAATCAAACTATTATAATATAATTAGAATAAAGGGATTCATGATATAATATGTCAAAGTAAATTATATACACCTTATAAAAGTGAATTGGTGTATAACAACAAAGAAGTATCAATGGAATGTAAATTGAGATGAAATACCTTATAAAGACAGTATCCATAGGTTAAGGATAAATCAATGACTTAATTATGTGTGAAAAATATAAATACACTAAATATGATTGGATATTCAGTGTAAAACAATTATAGGACATTCAAAAATATTCTTGTAAATACAACACCAAGGGCTTGTATGATTAACACAATGAATTGAAATTGAGTTAAGATGATTCATATCAAGTTTATATCGATTACTTATGAATTTATCAATGGAGTGACTATGTGTATCAAATGTATATACATAAAAAGGGGAGTGTAAATTACCCAGTAAATAAATAATTAGTTTTTTCTCACATAATCTTGGAGTAACATAAACAATGAAGATTGAGTAACACCCAATGAGTGGAAATTAAAATTTGAAATTCCCTTACCAATTTAGTAACTCACAAAACATACACTCCCTGAAATAAGGATCACACAATGAATATGTAAATACAAATAAACTAAATTATACTACCCCCAAAATAAAATCATTGGAAGTACATACACCAAAAAAAAGGAAATAGTGGCTAATATAGCATGAATCTCACGGGAATAAAAAGTGAGATAAAAAACCCTCACTTTGTTGTAATCAATCGATTCGTATGAACACTTGTCAATAACAACAAAATGAATCATAGAATATCATGAATATAAAGAGAATCATGATAATATATATAAAATGGAAGTACACAATACAACACATGAAATAAATAAGTGGTGAACAATGGAAATCTCACGAAATTTAAAGTGAGATAAGAAATCCCTTACCTCAAGTCCGACTTGTCTTGTATGTTCCTTGTTCTTCCTGAATAATTAACTTAAGTTAATTTCTACACGATTAAGAACATTTTTCCAGTTTATTATTCATTTTATATAAATTATTACCTTGTTATAACAATTAGTTAATTATTTTAGTTCATATTGGATATTTTATCGATGTCAGAACATGAGTCGAAATTGAGCTTGTTATAATTACAATTTTCCATGTGGTCAAACGTCCATTATCTCGAGAATTATATAAATGATTTTGATATCATATATATATATATATATTATATCGAGTATATATATCTATTTATAATAGTACATGACATTTGGAGATAAGAAATGAATTGTACCGTTAATGGAGACGGTAAGCCGTATGTACGCATGAACGCTACTTTCATTTCTATTTTTTATGTTAGGGGAATTAAAACATAATTATAAATAGGTATATTATAGTTCCATTATAATATCATATATAATATCATTAATTCTACCCTTTATACATCCCACATAAGGCATTAACGATTCATATCATTTTGAGGGGGCGGTAGTCTGCACTTCCTCAAATGAAATTATCGCGTATTAACAATAATGGAAACAATAAAATAATGATATAAATTAAACAAATAAGAAGAATGAAAAAATAAACATAATATATATATCATATATAAATATAGTGACATCTTAATGGCTACTATGAAATGCGGTAGGAGATAATCGAACTACAATAGTTTCGTGAGGCGTTAGTTTGCCAACCACAGAAACAATATGTTCTTCATCCATTAGATAGAGGTGTGTATAAGTGTAGATAGAATAATTATCAAAAAAAATCCTAGTATATTTAGGATACTATTTTTTTAAAAAAAGAAAGTAATAAAGAGTGTTTAGAGGGGTTAGATAAGTAAAATAAAACAAAATAAAACAACGGAATTTAAGAGAAACCATTAACTTTAATTATGGTAACTTCCTTTGGTTTGAACCAAAAGGAATTCTTGAAGTTATTTTTTCCTAGGGTAAGTCTTCTAGGAGGAATATAGGGATACTGAGAGATTATATTGGAAGGGATTGGATGATCCAAGGGTCTTGAGAGGTGTGTGGAATGAGTTATAAATGGTGTCCTTTTATAAGGGGGAGGAGGGGCTCTTTAGGAATGTTTGTAAATAGTATTTTATTATATAGTTATATTCTGTTTCTAAAGGTCCAAATCTAATTAAAGTCGAAGATAAGATGACTCATGGTCAAAATAAAATAATCCTATAAGAATCGGACAGGTTTTGTATATTATTTTAATATTAATAATCATATTTATTTAAATCATTTATTAATGATGTAAATTCTACATCATTATTGTGTCATAAATAATTTAGATTATTTGATGTCTAAAAATTATAAAAAAATTACCAAAATGTAGTAAGTTGTTTTATCTTTGTAATGAATATGAATAGTAGAAATTATGACTTATATAACCCCATGTAAAAATTTATTTACTTAAATATATTTGTTTAGGTCATTTTTTCCTTTAAGTTAAATAAAATAAAGTGTCATTATCATTCATAAGTGGCTCCCTGGGGTCCCAAAAGCGTCCCAAGGATTCCGATGTTCGGCCATGACTCTTCCAATAAGGTTAGGTCAAGTGTTAATGTAATTTTGTATTATTATAATATTCTTTTTACCTTGAATTATCCTATTTACCATTAACCGCGGTAAATAAAAGTAAAAGTTACTATTCACCAAAAATTATTTTCACCTTATTGAACCACATTTTACTTACTAATAACAACAATTTATGTTGTATTTTTTATATTCAATTCACAGAAGTGGTAAAATTTAATTTAATTGAAAAATTCATCCTTTTAACTCCCACTTAGTGGTTTCACTATTCATCAAAAATTGAAGTTTTCAGAAAAATACCAAAAATTCAGCCTAAGCTATATTTGATATTCTGAATTCAAAAATGATTTCTATTTTACCAAATTGAAAACATAGAAGTTTTATTAATTAATTTAAAATTAATTCCCGTTGTGAAAACAAAAACAGTGTTTTAAGAAACAATAACTATCAAAAGATTGAGACTTGTTTATTTATAACTTCAAAGTGAAATTAAATCCAATGGCCAAAATTGGATTAAAGGATAAAAATATAATCTAATTAAACTTCAAAACCAATTAAAAATATAATCTATCCATATAAAACAATTAGATTAAAAGGTAGTTTTGAATTAAAATACATTATTCCTCACTATTTATAAAAAATGATTTTTTTTTGAAAAATACCAAAATTTCATCCAAATTAAATTTTGATGTCCCGATTCTTAATAAGAATTATATTTTGTGAAAATGAATATGTAAAAGGTTCAAATATTGTATTTTTCAAAGGTTCACCATTAAAATGAGGTAAAATTTCATTTTATGAAAAATACTTCCTTTATCTAAAAAACGGATTTTTTTCTTATATTATGTCTAATAAACACATAATATCAATGTTAAAATTATATGGAATATATAAAGTTCAAAATTCAGTTAATATTATTTATAACCTCTTTTTGAACTACTAGTTTGGTATATTGTGGTGCACTCGATCTTGGTGTTGCGTGTAGCACAAGCTGTTGAATTACATTAAAGAAAATAACATACAATGAAATCATGGGGGGTTACATTCTTCCCCCCATTTGGAAATTTCATCCTCAAAATTTTAAAATTGGGCTTTGGAACTTTTTTGAAAGTCCCACATCGGAAAAAGAGTCAATAAAATTATAATTTTAAAAGAAAGAAATGGAAGTACAAATTTCACCCGAGATAATCAATACTAGAATTTCCATGTAGAAAAACATGGATATGGAAGATAAACTAAGTGTCATGTTATGATGGGGAGTGATAGAAAACTTTATCAGTAGAAAGTAAATGATCTAAAAACCATAAATTTTGGATGGGTTAAACGGTATTTGATTCCTCAGTGAGAAAATTAAAAGAACAATGTTTTTGTTTTAATTTTTGTTTTATAAAGTTGAGGAAATTATTTATAAGATTGAATAAGAACATAAATAAGTATACTTACTTTTTAATAATAGATTCATCTTTTAATAAATTTCTACCACTAACTCATCTTTTCTCCAAATAATGGGTATTCAAGATGATGTGGTCACACCTGAACTGCTGGAATGAAATTCTAGAAGAATCATGTAATCCGAAAAGGATGAAATATATATTTATCTTGTATTTATAGATTTATCCAAAACAAAATGGTAAGTACAAGGTCATATTATCCCCAAAATGGATAATCTTTTATTGAGAGAATACTAATATTAAATTCTAAAATTAAAAAAACAATACCAAAAGATTAATAAAGATAATTTAATAAACGATTGTCCTTATAATCCATCAATATAATCTAAACTATGATTGAAACATAAAACTATCTAGAATTTTATTATGTAGTATTCCATGTTAAATTACATCCCCAAATAACATCAACTACTCTTAAAGTCACATACTTAAAAGTAATTAACTTAATCACATATTATCAATGATAGGTTAATCATCTCCATAAATAACCGAATCACTATAAATCCACAGTAAAAACATAGATAAAAATCCTACATTACCCCTCAAATGAAGTCCTGTAGTATTCAATTTTCCTTAGGCATATAGTGTTCCCAACAGAGCGAATGTCTTTTAAAATAATATTTATCACTTAATCACCAAATCATTTTATTATACTATGGAGAAATAGTAAGTTCCCAATATCAACATATTTTTGATTCATAAAATCATTTAACTAAAAAGAATTAGTCATACTGACTAGGGACTTCACATAGTCAAGTAGTAGGCTACAAATCCCAGTCGCAATTTGGTTGTGGGTTAGATTCCCATAGTTTTTTCTGACGCGACGGGTTGTCCCACAGTTTGCGTGTCATCCTTTTTCAAAAACTATATAATTTTATATTATTCCCAAAAATGAGATAGGTTTCTCAAAATAATTATAACATAAGTTAACCAAAAAATTTATCTCATACATCACATTTTTATCCCAAAAATTAATAACATGTAATTGCCTCAAATTCAATAATCATATAATCCAAAATGGTTTTTATAACTACATCTACAAAAGAAGAGATAATTCTTCTTCAAATTCCATTTTAACAAAAAAACAGCATGGTTACACATACAAGAAAATAGTTTTCCAAAGTAATCCCATACTTTTAAACATTTCTCCATCCATTTATTCCCACAAAGATTCTTCCTTGACCAAGAGGATATCCTATTGAATAGGGCATTCAACTGGGTAATGGACTGGTCCCTTACATTTATGGAAAATCAATGTAAATGGATTCTTAGGACCATTTTTATTTTCATCCATAGTACTCTTCATTTTTCCTCAGCATTTCTTTAATTTATTCCCTTCTTTCCCTCACACAAATCATTTCTTTGTTCCATTGAGACTCTTTACTGGGGGTGTCCTTCCACATTTCTAGCATGATGGAAATTGAGATTTCTTTTCTCCATGGTATTCATTGATGGAGCTCTTATCATTCACCACTTTTCTCTTCATTTCTGAGTCCAGGAGTTGGTTAATATATATGTTGTTGATCATATTTTTTAAAAACTGAATCAGCACGAACACGATATCTTTTATTCCTTTCAACAATCCATTTTTTTCATCATTTCCATCACTGAACATGGCTCGTACATCATTCTCAAAGTTAATATTAATTCCTTGGAATCCTGCCATTGACTTAGACAAGAAAGTATAGTTTGAGTTATAAAATAATTTAGGGAACATCATAAAACAATATTTTCAGTCTAAAACACCTTAGGATTAACCAAGGATATTTATTCCTATATTATTTTAAAATCCTTCAAATCGGGTTGTAAAGAAAATTTGAATTATCCTAAACATATCCCCCAGGATTGTCGTAACCAAGAGTGCAACAAGGCCCATTTTCATGTACCAGGATACCCTGAGACAATCCCGAAACTCTTTGTCATAGTTTTCACTCCTAGGTACATCTGTTCTAGAGCCGCCTCCACCTGCTCATATCTAGGCAGGGATGTATTTCTTGGAAAATACACAAAATCTCAACATTACTAATATTCTTGGATGTGTATCTATACTAATCCTCAAAGTCTATCTTAGGGTAATGTGCTCTAATCAGAGTTTATCTAAATCTAGTTTCCTAGATTTGTACTGAACTTCCTCTGATACCAATTGTAATTCCCCGAGCCCAGAAGCCCGGAGCTGGTGCATTATTTTAATACAGTTGCATGATTACAATGAATCAAGTCCCAAAATACCCATCAGTTTAGGACTCTTGGAAAATAGGTTGCATACATGAACGATACATTACACATTAGAAAATAAAACACAACATAAATTATAATTTGAGAGCTCCATTAATCCCTAAAATTAACCCTGCATGTCATTCATAATACACTTCATGGAATCCTGGGAGAATAAAACATAAGAAAGGGGTGAGCTCAGATGCTTAGTAAGAGTAATAAATACAATAGAAGATAACATAAACATTAATCATGGTGAATAATAGAAAACACATGCCTTTACGAATAATAAACATGAACACTTTATGGACAGAATATGAGCTGAGTAAATAATGTGATAATAAAACATAGTTTTGGGTATTCTACTAGTCTAATAACCATAATAAATATTAATATCTAATCTCATAATGATGTAATGCATAATCCCAGACATCATAACCACATAGTCAATTCCTCATTCCAAGACTAAAAATAATAATTTTGTCAAGGCCTTGTGCCAAGACACTAGTTTGTCAAATGGGACCTACAAATGCATCGATGTGCTATAGCGGGCTCCACCCATCACTTACTAAGTCCAATGCATTTCTCATATGAATGGCTGAAACATAGTCTAAACATTTTTATTAAAATTAGCAGACGAAATGTCAATAATTTAACCATAAACTATGAATGACATTAAAATGGCACATCCACAGTCAACCATAATTAATTCAATACAATATAGAAGATTTTATTATAATAAATCAACCTCAATCGAGAATAATGAAGGATATTGACATAGATGAAAATAATCATCAAAATTATTTGAGAGAAATATTCTACTTTTTCTTGAAAACATTTAAAAGTCTCACTATTTATCAAGATGACATTTAAAATAAATTTTTGAATCCAATTTTTCAATAACACTTTGAAACTGTTAAATAGAATTTTAATTTAAAAACATTAATATCCATATAAATAAATCCTTAACACCATTTTTAAAACATGGACATTAACTCAAGGAATGGAAATTGAGTTAAGAATACTCTTATCAAGTTCATATCGATGACTTGAGAATATTTCAATGGAGTGATTATGTGTATCAAATGTATATCCATCCAAAGGGGAGCAGAAATTACTAAATAGATTTGTAAATAGTTATTTCATAGACAATCTTGGAGTTACATAATCAATGATCTTTTCCTAACACCCAATGAGTGGAAATTGAAATTTGAAATTCCCTTACCGATTTGATAGCTCACAAAACATACACTCCAAGAAATAATGATCATACAATGAAGATTTAAATACCCATATATTAAATTATATTACACCAATAATACAATCATTGGCAACACATACACCACACAAAAGGAAATAGTGGCCAATATAGCATGAATCTCATGGGAATAAAAAGTGAGATGAAAAACCCTTACCTCATTGTAATCAATAAATTCGTATGAAAAATAGTCAATAACCAACAATTGAATCACAAAATATGATTAATTTAAAGATATTCATGATCATATATATCAAATGGAAGTACATAATACACCACATGCAATAAATAAGTGGTGAACAATTGAAATCTCACGAAATTAATAGTGAGATAAGAAATCCCTTACCTCAAGTCTGACTTGTCTTGTATGTTCCTTATTCTTCATGAATAATAAAAATAAGTTAATTTCTACTTGATTAATAAAATTTTTCAAGTTTATTACTCTTTTTATATAACTTATTACCTTGTTATAACAATTAGTTACTTGTTTGAGTTGATATTGGATATTTTATTGATGTTCGGAACTTGAGTAAAAAATGACCTTGTTATATTTACAAATTTTCCATGTGGTCAAAAGTAAATTATCTCCAGAATGATATATATGATTTAGATATCATATATATATATTATATATCCAGTATATATATCTAATTATAATTGTACATAACATTTGGTGATAAGAAATGAAATGTACCTTTCATGGAGACGGTAAGCCATACATACGCATGAATACTACTTTCATTTCTATTTTGTCTTTTAATGGAATTAAAACATTCTCATACATAGGTAAATTTTAAATCCAGTATAATATCATATATAATATCATTAATCCATCATTTATACGTCCCACATAAGGCATTAAGGAGTCATATCATTTTGAGGGGGCGGTAGTCCGCACTTCCTCAAATGAAATTATCGCATATTAACCAAAATGGAAACCATAAAATAATGATATAGATGGAAAATATTGAAGAATAATGAAAACATAAAAATAATTTATATATCATATATAATACAGTTCCATATTAATGGCCACCATGAGAGGCGGTAGGAGATAATTGAAAAATCATCGTTTCGTGAGGCGTTAGTTTGCCAACCACAGAAACACTGTGTTCTTCACCCATTATATGGAGGTGTGTGTAAGTGTAGTTCGAATACTTCTCATAAAAACATCCTAGTATATTTAGGATACTGTAGTTGTTATAAAATAAATGAATAAAAGGATTTTAGGGGGGTTGGAGAAGTAAAATAAAACAAAATAAAACAATGGAATTTAAAAGATACCGTTACCTTTAAAGTTGGAAACATCCTTTGGATTGAACCAAAAGGAATTCTTGGAGTTCCTTTTTCATAAGGTAAGTCTTCTAGGAGGAAGTGGGGGGGGGGGTCTTGAGAGATTATTTTGGTAGTGTTTGGATGAGCCAAGGGGCTTGAGAGGTGTGTGGAATGGGTTAGAAGTGGTGTTCTTTTATAAGGGGGAGGAGGGTCTCTTTAGGAATGTGTGAAAATATTATTTTATTATATAATGATATTCGAATTCTAAAGGTCCAAAACTAATTAAAGTAAAAGGAAAGTTGAAACATGGTCGAAATAAAATCATACAATAATAATTGAACAAGTTTTGGTTGTTATTATAATTTTAATAATCATATTTATTTAAATCATTTATAAATGAGGTAAATACAACATCATTATTGGGTCATAAATAATTTAATTTATTTGATGTTTAAAAATTAATAAAAAAGTACCATAATGTAGGAAATATTTTTATCTTTATAATTAATATTTATAGTCTAAAATATGACTTAAATAAACCCATGTAATAATTTTTTTACTAAAAGATATTTTTTTATTTTATTTTTTCCTTTACTTTAAGTTAATTAAAATAAAGCCCCATTATCATTCATAAGTGGCTCCATGGGGTCCCAAAACTGACCCAGGAATTACCATGGTCGTCCATTACTCATAAAATAATGTTAGGACAAGTGTTAATATAATTTTTTATTATTATAATATTCTTCTTACCTTTTATTACCCAATTTACCTTTAACCGCAATAAATAAAAGTCAAATGTTACTATTCACCTAACATTATTTTCATCTTATTAAACCAAATTTTACATACTAATAAAAACAATGTATGTCATATTTTCGAAATTCAATTCACAGAGGTGGTAAATTTTCATTTAACTGAAAAAATCATATTTTTAACTACAACTTAGTGGTTTCACTATTCATCAAAAATTGAAGTTTTTCAGAAAAAAACCAAAAAGTCATCCTAAGCTATATTTTATCTTCTGAATTCAATTTTTTTTTCTATTTTAACAAATTCAAAATATAGAATTTTGATTAATTAATTTTAAATTAATTCCTATTGTTAAAAGAAAAAGCGTGTTTTTAATAAATAATAACAATCAAAAGATTGAAACTTGTTTATGTATAAGTTCAAAGTGAAATTAATTATAGTGACCAACATTGGATTAAAGGGTAAAAATATAATCTAATTACACTTAAAAACCAATTTAAAATATAATCTAACCATATAAATAAATTAGATTAAATGGACGTTTTGAATTTAAATACATTATTTCTCACTATTCATAAAACAATGAATATTATTAGAAAACTACCAAAACTTCATCCAAAGTAAATTTTTATGTCCCAATTATAATGAATAATTTTATTTTTTCAAAATGAATATGTAAGAGGGTCAAATATTGGATTTAAAAAAGGTTCTCAATTAAAAGGCGGTAAAATTGCATTATCTGAAAAATACTTCCTTCATATGAAAAAATGAATTTTTTCGTATATTATGTCTAATAAACACATATTATAGATTTTAAAATTAAATGGAATATATAAAGTTCAAAATTCAGTTAATACTATATATGACTGCTTTTTGAACGGTTAGTTTGGTATGTTGTGGTGCGCTCGAACTTGGTGTTGCGTGTAGCGCAATATATTGAATTACAGTAAATAAAATAACATACTATGAAATATTGGGGAGTTATATAGAAATTCATAGTGTGTCAAAGGATCATCACTTTAATATCATCCTTGTAATAGTCAGTTCGAAACACTCTCCAAGGATTCCTAGATCTAAGTACAACTCTTTTATTTCTAAAAATAAATAAAATATCACATGCTATAATATTTTATCCCTCCTTGATAATATCAAAAGTTATCAAATTATTCTAACACATGAGTTATTAGTTTCTTACTTAATGAAAAATTATAAAACAATGTGTGATAATAATCTCTCACTCAATAATAAACAAATATAAACATGTTTTGTTTTGTAATTATTATTATTATTTAATAAATTTTTGTTATTATAATTTAAATATTTATTTATAAAAATTTTGAAATTTTAGGTGGGTTAAATTCAAAAATATATCATGAAAATATATTTAGAAATTATTCTTGTAAAATATTGTTCCAAACAATAGAATAGGGAGAGATAACTCTACCACACATAAATACCTGAAGAAGGTCTAGAATCACTTGAATCGGGATTTAAAGATATATTATAAAGGAAATTTTGGATTCTTTAACTCATTATGGTATTCAAAATACAATGGAAGCAAGGGTTTTTATATTTTCAACAAGGAAAATCATGTACTAGTCTATGGCATTATGGACCACAGATTAAATTATCCATTAAATTTTTCATTAAAAATTATCCTAAATGCAGAGTCTTTTATGTCATCTATAAAAGGTGTTATAATCCTAAACTAGAAAATGGAATATATTCCTCATGATTTCAAGATCTTAAATTCATTAAAAGGGGTTACATTATCATGTTGGGGATAAGGAAATGTGAAAATACGTTAAAACACTTTTATTCAAAAGGGCAGTCCTTAAGGGTAACATGGTTTTACCCTAACAAAGATCTTATAAATCATGTGTGGGTAAGAGTTTTTACCCATACAAGGAGAATAAATTTTAGACCACCTTTATACATCTCTATCATTACCCTTATACGACCTTTGTAAATTAGGAGTTACGCCAAGGAATAAGCAAGGCTACCATTACACAATGAAATGAAAATTCCTCTTACCCATACGTAGAATACAAATGTGAAGAGTTACCTTTATTATTAATTTTGAAATAAAAACATACTATTATGAACCAAATATTTTACACTTAAGTATCTGTTGAATATATTGGGCAAGATTTCCCCATCACTTAGAAGAAATACCCTTCCCTAAAATAATAATTGTTTTTAATTATGTAACCCTTGAAATTTGAGGGTTACATTTATTTAACTGCCAAAATGAAAACCATTGTATTGGTTGAATCCTTTTACCTTAAAGTAGGACCAAGTCCATACATAAGGGTACAAAAATGTTGAAAAATATTAAATTTCCACAAAATGAACATCTAAAATAAAATAAAAATATGGTTTTGGAACATTTAAAAACCGCATACAATATTATTACCCCCCTATGATGAATTCTCATCATCGAGAATTGTATCTAGAAGTATTGATTGATCAACTTAGGAAACTAAGCTAAAAAATTTCAATGTTTTCACAACTGCTTGTGGATACATCTATACTGTCATAGGATTGAAACAAGTTTAATCATCTTCCCCCAAATAGAACATTCTCATACTAGTCTATAATATGCAATAGATGCTCCTCAGAAGATTAATTTGGATCCAAAAAAACATCCTTATAGTCAATAACATAGAAATTAATATGCATATACTTTTGGATCTAAGATTCTTGAATCACATCATGTACACCTTGGTAGTGTGAATAATGATGCAGACGATAAGACATTTTTTGAACCTTCTATGTGATCTCACTGAGAGGAATCCAATGAGACAAAACAATGCTTCGATCAGAGTACTAATGAGGGAGATACATATAAGCCTAGATTGAAATCCTTGAGGAGATTCAATGGGATATAAGGTTTGTGCGTGGAAGAGGAATGAGAAATAGGTTGGTGAGTTATAATAGATGTGTGTAAAAATTCTCATTTTACCCAGCATTAATAGGTTTCACAGTTTTCCGACATTGTAAAGACCCTTAAATTTCAAGGGAATTTTTTTCATAAATTATTTGGGATTGTACGAGTACGCAGTTTTGGAAGGCACCTGATTCCGAGGCCCGGTGTACCTGAAATCAGTTTTTAAAGTTTAGCTCAGGTACGTTCAGTGAATTAACGAGCAAGTTTTTCTATCTTTTGAACTGGTGCTCAGATTTGAAATCTGAGGGCATCGATGGAACCGCAGTGCCGATAATTTCTTAAGAGGACCTTTACTGAAGAATATTTTGCTCGTGAGGAGTTGTTTAAAAATGTGGATTAATTGAAAAGGAAAATAAAATTGTGTTACAATTTTATTTCTTTTTCTAAGTGGTTATATCCTAGGTGTGGGAGTAGGTGTGGTATTCACTAGTTACTAACTACCCATGAGAGGATAATGGTGAGGTGGGGCCCACATGATCCCAACCTTTCACATTCCTTAACTCCCTAACTCCCCCCTTTATTTGAGTAACTCCCCTCTCTCCCTCTTAAAATATTACCAACTTAACACATAATTAATTAGACAAATCATGTTTAATTAATTAAGTGTTTTGGAATTTGAATTTGTAATTTTTGAATGCATGGCATGAATTAATAAATTAAGGAGGAGATTTATTTTATTTTGGTTGGTTGGCTTGTTGTGTTAAGACATTGAAAGAGTGCTCTATTCTCTCTTGGGAATAACTTCATCCTCCCACGAAGAACGACACCCTTCGATGAAGAACGCCGTGACCACAAGGAGAGATGACGTGCCACTCCTTCTTCTCTATATAGCTAGTGTGAGACACCGTCCCATCCTTGGACGCATGCCAACGCTGTCTTTGAAGCCTCACCCTAGGATGCCATCTTCTGCATCACCGGAAAACGACATCATTTATCAAGGTAGGGGTTATGTTAAATTTTTAATGAATTAAAATTGAGCTTGTTTTATTGTGGAGCATCCCGTATACCTTGGTTTCTTGTCATAGATGTAACGGGAGGAGATCAGACCGCACAAAAACGGCTGATTTCTCCTCCCCTTATCTTCTTAATCTTTGCTGATCATTGTGGCAAAAGCAGCGTGAAGCCGTTGCACTACGCGGGAATGAAAAGGACTGCAGCCGAAGCGGGCCACGACATTCTTCAATGGGGCGGCCAGTGGAGCCGGGTGCTGGCGCCACCTGAAGGCAGGACCATTAGGGGTCCCTCAGTTACACCATAGGCCGGACTTTACGGCCGACTGTATCAGAAAAACCGGGGGTGTGTAACCCCCCCCCCCCCGACAGAACCCTAGGGCGGACCCCACGGGTCCGCCGTTTCGGAGACATGGGGGAAGTGCCCCATTCGCACCCCGCTCTGCTGTGAGCCAAGCCATGACTGGCTTTCAAGCCGGCTGGGCCGGACCCTGACCCGGTTTGGGTCGACCAGGGGGTATTGGGCCAGGTCGGACCGGGCCCAAACCCCCTATTTTCGGACAGGTTCGTTCAAACACTAATATCTTGGGCTACGGACCTCTGATCGACGCACCATCATTTGGGTTAGGATCCTTGGATCGAGATGGTCGTTTTGGTATATTAAACTCGAGGTTTTGGTAAACTTTGTGTATGGCCGGGTTGGTACGAACTCAAACCCAAACGGGCCCTTGGAGCAGAAATGCTTATAACTTATGGAGAGGATGTCCGAATGACATGCTGTCAATTACGTTGAATTCCTCATAGTGAGAATGTTCTTTTGGATTACAGAACTTGAGGATTGGACATAGCTGGAGTACGTCCAGGTTTGTTTTATCTTAAAAACCAACCGGGCCCTTGGAACGGAAAAGCCATTATCTCTCATACCGGGCGTCCGATTGACGCGCCGTCAGTCACGTTGAGTTCCAAATGACGAAATGAAACTTTTTGATTCATCAACATTGGGCTCCGTGACAGTTGATTTATTGAACCTGTTTGCTCGTGGAGCGGACCGTCCCAGAATCGAGCGTGTTGTGTGCAGAAACCCAAGAGCTGGCGACGACTGTGACTACGATGGCGACTGTACTTGGATCCTACGTGGGTTCGGTAGCGAGGAAGACTGTACTTGGATCCTCTGTGGGTTCGGCAGTGATAAGGACTAAACTTGGATCCTTCGTTGGTTCGACAGCGATGGCTACTGTACTTTCATCCAACGTGGGTTCTGCAGTGATGACTACTATACCCGGATCCTACGTGGGTTCGATAGGGGGGATGATTCAGAGGCTACATATATCATCTCCACCCCTCTTCGTGATTAGTATACATGTGTGAGCTGAGTCTTGACTTCCAATCATTATCATCGATATGATTGACTTTCTTTCTTGTGTGGATTGGGTTGTGCTTACCTGTGTGGACTGGGCTATACTTGGGCTCGTGAGTTGGAGCCGAACTGGAATTGATGACTTAGGTATATGTATGAGCATATACCCAACTATAGTGCGTTGATACTTCGTGATTGTATCTTTCCTTTTTGGTTTATCCTTTGTGGATTCTGGGAGGCCTTCGTGGGTCTCAGGATCTATATGGAGTATCGTATACTCACCCCTGCACGGGCTATGCCCGCACTATGTTGTGTTGGATGAAGACGACGGACAACACTTAGCATGGTTGAGGCTTGTGGAGAGAAATGGTATCCGGAGGTGGACTATTAGGCGGGAGGTACACGGAGAGGACGGCTGGACCCGAGGAGCTGAGGAGACCATCTATACCCACCCTTCAGGTGGGATAGCCAGAGGATGACTCGGTGGTTACTGATTTACTTTTCTGCTGCTGTACTTTCTTTTCAGTTGTACTATACTTTATGTTGGATTTGTATTCTGGCCCATTTAATTTTCAGAACTTACTTGTTGTACTCAGTTTACTTAGTGTTTACTACAGCTTGCATACTCTATTGGGTTTCTTTACTTATATAAAGGCAATTCCTTCCCATTTATCAGGATTTACTCTTTTGGTGATAGTTGCCAGCCCCTGGCCTATGGGAGGCGGGCTTGGGGTAGTCACAGCATGTGCCCCGAGGATGCGTCATGACAAATTGGTATTAGAGGAGTTGGTTTTGCAGCCGAACATAGGACTCTGATAATTTCATCTATGTGGAGTAATAATGTTTAGAGTATTGAGTGTGGTTATCAGTCTAGGGAGTCTAGTGTTGGTGCAGCGACTGACATATCCATGCACCAGGACCCTGACTTCTGATTTCCAACTCAATTCATGAAAACATTGATTGCATGTGTCTTTCAAAATATTTCTTTGTGATTAATTTGTATCAGATCACCAGGTATACTGTATTAACTGTGGCTCACCTGATTCTTTTCAGGATGGCCCCAGGATGGCAGCCAGCTAGGGTTCCAAGATTTGTGCGATATGAGAGCCCACCGAGTGATGAGGCCTCGGTGCAGGGCCCCATTACAGTGGTGGCAACGACGATACCTCCACCCGCCGAGCCACCGATGCCACCATCCCCAGCAGCTGAAAGTGCACATTGCCTGATTGCACTTCACGAGTTTCAGAGTCAGAGACCTCCCAGGTTCCGCGGGGAGACGTACCCTCAGGCAGCCGAGGATTGGCTGGAGGCTATTATTCGAGTCTTTAGATTAGTAGGGACACCAGCTGACCTCACGATGATTCTTGCGGTGAGTCTCCTGCACACAACAGCAGGTAGATGGTGGAGCCTGATTCTCAAGGTGCACGAAGAGGCGTCTCTTCGTTGTATGTACATTGAGATCCTCTGTCACTCGGAGTTATTTATAGCCACCCTCCGTGTAGTGTGCATCCAAGAGTTACTACAACTACGGCAGAGCAGCATGACAGTATCTCAGTTCTCGGCGAGATTTCTCGACCTCTTGCGCTACACCATAGACATGGTATGATATCCATTCAACTAGGCCTAAACCTTCGAGTAGGGACTAAGGCATGAGATAATGTCTTTGATGATCTCCCTTAGAATTACGACGCAAGACGGAGTACTGGAGTGAGCCCTTCTTAGGGAGATCTTTCTTGCTGAGCCTACACCAGCAGTGAGGCCGACCGCAGGGCGACACGTAGCGGAGTCTACTGCAGTCGGTAGTAGAAAGATGTCGTAGAGGTTCAAGCGGACCAGACCATTAGGTGGATGACCTCATGATACTGGTGCAGAGGTCTGGGGCACTCGTAGCAGATCCAGTCATAAGATAGGTAGACAGTGCTATGCATGTAGCGGGCATGAGCACATGGCTCGTGACTGCCCGACCCGCCATTCAGAGGAGCAGTATATGGTTGAGGGACCACCCAGGCATAGGTAGAGGTTCGACCACGGTGGTCTGCAGGGAGCAGGAGGACGAGGTAGAGGAGCCTTTCGAGCAGCAGGTGGTGGATGACACATCGGAGCTCTACCGCCACCACCACTAGGAGGTCCACCCCGACCACAGGGAGCTGGCAGATAGAGGAAGGCTTAGCTTCTGTCAGTGGAGGCCAACGACCACAACACATCTGAGATGATTCGAGGTACTATCTATGTCTACTCCACCCTTACTGCAATTCTTATAGACACAGGATCAGGTCATTCTTTCATTGTCGCTGCCCTTTTTCGGAGCTCAGAGATTCCGACTGAGCCGTTGGCTCGATCCTTATGTCTAGAGACTCCTAAGGGAGTAGACTCGATGATTATGCACTGGTGCCGGCAGTGTGAGCTTACTCTAGGGGGCGAGAGTTTCAACTGGGATCTTCTTGTAGCGGCGTCGAGGCCATACGACATCATCTTGGGCATGGATTGGTTATCTATGGTCCATGTTCAGATCGACTGTATTAGGTGAAAGGTGTATTATGTCTGCACCGATGGGAGTAGGTTCACCTTCACCAGCGATAAGGGAGCCTTTTCAGCGCTGGATGGACTCACACAGAGGAGATGATAGCCGATCACCCATCAGTTGGCTAGTCTCATCCTATGAGCAGTTGATGTGCGGAGTCCGAGTTTTCCTGTTTTGGTGGATCAGTATACATACATTTTTCCTAACGACGTTCTACGACAACTCCTCATAGAGTGGTATACTTCTATATTGACCTGTACCCCGAGACACCCTCGATATCTACTGTATTATATCTGATGGCTCCCACTGAGCTTTGAGAGCTACGGGTACAACTAGAGGACTTGCAGGGCAAGGGATTCACCCAACCTAGTGTTTCACCCTGGTCTTCCCCAATTTTGTTCACCATGAAGGCGGACAGGAGCTTGAGACTGTGTGTCGACAAATGTTTCCTGAACCAAGTGATTGTGAAAAACAAGTATCCACTTATGAGGATAGATGATCTCTTCGATCAGCTCAAGGGAGCACGATGGTTCTCAAAGATAGACCTTAAGTCAGGCTATCATCAGCTCAGAGTTTGAGATGAGGATGTGCTTAAGATGGAATTCAGGTGTCGGTATGGCCACAATGAGTTCTTGGTTACGCCTTTAGGCATAACCAACTCTCTAGCAGTGTTCATGAGTCTTATGAACAGGATCTTCCAGACTTACCTCCATTGATTTGTCGTAGTCTTCATCGATGATATCTTGAATTACTCGACTACTGAGGAGGAGCACGCCTACCACTTTCGGGTTGTACTGGATACACTCGTAGATCACCAGCTTTATGGTAATCTCTCAATTTTTCAATTCTGGATTAGAGAGGTCCTCTTCTTGGGGCACGTCATCTTTGAGGCGGTAGTTGTGGTGGATCCTGCAATGATCGAGGCAGTGCTAGCTTGGGTGCCACCCAGGAGCGTGACAGAGGTGCAGAGTTTCCTAGTTCTGGGAAGGTACTATCAAAGATTTTTTCCAGACTTATCTAGAGTTGCAACACCACATTCAACTTTGAGGAAGAAGGGGAAACCCTTCCTGTGGTTAGATATATGTCATCAGTGCTTCTAGGAGCTGAGACAGAGATTGACCAGTGCACCCATCTAGAGGCTACCAGAGGAGGGATTAGGGTACAGAGTTTACTACAATGTATCAGGGACCGGACTCGGGTGTGTCCTGATGCAAGAGAGGGTAGTGATTACCTATGGATCACAACAGTTGAGGCAGCCCGAGCATAACTACACTACCCAAGACCTGGAGTTATCAGTAGTGGTCTTTGCCATGAAGATATGGCGGCACTATCTAATTGGTGAGCGCTTTACAGTCTACTCTAACAACCAGAGTCTCAGGAACATCTTCTCGCCGAAGGAATTGAACCTGAGACAGCGTCGATGGCTCGATATCCTCTAGGACTATGACTTTGAGATAGTCTACACTCCTGGGAAGGGGAACGTAGTAGATAATGCTCTTAATAGGAAGTCGGGCATTCAACTACTTGGAGAGGCGACATAGAAGTTAGCCTCTTTGCATATATCCTTTGTGGATAGAGATAGAGCACTCTTTCTATAGTCACTCATAGTCACTCCTCCACTACATCATCAGGTCAGAGAGGCACAACGTTAGGACGTTGAATGTGGGATGGTACAAGCACAAATATCCGCAGGACAGACACCTAAGGGATTTTTTGTAGGAGGAGAGCACGTCATCCTTTTCAGGGGACGTACCACGGTACCAGCTTCATTACAGGAGGAGGTGCTGAGAGAGTTTCACACTTCCCCTCTAGAGGTATATCCTGGAGTAGTGAATATGTACTAGGACCTTAGATGAAAACACTGGTGGCCGGTTATGAAGAAGCATGTGGCAGAGCTTGTTTCACGATGGCTCACCTACCAGCAGGTGAAGGCAGAGCACCAGGTACGAGTAGGCTTGGTACATCCTTTAGAGTTCCCGAAGTGGAAGTGGGATGGGATATCTATGTATTTTGTGACGGGACATCCACGTACTTCCAGAGGACACAACCCCATATGGGTGATTGTTGACTGACTCACCAAGTCGGCCCACTTCTTACCCTTTAGAGAGCAGGGCTCATTGGAGAGCTTGGGACGCCTCTAAATTCATAAGATCGTATAGCTTCATGGTGTTCCATTTTCTATCATCTCCGATCGAGATGCTTTTTTACTTCCCAGCTTTGGAAGGTGTTGCAGGAGGCATTTGGGATGAAACTATACATAAGCACCACCTTTCACACTCAGATGGATGGCCAGATGGAGAGGACCATTCAGACTCTCTATGAAATTCTTCGTGCACGTGTCCTTGACTTTGGTCACAGTTGGGAGGATCACCTACCCTTGGTGGAGTTTGTGTACAACAAATACTACCACTCCACCATCGTTATGGCACGATACAAGGCATTGTATGGCCGACCATGCAGATCACCAATGTGTTGGACAATGCCTAGGGATTCAGCACTTGTAGGACCATAGATGGTCCAGGACATGACAGAGATGATTCCGAGCATCCAGGAGCAGTTGAGGACTGCTCAGAGCCGACAAAAGTCCTATGCTTACAGGAGACAGAGACCGCTAGAGTTCGAGGATGGCGACAATTTTTTCTTATGGGTCTCGCCTCGACGTGGACTACAGAGATTTTTCCAGGGTGACAAGTTATCTCCGCGCTTCATCGGACCATTCCAGGTTCTCAGTAGGATAGATGTGGTGGCTTATCGCCTGGCTCTTCCACCTCAGTTGCACTGGGTGCATGACGTCTTCTACATATCTCAACTTAGGAGATATGTGCACGACCCGACGCATATCATTGATCACGGGGAGCTGGACATCGATGACAGGGCAACATTTGTGGAGGTTCCAGTGGAGATCGAGGATTGACAGGATCAAGTCCTACGTGGATATTCAATTCCTCTATTGTGCATCAAGCGGCAGCATAGGAACCTCTAGGAGAGAACATGGGAACAAGAGGCTCAGAGGCCTTCATAGTACCCTAATTTGTTTCCCTAGTTTATGATGTAGCTTTACAGAGACGTAAATACCTGAGGTGGGAGTAATTTAATGAACAGTAAATTTCAAGGGAATTTTTTTTTCTTAAATTCTTTGGGATTTTACGAGTACACAGTTTCTTACGGCACCTGATTCTGAGGCTCGGTGTGCCCAGAATCAATTTCTGAAGTTTAGCTTGGGTACGCTCAGTGTACGAACGAGCAGGTTTTTCTATCTTTTGAACTGGTGCTCGGATTTGAAATCTGAGGGAACCGATGGAACCCCAACGCCAGTAATTTCTTAAGAGGAACTTAACCAAAGATGCGTCTCCTCGGGGGGAGTTTTTTAAAAATGTGGATTAAATGAAAAGTAAAATAAAATTTTGTTACAAATTTATTTCTTTTTCTAAGTGGTTTTATCCTAGGTGTGGGAGTTGGGGTGGTATTCACTAGTTACTAACTACCCATGAGAGGATAAAGGTGAGGTGGGGCCCAAAAAAGTCCAACCCTTCACATTACTTAACTAAATAACTGCCCCCTTTATTTGAGTAACTCCCCTCTCCCTCTTAAAAGCTTTCCAACTTAACACATAATTAATTAGACAACTCTTGTTCAATTAATTAAGTGTTTTGGAATTTGAATTTGTAATATTTGAATGCATGGCATGAATTAATAAATTAAAGAGGATCTTTATTTTATTTTTCTTGGTTGGCTTGTTGTGTTAAGACATTGGAAGAGTGCTCTATTATCTCTTGGGAAGAACATCATCATCTTGCAAAGAACGACACCCTTCGACGAAGAACTCCGTCACCACAAGGAGAGACGACGCGCCATTCCTTCTTCTCTCCGCTACTAGTGTGAGACGTCGTCCCCTTTTTGGATGCACGCCAACGCCATCTTCGAAACCTCACCCCATGACGCTATCTTCCGCGTCACCAGAAAACGACATCGTTTATCAAGTTAGATGTTAAGTTCAATTTTTAATGATTTTTAATTGAGCTTGTTTTATCGGGGAGCATCCCATATACCTTGGCCACTTGTTATCGATGTAACGAGAGGAGATCAGACCGCACAAACACGGACGATTTCTCCGACCCTTATCTTGTTAATCTTTGTTGATAATTGTGGAGAAGGTGGCATGGTGTCATTGCACCGCGCTGGAATGAAAAGGACCACGACCGAAGTAGGCTGCGAAAAAGGTGTGTGGCACCGACGCGCCACGCCGGTGAGGCCGAAGGAGGCCGTGGCCTGGAGAGGGCCACGACGGAGGGGCGCGGCACCGTCGCACCGCGCCGGTTGGAAATGAGCCGCGACCAAAGGCCACAGTGGTCTTCAATGGCGCGGTCTCTTGAGCCAGCCGCCAGCGCCACCTAAATGTGGGACCCACGGGGTTCCCGCGGTTACACCCAAGGCCGGCCATTACGGCCGGCCCTTTCAGAAAAACTGGGGGGAGGGGGGGGGGGGTGGGGTCTAACCCCCCTGGCAGAACCCTAAGGAGGACCCCACGGGTCCGCCGTTTTGGGGAAAAGGGGACGGAGCCCCCCTTCACACCCCGCTTGGCCGCGAGTCGAGATGCAGTCGACTTCTGAGTGGGGCCGCAGGCCGCGCCGGGTCGGCCCCCCAGCGCCGGGCCGGGCCGCTCTGGCCGGGCCGGGCCGTTCCCAATCGGGCCGGACCTGGATTCGGGTCGGGTCGACCTAGTTGGACCATCCCAGGGGGTATTGGGCCGGGTCGGACCGGGCCCAAACCCCCTATTTTCAGACAGGGTTGTTCAAACGCCCATATCATGGGTTAAAAAACTCAGATCGATATACCGTCAGTTGCGTTGGGATCCATGGATCAAGAAGTTCATTTCGGTATATTTCACTCAAGGTTTTGTTGATGTTTGGGTATGGTCGAGTTAGTTCAAACCCGAAACCAACCGGGCCTATGGAGTGGAAACACTTATAACATAATGACCGGATGTCCGAATGATGTGTCGTTAAATACAATTAATTCATATTAGTGAGATGGTTTATTTGTATTACAACACATGGGGTTTGGATGTAGCTATAGTATGGCTGGGTTGGTTTTAGCTTAAAAACCAAATGGGCCCCCTGGAACGGAAAAGCCATTATATCTCGGATCGGGCATCTGATTGATGCGCCGTCAGTCACGTTGAGTTCTTATTGACGAGACGGAACTTTGTGATACATCAAATCTGGGATTCATGATAGTTGATGTATCAACCTCATTGGCTCGTGGAGAGGACCCTCCCGGAATTGAGCGTACTGTGTGTGGAAACCCTAGAGCTGGCTGTGATTGCGACGACGATGGGGACTGTACTTGGATCCTACATGGGTTAGGTAGTAAGGATGATTGTACATGGATCTTTTGTGGGTTCGACAGTGATGACGACTGTACTTGGATCCTACATGGGTTAGGCAGTGATGGTTACTATACTTGGATCCTACGTGGGTTCGGCAACGACGACTACTGTACTTGGATCCTATGTGGGTTCGACATGGGAGATGATTTAGAGGCACATCTATCATCTCCACCTCTCTTCGTGAGTAGTATACCTGTGTGAGAAGAGCCTTGACTTCCAATCATTATCATCGATATGATTGTCTTACTTTCTTGGGTGTATTAGGTTGTGCTTTCTTGAGTGGACTGGGCTGTACTTGGGCTCGTGAGTTGGAGCCGAACTAGAATTGATGACTTAGGTATATGTATGGTCATATACCTAAGTAGAGTTGGTTGATACTTCATGATTTTATCTTTCCTTTGTGGTTTATCCTTTGTGGATTCTGGGAGGCCTTCGGGGTCTCTAGGACCCTACTGATTATCATATACTCACCCATGAATAGGCTATGCCTGCACTACGTTGTGTTGGATGCAGATGATGGAAAACGTTGAGCGTAGTTGAGGATTGTAGAGCGGAACGGTATCTAAAGGTGGACTATCAGGTGGGACGTACACAGAGCGGACAGCCGGACCCGAGGAGTTGAAGAGACCATCTGTACCCACCCTTCAGGTGGGATAGCCGGAGGACGACTCGGTGGTTGCTGGTTTACTTTACTGATGTTGTACTTTCTTTTCAGTTGTACTGTACTTTTAGTTGGGTTTGTATGCTGGCCCATTTACATTTTAGCACTTACTTTTTTACTCAGTTTACAAAGTGTTTACTAAAACTTGTGTACTATTTTGTGTTTCTTTACTTATATAAAGGAAATTCCTTCCCATTTATCGGGATTTACGCCTTTGGTGCTAGTCGCCAGCCCCTGGACTATGAGAGGCGGGCTTGGGTAGTCACGACAGGGGCCCTGAGAAAGGTTCGTGACTGACATGGTTTTCCAAAATATGCACCAAATATGTGATATTCACTATCCTAGGAAACCCCTCACATAGACATCCTTCACTATTTTAAAAAACCATGCACCTACCATGTGAAGTCACTGCGTATATGGAACTATGGTTGTGGTCTAGTAGCACAATTTTCCAAACCATTTGCAGCCATTGAGAATCTAGTCTACAACATGTCTATAGTTTTTATCATAATCCTACGACATCCCCTGCATGAATTTTCAAACCATGCATCCTTATATATTGGATGCACGATTTCGCCTTATAGTTACTACTAACCATTCACCAATCATGTGCCTCAAATCGATTCTCCAAAAAATGGATATTTGGGTTTTGAACAAGTCATGGATGCTCCCAGACCCTGCCATAAAATTAAATAACATTTATAAGAATAAACTAGAAAATATATTAGATCATACATCATAATAAAAACTAGGTTGTTAGAGATACTCTAGGTGCCAGGGTTCCAGGACCAAACCTCTTTCCCTATTCACATTGATCACAAAAAGAGTAATTTAAATATTAAAAGAATCTATCTTTTTTATATTAATATTGAGAGGTATGTGGAGGATAATTGTATTTCATTTTGAAGATAGTTCTTGGGAAAATATAATTATGAAAAAAAATTCTCTTTTTCTCCAAAAAATTATTATACATTATGTTATATATAGTGGTTGAGATATTTGGTGATTGTACAAAGTCCCCTTAACTAATTTCTATATTCTATGTAAAACCTCATGTCAAATAATAATAATAATATCATTATATCACATTACATGTTTTAACTAATTGACATTTTAAAAAAAAGTTCTTGAATAAATAAATCAGTATTGATTTAAATGGTATTAAATAAATTATATCATTTCATCTAGACCCCAATAATTTTCCATCAAACCTCCTTATCATTTATCAAATCGTAAATAATAACAATTTATTGAAATAAATAAATGTCAATATAATATTCAATTATAAAATAAATAATTATTATATTCACTAATTGGTGAATAAATATTTTTTTAATATTCTCATAACCTAATATATAATAATTTGTTATCTTGAGAATATATAAGAGTGAAATATAAATTATATATTTTATAACTAAAAAATAATATTTATTTTATATTAAACTCAAATATATTATTAACTATAAAAGTTGATTGAATTTATCCAATAAACCAAGCTATAAAACATATTAAACCATAAGAAATTAATAATATATATTCAAAAAATTAAATTCAAATATAATTTAACTAAGATTACGTATACACTTAGTGTGTGGTCCTCTATGATGTTTTTTAATGGAATTAGTTTACCAGGACTAAAGACAATGATTATAATTTAGAAACATGTATAGGAACCCATATCTGAACAATTTAATGATAAAATGAAAATAACCTCTTAAAGATGATAATTGTGTCATATAATCTCTTTGTCTCTCTGTCTCATTAAGCAAGTTACATTCTTTTGTTATCAACTAATATGTTTGATATATATTTCTTTTACTTATTGAAATGAAATCATCATGAAACAACAATTTCCATTGAATTTATCAGATATTTTCATTCCAATAAAAGGTACAACGATGTATACCTACATTAAAATTAAAGGAAAAATCATTTATTGTCTTATTTATTAATGTCATGTTACTTATGATGAACGCAATGCATGCTACTTGATAGGGAGTATATGTTGTAAATTATTATTCTAATAAATCAAAGAACACAATTCATGATATAAATTAATAACAATACAAAAAATAAAGAACAATACACACATTTTGAGATGGAATCATCCAGTTATATAATAAACATATGGAATTCATATTAGCGGGTCGATTCTCATAACCAAGTCTCATGGAGTTACCAAGAGAATTTATTTTGAGAATAATTATAAATGCATTATAAGATCACATGACCTGATAGTGAGACATCATATGTGTACAATCATATAAATTTCATCCAAAAATAAGATTTATATTTAAGAATAATTCCATAACACTTCAATTTACCCATCATAGTGGGGAACTATTATGGCTATTCAATGAAAAACTTACTCAAAGGATATTATCACATTATTTTTATGTAGACGAAAGGTCATCAATTGACAATATATTTAATAATATGTATGTATTTTAATATATTGGTAATTGGAAAGAAAAATATAAGTTGGTTTTGGGGTAAAACCTCCAACACCTACTTTTTTAATCCCTACTATTTTCCGAACTCAAACACTTATGTTTTCATCCTATATTTTTCCACCACGGTTCTCTATCAGATGAAGGTTTTGAATACCATAAAATTTTTCTTGATAAATAAATCCCACACCTTTTATATAAGATCATTGAAGAGGGTATCATAATGAAATGATAATTCTTTCGAATTATCTAGAGATGGTCCCCATACATCTGTATGAACCTACTCTAACCTATGGTTATTTGGTGCCGTACATTATATTTATAATGAAACATTTTCTTTATTCACAAGCATATTAACTTTTCATGTTCCATACTCTAATTATATGACCATTATAATTCCCTTAGAATGTAATATTTTCATCCCTTTCCCACTCATGTGACCTAGATAGTCATTCCATAACTTTGCAGAAGATACTTTTCTAGCATGGATTGCACCTTCAAATGCTCTAGTAAGGTACACAGTTCATTCCTTAACTCATTTGGCCACCACCACTGTAACACTCCGAGATTTTATGAGATATATTATTTTTAATTTCCTTGATGTCTTCTATTATACACTACAACATGATTAGATTGTACTATACTCAACATCATATTAGTTTTCAGTATACAAAACACTATTCTTGGATCATGTTACACACAATTTCATGTTCGTTTTTTGGAAATTATTCTACACAACATTAAGTATAGATTTTTATTAATGTATAAATGAAATAAGTTTGATTATGTTATTTGCAACACCAAAGGGATCTTTCACTACACGCATCCCTGACTTGGCTTGCATTACATGCAATCAAGACCTTCTTCGATAGCTTGTGTAGTACACAATACGAAGTTTCACTAAACTAGATATTATTATAATATTATTATGAACTAACCGTTATGAATATTAATACCCAATTTTTGAAATTTTATAAATTTTATCTTTCAAAATGGACTTCAATTTTGGATTCAGAATATCGAAATTAGCCAAGGGTGAATTTTTGGTATTTTTCTAAAAACATTCAATTTTTGATGAATAGTGAAAATATTGGGTTACTATTTAAAAACCGTCTTTTTATTTAAATAATTATTTAAATTATTTAAATCTATTTTAGGTAATTTTTTTTACAAAATTCCTATATAAGTTTAATATAATTCATTGAAGTCATTTTATAATAATTTTAGATATATAAAAATTTTATTGAACTTTTCACAGTCTTTTACCTACCTCCTAGTAGCTTTTTGCAAACTTACATAAAACATAATTTTACCTCTTCTGTGAGTGGAATTTTGAAAATCTGATAGACACAGTTAATATCAAGGAATAAAATGTGGTCCAATAAGATAAAAATAATTTTTGGTGAATAGTAACTTTTTACTTTTATTTACCACACTTAAAAGAAAATAGGGTAATTAAGCGTAAAAATGATATTATTGTTACCCTAAAACATGTCCTATGTCAATTGGATAAGTGTAATTCGATACAAAACAACATTAGGAATTAAATATTTCCCTTTAGGTATACTTGGATTTTATTTGGACATTTATTATTATTTTATTTAAAAAAGAGTTAAAATAGTTAAAATCAATGTTTAATAACTAAAACATTTTTAATATAGGGATATAAATAATATAAATTCGACTATAAATATTCATTATAAAGATAAAAATATTACATACCTAATGTTATTTTATTTATAATTTTTAGATATTAAATAATTTTTGTTATTTATGACACAATGTTGATGCAGTAATTAACTAAATAATGAAATATTAAAATAATTGAAATTTTAAATACCCAAATAAATTTAATTTGTGACTTTTTATTAATTACACTAATTTTATAGGTTAATATGACATGTTATTATTGATTTAATTAACTTTTTTTGAACTAATCATGCTGTTATAATTTTCACAAAAATCAATTACCAAATAGTGTCAAAATTGACATAAAATATTTTTCAAAAAACATATTATATTATTAATTGTTATTATATTCCTAAAAATCTAAGGATCAGCCCAATGACTTAGATAAGGTTATATATTTTAATAATGAACCACTTCGGGTTTGTTTGGCTGGTTATAGTATGTTTATTAACCATATAGTGTCAAAAAACAAGAAGACACGGTAAAAGTAAAATTATTTAACTTAGAGTTAAATCTAAAAGATAAGGTTAAAATAGTAACCTAAACATGTCTAAAACCTATTGGTTGAGATGATTTCGACCCATCCACACCTTTTATTAGAATTAAATCAACTTGGAGCTTTTATAAACCGAATATGACATTATTATAAAATAATATTTTAAGTTTTTTCTAAGGTGCCCCTCTCCCCCCTTATAAAAAGGGCACCCCTTCCCTCTTCTATTCACACCCTTTTGTGCCTTGAAGCTCGGAAAACCCTTACCAATTCCTCTTTTCAACCTCTCTAGTTACATCATAGAGGTTTTGGTCTTCTTATAATACCAACTCTAGTTCCCTAAGAAGAATATTAAAGGAGGTGCGTCGAGGAAGAGGTAATCTCTTCTACTGACTCTTTCAAGTTTCTTTCTTCTTCTACTTCCTCTTCTTTAATTGTTTAATTATAAAGTAAAAATATTAGTATTACTTATATACTGATATGTTATTATAAATATGAAACAACCCTATTTCATCTTCTATCCATCCTATAGAAAACGAAATCACCGCGCGAGCGTGCGTACAGAATATCATCTCCAGTGTAACCTGTTTTCAACCACCACCTTACTTGGATGGGTATAATGGTGTAAATAATTAACTATATATTATTATTTTAAAGTGATATTGATTCTGAAATATTATACAATCCTTTCAATACAATTCCATGATCATGGAAATGATATCATCGCTCGTGCGTACGTACGGACTACCGTCCCCACGACGCGATGAGATTCATTCTCCATGTTAACCATTATTGAATGATTATAAAGTATATATAATAAGTAATAATGGGTTATATGAAATAGTAATGATACTGGATTTTTGTATATATATATGTATGTCATCTACTTAATTGCATTCAATTCATTAAGGAAACAAAAATTGCGTTCATGCGTACGTACGGCCTACCGTCTCCATGAACGGTATATTTCATTCCATTTATCTTTCTATCATATATATATGTATATGCTTAATATATATTACATATAAATCATGTTTTACATTATGGAATAATGTAAATTCAGATATAAGTAATAATATCAAGAACAACAAGTCAAAACACATACAATAAATGAAACAAATTGACCCAAATCGCTGATTTTACATCGAATTTACAAAGGAACAGATAATATAAAGTCATAAGTAAACCATATATGATATCATAAAAATGAATATTATTCTTTAATAAGTCAATTAAATTATTTAAATCATTATACAGGAGGTTCAGATACATACGAAGCATATCAGACATAAGGAAAGGGATAACTATTCCAATCTCCCTCTTATATGATATTATTTATTCGTAAGTATTTACTAGGGTTATTGTTATCATCCATGTCCATGTTTTATAAACATGTTTTCATGTATGTTTAATGTATTTTTTACCCATTTTTTAATTTTACCACATGTTATGAAAGGAATCTTTCTTTTGTTTACCACACGAGGAACTTTTTGACTTTTTAGACCAAAGTATGAGGAGAATGTTATTTTTAACTTATATGGCATAAACAGATTTTTACAGTTTCATAAAGCCTCATTTTCATGAAGCTTCATCTACAATATTGCATGATTATTTTCAAAAAAAAACATTTTCTTTTAAAATTGGATGGCATTTTTTGAATAGAAAATAATTTTGAAGAAGAAAGGATATTTTCCTCAAGAATTCATTTCAAGTGTTTTATAAAAACAATTTTCCATCTAAAATGGCATTATTTAATATGTTTATGTTTCAAGTATAATGTCTCCATTATTTACATGGTTTGATTCTTCTTATGAAGAAATGATATCCATTTTTTATATGGATTATTTGATGATGACATGATGTTTAAGAATCTCATTCTATTACATGGGTTATGATATGATGTATGATTTATGATTTTGTGGCACATGAAAGAACGATTTCATTGTGAGATGTGTGGGACCTATATCTCCCTTCAATTAATTGGGTAAAGATTTATATCTCATGAGATAAACATGGCTGGAACAGTATGTTAATCCAGTTCAGTAATACACGACTGGAAAGAGGAGTGAACTCTATTCAGAAAGGGACTTTGTCCACTATGATGGTCTTGGCAGCAATGCCTTGGCTTCTATGGAAATCATATCATGTGATTAATGGTTTCCAAAATCACATGTTTTTTTCTCTTTCTATTTTATCATGATTTATGTTCCTTTATGATATATGCCTTATGTACTTCCAAGATTTATGTCTTTGCTCATGATTTTCATGTTTAGATTTTATGTTCATGTTTTTGCATTCAAATGTTTATGGATTGTTTTAGGTTCTCTATGTTTATATTTACTGAGTATTTGAGCTCACCATTTTTACGTTTTCCTTTCCCCAAGATATAAAAAAAGGTTTTATTTAAGAAAACTAAAAGGGAAGATCTTTATGGGAGATGTTGAAGATCATTCACCGTGATTAGAAGATTACATTCCGAGTTTGAAAAGACACTAAACTAATACAATCCTTGGGTGTTTGTTTTTGTCATGTATTAAGTATTCCAAAAAAGTAATTTAATGTCCATGTACGTCAAGATTTGGGTATCTATAGTTGGTATCAGAGCGAAGGTTTAGTTAACATTTGGAAACTAGGATGCGGAAACTTTAGTGAGATCCAAAGAGATATTTCTAATGTATGTCTAGGGATGTCCCTAAGGTTAAGTATATGTATAGGTTATAGTCCTATAATTACGGTAACCATCACAGAAATTAACCGAAGATTTTAGATATTGATGGTAATCCCCATTGATTTTGATTTTGGCCTCTCACACTATTCTTTTTGGGTTTTCAAAAATGGCTAGAAATGGGAAGATTCACTATAATGGAGGATATGATGGAAAATGGAATGATATTCTTCAGGATAAACTGAATGAAATTGGATCTGGAGGTCCGCATATCATTATTATGCCTAATCAAAAATCTCATAATATGTTCAATAATCTCAGCTTTGGTATGTTTCCCGACTCAGCTAATAAGAGAAATATGGAGTTTCATTATGATCATAGAGGAAGGAAAGTTCAATTTCTCTCATGTAAATCATGTGGGAAGAGGTATCAGGGAGAATGTTTCAAAGGAACTAAAAGATGATTTGGGTGTGGAAAAGAAGGACATAAATCTAGTTAGTGAAAAGGGAAAGGTTCAGTTAACACCATGGAGAAGGATAATAGTATTTCCACGACATCAACAACGATTAGATGTTTTAAATGTGGAATGTATGGGCATTATGCAAACCAATGCCCTATGGGAAAATCACATTAAGTGAATCATCATGGTCATATGGGTAGTATTTATGTGGATGATGATGAAGAGACTACAAATGAGATATGAGATGAAAGGAATGATGAAGCTCAGTCAGTGATTTATGAAGTTAGTGGAATGATTGTATGTTTATCAAGAATAATGTATGGTACAATGGAATAAAGAATCATATAAGGATTGTTAAACTATTATTTTCCTAAAGAATTTGAAAGTATATGTTTAATGGTACTAGTAACCATGAACGGTTATTTAGATATATTTGGAAAGAATATGATATGCACATAATGAATGGATAAGGAGAAAATATTATGTTTGATAGTATTCATGAGCTCATGATTGATATAAGGACTAAGTGATATCATGGTCTGAGTATATAGAATATTTGGGATTTTTAGTATGTGGAGAGAGTTAACTTTTGATAGCATTCATGTTTTTATTAAGGTTCAATGGGTATTCACTTTTCAAGAGAATACATGATTAAGGTATTCACATGTTTGGAATGTGACCAACAAGATATATCTTATGATATATGGGGGACGAATGAAGGAATTCACATGCTTGGTAGATTAAATTTCTAGTAATCGGATATAAGTATTTTTGATAAGCCTAATGGTTGGAATGGACATCATATAGTATTGGTTAAAGATATAACTTTTTATTTCTAAAATGTTAGGAGAGTATAATTTTAAAAATAGAAAAACCCATAAGACGGGCAAAAACCCATATTGTTGGACAAGGTTGCAGGAATCGAACCCACAACCGAAGTGTGACAGAACTTTATCGCTTACCATTGGCCTATAGGAAGTCCCTGGTTATTAGAAACTAGTTTTATTTTATTAATAAGTATGATAGATGAAGTATGTGTCCATTGTTGGAATCATATACGATTTATCTCACCATATATGTACTTATGTATTTTTAATAACATATACTAACCTTTTTACGATAAAAACAGATTGGATGACTTATCATTCTATCGCATGATCTGCTAACACTTCATGAATGAAAAATTCAACTTCATTTCTTTAAATAGATATGAAGTGGAAATTGTTCATGGAATGACCAACAATGATATTACACTGAAATCAAGTAAGTATTTCTTCTCATGTAAAATTTCATCAACAATAGGGAAATGATCTTGAAAACCAAAAATGTTGTCATAATCCTCTTATATCAGATAAATCAGATGTTACCTTAGATCATCAAAAATTTATGGCTTTGTGATTGTTTTCTTTTTCATAGTCATGTCCTCTACCACTCTTCAACAAAAGTTGAGGGTTATATTTATCTTCCATATCCATATTTTCACCTATGTTGTCCTATGTGTACACCCAGTGCTGAGTTACATTGGGTGACTATTATGATTCTAACATCCCTTTTTAAAATGAATTTTTAGTATTCCTTTTTACGATGTGGGTTTCTATGAATGAAACTTTCAAGTAGTAAACAATTTATAACCGCGAGGAATTCCAAAGGAGAAATTCATTTTTAGGGGGGGGGGGTAGAATGTAACACCCCAAGATTTTATGAGATATAATACTTTTAATTTCTTTGATGACTTATATTATACACTACACCAAGTTTTTCTTGTACTATATGAAACACTGTATTAGCTTTCATTATACGCAACACTATTCTTGGCTCGTGTTACACACAATTTCATGTTCGTTTTGTAAAAATTATTCTACGCAACATTAAGTATAGATTTTTTTTAATGTATAAATGAAATAAGCTTTGATTATGTTATTTGAAACACCAAAGAGAGCTCCCACTACACTCAGCCCTGACTTGGCTTGCATTACACGCAATCAAGACCTTCTTCGATAGCATGTGTAGTACATAATACCATGTTTCACTAAATGAGATATTATTATAATATTATTATGAACTAGCCTTTATGAATAGTAATACCCACTTTTTGAAATTATATAAATTTTATCTTTCAAAATGTACTTCATTTTTGGATTAAGAATATTGAAATTATCCAAGGGTGATTTTTTGGTATTTTTCTGAAAACATTCAATTTTTGATGAATAGTGAAAACCCTAGGTTACTATTTAAAAACCGACTTGTTATTTAAATAATTATTTATATTATTTATATTTTTTTAGGTAAAAATGGATACATAATACTTATATAAGTTCAATATAATTCATTGAATTCATTTTATAATAATTTTAGATATATAAAATTTTTATTGATATTTTCACAGTCTTTTACCTACTTCCTAGGAGCTTTTGGAAAACTTAAATAAAACATAATTTTACCACTTTTGTGAGTGGAATTTCGAAAATCCCAGAGACACAGTTAATATCAAGGAGTAAAATGTGGTTCAACAAGATAAAAGGAATTTTTTGTGAATAGTAACTTTATAATTTTATTTACCACGGTTAAAAGTAAATAGGGTAATTAAGGGTAAAAATGATATTATTGTTACCCTAACACATGTCTTAATTCTATTGGATAAGTGTAATTTGACAAAAAAACCTTAGGAATAAACAACATCCCTTTAGGTCCACTTGGATTATATTAGGACATTTATTATTATTTTATTTAAAAAGAGTTAAAATAGTTAAAGTCAAAGTTTAATAAATAAAATATTTTTGATATAGGGTTCTAAATAAGATAAAGTCGACTATAAATATTAATTAGAAAGATAAAATGATTTCATAACTAATGGTATTTTATTTTTAATTTTTAGATATTAAATAATTTCTGTTATTTATGACACAATGGTGATGCGGTAATTACCTAAATAATGAAATATTAAAATAATTGATTTTATAAATACCCAAATAAATGTAATTTGAGACTTTTTATGAATTACACTAATTTTCTAGGTTAATATGACATGTTATTAGTTATTTAATTATCTTTTTTTGAACTAAACATGTTTTTATGATTTTCACAAAAACCAATTACCAAATAGTGTCAAAATTGACATAAAATAGTTTTTAAAACAAATATTATATTATTAATTGTTCGTATATTCCTATAAATTTAAGGTTTTGCCAAATGACTTATATAAGGTTATATATATTAATAATGAACCACTTGGGGTTCTTTTGACTGGTTATAGTATCTTTGTTCACCATATAGTGTAAGAAAACAAGAAGACATGGTAAAAGTTAAATTATTTAACTTAGAGTTAAATATAAAAGATAAGGATAAAATGGTAACCTAAAATTGTATAAAACATTTTGGTCGAGAGTATTTCCACCCATCCCCTACTTTAGCTTCGAAATAAATTAAATTTGAGCTATTATAAACCGAATATGACTTTATTATAAAATAATATTTTACGTTTTTCCAAAGGTGCCCCTCCCCTCCCTTAAAAAAAGGCACCCCTTCCCTCTTCTATTTACACACTTTTGAGCCTTTAAGCTCAGACAAAACCTGACAATTATTCTTACCAACCTCTCTAGTTACATCATAGAGGTTCTGGTCTTCTCAACAGACCAAATCTTGTTCATTAAGAAGAAGATTAAAGGAGGTGAGTCGAGGAAGAGGTAATCTCTTCTACCGACTCTTTCAATTTTCTTTCTTCTAATACCTTATATTCTTTATTTGTATCATTATAAAGTAATAACATAAATATTTTTTATATATAGATATGTTATTATAAATATTAAACAACCCTATTTCACCCCTATCCATCCTACGGAAAATGAAATCACTGCGCGTGCGTGCGTACAGAAAACCATCTCCACGCTGAGGTGTATTCTGTTTTCAACCATCACCTTACTTGGATGTGTATAATGGTGTAAATAATTAACTATATATGATTATTTTAAAGTGATATTGATTCTAAAATATTATACATACACTTCAATACAATTCCACGATCATGGGAATGATATCATCACACATGCGTACGTACGGACTACCGTCTCCACGACGCGATGTGATTCATTCTCCATGTTAACCATTATTGAATGATTATACAGTATATATAATAATTAATAATGAAATATATGAAATAATAATGATACTGGATTTATGTATATATATATATGTATGTCATCTACTTAATTCCATTCAATTTAATAAGGAATCAAAAACATCATTCATGCGTACGTACGACCTACCGTCTCCATTAATGGTGTATTTCATTCCATTTATCGATATATCATATATATATGTATATGATGAATATATATTATATATAAATCATTTTTTACATTCTGGAATTAAGTAAATCAGGATATAAGTAATAATATCAAGAACAACAAGTCGAAACACATACTATAAATGAAACGATTTTACCCAAATCACTGCTTTTACATTGAATTTACAAAAGAACGGGTAATATAAAGTCATAAGTAAACCATATATGATATCATAACAATGAATATGATTCTGTAATAAGTAAATGACATTATTTAAATCATTATATAAGAGGTTATGGTACATACGAATCATATCATACATAAGGTAAGGGATAACTATTCCAATCTCGCTCTTATCCGAGATTGTTTATTCTTAAGTATCTACTTGGGTTATTGTTATCATCCATGTCCATGTTTTATAATTTTTTTTCATGCATGTTTAATGTCTATTTTACCCATTTTTTAATTTTACCACATGTTATGAATGGAATCTTACTTTTGTTTACCACATGAGGAACTTTTTGACTTTTCCGACAAAAGTATGAGGATAATGTTATTTTTAACTTATACGGCATGAACAGATTTTTATAGTTTCATAAAGCCTCATTTTCATAAAGCCTACTCTATAAGATTGCATGATTATTTTCAACAAAACCCTTTTCTATTAAAATTTCAAAAAATTTTGTGAAAAGAAAATGATTTTGAAGAAGAAAGGATATTTTCCTCAAGAATTCATTTGAAGTGTTTTATCAAAACAATATTTCATCTAAAATGACATTCTTTAATATGTTTATGTTTCAAGTATAATGTCTCCATTATTATAATGGTTTGATTCTTCTTATGATGAAATGATATCCATTTTTTATATAGATTATTTTATAATGGCATGATGTTTAAGAATCCCATTCTATTACATGGGTTATGCTATGATGTATGATTTATGATTTATTGGAACACGAAAGAATGATTTCATTATGAGATAGGTGGGACCTAAATCTCCCTCCAATGCATTATGTAAATATTTATATCTCATGAGATAAACATGGCTGGAACAGTAAGTTAATCCGGTTCAGTAATACATGACTAGAACGAGTAGTGAACTCGATTCAGAAAGGGACTTTATCCACTAAGATGGTCATGGAAGCAATGCCTTGGCTACTATGGAAATCATATCATTTTTTTAATGGTTTCCACAATCACAAATTTTATTCCCATGAAATTTTATCATGATTGATGTTCCTTTATTATATATGCCTTACATACTTCCACGATTTATGTCTTTGCTCAATATTTTCATGTTTAGATTTTATGTTCATGTTTTTGCATTGAAATGTTTATGGATTGTTTTATGTTCTCTATGGTTACCCTTACTGAGCATTTGAGCTCACCCTTTTTATGTTATCTTTTCCCCAGGATATAAAGAAAGGTTTTAGGTAAGAAAACCAAAGGGGTAAGATCTTTATGGGAGATGTTGAATATCATTCACCATGATTAGAATATTACATTCCAAGTTTCCAAAGACACTAAACTAATATGATCTTTGGGAATCTATTTTTGTCATGTATTAAGTATTCCACAAAAGTAATGTAATGCCCATGTACATCAAGCATTGGGTCTCTACATTTGGGATCAGACCGAAGGTTTAGTAAACCTTTGGAAACAAGGATGAGAAAACTTTAGTGAGATCCCTAGAGATATTTCTAAGGTATCTAGGGATGTCCCTAAGGTTATGTATAAGTATAGGTTATAGTCCTAGAATTACGACAACGATCTTAAAATTTAACCTAAGATGTGAGATATTGAATGTAATCCCCCTTGATTATGATTTTGGCCTCTCACACTATTCTTTCTAGGATTTAGAAAGTTAATGGAAACAAGAATATTCACGATAATGGAGGATATGATGGACAATGGAATGATATTATTCACGAGAAACTGAATGAAATTGGATCTAGAGGTCCACATATCGTTATTATTCCTAATCAGAAATATCATAATATGATCAATAATCTCAACATTGGTAAGTTTCCCGGCTCAGCTAATAAGAGAATGATGTAGTTCCATGATGATCATAGAGGAAGGAAAGTTCAATTTCTCTCATGTAAATCATGTGGGAAGAGGCATCAAGGAGAATGTTTCAAAGGAACTGGAAGATTCTTTGGGTGTGGAAAATAAGGACAGAAATCCAGTAAGTTCAAAGAAAAAGGTTCAGGTAACACCATGGAGAAGGATAATGGTATTTCTACGACATTAACAATGATCAGATGTTTTAAATGTGGAATGTATGGGAATTATGCATAACCAATGCCCTAAGGGAAAATCTCATGAAGAGAATCAGCATGGTCATATGGGTAGTATTTATGTGGATGACGATGAAGAGAATACAAATGAAATATGAGATGAAAGAAATGATGACACTCAGTCAGTGGTTTAAGAAGTTAGTGGAATGATTGTATGTTTATCAAGAATAATGTATGGTACAATGGAATAAAGAATCATATAAGGATTGTTAAACTATCATTTTCCTAAAGAATTTGAAAGTATATGTTTAATGGTACTAGTAACCATGAACGGTTATTTAGATATATTTGGAAAGAATATGATATGCACATAATGAATGGATAAGGAGAAAATATTATGTTTGATAGTATTCATGAGCTCATGATTGATATAAGGACTAAGTGATACCATGGTCTGAGTATATAGAATTTTTGTGATTTTAGGTATGTGGAAAGAGTAAAATTTTGACAACATTAATGTTTTTACTAAGGTTCAATTAGTATTCAATATTAAAGAGAATACAAGATTAAGGTATTCACATGTTTGGAATGTGACCAACATGATATATCTTATAATATATGGGGGACAAATGACGAAATTCACATGCTCAGTAGATGAAATTTCTTGTAATCGGACAGAAGTATTTTCGATAAGCCTAAACGTTGGAATGGACATCATATAGTATTGGTTAAAGATATAAATTTTTATTTCTGAAATGTTATGATAATATAGTGTTAGAAAAAGGAAAACCCATAAGACGGCTGACAACCCATCGTGTCGGACAAGGTTGCGGGAATCGAACCCACAACCGAAGTGTGACATGACTTTATTTCCTACCACTGGCCTACAGGAAGTCCCTTGTTAGTAGAAACTAGTTTTATTTTATTAAGAAGTATGATAGATGAAGTATAAGTCCATTGTTTTTCATCATATACCATTTATCACACCATATATGGACTTATGTAATTTTAATAACTTATGATAACCTTTTTATGATAATAAAAGATGGGATGACTTATCTTTCTGTCAAATGATCTGCTAACACTTCATGAGTGAAAAATTCAACTTCATTTCTTGAAATAGAGATGAAGTGGAAATTGTTCACGGAATGAACAACGTTGATATTACACTGAAATCAAGTAAGTATTTCTCCACATGTAAATGTTCATCAACATTAGGGAAATGATCTTGAAAACCCAAAATGTTGTCTTAGTGCTATTATATCTGATGAATCAGAAGGTACCTTAGATCATCACAGATTTATGGCTTTGTGATTGTTGGCTTTTTCATAGCCATGTCCTCTACCACTCTTCATCAGAAGTTGATGGTTATATTTCTCTTCTATATCCATATTTTCACCTATGTTGTACTATTTTTAATCTCAGTGCTGAGTTACATTAGGTGACACTTATGATTCTAACTTCCCTGTTTTAAAATGTAGTTTTAGTATTACTTTTTACGATGTGGGTTTCTGTGAAAGAAACTTTCAAGTAGTAAACTATTTTTAACCACGATGAATTTTGAGGGCGAAATTCATTTTAAGGGGGGAAGAATGTAACACCCTGAGATTTTATGAGATATATTATTTTTAATTTCTTTGATGTATTCTATTATACAATACCACAAGATTATCTTGTACTATATGCAACACCGTATTAGCTTGCAGTATAAGCAACACTATTCCTGGCTTGTGTTACACACAATTTCAATTTTGTTTTGTGTAAATTATTCTGCGCAACATTATGTATAGATTTTGTTTAATTTATAAATGAAATAAGTTTTTATTATGTTATTGGCAACACCAAACAGAGTTTTCACTACATGAAGCCCTGACTTGGCTTGCATTACACGCAATCATGATTTTCTTTGATAGCGTGTGTAGTACGTAATACCATTTTTCACTAAACGAGATATTATTATAATATTATTATGAACTATCCGTTATGAATAGTAATACCCACTTATTGAAATATTATAAATTTTATCTTTCAAAATGGACTTCATTTTTGGATTTGGAATATCAAAATTAGCCAAGGGTGAATTTTTTGTATTTTTCTAAAAACTTTCAATTTTTGATGAATTGTGAAAACACTGGGTTACTATTTAAAAACTGACTTTTTATTTAAATAACTATTTATTTTATTTAGATTTATTTTAGGTAAATATTGATATATAATACCTATATAAGTTCAATATAATTCATTGAAGTCATTTTATAATAATTTTAGATATATAAAAATTTTATTGAACTTTTCACAGTCTTTTACCTACCTCCTAGGAGCTTTTTGCAAACTTACATAAAACATAATTTTACCTCTTCTGTGAGTGGAATTTTGAAAATCCGATAGACACAGTTAATATCAAGGAATAAAATGTGGTCCAATAAGATAAAAATAATTTTTGGTGAATAGTAACTTTTTACTTTTATTTACCACTATTAAAAGAAAATAGGGTAATTAAGCGTAAAAATGATATTATTGTTACCCTAACACATGTATGAATTCTATTAGATAAGTGTAATTAGACCAAAAACAACCCTAGGAATAAAATATTTCCCTTTATGTCCACTTGAATTATATTAGGACTTTTATTATTATTTTATTTAAAAAAGAGTTAAAATAGTCAAAATCAAAGTTTAATAAATAAAATATTTTTAATATAGGGTAATAGATAAGATAAATTCGACTATTAGTATTAATTATAAAGATAAAAATATTTCCTACCTAATGGTATTTTATTTATAATTTTTAGATATTAAATAATTTATGTTATTTAAGACACAATGGTGATGCAGTAATTACCGAAATAATGAAATATTAAAATAATTGATAGTATAAATACCCAAATAAATGTAATTTGAGACATTTTATGAATTACAATAATTTTATAGGTTAATAAGACTTTTTATTACTGATTTAATTAACTTTATTAGAACTAATCACGCTGTTATGATTTTCACAAAAATCAATTACCAAATAGCGTCAAAATTGACATAAAATAGTTTTTAAAACAAACATTATATTATTAATTGTTATTATAATCCAAAATAATTAAGGATCTTAAAATGACTTATATAAGGTTATATATATTAATAATGAACCTCTTGGGGTTCTTTTATCTTGTTATAGTATGTTTATTAACCATATAGTGTAAGAAAACAAGAAGACACGATAAAAGTTAAATTAGTTTACTTAGAGTTAAATCTAAAAGATAAGGTTAAAATAGTAACCCAAAACTGTATAAAACCAATTGGTTGAGAGGATTTAAAACCCTCCACTATTTAGATTATTAAAAAATCAATTTGGAGCTATTATAAACCGAATATGACTTTATTATAAAATAATATTTTATGTTTTTTCCAAGGTGCCCCTCTCCTCCCTTATAAAAAGGGCACCTCTTCCCTCTTCTCTCCCCACCCTTTTGAGCCTTGAAGCACGTCCAAACCCTGAAAATTACTCTTCTAAACCTCTCTAGTTACATCATAGAGGTTATGGTCTTCTCAAAAGACCAACTCTAGTTTCCTATGAAGAATATTAAAGGAGGTGCGTCGAGGAAGAGGTAATCTCTTCTACCAACTCTTTCAAGTTTCATTCTTCTTCTACTTCCTCTTCTTTAGTTGTCTCATATAAAGTAATAACATAAATATTACTTATATACTTATATGTTATTATAAATATTAAAAAAACCCTATTTCACCTTCTATCCATCCTACGGAAAACTAAATCACCGCGCGTGTGTACGTACGAAATACCGTCTCCACACCGTGGTGTAATTTGTTTTCAACCACCACCTTACTTGGATGGGTATAATGGTGTATATAATAAACAATATATGATTATTGTAAATTGATATTGATTTTGAAATATTATACATACACTTCAATACAATTCCATGATCATGATAATGATGTCATCACTCGTGCGTACGTATGGACTACCGTCTCCATGACGAGATGAGATTCATTCTCCATGTTAACCATTCTTGAATTATTATAAAGTATATATAATAAGTAATCATGAAATATATGACATAATAATGACACTGGAGTTATTTATATATATATATGTATGTCATCAACTTAATTTCAATCAATTCAATAAGGTAACAAAAACAGCATTCATGCATACGTGCGACATACCGTCTCCATGAACGGTGTATTTCATTCCATTTATCGATCTATCAGGTATATATGTATAGGATGAATATATATTATATATAAATCATGTTTTACTTTACTTAATTATCTAAATCAGGATATAAGTAATAATATCAAGAACAACAAGTCGAAACACGTAAATTAAATGAAATGACTTTACCTAAATCACCGCTTTTACATCGAATTTTCAAAAAGAACGGGTAATATAAAGTCATAAGAAAACCATATATGATATCATAACAATGTATATGATTCTATAATAAGTCAATGACCTTATTTAAATCATTATACAGGAGGTTCGGATACATACGAAGCATATCAGACATAAGGTAAGGGATAACTATTCCAATCTCGCTTTTATCCGAGATTGTTTATTCGTAAATATTTATTGGGTTATTGTTATCATCTATGTCCATGTTTTCTAAAAATGTTATCATGTATTTTTAATGCATTTTTTACCCTTTTTTGAATTTTACCACATGTTATGAAAGGAATCTTACTTTTGATTACCACATGAGGAACTTTTTGACTTTTCTGACAAAAGTACGGGGAGAATGTTATTTTTAACTTATACAGCGTGAAAATATTTTTACAGTTTCATAAAGCCTCATTTTAATGAACCTTCCTCTCTAGGATTACATGGTTATTTTTAACAAAACCCTTTTCTTTTAAAATTTCATGTCATTTTGTGAAAATAAAATGATTTTTAAGAATAAATGATATTTTCCTCAAGAATTTATTTCAAATGTTTTATCAAAACAATTTTCCATCAAAAATGACATTATTTAATATGTTTATGTTTCAAGTATAATGTCTACATTATTTACATGGTTTGATTATTCTTATGATGGAATGATATCCATTTTTTATATGGACTATGTTGTGATGGCATGATGTTTAAGAATCTCATTCTATTACATGGGTTATGCTAAGATGTATGATTTATGATTTTGTGGCACATGAAAGAATGATTTCATTATGAGATGGGTGGGACCTATATCTCCCTCCAATACATTGGGTAAAAATTTATATCTCACTAGATAAACATGGATATAATGGTAATTTAATCTAGTTCAGTAATATAGGACTGGAATGAGGAGAGAACTCAATTCAGAAAGGGACATTGTCCAGTAAGATGGTCTCGGCAGCAATACCTTGGCTACTATGGAAATCATATCATATGCTTAATGGTTTCCAAAATCACATGTTTTATTCCCATGGTATCTTATCATGATTTATTTTCTATTATGATATATGCCTTACGTACTTCCATGATTTATTCCTTTGCTCAATATTTTCATGTTTAGATTTTATGTTCATGTTTTTGCATTCAAATGTTTATGGATTGTATTATGTTCTCTATGTTTACCATTACTAAGAATTTGAGCCCACCCTTTTTATGTTTTCTTTTCCCCAGGATATAAAGAAAGGGTTTAGGTAAGAAAACCAAAAGGGGAAGATCTTTATGGGAGATGTTGAAGATATTTCACCATGATTAGAAGATTACTTTCTGAGTTTCGAAAGACACTAAACTAATATTATCTTTGGGCATCTGTTTTTGTCATGTATTAAGTATTCCACAAAAGTAATGTAATTTCAATGTAAGTAAAGCTTTGGGTCTCTACAACCACAGTACCATAGGTAAAATTATATACCCCATAAAAAATATTTTTTATAAATTCACATCATCTAAATCTCTAATATAAATTATGTTCTTCCTTAATCCTAGTATATATGACAATCCTTGCAACTACAGAGGGCCTATATTCCTTCTCTGAATGGAGACACCTCCCATTTATACAATATTGAGATCATTATCATATGAAACATGCACCCTATAAGAACATTAATATGTATAATTTTTCATACTCCCTCTCTTGTAAATTGAGTGAAATGAAGCTCTAGAATATGGCGCCCAAGACACATGTGAACTAAGACCACTTTGTAGAAGACCAATCATATCTTTCAATGTAGTATTTTCATATCCAATTATATAAGCACATATTACATATTTTAATCATTATTAATTACTATATGTAAGAACCCAGATCTTCGTGCAGGTATATTTTTCCTTTTTCTGGATTTTTTTGAGAAAAATGAATTTTCTGGAAATTTCAGAAGTACACACCGTGTACTTTCTGAGTACACGTCTTGTAATCTATTCTGGATCGAAGTCGTGTGCTGGCCGGGTTTAGTCCACACACACGGTGTGTAAGGCTGAGGTGGAGTCCGAATATTTTGGAGTATGAAAAAATTCGAAGTACACGCTGTGTACTAAAAAAGTACACGCCGTGTACTTTATTTTTTTTCATTAAAAGTACCGGGGTCGCGCCTAACACCCATATTCGTCTTATTCTTCAGTTTTCGACCATCTGAGAGCGACCATATGACCAGATCTTCGACGGAGTCTTACCTCGTCATCCGTTCTATGATTTGAGCAAGGTCAGTTGCGTTGGAATCACATCGGTGAGTTCTTCCTTCTGCTTGAGCCTTGATTCTTGATTCCTCCGTGTTTTTAAGTTATCGTGGGATGAAAATTTTGTGCGTTTTCTCAGATCTACATCGTTCTAAGGGGAATCTGTCATCGAGGTTCACATATATCGATCTCCTAGGTTCGAGGTTGGTGGTTTCGGCCTTTCTGTAGAAAGGCTTGGGTATTTTGTGCAATTTCCACCAATACCGCTGAACGGGGTATTACATGTTTCTTGTTTTTCCTTGTTTATTTCTGTCTTTTCTTGATTTCTTTAGTAGAGGTTATTGCTTGTGATTAGATTATTTTTTTGTGCTCAGATTTCTTTGCCATGCTTGTTCTGCTTGTTTGGTGTTTTGCTAGTTTCCATGCCTAGTCGTAGGATAGTGGAACTGTTATTTTATTATTGCTGCTGAGCCTTAGTTGATATCCAAGTAGTTCTTGAGGTTTAATTGGATGGTATACACGCGTTGAGCATGTTTAGTTACTCAGGACTATGAGAACCTAGAGTAGTAGACCAAAGGGAGAATTTACGGAAGGGCTTCTCCATAGTGTCTTTTAATCACGATGCGAGACCAAGTAGAGAATTGACGGAAGGGATTTTCCAGAGTGTCTTTTAATTACGACGTGGGCTATAGGGGGAATTGACGTTGAGGGCTTTCTCAGAGAGCCTTTAGAACGATAAGAGACTATAGGGGGAATTGACGGTGAGTGCTTCCCCAGAGAGTCTGCTTAATTATGTAGCTGAACCAGAGGGGTGAGACTGTGTGTGCCTCCCAGAGGGTTGCTAGTACATAGATGTTGAACCATAGGGGCTAGACTGTGAGAGCTACCCAGAGGTTTACCTATTTTCTCTTTTGTTGATGGCTGCTTACTTGTGTGCTATACTTGTTACAACTGTGGATTTTAGCTGTTTATGCTTTTCTGTCTACTACTTCTTGTTTTAGTACTGCCGTGTATTAATTGACTGTTAGGCCCAAATCTTTGGGTGATTGCCTACTGGGATTGTATCTCACACCTTGTATGGGCCATGCTTTTGGGCCCAAGAAGAATATGTTGCTGCAGGTATAGACAAGGGCAAGCTCCCTTATACTTTGGGATCTTGATTTCACCAGGAGATGGGGAACATGGGATCGAGCTGTGGCTCGCGATGCTGAGGAGATTATTTTGTTTTTTTGTACTTGGTTTCAGTTGTATTTCAGCACGTTGTTGTGTTTTCTATTTTCCTAAGATAATTGAACCTGCTGCATCATTTTCATCATAGTTATATCTCTACATTGCTTCCTCTGTTTGGTTTCTGTTGTTATGCATGTTGTTTACTGCTTCCGCTGTTTATTGTTGTTTCTTACCTTGTATACCATACCGAATGAGGGCATAGTTTCCCCACTGACTCACCAAGGCCCTCGCTACTAGTCGGTAGCCTCTGGCGTTGGGGGAAATGCGTTTGAGGTCATGTGGTGAACTGGGTACGGGGCACCAGTGGACGGGCTCCAGACTCGAGTCATTACAAAGTGGTATCAGAGGAGGAACCCATCCTTAAGTGTGCGGTGCACTGACTGAGATGAGATGTAGGGCCCACAACGAGGACGTTGTGCTCTAAAGGGGGGAGGATTATAACATCCCCAAAGGATAAAGGGTTAAATGACTAAATGATATGAATCATGTCAACAAGATGCACCTTTTTTTCAGGTGTCTACCTGATTAGAACTCCACAGTTAAGCGTGCTTGGCTTGGAGTAGTGATCAGGATGAGTGACCTCCTGGGAAGTTTTCAATGGTGTGTGTGAGTAAGGAAAAAGCACACTGGAAAGGATATGTGTTGGCCTGTGGGGACTGTCATTAGTCAGATGACCCGTTTAGGCATGTGGGTGGACCTTGGGGCAGGCCCCACGTGTCTGCAGGGCAACTGGTGGTACCTGGTGGGCCAGGACCCGATGACCATGTTAAGGCGGGGTGGTTGTGCTATCACTAGGACCCAGTTGTCACATTTGGTATCAGAGGTGGTACCCAGCCTTAAGTGCTTGGTGCACTGCCTGGGTTGAGATGTAGGGCCCACAACGAGGACGTTGAGCTCTAAGGGGGGGGGGGGGGGGGGTGATTGTAACACCCCCAGATGTTAAAGGGTCAAATGAGTAAATGATATGACTCAAGTCAACAAGGTGCATCTTCCTTTTCGGGAGCCTGTCTGATTAGAATTCCACAGTTAAGCATGCTTGTCTTGGAGTAGTGATCAGGATGGGTGACCTTCTGGTATGTTTCCCAGGGTGCATGTGAGTGAGGACAAAGCACACTGTAAAGGACATATATTGGCTTGTGGGGACAGTCATTAGTTAGATGACCCGTTCAGACATGTGGGTGGACCCTGGGGTGGGCCCCACGTGTCTGCGGGGCAACTAGTGGTACCTAGGGGGCAAGAACCCAACGGCTATGTTAAGGCGGTGTGTTTGTGCATCTGCATGGTGTTCCGCGCTCTATTGTTTTAGATAGAGATGCGAGCTTTACCTCTTGGTTCTGGAAGGGACTTTAGAAGGCCTTGGGTACACAAGTAATTTTGAGTATAGTATACCATCCCCAGACTGATGGTCAGTCCGAGCGCATGATCTAGGTGCTTGAGGATATGCTCCGAGCATGCATCCTTGACTTTGGCGGTTCTTGGGAGAAGTATATTCCCCTAGTAGAGTTCGCCTACAACAACAGTTTTCAAGCGACCATTGAGATGGAACCATACGAGGCTTTGTACGGTAGGCCATGCCGATCAACATTATGCTGGCTGGAGGTAGGATTGGCAGTTTTGCTGGGACCTCATCTTGTTTAGAAGACTTCGGAGCAGATAGAGCTGATTTGGAAGAGGATGGATACAACATAGTCTCGACAGAAGTCTTATGCTGATCAGCAGAGACGACCTCTGGAGTTCGAGGTCGGTGATCAGGTTTTCCTACATGTTGCACTGAGGTTGGGACATAAAAGGATTCGGAGATAGGGTAAGATTTCACATGGGTATGTCGGTCTGTTTGAGGTCTTGGAGAGATTGGGTTAGGTCGCCTATCGGTTGCAGCTACCTCAAAGTTATCGGACCATGCACGACGTCTTCTATGTCTCTCAACTCCGACGTTACTTTTCAAACCCTTCTCATGTCTTCCAGCCCGAGGAAGTCGAGCTTGAAGCGGATGTGTCGTTCAAGGAGCATCGTATCCGGATTGTCGATCGTAGTACGAAGGTTCTCTGCGGGCGGTCTGTTCCTCTGGTATGAGTGCTATGGTAGCACAGGCGAGTACAGGACGAGACCTGGGAGAGGGAGGCTGATGTATAATCACAGTGGCCAGATCTGTTCGGGGAGTCTTCTTCTCCACCTTGATAGGGAAATTTGGGAATGAATTTCTTTAAGGGGGGAAGTTTGTAAGAACCCGGATCTTTGTGCTTGTACGTTTTTCATTTTTCTGTGATTTTTTGAGAAAAAGGAATTTTCTGGAAATTTCAGAAGTTCACGCCATGTACTTTCTGAGTACACGCAGTGTACTTTGTTCCGGCTCGAAGCCATATGCTAACCGGGTTTGGGCCACACACACGGTGTGTAAGGATGAGGTGGAGACCGGTTATTTCTGAGTACGAAAAAATTTGAAGTATACGCCATGTACTCAAAAAGTACATGCAGTGTACTTTTTTTTCATTAAACAGACCGGGGTCGCACCTAACCCCCATATTCATCTTCTTCTTCAATTTTCGACCGTCTGAGAGAGACCGTACGACCAGATCTTCGACAGAGTCCTACCTCGCCGTCTGTTCTCCGATTCAAGCGCGGTCAGTTGCGTTGGAATTGCAGCGCTGAGTTCTTCCTTCTAATTGAGACTTGTTTCTTGATTCCACTTTTTTTATGTTATCATGGGATGAAATTTTTGTATGTTTTCTCATATCTACGTCGTTCTAAGGGGAATATGTCATCGAGGTTCACATATATCGATCTCCTATGATCGAGGTAAGTGGTTTGTGCCTTTCTGTAGAAAGTATTTGAGTATTTTGTGCAATTTTCACCAACACCCTTAAATGGGGTATTTCGTGTTTCCTGTTTGCCTTGTTTCCTGCCTACTTTGCTTGATTCCTTTATTAGAGGTTATTGCTTGTGATTAGAGAATTTTGTTTGTGCTAAGATTTATTTTCCATGATTGTTATGCCCATTTGTCATTTTTCTAGTTTCCATGCCTAGTCCTAGGATAGTGTAACTGTTGTTTTATTATTGCTGCTAAGCCTTAGTTGATAGCACAGTAGTTCTTGAGGTTTACTTGGACTGTATACACGCGCTGAGCATGTTTAGTTACTCAGGACTATGAGAACCTAGAGTAGTAGACCAAAGGGAGAATTGATGGAAGGGCTTCTCCAGAGTGTCTTTTAATCACGATGCGAGACCAAGTGGAAAATTGACGGAAGGGCTTCTCTAGAGTGTCTTTTAATTACGACGCGGTCTATAGGGGGAATTGACGATGAGTGCTTCCCCATAGAGCCTTTAGGACGATACGAGACAATCGGGGGAATTGACGGTGAGTGCTTCCCCAGAGAGTCTGCTTAATTACGTAGCTGAACCAGAGGGGTGAGACTATGTCTGCCTCCCAGAGGGTTGCTAATACTTTGAGGTAGGACAATAGTTGATAGACTGTGAGAGCTACCCAGAGGGTTACCTATTTTCTCTTTTGTTTCTGGCTACTTACTTGTGTGCTATATTTGTTAGAACTGTGGATTGTAGCTGTTTGTGTTTTTCTGTCTACTGCTTTTTGTTTTAGTACTTCCATGTATTCATTGACTGTTAGGCACAAATCTTTGGGTGATTTCTTACTCGGATTGTATCTCACACCCTATTTGGGTCATGATTTTGGGCCCAAGCAGACTATGTTGCTACATGTACATACAAGGGAAAGTTCCCTTCTACTTCAGGATCTTGATTGCACCAGGAGATAGGGAGCATGGGACAGAGCTGTGGCTCGCGATGCAGAGGAGATTATTTTGTTTTTCTTTTGCACTTGGTTTCAGTTGTATTTCAGTAAATTGTTATGTTTGCAGTTTTCCTTAGATACTTGTACCTGCTGCATCATTTTCATCATAGTTATATCTCTACATTGCTTCCGCTGTTTGGTTTCTGTTATAATGCATGTTGTTTACTGCTTCTTCTATTTATTGAAGTTTCTTACCTTTTATACCTTACTGAATGAGGGCATAGTTTCCCCACCAACTCACCAAGGCCCTCGCTACTAGTTGGCAGCCTCTGGAGTTCGGGGAAACGCGGTTGTGGTCATGTGGCGAATCGGGTATGGGGCACCAGTGGAGGGGCTCCGAACTCGGGTCGTTACACTATATTTATTCAGGTGACATGTATTCCCATAACTCCAACAAATGCCACCACCTTCTACCAAAATACTCTTTCTCCAACTTCATATTCCTTTAACATTCTTATATATTTTCCATGTTGTTGAATGTACACTACCTTGCACACTATAAGAATTTCTAGTGGATGAATCTATCGCCTTGAAATGAATTTACTCATTCAGAATAAGATTAATAAAATACATAAATTAAAATATTATATTACCATAAATATTTCTCATCACAGGAACCATGAAAACCAAAGACTCTCAGACTAAAAAAAGTAGATGTAGAACCATCTCTAGAATACTGAAGTTCACAATCACCAATTCTAACTAACAGGAAAATATTTTTTAATTGTTGATTTGATTAGTTGTCTACTTACCATCTAACATCCTCATGTGGAACAGACTCTTCATGTGGACCATTTTCTTCATTGTTGATAACTTATCATAAATATCAAGGAGAGTATTAATATGTTTTTATGCAGTATCCACCTCCCAAATGATATAATCCAAATTCTAGTCTACAGCCATCCAGATCACGTTGATTGATTTCTTATCCTCCTTTTCCCATTCTTCCTTCTTCATCACATCTATCTTTGTATCCATCAATATAAGATCAAGATCCATATTTAGTACACAATCCATTACCTAAATCTTCTAATAACAGAAACCATTCTTATAAACTTTTCCACTCGATCCTTATCCACCTCTAATTCCATTAGTTATTATGGTAGTGAAGTAATAGTAATTTTTGAAAACCATAAAGGGATTTAGAACTACTTATAAGAATTATCATATAAGGATGAGGGAAGAATAATGCTTCTAAAATGATTTTTGAATCATCTTCACAAAGGTTTAGTCATCTGAATCTCTACAACTGAAAATTTGATTATATTTATTAGGTTTGATGAAAATTCTGATAAAACCATTAGAATTTATGACCCCAAAACAAAAAAGGTGGAAACTAAAGAAATAGAATGAACTCGTGAAATAAATATACCAAAACATGGAAGACTATATCTTCCATGTAAATTTACTAATTGAAAAAATCATGTATGAACTTTTGAAATACAATGATTGAAATAAATAATGAAAAAAATAACAACATAAGTATATATGTGGTTCTGAAATGAGTCTTAATCCACTTGGGGAACATTTTAATCACAATTATTAAATACTGGGAACATTATTACAATTCACAAGGGTATCAAACAGATATTACACCCGACATGTTATAGTAGAATCTATCCTTCACAACCGATCACCACCATATTTTGATCTTCATGGGGGGAATGAGTCCACCTCAGTATAATCTTCATGGGTATCCCCCCATGTGGACAAAGACTTCTCCTTCCATAACCTCCACTTCTAGTATTCTGTGAATTCCTCTAAAACTCTCATGATCTTACCCTTATGTATTATCCTTTTAAAACAACCCAACTAGGAAAAGACTCTTACGCAAGTCCTTTGGACCCATACTCCCCACCACATCCTATAAATGGGTATGATCTAGTCACATATTTTCAAATTCCATAAACTAACATGTAAACTTTAGACTTCATGAATTAGGTTGTTGTGTAATGATCCAAAAGGGTACATCTGGGAACATCGCCCAATAAGTTATTCCACATGGTAAGGTGTAAAAAACAACACATGTCTCATATATTACCAAATAATGGACAGAGTTCAAAGTGGAAGGAAAATATTAAACCATGACATATACAACATCAAGACCAAGGGGCTAAACCACAATGTAAAACAAGACAATCCAAAGTATACGATTCATGTTACCATTCCACACCACCAAATTGTCCCACTATAAATGGGATGAAAACCAAGAAAATTTGATGAATGACATGATTCCATACCCATTACCTGTGTCCAAGAAAACCACATGTACAAAAAAAACAAAGAAAAATGTAGGGTATGAACACAATTCATAGTTAGATTTCACTAAAGAATATATAAAAAGTATAATACCCATGAAAATGTTATATTTTCCTTAAAACAAAGCTAGTTTATAAATAATTTTCTAAAGCTAAACATTTTGTAAAAAATAATGTAGTTTTTCATAAAATTCTTTCCTATTTACATATACATAGAATATAAAATTTACAGGTGATAAAGCATGTAATAATAAGAATACCCATCCATGCACACATTATAAGAAATGAAATTGAGAAATCGACCATGAAATATTTCATCACATGCAAAACCAAGTATAAATAATTGAGAACAACATTGGGTATCTAACCAATAAAAATTTTACTTAGACATAAAATATAGCACTAAACCAAGAATCATGTGAATCTGACCAATGTAATGACATATCTAAAATTTTGACAATATCAACCCTCTATTGGTATAACAAAAACTAAGAGTGGAAAGCCCATTTCTAGATGCACCCAAGGTTCCCATTGTGACTTTCTTTTCAGAACAATTTGTAAACAATTATAAAATTTTATAAAAACATTTTCATGGTGAATCCATACTTATTCCATGCTAGAAAACACATTTTTGAATCAATAAAACCTTAAAGGAATTTCATCAATGTACTGTGTTTCCAAAAACCATTTTAAAGAAAACCACCTTCAAAAACATGTAAATATTTACATAAAACATCTTTGATATTAGGTAAATTCATTTAATAAAACAAACAAATATAATTTACAATAACGTAAAGTAATTCATAAGTTATAACCTTTTTAAAAATAATCTGACCTTAATAATTGAGATAAAACACGAATAATTGACCTCCCAAACCTCATAGTTGAATCCAATAAAAATGGGTCTTCAAGGACCATAAAAATATATCGTGGGAAACTATGGTTCAAGAAATAAAATTTGATGAATAAATAGTTTAGATGGAATTTTTATACCTTATCTAGAAAATATAAGATCACATCACAGAACCCCCATCCAGACCACTATCATTAGGTTTTTACCTAATAACATACTGTCACACATTATGTTAAACCATAATCACAGTTGGTCAAAATGGCCTCCAAAAACCATGACAAAGACATCCCCAAATTCCTATTATCCTTGAATAAGACCATAGCACAATCCATACACCATGCCACATCTTCGAAAAGAAAAGAAAAACAGCCAATCTCACCCCAATGAAACTCCATGTTTTAGTATATACCTACATGCTACATATCACAACCAAATAAAAGGCTTATACCACTTCCCCCTGTAGCATGATGCATCTTGGTCAAAATTGGTAGTGGCACCAACATTCCGCCTCTAGGACCCCATGATGAAGCAATCTTTTCGATACCAAAACCAGTATATCTATGGGTCAACCACTCCCATCCATTACAAAAAATCCTATATAATTCCAAGATAACTATATATCCCATCCAAAATCCCTATAACTCTAAGAAAAACTCATGAACATTTAATATTACAGTGTACAGAAACCCATAGGGCATCACAATTCTCCCCACCAAACAAGATTTACATCCCTATAAATAACTCATGATTTTGGACTTGAAAAAATATAAGGCTACTTCTTCCGCACCAATGATTCTTTTTTTAAAATATCATGGTTATCTCATCAGCACTTCTATAGTACATAGACCAATGTAATAATTTTACCGCATAATACCTTATCCTAGCGATCCATAATCTGAATCAGTTTCTCAACTATGGTGGTGATAAGATCAATATATAAATTTACCCATGAAATATAAGGGGAAGGTTCAATATGATACCTCCTCAATTGGGAAACATGAAACATTTCATTTATCAATATCAAATGATATGGTAAGTATAACTGATATCCCACCTTTCCAATTAATTCAATGATCTCAAAGGGGCCAACAAACCTTTGTGACAACTTACCTTACTTACCTAACTGAGGTGTCCTCAGTGTATTTAAACTCAAAGAAAGGCATGATCCCCAACATAATACTCATGTGGAAAATGAATATTGTCAATGTATGATTTATGATGACTTTTTTTCTGAACAAATCTCTCCCAAATCAACTGAACCATTTCTGTTCTCTCCTGAATAAGGCTCTATCCAACCAAGGACTGATACCCCAAATCTAACCAACATAAGGGAGATCTACGTGGATACCATACAATAATTTATTGGTCACCATATTAATAAAATAATAATAAATATTATTATAGAAAAATATGACATGAGGTACATTCTTTTCCCTAGAACCATCAAAATCAAGAACGAAGGCCCTGAGCATGTCCTCAAGAACATGAATAGAATTCCTTGTCTACACATCTATTTATAGATGGTATGTCATTCTTAATTTGAATTGGGGACCCATAACATCTTTAAAAACATTCCAAAACCTATATGTAAATCATGGGCTTATATTAGAAATAATCCTAAAGGGAACCACATGAAGCTGCACAACCTCTCAAACATCCAATTACCTAATCTACTCCAACTTCACCTTATTTTTGAGGTGTAATAACTATGATAATTTAATAATCCATTCAATGATCACCCAAATTTCATCCTTACCACTAGGGGTATGTGTTAAACTAACAATAAAGTCCATGTAAATATCATCCCACTTCCATTCTAGAATGGGTAAGGGATACAATAAACCAACATGAGGGTTCTGCCTTAATTCTCTATTAATTAAGGAACCATGATATGAAATATGTAGTAGAACACCTCATACCCAACCACTAATTGTTATATATCATTTTCGGAAAGATATTTGTTTCCCTTGGTTGAATAGACCAACAGGATCGATGTCCACTATCCATCAACCCTTGATTATGTGAAATTAGAATGACCAACCTTATTTAGAAATGCAATGCCCATGTTGGAGACCAAGAATAATCACCTAAGGTCTCCCCACCATTTTGGATTTTACTAAATCACTAGAAATATTTATTATTACCTGTGTGAGATGAACCCTCTCATAAAATGATGATTCAACCTCTATAGAATATAAGAACCCATTCCCACCAGCACCTTCCTCTCCAAAACTCATCTTAGTAAACAAACTCATCGAATACCATTCATCCACTGATTTCCTCAACATTTGAATTTTTAATTTCCCACTCGAATAATTAGAGACCACATTCCCTTTACAAGGAGTTTAATTAATATCAAAATTAAATGTCTTAATATACTCATCCCATTATCTGTATGACAATTTTAAATCCCTCTTTGTAAAAATATACTTCAATCTATTATGATCATAATATACAAAAACATAAATATATTGTTATCATAATATACCATAAACTTCTCCCCAAAGATATAGTGATTCCACATTTGTAGTTCATGAATAACCATTCAAAACTCTAGATCAATTGTAGTGTAGTTATCCTTATGAGGGAATAAATATTAATATCCATATGCAATCGCATGCTTCCCTTGAATCAACAGACACCACAAACCCATATTTGATGCATTATAGAAAACATCATAACCTGAACCTGGAATGGGGAGAATTAAAATGTTATCTGAATTCAACATTGACATACGATTCAAAAAGGATCTATGAAATATTTTATTCCATTCAATCTTAACACCTTTAAATTGAAAATCTGTCATTGGTGATTCAATCTTGGAAATGAATTGAACAAGACACACATAGTAACTAGAAAAACCTAAGAATCTACATATCTAAAACACATTTCATGGATTCTCCTAGTACAATACCACCATTATATTTTAAGGAACTACTAAGATTTTGGTCTCATATATAATATTCTCTAGAAACATTAATTCATGGATCCATAAGTCACACATTAAAATCTTAAAATATTACAAATGTTCATTAAGGATTATATAGATAATATCAAAATGATCTGGGTTATCTTCATCTATCCTTGGGTTTACACGAATACCCTCCACAAACATTACTATAATTGAGTCAAAAAACTGATGAAAGATATCGTTTATTGGTACCATTAATACCATAAGAGCGTTTGTGATACCAAATAGAATAATTAGAAACTCAAAACACTCATAACATCTCTTAAACATTGTATTAGGTATATCCTTTTCTCATACAGTAAACCAGTGGTACACTGGATGATGGTCATTCACTGAAATTCAACGATCCCCTCTGAGTTGATAAAAAAGATCATCAATTCATGGCAGAGTATTCTAATTCTTAATGGTCAACTAATTTAACTTTTTACAATAAATAAAATTTATGAGGATTATATATTCTTTCTTGGAAAATATAATAGGTGAATCCCAAAGTTACATGCTAAAACATATAAATTCGATTGGCCTAAAGTTCTTCATGTTCTACCTTAAGTTTGTATAACATTTCAGCTTCCATAGTATAAGGTGGAATGGAAATGGGAATCATACCAGGGTGTTGGTCAATAGAAATCTCGAACTCTATCTATATTGGTAACCTATAAAATTTATCCACAAAGACCAAAAGTTATGAATTCACCAATTCTTGGAGTGGACTACTCAAACAAGATTCAATAGCATCATGGAACATCTCCAATAACTAGCATGTGATCACTCCAACATAAGGAATAATAGCCCCTTCCCTCTCAGATCTACAATTACACTCACCTGGAAAGACATGAGCGACTCCATCGAGAGATAAAAACTAAAATCTACTACAATAAAAGTATATATGGTCCTTAAAACTAATCATCTATTCCAGGACAATATCCAGGTCGAATATTTCAACATCAAGAACCATAAAATCTCAGACCACTTCATTGTCGACTATTGACACACCACAGGTGGGATATTTGAAACCTTATTCAGACCTCATTCCTAATGAAATAGAAATATCAATCAAGAATGAAATATGTTCTATACAAAATAAAAAAATTTCAATAAATGTTGGTGTTATAAAATAATGTGCAGTACTAGTGTTAGACATAACTAGTACCATGGATGGTGAAATAAACATCATACCTATAATAGTAGCTATCCCTACATCAGAATCCTTTGATGCATACTATAATACATAGATACATCCATTCCCAGCTCCTCCCTAAGATTTAATATCCACATAAACTCCCCTTGGACTATAGGTAAGACACACCACCCTTGGAAGCGTCAATTTAAACTTATGAACCCTCGGTAAGAGTGGATCCATCCTTAATTCCTTGTTACATCTTTCTACAAAAATTCCTGAGTTGTCAAAGTAGTCCACAATGATAAAATTTTCTCGGTGCTTCAGAGATACTTCAAACCCACACTTCTATATTTGGTTCTAAGCATGCATACATTTTAAATACATCACATGAATTTAAAGAAACTACCAAGACCAAAAGTTCATTGTCTTTGGTAACTAGGTACATTTACAATTAAATAGTTCAAAACACATTTCCTCCATGGGGATTCTCCACACATGTAATTCCATTATACATATCCCAGTCATCATAATTCTATGGGAAATGATTAAATGTAATAAACTGGTGATATATAAATCCTATCAAGAGATAACCAATGAATACATATCATAAAATAAAATCATGGGTAAGACATGATGCGTTAACAAGGATACATGTACTTGTGTCAGTTTTTAAAGTTAAGACACACCATTTTATAGGTTTTAATATGCATAAACATTTAAATGTTTAATTAATATATGTGTAATGTACATATCTACTTATCATGTATGAGTAATATTACAAGTCAGTACTCTACGTGCATTGAAGAAAAACATGTGACCAAAAATCCATGTAATTCATGTAATCATCCATGATTTACATGTTGTGAAAGTATGTGATAAGTCATGTCTACCATAAGTCACAAAATTAACACATTATATGAGTATAATACATTTTGGTTTGATTTGGACGAGTATTCACCATGTTTCCTCAAAGGTACATTAATTAAGAAGTGAATTTTAAATTAATTTGTTTAATTTGTTTAAACATACAATGGATGAGAATCTCAAATAAATCCCAACAAGGATTAAGATAAAACGATTGATTAATTAAATATAATAATTAATCGATTCGAGCGAGATTTATCTTAATTGATAAGGATTATGAATTGAATATTAGTTTTATTAAATGATTAATTCATTTCATGCATGTGGATGATCATGAGTTAAATTTAATATTTTGTATGTTATTGGTTTCATTTAATTTATTATTAAATTAAAATATTGGAATTCATGCATTCTCTCTATTCATTATGTATGATCTGTGTGCCCATGGTTTATTTTTTGAAAAACCCTTTTCCCACTCACCAACAAGTGAGTAAAATGTATATGTAATAGATGAATATCCCAAGCTAGTGGATGTGGTTCAATTTTAGAGTCGATGTGAACCAATTCAAGGAGATAGAAATCTGGATAGGTGGAAAGTTGTAAACACAAACCTCAATTTGTTCATGGTGTTCCTCCCCTAGGTCAACCGTAAGTTTATCAAACTCTAGAAAAATATACCATCAGTATAATCTCTTGATAATAACATTTATTATATTTTTTCTAGTTTCATGGTTATTTCATTTTGGATTTCTTGTCGTGATCACATACTTAATGAATTAATTAACATGAAATATTAAACTAAAATTAACCATCTTATGAATAAATATTATCTAACACGTGGTTAATCACTTATGTAATCCCTCTTAATATTAACAAGCATATAATAAAGATAATTATCTGCAATTTATGCATAAAATAATAAAATCCATCAATAAAATATTAAGTCGATATATCTTTTCATTACAACGGTTAGAATCGAACCGTAGTTCAAAGTTCTTGACCAGCTAATGCTGGATTTCTTTAAATTATCCGGGAATTTAACATGATGTTTTTGGTTGAATTAACTTAGATTAAATCAAGGGTTGACTTCTAAAGATGGACTTGGTGTAACTGAGAGTCAATGGTTGATGAAATCCAATTAAAGGGTTTCAGTATTGGGGAGTCCACTCAATAGATCAAGGAACTATGAGTTACTATAGTTGACATTTGGAATTTCAATCTAAAACAATTCAATTTTCTTGAAAAACAAAATTTGGGGTAATGAGAAAGGGAATACAAATCCTTGGAACTAGAATATCCAATAAAAAATATATTCTGAAGCCAACAGTGAAGGATATTAGGTTTCGATAAAATAGTGGGAGACTAATATATTTAATATTTTTTTATTTGTTAAAATTTTATTAGATAATGTATCAAAATTATGATTATATTATTTTCTAGAAACAAAAATAAAATGAAATCAAATATGAAATTTCAATCCATACATGATAAGGAAAACCTTCTCACCAGCACAAATTTCTAAACATGGAAAAGGTTCCTACGTGTCACCCATCATCATAATATGAAGTTGTATATGCTGGAAAAACCGTTACCAGTTGTGCCTAGAAATGAGGTAAGTGATAATGAGATATCTCTCTATGAGAAACATCAAAATGATGTTAGAGATTTTTAATACTTCATACTATCATCCATGTCAAATGAGATTCTAAGTCAAAATGAGGATATGGATTCCTATAGCCTAATGTCTCACCTTTAGGATCTCTATCAAGAGAAGGTGAGGAAAGGTAGGTATGAGATCTCTAATGATTTGTTCATAACTAATCATGGAGATTCTACACTACTTGGGACACATGTTGTCAAGATTATCAGCTACATTGAATGAATGGACATCCTGGGGATTAAATTCCTAGATGATTTGCGTACATATCTCATTGTTTCATCACTTCTTAAGACTATATCCAACTTTTTGTAAGTACAGTATGAGAAATCGTGAGAAGAGTCTTCGATAACTTATTACATTAATTATCCAAGTTGATAAGGTCATGGGGAATGAGAAACCAGCAGTCCTTATGCTGAATAATAAAAGAAAGGACAAGGTAATGTCCCCAAAAACTTATAAACAGTGTAACCCTTCTAAGTACCATCCTACCAAGAAAAATATCCAGAGGCATGGTAAGGAATAAGAGGTAGTATGTTTCATATGTGTAAAGTCATGCCACTGGAAGAAGGACCACACCTAGAAGCACAAGGAAGGTAAATATGTGTTCAATATCAAGTTTAATTTATCAGTATCTACAAATTGCATTTTAGATATATCATGTGGGGCTCACATCCATATCCAAATGTAGGAACCAAGTAGATTCTGAAAGATTAAAATAGAAGAGTTGGATTTGAGAGATACCAACAGAGTGAGGATGGCTACCCTTTCTATTCCAAACTGCCACCTCTCATTTCCAATGAGAATGATTTTGGTTTTAAAATATTTTTATTATGCATCTATAGTTACCAAGAACATAATTTCAATATCATTCCTCGATATATATGGGTTTATTATCAAATTTGGAAATAAAATTTGTTTCTATTTTAAGGAGAACATATATTATGTTATGGTACATTTAAATAATGGTCTTTATGTATTAAATTAAAAAAAATTGTTGGAAATTGATAAATAATCATGTTTGCATGACTCATATAACACCTAGATATGTCATCACCATCTTGGTCATATAAGCAAGAAGCATTTGAAAATGCTCTATCAAGATAGAGATTTAGACTCTTATTATCTAAAACCACTTTATAGATTTCATACTTGTTTACAAGGAAAAATGACCAAACCACCATTTGGTGGGCAAGGTGAAAGGTCCACAAAGCCTCTAGGATTGGTGCACACTAATGTGTTTAGTCCTTTTCTAGTAGAAGCTAGTGGTGGAATATCATACTTCAAAACTTTTACTGATGAATTTAGTATATATGGATATATTTACATAATGAGGAATATGTTTGAGTCCTTTAATAAATTCATGGAATTCATGAATGAAGTAGATAACCATATTTATATCAATAAAAAGAAGCTTCGCTCAGATTGAGGTGGTGAATATCTTAACCAAGAGTTCATCAACTTTCTATAGATGTTTGGGATTTTATCTAAACTCACACCACCTTACCCACCACTGTGGAGGAGTTCTATTTGAAGGAGTAACATTAGCTTTTAGACATGGTACAACCGATGATGATTCATTTAGATATTTCATTATATTTTTAGGGATATGCATTACAATCTGTGGCATACACATTAATCCATGTACCAACTAAAAAAAATAAGATTACCTTCATGTTATAGAGTGGAAAGTACCCCATTTTATCGCATAAATGTGTATGGGGATAATAGGTATTTGTTAAGGCCTTCTTGGGAAACAAACTAGCACCATGGGGTAGGAGGTGTATCTTTATAGGGTGTCCCAAGGAAAAAAAATCGATACTACCAATACAATCCCTTGGAAAAGAAAGTGATCGTCACTCAAAAATCTGTATTTCTTGAGAGGGATCACATCCTCAAAAAGGATAGTGGGATTAAAATTGACTTTGATGAAGTTGATGCTCAATATACACAAGAGTTCTTACAAGAAGTGGTTCCATAGATCCCCATGTAAGAAGTAGTTCCTGAAACATAAGAACTACATAAGAGTGTAAGAGAGGTAATAGAATCATATAGATGTGGTTTTAAATTTAATGAATATGGTGATTCATTATTGGTTAAAAAGGATGAAAATCTCTCTTAAAAATAGGTAGTAGAGAGATGAGAAAATGCCAGATGGAAAGAATCCATGACTTCTGAATTGGATTCCATGTATTAGGTAAAAGTTTTGGTTCTTTTCAATGCACCGATTGTTGTAAAGTCTTTTGATTGAAAATGGGTATTCAAGAGGAAACTATACATTGCAGGTAATGTAATGAATTGTAAATAAATTACAGTGGATAATGGTTTTAAATAGAAACAAGAAATTGATTATGATGAAACATTTTAAAAAATTTCCATGTTTAAATCCATCAGAAATCAACTTACTATAGTATCTTACCATAGCAATGAAATTTGGAAGATGGATGTCAAAAGTATATTCCTTAATTGGAACCTTTAAGAAGATGTCCGTAGGACACAACTGAAAGATTTTGTGACTATAGATGATGCCAAATAGATTTTTAATTTTCTGAGATCTTTTTATGGATTGAAGAAACCATCTAGGCCATGGAAAATTCAATTTTATGAATCAATAAATTAATTTTATTTCATTAAGAATGATTGCGTTCCATGTTTATTAAATAAGTTTAGTGGAAATGCGGTCATTACCCTAGTATTATATGTTGACGACATATTACATATTGGAAACAACATACCGGTCATACAGTCTGTTAAGGATTGGTTGAACAAGTGCTTATCCATGAAGTAATTAGTTTAACCAGCCTATATTTTAGAGATCAAGATAATTCATGATAGATCTAAGAGGCTACTTGGACTAAATCAAAGTATATATATTGACCAGATACAAATGTGATTTAGCATGGAACAATCCAAGAGTGGATTGGTTCTAGTGTCCCATGGTTTACATATTTCTATGAAAACATGTCCTTAGCCCCCAAAAGATAAGATATAATGAGTAAGATCCCATACTCTTTAGTGATAGGATCCATCATGTATGCCATGTTATATACTATAATTGATATTTCCTATGCATTGAGTGTGGTAGGAAGATATCAAGAATTTCCAAGAGAACAACATTGGACAATTGTTAAGGCTATCCTTAAGTGTCTAAGAATAACTAAGGATATGATCTTAGTTTTTGGAGATTATGAGGAGATGGTTATTCATGGTTATATTAATGGTGGTTTTCAACAATATCATCTTGATCTTAATTCAAAATAAGTATATGTTTTATGCCTTAATGAAGGATATGTGAGCTGGAAGAGATCAAAGTAGCCATTTGTCACTAATTCTACAGTGGAGACCAAGTATATAGAGGCTTTTGATGCAACCCAAAAATCCCTTTGGATTTGGAACATTTTCTAGGAGCATGATGTGGTACCTAATGGTAAATATCCTATCACATTGTATTGTGATAATACTATAGTTGTTTCTCTAGATTAAGATTAATGGTCACACCAATGGACAAAGTACATACCCCAAAAGTATCACCTCTTGAGGAATTTTTATCGAAGGTGTGAAGTTTTAGTGTGATGAATACCCATGGAAGAGAATGTGTTAGACCACTTGACTAAAGGCCTATCTCAATAGAAGCATGAATAGAATGTGAGAGCTAGCAGACTGAAGGTTAGTAGAAGTTGGCTCTAATGCAAGTGGGGGACTATTGGAGCTGGTGCCCTAGAACCAACTACTATGCAATTCATGATAAACTTGTATTATGTTTTTTGAATATTAACAAATTACATATCAAATCAGGATTATTCTTCTGTATCACATAGTATGTGATAATCCCCTAAAAATATTTTTCATACTAAAAGGTCATAGTAGTTCCACATTACAATGAGAACTCGAAGGTGCTACGAAACTATTATTGAATATATATTATATAGCCAGATGAGGACATTTTAGGGACACAAATGATATGTTCTATATGGGGTTGAGACCCATAGGACACTAAGGAAAATTCTCATGGGGAACCCCTTGGTAATATCTAGTAGGATATTATGAGAACGAGACCTGCTAGTAGGAAATCCACATTTATACGTGTCATTATATGTTCCTATCTATAGACGACTGTATTGGTCCTTGGACATTAAGATTATTATTAATTAGTATTATGATTCATTCAAATAAATGTGTTGATGAAAACTATGATGACATATATTTTCAACAAGGTGGGATATATTGGTTGTGTCACAAGTAATATTACATTAATGAGTAATGTTAAAAGGGATTTGTCCCTTCCATTCTTTTAGAAAAGTTAATATCTAAGGATCTTCGATGGAAATGATATAAACTAAAAAAATCAATGGTCATGTTGATCTATACAAATGTTTTATTTCTGGAAAGTCAATGAAAGATATATCGAGCATATATGATGATCGTACTAGCCTGCAACTTGCTTGATCTGAGATATTGTGATAAAGGAATTATATTAAACAGTAAGAATTCATATGTGGTAACTAGTCATTGCAACATTAAAATATTTATCTATGGCTGCCTTGGCATGTTTCTAGATTCTAACCTTTTTCATTAGGCTACTTCACCTAATACCCTTGAGAAAGAGGCCTAGAGGGTCATAGACTATGTGTATCCATAATTTCAATTAAATAATATAATATTATTTATTATTTAATAGGTTGAATAAATATTATTCTCGAATGTGGTTTAATTATTATTCATGTATTATTGATCATATTTATTCTACCTCTACTTATTTGAGAGAATATATTATGAGAATAATATTTAATAATTATTTATTTTTTCTATTTAGTTAATTTAGTATTTATTTATTTATTGATTATTTATATAGTGATATTTATTTATTTAACTAATAACTATTATTCCGGGTATGATAAATTTTTTGGAGGAATGGTAGCCCATGTTTAATGGTTTGATGAGAAATAATAATATTGAATATTAATTAATTTTATAATATTTAATTATAATTTTCATGTTACGTGCATGTTGAGAAATATCATTATTATTATTATTTGACATGATGTTTTTCTAGGATTAAATAAAATAATCAAGAGAAATTTTAAAATTATTTTATTTTAATCCTAGAAATATAAATACACATATATATTATTTTCTCAATAGCTAATTCAATTTTTCACAACAATATTATAGAATCCTATCAGGCCTTGAAATATCCATTCTCTAAGAACGATTCCAAGAACGGAAAGTAATCCTCCTCCACCAGATCATGTAGAACACTGTGGAAGTGATTCCAGAGGTGATCAAGGAAGACGGACCAAGCATAAGGATCTTCGGTGTTAGCACACAGAGACACCTTTGGTGAAATCTAGATATTCTTGTAACATGTGTGGATAACCAATAAAAGAAATCTACTCTTGGTTTCCACAACGCAATGACGGTCCACCACAAATTTTTCAACAGATTCATCAACAAAGAAATAATTTCTTAGTGGTAATTCTTTATCCTATCAATCAAATTATAAACAATATAGGTTGATATCCTCTCTATTGTTCTGGAATGATTACCCCTATCTAATATCATTAAATCATTCTGTAGATTATAGCGTTAACCATTATAGATCTCGGATGGGTCATCAATCATGATAAAAAGAAAAGTTGGGAACCACACTTCCCACACTTCCGCTATGCCCAGAACCTACAAAACAATTTTCTTAGGAATAATAAGATTATCACATTGAAAAAGGAAGTAATAAAATTGAGTTAATGATAATAATAAGTAGATAAGGATACATTCATTGAATATCGACATCAATTGAATATAAATATAAATCAATATATTTTAATCTTTTATTATGGGGCATAATGTGCATGTGAATTATCCAAAAAAATCCCCCAAGAGTCTCAAACTAGGTGCGCATCAAGGGCACAATCACTATGCACCAAAATGATGGCTGAGATATACCTCACTGACTCTTTTTGTTTTTTTAATCACTAGATCAATCTGATCCAAAACCAAGTCCACTTGTAGTATCCAAATAGTCATGTCATTACTAGAAATACCATACACACTTTTCATTAACAAATTTATGATGGTTTTATGGCCATGGGAAACCATGATCATTAAAATTAATTATAAAGGTAGTATAATGAGAGGAAATGGTGATATGTCATTGATAAAATAGTAATTAAATTATAATAATGACATATAATAATATTTTATATTGAAATAAGGAGGAATTTAAAATTTCATGCAAAGGTAGTCATAAAAGATGGGTGAGGAACCCTAATTTCACTAGAGTAGCGACTTAGGAATATGATATAATGTTAGGAAAATTAAGTCTCCCCTTAAAAAATAATCATATTCATAGTAATAGAGTTATTTAAAATCATTTAAAAACATAATTAATTCTTAATTAATGTCTTATTCAAAATAAGAACTTGAATCGAATGAAGTGGAAAAAAGTATCCCTTGCCTTGGGAGGATACTTTTAAAATCTATAGAGGGAGACCTTAGAACCTTGGAACCACCTTGGATGGTATATTGAGAGAGGTATTGATAGAAAAGAAATTATAAAAATCTTTGGTGAGGAAAGTGAGGAGGTAATGGTGGTATTTATACATGAGGATCAGTGTTTGAAAGGGTTAAAATAAATGTTATTTTATTATATAAGTCAACCACTTGTGGGTTAAATCAATTAAAAACAATATACTATTTTTTTAATGAGTGTTATAGAGTTTCTTATGTTAAAATATCCCTAATTAAAATCTTACCATCCATACAACATAATTAATGCACATAATTCAGAAATTAATTTTTCCCTTAAAATTCCAATTTTTGGTTCCAAAATGTAACATATAAATTTTTTCATTAAATTTTTTATTTTTTATTTTTTATTTTTAATTATTAAAATATATTTTTATTAAATTAAATTTTCTCTAAATATTAGTCATGCAGACATAATAATGATGTCAAAAAATCACAAATATTTATAAGGTAGCAATTTTTACTTTTCACCAAAAAATAAAACGTGTCATAAAAATCACAAAAAAATCACCCAAAGATAATTTTGATGATCTTAGTCCAAAAATGATGTTTATTTTATAAAAATAATTATCTATATAGGATAATTTAAAAATTTACATAAATATCCTTATATATTTAAATTTATCAATTTCATTGAAAAATATTCATCCGGGCCATTATAAAAATTATTTAGGACTTAGTTAAAATATATTATAATTTTTCAATGAATTTAGAATATTATTTCATGAAAATATATTTTTTTCAAAACCTATATATTTATCATAAAATAAACTTTTAATAGAATACTTTTATAGTCTCTAAAAAAATAATACAATTTTGATAATATTATTAAATAATCCCATTACTCTTCCTAATTGTTGTTTTCCTTGACGTGTAAAGATATTATGAAATGAAAAAGTATTTATATATTATCATAATAATAAATTCTCTATAAAATAAGAGTTCTATTGATAATATAAAGGAACTTATTGGGAATTACATTCTTCCCCACATAATGAAATTGTGTCTTTAGAATTTTACTCATTGAGTAAAAACTAGTAAATCATAATGTTCTCTTAAATTTTATCTATACAAAGGAATTTTTTTGAACAAATAGGATATTTTATTCCTATTTTGTCATACTATTTATACTTTACCAAGTACTCTAGGGAAATTTTTTATATATCTAAGTCTCTATCCCCAAATATTTTAAATCCAACTTCCCAAAAATAACCAAACTAAGGTCTGATACCAAATGAGACGCACCAAACCAGCACATCCAGATCTAGTTCTAAAATAAGATTATTTATCCATTATTTGTGTTGGATTTGAGATGAGGGAGATCCAATGGTCATGGAAAACCTTCCTAATCACGGTAATCCCATATTTACCTTAGTCTGGTAATTTTGGGTTTCACTAAATCAATTTTATATTGTTACCAAATTTTATCTTGATTCCCATAAATTTGAATATGGTCATTCCAACTTTTATAGTTTTTATTTTCAAAATTTTAAATTTACATTCATATTCAAAAACCAATGGTCATAATAAAAGTAAAAGAAATGGATTGTAAATTGATTGAAGAATTACATAGAACCATATACATGAATAAAGAAAAAGAAATCAATCCAACATAACCATACCCCTTCAATTAACTAACCATATCACAAGTCGAGTTTACCCCTCATCCTAGTGATTAGATAATAATATAGAAGGAATAAAGACAAAGAAAGCATAATGAAAACGAAGATGAAACTAGGGAGGACCCTACACATCACAACTTCTTGCTCCAAGCTTTAGTGTCCAGGATATTTTTCATAGTAGCATCCTGGACCTCTATTTATAGAGTCTATATGGTCTCATGTAAAATTTAATTTCACTAAATATTGGTCATAAGTGGTCATGGGTGGGTACCAGGTCTTAAAAATGTTCAAAAATTGAGGATACCTGGAATCTAGAAATTTTTATCCCATCTCGACCTTTTACATGTCGTGTAGTGATTACACCCCCTATAAATATTGAACCATGTGTACTATATTAATGAAATGAAATATTTCATGGAATCATCACTATTTTAAAATAATGAAACATATGTTTCATATTGTGAAACATATCAATTTCTCTTCTGGTCACATTCCTCTACATCGTGACTTTTGTTTATTTCTAGACATTCACCAGTACATGGTGTGTAACGATTACAAAATGTGTAATTTCATTTTTATGATTTAGGAGACTTTTTTCCCTTAGTTATTTAGTTATGTTCCTTGGAAGTTCCCCATGACCATAACTTTTTTTCATAAGACCTTCATTTAAAGGATTCACCCCCCACAAACACACCTGAATTCATACTTGATCTCAATGATGGAATCTCAACATACTGCAACAGACGCTTACTCTAACATGATTTAAATTAAATGTAAAAAACAATTGATCAAATTTAAAATAATACTGTTAAGAATATCATGTTGAAAATATGTTAACAAGGCATTTAATTTTCATCTTTCAAAATATATATGTATTTTCATTCATCCATTTTCATTTTTAAATTAATTATTAATATTCATACCCTTTTTAATTTACCTCATAGAAATTTTTTCTGTCATCATCATGGTATGAATGAATATATTGATTCCCATACCTCATGAGATGTCACTAACCATAGGCTTTCACGGAATATAGCAACTCCATTGCGTAAATAAAAAATCACAATTAATCATAAGGGCTTCACCATTTCAGATCCAATGACTCTGAGTCTTAAAGAAGGTATGAAAATTATATAAATAAAGTAAGACTCCAAAATGAGTTTTTTCTATATTTTACATTACATTATAATCATGAAATAATCTCAATAAAAATCTCACTTCATAGATGTCATTTTTCACTCCCCCTAAAAAGCTCAATGTGGGCTCGTGATACATGTAATTGCAAGGAATGAATGAAACTCTCTTTATTTTTCATTTTTTTCTATTTTTTTATTTTTATTTTTTGAAATTTGTGGTGAAGAAAAATATCACATCCATAACCTAACAACATTCTCTTAAAATATCATCAATTTGGAAAATAGTGATTTTTGATCCTCCTAAGTTACAATCATTTTTTTATTTTTTTAAGATGTTTGTTATCAAGAGAGGTGAGTAATGAATAAAAATGAAAAATACATGGCCCATCCCTAAATAAAAACAGTTAATCACCCAAAAAAATAATCTGGATAAATTATATGTTGTTATAACGTAGGAAATTCCTCCCGCATATTTAGTCTATTGAATATCGTGAAAATTATTTAGAGGGTGGTATGAATGGATAAAATAGTATTGTAACTCAGTTCATTTCCCAACAAGGATGTTCATGGATTCTACAGGTTTAAAAAGGACTAATGAAAGGTGGTCTTTGGGATAAGGGCTAAAAAATATGTTTCAATCATATTAAAATTAATTTTTTAATTCATATATTTGATAAGATGCAATAAATTTTCTAGAACACATCATTCCTAAGTTTCAAAAGAAATATACTATAGAAAGAATACAAGATATTTTCTTAGAGTATATCTTAGGGATGATATGAATGTTTTGGAAAACTGATCATGGAAAAGAATATTAATAATTAAATAAATTAATGAAAATATCATGAATTTATAGCATGGTCATATCTCAGAAAAATTTATTTTACAATGATTTACATACTCCTCATACCATGATTTTTCAAATCCTAATCTATAGTCTTATCCATACTAATTCTTTTCACCATTTTCTCATTCAAATTTATTAAAAATGAAATATAAATTCATGTCATGGTAATTATCATTGTTAGTTTATGTCTCCTAGTTTGTTTGATTAAATAATTAATCAAATACAGGGAATGAAATCAGATGTTAATAATTCTAGTTAAATGTGAGAAAAATTATGAACTGAAACACTTAATCCATATTTTAGTGTTTCTTTGAAGTTGGTTGTACATATTTTTCCTTTAAAAATTCATGACGTGTACATTTCTTTGGATGTGTAATTGTACTGTATGCTCCTCTTGTGTTTACCACTTCTTGCTTTTGGCTCGGGTCTTGATGGTCATGAAAATCAAAAGTAAATAGGTTAAAATACATGCCATTATCAATGAATATTGAAATATTTTACGTGAGATCATGTACACCTAAAAACCAAATAAAGAAAAATAAAAAATGAAAACCTAGTTTCCTCTTAAAAGTGAATTTGTTTAGAAAAATTGGCTAAAATTTACCTCTTATAGATTTAGATCACCTGAAAAATGATATGAAATTTTGTACCTTTTAGGGGTCTATAAATGGTCTCAGCTATGTTTTGTCCATGTAGGCTGGTCCCAATTATTCCACTATAAATATCTTAATACTTCATAGTGGTAGTATTTTCTTAATCATTATGAGCCTAATATACCATTTCTTTCTTAATCCCGATGAACTAAATATAAGTTCATGTACTATCAATACCTATTTACCATTCTCAAATGTAGTAGAGTAGGCTTCTCCTTTGGTGTCAGTGATATTAGTCCACATATTATCTTAATTATTTAGTTAAACATCCAATTTCACAATAGTATATTACTCATTTATGTCATTACCTTCAATGAAACCCACAATTTAGTTGTATTATATTCTCCAAACTCATTTAATCTTGTACATCACAGTTCTACATTTACCAGTTGAAATTGAAACTTACTTGGTCATAACCAACTCATAGAAAAATTTCTCTTCTTTGGAAATCAATCATTTCAAACTCAATGGATAAAAATAGTCTCCCTAGAATGAGTAAATTTTTATCCTCTTCTATATCCAGCACTAATAATTCAATGTTAATGATAAACTTATCAATTTTTATTAGGATAACCTTGAAAAATTCTTATTGTTACATCACTATTAATTTATCCAACTGCAGTGAAGCTCTTCTGGGAATAATTTCTTCTAGTTGCAAACTATTTAAAATCATGTAGGACATGATATAGAAACTCACACCATGTAACCAATACATTTTCCACATTTTATGGATCTGATAAATAGGGAAATTGAAATGATGTCTGGATCACGTTTCATCATAGGCACATCCCTTAATTCAACTATTGAACATTATCATGTGAGTGGAATAGTGCCCATTTCTTCAAGCTTCATCTTATTGGTTACTATCTATTTTATGAAATTTTTTATAGGTCTACATGTTGGAGAGATCCTATGAAATAATTAATATTATTTTGAAATTTTTTAAAGTGTTTCAAAATTTTTTTTCCTCATTAATCTTCACTTGTGATATTTATTCTATAAAATGTTTTCTCACTTTTTACTATTGTGGTTCTTCTGCAGCTTCCTCATTTATTTTTTCCTTACTATTCTCAATTTCTTTTTCACATTATTTCACTAGTTGTTCTTAATTACATCCTATAAATTCTATACCACTTATTTTTGTTTTATTCTTACTTATAAGTTGTAAAGATTTTAAATAGTTATGTTGGCTTACTTTAGGGCATATTGGTAGTTCTCATATGGGTCTCTCTAAGATCTAATTGGCTATTTGGATAACATTATGCTCCATATTCAAAATTGGGCATTTTGGTTCATTGATTATTCTTTTATTCGCTTGAGTAAAACCCCAGTTCTTGTCATGAATAAATTCGATTCTCTTCCAAAGGCTGGACCTAGATCCTCAGTGTGGTTTCATGGGGTGATTTTTTTTGGTACCCTTGTGACCATGGTGGAAATCGTTTCCCATTTTGAGGCTACCAACCCTAAAATCTACTACAGTGACTCTATTCAGCATAATTTATATCTTTTATATACACAACCTGGGATTTTTTCTACTATCCCATCAGGATTTTCATCTTCTTGGTTAATAATTCTAATCATGCCACTATCAAGTCATTATTTTTTATTGTGTGTACCCGTTTTCATTTTATTCCTTGTCCTTACCATTAGAAACTATTTCTCTTCATTTCATTCATTAAGTTGTAGATCACTTTATGTGACTTCTTCATCAGGGATCCTCTATATTCAGTGTCTAGAATCGACCTATTTTTCTATGACAAAACATTATAAAAAGTTTTTATTGGCATTTATAGAACTATATCATGATGGGGGAATTTTCTAATAATATATTTATATCATTCCCATGGAAAATATAGAAATTCATATTAAAATTGAACTTTTTTACAATATTTACTCGTATGTCCATTGATTTTAAAGGATGGAAGAATTGGGTGAGAATGTTTCATGTGAGATCATCCCATGTAGTGCGGGAAAGTGATGGCAGGACATGGATCCAATCAAAATCACACTCATGTAATGAAATTACAAAAAGAAAGAGTTTTATTGAATTTCATGAAACATTTCGGACTTGGAATGTGTCACAGAACTTTAAAAGGATTACTAAATGTGTGTTTGGATCTTCATGAAGAAGCCTAGTGAATTGAATGTGGTTTGTGATCATCTAGATGATTTTTGATTTAATCTCAATACTGGTCTGCATCCAAAGTAGGTTCTAGGATTCTTAATTTCAATCATGTGTTTGATGGATGCAAATAGACTGTGAACTACAATTTCCCCAGATATCTTTTATGAAATCCACTGGTAGCTAGAAGTTTCTTTGGTCCAGCCATGATTGTATCTTGCTAGCTCTTCTTTAATATTTTATCCACTACAACATTGAATACAAAAACCACTTTTCATTTTTCAAATGTGTTGTGGTCATGAATTTAAAAATTAAAAACTATAATCTATATAATGAATACACCCAGTGTAAATAGTGAAACTTGAATACATAAATAAAATTTAAATTAAAAGAAACCTAAAAACTAACTTGTTACTTTCCCAAGAAATGGAACTAGTTTTGATAGGATTAAATGGAATCATAATTTTCCTACAGGTCTAAACAAAATACAAAATTTATAAAAATTTAAACTTTTCATCTCAATTAATTAAAATGTAGTATTAGGCATGTTTGAGGTCAAACCCATAGAAATGGTGAATTAGTTTATTTACGTTATCAAAATTTTTCATTTTATTGAAATGAAGAAAGTGGTGAGGAATGAGATTGGTGTTTTTCTAAAATTCGGTATGAAGAAGAATAAAGATGAAGTAGATTGATTATTTGGTTTGGAATCATATTAGAAAGGCATGTATGGATTTTTTATTTTGAGGGTTCTTGTGAAATTTAATTTTTAGAAAATAATTTTATTAATCTAGGATTGGTTTTAGAGTGAAGATGAGGGAGATCCAATGATCATGGCATCCCCTCCTAAACATGGTAATCCCTTATTTCTCCTGGTTTGAAAATTTAGGGTTTCACTGAATCATGTTTGTTTCAATACCATATTTAATCCTGATTCCCCTAAATTTCACAATGTTTAGGCCTCCATTTAGGGTTTTTTTGTTGTGAAATTTTAATGTTCCTTTCAAACTCAAATACCAATTTTTGTGATAAAAGTAAAATAAAGGGATAATAAATTGATTAAAGAATTATGAGAAACAGATACATGAATAGAGAAAATGAAATAAATACAATAGAACCTCCCCCCTTCTATTAAATAACCCTAAATCATGGTGGATTTACTCATTCATCCAAGAGATTATATAATAATAGATAAGGAATAAATAAAAATAAATCATAATGAAAATAGAGATGAAACATGGGAGGACCCTTCACAACGTAGCATCTCATCCCAAGATTTGGACTTCAGGGTCTCATTCATAGTGGTGGACTAGACCTTTATTTATAGAGTCTATATAGGCTTGAGAAGCATTAAATTCCATTAAGGATATGTCAAAAAGTGTTCATTGGTGGGTCATCGTTCAAAAAACATGTCAAAATTTGAAGATACATCGAGTACTGACATTTTTATCCACTATTGACTTTTTACATATCATGTAGTGATTACACCATGTGTAAATCTTACACCATATGTGTCATATTAATGACATGCATCATTTTTGGGAATCATAACTTGTGTCATGAAGTCACACATATGTGTCATGCTGTGACGCATATCAACTTCTTTGAGGATTCCTTCCTCCGCATCATGAACTATAGTACATCAATGACTTTCACTGGTACACTATACAATGGGTATTTTAATTTTTCTTTTCTCAGAGCCTCATTTCCAATCAGTTCTTAAGCTATGTTCCTTGGATTTTCTCCATGATCATCAAATTTTGTAAAGACATTCATTTTATGGAATTATTTGTTGTTTGATATCCTTTTACTAAATTTCCAAAACCTATTTCATCATCAAAAATATAAAAAACACTAGGGATATATGAATTAATTAATAATTAAATCATCTATATCACTACATTTTAATATCAAAAATATATATAATAAATGTACTTATCAGTAGTTGTAAAATAGGGGCGAGGAACCATTATTTTGGGAGAGTAACGACTTAGGAAAAATTTATAATGAGAGAGAAACGAACTATCTCATTAACAAGGAGTCAAATTAAGTATAATGAAGGTATTTAAAATCACTTGATAACATAATAAATTAAGAACCAAAGGCCAAGTCAAAAGAAGAACATGAATTGAAAGAACTGGAGGAAATGATTCTCTACCTTGGAAGGATGATTATTAAAGCTATATAAGGACTCATTAGAACCTTTGAACCACCTTTTAGGTAATATTGAGAAGGATATTAAGAGAGAAATCATGATCAGAATCTTTTGTGTGGAATGTGATGATGGAATGGGGGATACTTAGACATGAGTAGGGGTGGTTTAAAGAGTTAAAGTATAGGTTAATTAAGTATATAATCAAACCAATTCTGGATGAAATAAGTTCCAACCATTTTTTTTGGATTCATAATTAGTTGGAGAGATTTTTTGTACATTCAAATGAACCCTAATTCAAAACAAACCTTCTATCCAACCCAATTAATGTGAAAAATCCAAAAAATAATTTTTATCTTAAAATTAAAATTCTAAGTTAAATAATGTAAGGTGTAAATTTATGTACTAAAATTAATATTTGTAAATACATTTTTATAATTATTAAATTTTATTTTTATTAAATAAAATGATTTAAAATTTTTTATTTATGATGACATAATATTGAGGTCATAAAATTGTAGTGCTTTATAAAATATCTATTTTTACTTTTTCACCAAAACATTAAATTTGTCATAAAATTCCCAAAGGAATCACACTAAGATAATTTTTAGGATCTATTTCCAAAAATTTAGTTTATTTTATCAAAATAATTATTTTAATTTTATAATTTTTAATTTTAAATAAATATCCTTATTTATTGAAATTTAGAAATTCAATTGAAAAATAAACTTTTTGCAAATTATAAATTTTTTTTAATACTTTATTAAAAAAATTTATAATTTTAAAAATTGTTTTATATTATTATTTTGGGAAGATAAATTTAATTGGAAGCTTATAAATTTATCATAAAATATTTTTTAAATATAATATTCTTATAGTATCCAAACAAAATAAAACAATTTTTATTATATAAGTAAATAATCTATTTATTGTGCTTGGTAATAGTTATACATGATATGTAAAGTAATTATGAAATGTAAAAGTATTTATATGTGCTCATAATAAAAAATTAATTATAAAATATTATTTCTGTTAATAACATAATTGAATTTTTAGGGTGTTATAACTTCCATATAGTTATGCATGATATCACTAGTCATTTCACACTAATAGAAGACAACCTGATATTTTCCTAATGAAGCACCAAAAAATTCTCCCAAATAAAATTGAGCACCCATACATTTTCATTTCTATCTAGATGAAAAACCATGTCTAATAGCTACACCAATCGAAGCTGCACCGAAACTAGTTCTCTTATCTATGTATGCCTCATTCATAGTCGCTTTTTCAACTGCCTCCCCAAAGGTTAGAAGGAATAAGACAATAAACATCAACTGAATATCAACCCTCAGACCCATCTCAAAATATTGAGGTTTAACGTAATAATTTATAAGAAGCTCGTATGCTAGGTTCACTAACATAGGGAAACATGTAGAATAATCCACAACTATAAACTCACCTCTATCTAAGGTTAGAAATACCCAAGTATTTTCCACATATAATGATTCAAGATAAAACTACCGATTTATGGTTTTCGTGAAAGAAGACTGGGTAAAATTCTCATGCAACATAGCCTGCATGATGGAGTCCCACCATCTCCTACCCATTCCTTCAAGAATATATGTCGAAGAACCCACCATAAAGTCCTAAAATGTTTGTAGAAAAAATATATCCTTTCGATCCATTCAAGAAATTCCTCAGATTCCAAGAGTCCTTTATAACAATATAAGATGGGTGGATTCTAATTAGTGAATTAAAATCCACGATCCACCATTCAGCCCTGTTATCCAATAACCACCTATCCTAGAGTCTGAATAGTGTGTATTACAACATCCACTAAAGAAGGGTCCACTGGAGGATTTGTCTGCAGATTGTTTCCGACCGTTTCTTCACTCAGAATCTGAAGTGTTCTTCTAGGAGGCATTGTCTAATTAATACAAAATAATAACAAATAATCAGAAGAGAAAATTATCATATCATAAGACCAACTTCCAAAATACATATTAATGCCTTCAAATATCATGAATTTAAAACAATCATGTATTCTATAAATGAAAAACAAATCAGAAAAATGAATATGTCTATCCAAATAAATCACAAATCCATTTTATATGAATAACCTTAACAACCAATCTAAATCTGGGAAAAAATCCTTGACCACCCATGGTAACTTGAGTTCATACAGTGAAGTGATCTAGTTAGGCACCCTCCCACACATACTAAAGGAATTTTGATACTCCTACCTCATGTATACCAAGGACATACAACTAACCCCAAGTAGTGTCATAACACTTTAGGCTGGGTAAACCCCAGTTATACCATTTTTTTAAATTACCAACACAGTTCAACTAGTCATGTCAGCCATGTAGGTCTTTCACATGGTGAGGTGAAAATAAACAACACAACTCTCATGTATAGCTGAAGAACAAATAGATTTCAAAAAAGAATAAAAATATGTGACCATAAGACATAAAATTTCATGACCAATAAGCTAAACCAGAATATAAAACTAGAAATTTAAAATGATAAGCCCAATTTTACCTTCCATTGCCACTAAACTCTCTAACTATGAAGGTGAAAACAACCAAGAGATGTTGGATAACTATATGACGCCCCTCCCTTTACCTAAGTCCTATAAAACAACAACTAAAAATTCCCAAAGCAAAAAAGTATGGTGTAAGACTAATTCCTTGAAATATTTTCTTATAGAAACTATAAAAAATCTAATACCATGAAAATGTTATCTCTCTCTTTAAAACAAGAAAAAATTATAAAGAATATCCAAAAGATATCCTTTATGTAAAGCATCCTTCGGTTTTTCATAAAATCCATTCATATTTCTAGAGACATGGAATATGATAGGTATATGTGAGAAAGCATATAATTATATAATGAACAATCCATGGATGTTCCATATGATAAAAAAGTTATCAAGAAATACTAAAATATACCATCATGTGTAAAACCAAGAATAAATCAAAATGCACAAAATTTAGGCTCTAACACATGAAAATATGTACTCATATATGAAATAAGTCAATAATTCATGAATCCTGTGAATCAAAAAAAAATATTGATTCCTAACACTAAGTCTCTCGATATCGAATCTCTAGTTGTATAGAAAAGTCTATGAGTGAAAAGTCCATTTCCCGATACACCCATGGTTCCCAATGTTCAATACTTGTCAGTATCATTTCAAAACTATATTGAAAATTTACAAAAACATTTTCATAGTGAAATTTTATGGGTTCCATGATTGAAAATCCATTTCAGAATCAAATTCACCTTGAGGGAATTTCATCAACCAATATTTTTTTCAAAGTTATTTTTAAATAAAACATCTTTAAAAACATTTTCCTCTTTACAAAACACACCATTGATATCAAATACATCCATTTAATAAAACAAAGCAATGGAATTTATATTAAATTTATGTAATTCATTATTTAGAACCTTTTTATAGAGACACCTATCTCTAAAATAGAGGGAAAATACAAAGAATTGATCTCACAAGGCCTTGAGTTGAATATGATAAAAAAGGGGCCTAAAGGCCTTAGAAACCCTCTCTTAGGTGCTTAAGGATTGAAAGAGAAAATTCGAAGAATAACTAATTAGGAGGGAAGTTGGGTTTTGTACACAATCTGCAAAATTTAAGACCATAATGCATAACCCTCATCCATGCTGCAATCATCAGTTTTTTACCTAAGATTACGACACATCCAATTACTCTACCCTGCAATAATCCATGATCAAACTGGACTCTAGAAACTATGGTCCAAAACACACCCAAAGACTATTCTTCCATTATAATTCCATAGTGAAAACCATGAACCATGCCATAGCTATAAAAAAAATTGAGAACCACCAAAATCACCCTATTGGAACACCATAAAAAAACACTTAATTACACAACATATAGCTCAAAAAAAGGCCTATACTGCATCCCCTTCACCTTGGGGTGGCCTGGAAAAAAATGGGAGTGGCACCAACATTCCACCTCTTGTAAACCATGTCACAACTGTCTTTACCATGCCATAGAAAGAATCTCCACCACATTTCAACTCTAGTCCTAGGTGTACACTACAAGAGAAAAATATTTTACCAGCACTAGAAAAATCCATCATCAGTGCTAAAAAGCATTTTTGATCTAAGAGTCATTAAAATGGGCGCCTTTTATTAGTTCTAGAAAAGCATTCATAAAGGGGGACTTTATATGTTCTAAAAGTAATTGATAAATGTGGGACTTTATCAACACTATTCAATCATAGTTGAGGGTGCCCGTTTATCAGTGCTACATCTAGCATTGATAAATGTGCTACTATAATGTCCTATTAAAATTTCAACACACTATAGTTCTAGATACTATCCCAAAATACAAACAATAGTAACAAATTAAGGATATATAAAATTAATATTTTAATTGAAATAAAAATTAAAAAAATACAAAATAACTATATTATAGACATTTCAAACATATTTAGTTCAATTAAATTAGCCAGTATAATTTATGACAAACATTTAAAAACATCAATGGTTTCACTATCTTTGGCACATGACCCCCTCTTGAAAAGCACGATCATGGTATCAGTTTCCAAACAAACCACACCAACTCAAGTAATGAAGTCTAACAATATAATATAACAATTAATATGTTAGTGATATTATAAATAAATAAATTATTCATAAATGTGATACGATAAATTAAAAAAATGTCAATTTTAAACTGATAACACACTCTTTATATCATTCCAGTCACATTGTGTGTCAGATTTTGGTGCGGCTGATTCCTACACGTCAAAAATGATATATGGACAATTTTCCTCAAGTATAAAAAAATCTAAAAGTGTTTTATCACTTTTGATTATATCAATTGTGTTTTTTTAATAAAATTTAATTTTAAACTATAAACATGATCTTTGAGTCATACCGCACACATACTGTATTAATTTGTGGTGATAATGAATCCTAAAAATAAAAAATGTCTTGTGAATATTTTTCATATACTATAAATAATATACAATCATTTTTTCTTAGTTCTCATTTACTGACACATGTTTTAAACTAAAATTTCTATATTAGACTAATAAAAAACACTTTGAGTAATACTAGTCACACCATGCATCTGATTGAGGTGATGATGATTCTTAATTGTCAAAAATGTATTATGGTTATTTTTAGAGTGTATCATGATAAAAAAATGTGTCTGTTCAACATTGATTATTTCACTTTTCTTTCTTACTAAAATGTCAATTTTAAATAAAAAAATACTTGGAATCATACCTATCACATTGTGTGTTGGATTGAGGTGAATCAAATTATTACAAATTAAAAATTAGTTATGTATATTTTTAATAAATGATTTTACTCAATTTTTATCATTTATGTTTTATTTATATAATTTCATTTTAGACAGAAAACATGCATTATGAGTCATACCAGTCACATCATGTGTTTGTTTGATATGATACTAATTCCTACACATCATAAATGACTTATGAATTATTCTTCCAAAATTATTTGGGCAATCTGAGTATAGTTTCTTAGTTTTAAATGAGTGACACACATTTTGAATTGAATTTTAAATTTTAAACTGATAACCACCACTTTTAGTGATATAAATAATATTATGTATCAGATTGAGGTTCAGTTGATTCCTATACATCAAAAATTACTAATGGAATTTTTTTCTGAAATATCAAAATGATCCAAATGTTTTTCTTGGATTTGAGTATGTGAAATTTGTTTTCAACTAAGATGTCAATTTTAAACTTAAAACACGCCCTTTGAGTCGTACCAGTCATGCTGCGTGTAAAAGAGAGGTGTGGATAATTCCGACACATAAAAAATTACTTATGGATGATTCTATTAATGTATAAAATAATATGAATGTATTTTCTCAGTTTTTAGTATTTCACTATTCCTTTTTACAAAAATAAAAATTTTAAATAACCACACACACTTTGAATATTATCGATCAAACAATGTATAAAACTGAGGTACGAATGAATCTTACATGTCACTGATTATTTATAGATCGTGTTCCTAAATTATAAAAAAATGAAATTTTTTTTCTTTGTTTTGAGTTTTTCACCTGTGTTTTCAACTAAATCGTCATTTTAAATTGAAAACACACACTTTGAGTCATATCAGTAACATCAGGTTTTGGTTTAATGTGATAATGATTCATATATGTCACAAATTAATTATGAATCATTTTCTAATTGTATAAATACAATACAAGTGTGTTTTATCATATTTTAGTGAGTGACAGTGTTTTTGAATTAAAATGTCAATTTTAACAGATAACTGACACTTTTAGTTATACTAGGCACACTGTGTATCAGACTGAGGTTTGATGGATTACGACACATTAAAAATGACTTATGGATCATTTTAATAATGTATTGAAAAAATTTGAATTCATTTTCTCATTTTTGAGTATGTGACACGTGTTTTCAACTGAAATTCTAATTCTAAGTTGAATGTATGAACTTTGAGTCATACTGGACACACCATGTATCGGGTTGTGGTGAGGCTTATTCCTAAATATAAAAAATCACTTAAGGATCATTTTACTAATGTATCAAAATAATCCTAATATGTTTTCTCATGTTTGAGTATGCCACTAATCTTTTTTTTCTAAAATGTAAATTTTAAATAAAAAGACAATTTTGGAGTCATATTGGTCAAAATATACATTGGATTGAAGTGTGACTAATTCCTACACACAAAAATGACTTATGGATCATTTTCCTAAAGTATAAAAACAATCCAAAATCGATTTCTCATTTTTCAGTATGTAACTCTTGTTTTTTACTAATATGGCATTTCAAACTAAAAACAGGAACTTTAAGTTATACCAGTCACATCATGTGTTGGTTTGATGTGAGAATAATTACAACATGTCACAAACGACCTATAAATCATTTTATTAAATTATAAAAAAAATATGAGAATGTTTTCTTGTTTTTTGGTGAGTGAAACATGTTTTGAACTAAATAATTAATTTTAAACAAATAATTGATTCTTTGAGTCATACTGAGCACACCATGCATTGTATTACAGTATGTATGATTCTTATATGTCAAAAATGACTTAAGTATAATTTTTATAAATTATAAAAATATTATGATTGTGTTTTATTGTTTTTGAGTATGTCACTTTTATTTTGTACTAAAATGTCAATTTTAAATAAAAAGACACATGTAAAGTCATACTGGACAAACTGAGCATCAGATTAAGGTGAAGAAAATTACTACACATCAAAAATGACAAATAGATCATTTTAATACAGTATGAAAATAATAAAAATGTTTTTTATCGATTTTATTAATCCAGTAGTCTTTTTTTAATTAAATGTACTTCTAAACAGAGAACATGCACTTTCAATCATATCAATCACATCGAGTGTCAATTTGATGTGAGACTAATTTCTACACATCACAAATGTATTATGAATCATTTGAATAAATTTTCAAGACAATTTGAGTTGTTTTATTAGTTTTTAGTGAGTGACACATGTTTTGATCTAAATTTTACCTTTTAAACAGATAACATGCACGTTGAGTCGTACTGGGAACAATATGTATCAGACTGAAGTTTCACTGATTCCTACACCTCAAAAATGACATATAGATCATTTTGCTAAAGTATCAAAATAATAAAAACGTTTTTCCCTCTATTTTCAGTAAATCAATTTTTTTTTACATTAATACCTATTTTAAATAAAATACACACACTTTGAGTTATACCAGTCACACTGTTCATCTCATTGAGGTGTTCCTAATACCTAAACATAAAAAACGAATCTTCTATTATTTTACTAATGTATAAAAAATATAAAAATGAATTTTCTTATTTTTTAGAATTTCACTTGTGTTTTTTTACTGAAACATAATTTTAAACTGAGAACATGCACTATCAGTCATACTGGTCACATCGTGTTTCAATTTCACACGAGACTAATTCTTACAAAAAAATGAATTTTGAATATGTTTCTTAAATTAACAACACAATCCAAGTGTTTTTTCTTAGTTTTCAGTGAGTGAAACAAGTTTTTAATTGAATTATTACTTTTAAATTGATAATAGAAAAATACAGTATTTTGGTCACACTGTGAATCAGATTGAGGTATGGAAAATTTCTACACATCACATGTGACCTATTTATTGTTTTCATAAAGTATCAAAAAATATGAATTTTTTTTGGTTTTGAGTATGTGATGTTTTTTTAACTAAAATGTCAATTTTAAATCAAAAACACATACTATGAGTCATACTAGACACACCATTTATCTAATTGTGGTTTTGTTGATTCCACTTATAAAAAATGACTTATGGAACATTTTCCTAAAGTATCAGATAAAATTTATTAGGAAATTTACTAAAAATTATTTAAAATGATGATAAAATAAACTCAACAAGCAGTGGGTAGTCACCTTTTCATGATGTGTGTATAAATTATAACACTAGGTATACTACCCATTCATTTATAAAGAAATATATTTCCACTTATGAATATGAGGAATTTAAATAGTCATGGTATTTCTGTAAAAATATAAATAAATATATTATTAATAAATATTTTTAATGAAATCAAAATTATCATCAAAAATACATGTTTGTGAATTCTAGTTTGTTGATAGAAAATGATAGTTATCATAAAATTATAAACATAATAACCAAAACATTGCCATTGGTTTTTTTAGAACACAATAGAAATATTGATAAAAATAAATAATTTTCATTGATATATGTTTTTATAGTGAAGTATTATTTTATATACCCTAATAATTATCATCTTGTAGAAGTTGATAGGCTCATTCTATTCATTTACTATTCTCAGGCCATGATTTAGATGATATTTAAACACCAATATATCATAACTGAATTTTTATAAAAAATAATATAAAATTTATAACTTGAAGTTCATTTGTAAAAAGTTGAATGCAGTGTATTACAAATTGATAAAAATCATCGCATGTGGTTATCTTTTTGGGTATCCATTTATGGAATATAGAATATAGATCTATAGATTATCCAAATTGACTACAATGAGTAACCAATGCTACATAAAAAAGTAATAAGTAATGGAATGAATGAAAATATATTTGATTTGATTAAATTTTAGTTTTTTACTTCTTCATCATGGGTATTAAGAAGGGTTTGTCACCTATGACTTTGATTTCAATCATTTTATCCAATCTATCATCTATTACTTCCAATTTCTTTAGTTCCAATTCAAGTTCATATATAGAAGTTTTGTGGGGACTAATGATTCCAAATTTCTTTTCATAGTGTTTTCCCATTGAATTGTATTCATATATAAATTTACAAAAAATATGAATAGTATTCATCCATAATTATCACAGTATATTAACTATTGGATAGAGAAATCATGAAAACACACCTCATATAATCCTTTAAAACTGAGACTCCTAGGAATTCTTGAATGAAGATTTTCTTCACATTATCAAGACAAATATCTTCTATAATGGACTATATCATTATTTTTTCTTCACAATCATTTGTGGTCATAGCACTATTTTCTATAATTTTATCTACATGAACCTTCAATGTTTGTAAATACCAAAGTTGAACAGGTAGGTTAAATGTACATTGTAAAGATAATTTTCAATTGGATTGTTTATCATTTTGTTTTTTATTATAAATTCCATTTAACCCCCTTCCCTTTGTCTGTCTATAAAAAAATTCATCAGATCAATCTTTTTTTTATTAATTGTTAAATTTTTTTCAAAAAAAAAAGTGTAATGGAAACCTCTTTATCGATATGTTTATACAACATGTAATAGTTATTATATGAATATTCCAATATCTTTCTCAACCATATGAATATATGCATCATCAAGTAGAATTGGTAGCTGGATGCTTGGCTCATGATCTATGTTAATCTACACTCTCATAGGACCAATTGGATGATATATATTATATACAATATGTACTTGGATATTGAACATGGTGTACATCTCAAAAAGGTGATGGGTGGGTGTAGATATATATAAATCACAATAATCTTCAATATAAGTAATATTATAATAGGAAGGAATATGTGTCTACCTTATTCACATTCAATAGAAATAATTATAAAAAATATTGATTACCTTTTCTAAGACAAATCTTTGAGGGTAATGGATCCCCTCAAAGATGGTGGGGGTGGGAGATATTTATATAGTGTTTTTTCTGGAGTTTTTTCTTCACTTTTATTTCTTTTAGAGACTCTTATTATTCCTTGTAAGATTTTTATATATTTATATATATATAGATAGATTTAGGGGGTGAGAAAACGTGGGATTTAGAGGCCCTATGTACCCAAAATAAATTTTTTAAAAATATTAAATATATTTTATATTATACAAACAAATGCTTTTAAAGAAAATAAGATACCTCTTAATAGGAAGATCGAATAAAAAATACAAGACCATGGATCAGTCTGGAACATGTTGTTTACCCTATGAATGACCTAAAATAGGTCGGCATGGGGCGTTCAGACATATTTCGTGTTGGCTGTATGTTCAGTGGATAAATTAATTAATTAATTTAATCAATTTATTTATTTAACCTAAATAAATCATCTATAATATACCACCATGCTGAATTTCATTGGGTTATCATTATAATCGTGGGATCTCTAAGATATTCTCCTTCCTCATTCCATTGAAGAATCACATCAGATGGTGATGAAACTCTGTATCATAGATGATTAGGATGCAGTGAATGTAACAACTACATGTTATCGTTGGTGAGACCATTATTTGAAGAATAATGATCCAATATCTAGTTCAGACCCTTCATGTTGAGTTTTATGCTTTTTTGATTAAACAGTTTGATCAAATCAATCCCTTCTGTTGATCTGCACTTATTGTAGATCCTTGGCATGCCCTTATATACCGATATAATTGGTTTTCATGTTTTTCAAACCTGTTTTTCTCCATTATTGGTCGTTGTCTAGTAGTAATAATAAAATGGTCGTTGAAAATCTATTCCTGTGCTCCCCCCCCACTTTCTTTGTGTTATTCACTCGTAGGACACAACGATCCCGGTTCGACATTGTCAGGCAGTACTGAGCCCAATCAGACCCCCTAAATCATGATTAATTGATGAATGCAACATGGATCCATGAAACAAGGATTGATATGGTATGTTTACGTGCTTTGGAAGATCATTTTGATGAATAGAGATCAAATAATCATTGATATAAGATTTAGAACGTGTGTGGTGCGAGGAGATGCATGACTTGATTCAGGAATTGGTTTTCCAGCAACCGAATGGCTGAAATCTTCCATCTAATGTTAGATCCACTAATCAAAAGAAGATATTGGGCCAAAATCAAAGTAATAATTATATATTTTAAACATTGATTAGGGATATGAATTTGTGAGAAATCATAATACACATTGTGTGCTGTGATGAATACCCGGCCTATAGCCCCTTGGCAATGGTATCTAGGGTTTCAAGAATTCATAATGATGGTACCGCAGGCTTCCCTCCTGCACACTATGTACATGATCCCTTATAAGAAAACCCATGTGGTGGAACACACTTGTAGGACCCCATATGGAAGTACATGGCCATGCACATGGCCATGTACCAAAGTACATAGACACGACGTAAAGTACACGAACATATGGTGGATACAAAGAAATGATCAATCACATTAGAGGGACCCCAAGTGTCATGGGAACACAATTTATATCTCTAAGAAACCATGTATTTTTATATGTTTGGTAAAATGTGTACCACTGTGGACACAACAAGGTGAAGGAGCGGGACCTCACACTGTTTGGGTCCCCTCACATGCCATGTACCCCTTAGATCATTATGAGGAAACTTCAACCTTCCCTATATCCTTCATTTGAAAGTTAATTTTTTGCCCATGGGTAGCCTAACCTGAATGTTTGTTCATTTATAATGATATAGTTCCCTCAGTTATGGATTTTTTAATATGATTTGGAATATTTTGGGAACATCTCGTTTTTTTTGTGATAGTCGACAATGGCAATTACCAGGCGTGATCGCAAGAGGATTCCTGTAGAGTGGAACCCTCCATCAACAAGGATTCGGATCCTCTAAAACAACTCACTAAGTCGAGAACCCATATCGGATAGGACACAATTCTTTTATGACTTGATTGGAACCCCCATGTCAAACTCGGGTGCAGTTCCTCAACTTATAGAGTGGAACCCCCATCAACATGGCTTCAAGTCCTTTACAGATACTTATCAAGTGAACCCCCTATCAGATAGGGTATATGTCGTTGATGACTAGAGTTAAACCCCCCTATCACACCAGTGCACAGATCCTTGGCCTATAGAGTTGAACCACCCATCATCATGGGTGTGGGTCCTCTACAGCTACATACCAAGTGGAACCTCTTTATTGGATAGGGCATGGCTCCATGATGACTAGAGTGGAACCACCATATCACACCAGGGCATGGGTCCTCAACCTATTGAGTGGAAACCCCCATCATCTTGGGTGTATACCCTCTACCTACTATGTTCAAGCCCCTATCAGATAGGGTGGCGGTTCTCATGAAACTCTAGTGGACCCCCCGTCATCATTGGGTATGGGTCCTCTATGAATATTTATAGAGTGGAGCCTATCTGAAGCACTAGGGTGTGCATCATCAACATAATGATTTTGACCCCTCAACTGTGTGGCACAATGATGAGGCGCAAGCCTTCATAGAGTTACTTCTAGGGAAACACATGAGATGATGGACATCATTGATGGAATTTTGGAATTGTTCATTACTCTTCTTCTTAGACTGATCAATTATATTGATATCCCTATAATCTCTATTATGGGATTCTTTGAATTAGAATATATATATATATATATACCTTTTTTATCAATACATTTGTATTTTTTTACTCAATATCCATTAGATGTGAAGATGAACAATGTATTACACATGATTTCCATGTTTAGGTTCTCATGGTTGTATGAGTTTACTCTCCAATTATATGTGGAAAATACTTGATGTATGATTCATATATTCACCTTGTTGATCCCATTGTGTTTGGATGAGGCTACATCCACTATTGATTTGGGTTTAGTTATTCTCTTTCACTATTTCCTTCATTCTATTTTCTCTCTATAGTAATTATATTACAATTGTAACTCTTACTTATCCCCCTTCATATTTTAGGTATCCTAATTAGTATGTTTACACACACCCCTGCATGGGATTTTATGTAATGTTTCTTTTATTTTGATGACGACATTTAGGTAAGTGGTGAATTCAGAGGATCTTAGGGATACATCATACATTGTAAAACATATGGTGGTTATAGCTTGGAGATCAGATCATGGGATCTCTTAGGGTTTTAATTTTCAATTTTTTAAGGTTAAGACATATTTCTAGTTGGGCATGTATTTTTTCCCCTTTACTTTTCAGTTAGCACTACTGTACTCTTGTATTATCTAAATGTTTTACATGAATGGTTATTTAGATAGTATTATTTATCTATTAATTTTACTATGTATGATCTTCTGCATCAATATTGTGGTGTTTATGCATACAGGTACTTAGGTTAAGGCCTCCACATGTTAGTTTTGCCTTCGGAACCAATCTCTTGCCCCTGTCTATGGTGGTGGGCTTGGGGTAGTTTTAACTCAATCCCCGGCTTGGGTAGCATCATAAAAGATTGGTATCAGAGGTGGTTCAATACTTGGGATGATATTTAGAGTTGTCTATATACAGGGATTTGGTTGGGATTATGGAAATAATGTCAATGTGTCCCATGTGCGGCTCTCAGACTAGGGAATCTAGTGATGGTGTGGGTGGACGATGTATCCATTTACCACGACCTTGACTACATTCTTGTCAACCCGGCAAACCAAAATAGTTTTTGTAGGGATAAACATCACATGAATCATATAAGATTGATTACTTGACTATCCTTATTTATTATTCCCCCATTATATATATATATATATTCTCATTTCATCGTATTGTATCATGATTAAATTTTAGGAAGCCTCCATGATGAAAGATAGCTAAGATACCAGTTTCGGATCACGATGAAAATCCAATGATAAATCAGGAATAAGGTCAGGGTCCATCCCATGTTATTATTTCTTCAGGTGGGTAAGTATAAGCACCACTCCCTATTGAGTAATAAATTATACAAGTCAAGCAAGCTGGGCACGCATACAGGGTCAGTGCACTCCATGAGTTCCAATGCGAGAGCTAGCCGAGGTTCCATGGAGAGATAGATCCTTATGTTAGCAAAGGATTGGATAGCGTTAGTGGTCAATGTATTCAGTATCATTTTTATACTAATGTATCATGTGGTTGCACTGTCATATAGCCTATTCCATGGAGAATCTAGGCAATGGTGAAGTATTTTTACCCAGATGTGTGATGAGTCGACACTCTCATGGCCTGACTTGTAGTAGCTATTATGTGAGGTGTAATACCACAACTTCTTATGCTCATTTTGGATTTAGGATCTTATATATCTATGTTTGGAATGGATTAAAGTGGTTGAGTACACAGTGAGGTTCACAAACCTTACCTAGTACTCCCTTGACAACATCTAGGACGACTACTTCCTAGCACAGAAGTTTGATTAGGGACTCTAGAGAGAGATATGTGCTTGTGTGATGCCCTTATGAATCCCCGTCCATGATGGAGTACTAAAACAAGAACTAGTGATAGAGATATTTCTATTAGAGGTATGCTTGATAAGAGGAGATGGCAGTGGGTGTCACATGGTTGAGTCATCTACAAAAACAAGAAAATGTTAGACAACATGATCTCAACATAGGATACCTCCCTGTGATTAGAGACATTCATGTGGTTAGGGGAACCATAGAGAACCATGGTATCCTAAATAGGGTTGGGGATATGCTTTTTATGGGTGAGGTCACATGGAATTATACTTCCTCATCGGACATGACGATCAATGTAGGTAGATAGCTATAAGACCTCCAAAATAGAGGCATCTCCTTGATCAGGGATCTCCCAAGAGAAAGATGGGTGGTACCTAGGGAGGAATATCTGGAAGTGAAGCATGAGAATAATGCAGATCTATTGGTGGTAGATGATTCTATAAGATCCTCACACCACCTTACCTAGGTAGCCCATTTTAAGGTTAGGGATCTGGCGGTGAGGGTCACATATAGTACATGTTTTGGAGCTTATAACCCCATAGCACACGAGATTCTTCATGGTATGATCTTTGTGTTTTCTACTCTTTCCTCGGTAATAGTAGAAACAAGTTCCTATCATTCCATTATCTCTATAATCATAGTGTGAGGGTAGATCTCCCAATTGAGGTTATATCCCAGTATATTCATATTAATGTTCCTGTATGGAATGATTCTTCTATATCTTTTATATTCCTGTTGTGAAAGTTATTACTTGGTAGAAAGAGGTCACATGGGAACTTTTGGTCATCATTATAGAACCATATGGAATCATCATAAGTGTGGACTTATTGTCCATGATCTGATCCCAAATTGAATTTCATCGTAGATGAGTCGGATTCTTATGCATTGATAGGATTAGATTTACCATTACAAGAAACATAGATCTCATGGAATGGCAGGTAAGTTTTACGTGTAGGAAGCGTCATCCAATCACATATTTTTTAATTAATATAACCCTTAGTGTAGAAGGATCTTCAAGAATCTAGATTTCTTTGATTGTAGAGGATTATATGGATTTATTCCCTGAGGACATTTTGTGACTACAAACAAGGAGGGAGTGGAGTAAAAAGTGTATTGTCATGCCTCTATAGATGGGTTCAGTTGCGTGTTGATGTCAAGGTAGGTAGTTATCACATATGGGCCGAGGTAGTCACCCCATGAACATAACTTCACAACTCATAAACTAAAGATAGAAGTTGTAGTTTTCACCTGGAGGATGTGCATGCACTACCTTATAGGACTGTACTTTCTAGTTTAGTCAGACCATTATAGTGTTAGGTACGTCTTCACATAGAGAGACTTAAACACGAGACAATGGTGCCGGATGGAGTTCATACTGAACTATGATATCAAGATATTATATACTTCAGGGAATAGAAATGTAGTAGTAGATGACCTTAGAAGGAAGTGTATGTATCCCTGGGTGAAAGAGGCTTTAGAGTAGTTATCCTCCCTGTAGTTGACCCTAGTGGGGAAGGAGGGTCCAACTCTTCTGTAGTCGATGGTGTCAAGTCCATCATGTCTCAATTGTGTGAAAGAGTCCTAGTTGGGATACATTATGTTTGAGGTCTTAAGTGACCAAATATCTCTAAGGTATTCACGTGATGGATATTCTGGAGGAGGGAATCAAGTCATATTCTTTTAGGGATAGATGGTAGTTCTAGTCAGGTTATTAGAGGAAGTGATGGAGGAGTTCAACACTTCTCCCCTAACTATACGTCACAACATGGTGAGGGTGTATAGATACCATTACCAGTAGCTTTTAGTGGTCTGGAATGAGATAATGTGTTGTTGAGATTGTCTCTTGATGCCTCACCTGTCTGCAAGTAAAGGCTGAGCACCAAGTTCTGATAGGTTTTTTGCAGGCCCTTGAGATCCTAGAGCAGAAGTGGGATGACATATCCATATACTTTGTGATATAGATTCCACAATCATATAATGTCGATTACACAATCTGGGTGACAGATGACTGACTCATGAAGCTAAAAAACGTCCTTTATATTTGGGAATAGAGTTAGGTGTCTATTTTGGGGTAGATGTATATATGGGAGATCATTTTCCTTCATGGGGTGACCTCGAAGATTGTATCCAATCATGATGCATGGTTTATGTCACAATTTTGGAGAGGACTATTACATAAATTCAGGACCCAAATGAGGATGAGTGTATCTTTTCACCCCCATATGTATGGCTATATAGAGCACAATATCCATGTGTTGGAGTATATGATAAGGGATTGCATGATATATTTCTGTTAGAGAAGAGAGAATCACATACCCTTGTTAGAGTTTGCGTAAAAAAATAACTACAACTTTACAATCATCATGGAAACTTTTGGAAACCGGTATGAGAGAATCTTCATGTCATCCATGTGCTCGAAAGAGATTAGCGAGACATCTGTTTTGGGTCCATAGCTGGTGCAGGAAATGATGGAGAAGTTCTAGGTCATCCAAGGGTGGATGAGGACAACATAGAGTAGGCATAAATCATACACAGATCACCATCATTGGCACTTGGAGTTCAAGAAGGGAGACCTCATTTTCCTAAGAGTCTCCCCTTGATGTAGATTATAGAGGTTTGGCTAGTATGATAATATATCCCTAAGGTTTATCAGGTTGTTCGATATCATTCATAAGGTTGGCGAGTTTTCATACCCCCTTTTCATACCCCCATAGCTAGTGTGCGTGCACGATGTATTCTATGTGTCACATCTAAGGAGATATGTTCATTAACCTACAAACATCATCGATTGGGGAGAGAAAAATATTGAGGATGGAGCCATGTTTTCGGAGCACCCAGTGGATATTGAGGATTTGTAGGAGAGAACCGTTTGTGGATGGACCATCTCCTGGGTCTGTGTGTTGTGGTAGCACAATAATGTGCATGAGAGTTCTTGGGAGTGAGAGAGCCATCTGTAGGCTCCATATCCCATGTTTTTGGTTCAGTATTTATATTCAAGGATGAAAATATAACATTAAATAATGATATAGTGACCCATTTTTTTTCCTTTTAAGACTTTTAAATATATATATATATATATATATATATTAAAATATAGATGCCAATACGACATGCGATTCTGAGGCCCAGTGTGCCAGGAAATAATTTCATAAAAATATTAAAAATATTTTATATTGTGCACACAAAATATCTTAATGAAAATGTGATAACTCTTACACAGAAGCATTAATCCTAAATTTTATACTGTGATTCATTCTGGAATGTGTTGTTTACTCAAGCCGCAACATAAAATAGTTTGGTGAAAGGTGTTTGGACATCTCACCCATTAGTAGTACATTCGATGGATAAATGAATGAAGTACGTAAATTTATTGATTTATATAACCAAATTAAAATATCTATACATATTATTCCATAGATAATTTCATAGGTTTATCCTCATAATATTTGGATCACTGAGAGATTCTCTTTCCTTATTCTATGGGAGAATCACAACATACAATGATGAAACTATAGATTGGATCAGATCGGGATGCAACAAATGCAATGACTTCGTTCAAACATTGAACAATGTTATCTTCAATGAAAAATGATAAAATCTCTATTAAGGAATCTTCAATTTTATGTGAAATCCTTTTTTGATTAAATTCTGTGATCATATCAATCAATTATATTGATCTGGATCAATTGAAGTTCCTTAACATACTCCTCTGTACCGATTAAATTGGGTTTCATGTCTTTCTAACTCAGCTTACCCAATCAAGATCACTGGTTAAGAATGTTGTTCCAATGATGTTTAAACATTTTTTCTTGTTATTTTCTCTCTTTTTTCTTCACAATCATCACCAGTAGGACCCTGTAGTCTTAGTTCGATGTTGTCGATCGATACTGAGCCAGATCGTACCCCCAAAATCATGATGAATTGATGAATAAGGCACGTATTGATGAATCAAGGATATATCTTGGTTTTTTGGTGTTTGGAAGATTTTTTGAGAATTAAACACCAAATCATCATTGACAGACGATTCTGGAGTGTGTGCGGCATGAGACGATGCATGCAGAAATTTGAGAAATGGGTTGTTGACCACCGAAGGGCTAGAATAATCCTAATGATGATATATCCACTAATATCGAGTTTATATGGGTCTGGAATCAATGTGTAAAGTCCATATTCCAATTTTTGATCATGGATATATATTTATAGGAAAAAATCATCAATATACACTGGGTACTTTGATGAACACATGATGTGTAGCCCCTAGGCTATGTATGCTAGTGTTTTGGGAATTCATAAGGATGATATGTTGTGAATACCTTCTACCTTTCATGTACATCAACCCTTGGCAGATGATCCACATGAAGGAACACATGGGATAACTCTATGTGGGTGTACATGTCCAGCCACATGTTTATGTACCAAAGTACATGGACACGAGGTGAATAAACAACCAAGCAGATAGTGGGGACCCTAAGTGGCATGGGAACACCATGTATATAACCTAAACACCATGTATACTTACATGATTGATGAACCATGTTCCTCTTGGGACACGTACAAGTGAAGGAGCGGAACCACATGCCTTGTGGTTCCCCTCACATGTTATGTTCCCCTTCGATCATTTTGTGGAAATTTCAACCATTAGTATCTACTTCATTTGATCTTGAATTTTGGCCCATGAGTATCCTATCCTAGTTTTTTCTGTGTACAAGAATATGGTTCCATAGATTGTATTTTTTGGGGTATGATGTGGAATGTGTCTTTCATGGCCATGGGTTAGGCAACTCTTGACGATGGAAGTAGTCAAGCAAGATCACCAGAGGCTTCCTATAGAGTGGAAGCTACCATCATCTATGGTGCAGGTTATCTACTACTACTTACTGAGTGGAAATGAATATTGGATAGGTTGTGTTGCCTCAACAACTATAGTGTAACCCCCTTGTCACACAAGAGCATGGGTCCTTGACCAATAGAGTAGAACCCCCCATCATCTTTTTCACAGGTCCTCTACTGCTACATACCTAGTGGAACCCGATAGAGGATAGGGCATGGATACTCAATGACTAGAGTGGAACCCCCTATCACAACAGGTCACAAGTCCTCTACCTATAGAGTGGAACCCACCATCATCATGGGCACAGATCCTCTAAAGCTGCTTATTGAGTGGAACCCCAAATCAGATAGGGCGTGAGTCTTTGATGACCAGAGTGGAGACCTCTTGTCGCACCATGGCATGATTGCTTGACCTATAGAGTGGAACCACACATCAGCTTGGTCATGGGTCCTCTACCTACCATGTGGAACCCCATATCATATTGGGCATGGGCCCTTATGACCCTAAATTGGAACCCACCATAAGCATTTGGCACAGGTCCTCTATAAATTTTTATATAGTGGAACCCCCTAACACACTATAGTATATGTCCTATAGTTAGAGATTGTGGCCCCTCGACTGTGTTTCATAGTGATGTGGTGTGGGGATTCACATAGTTTCTTCTAGATAGATGAATGAGATGTTGGGAATTGTTGATAAACTTTTGGAACTATTGGAAGCTCTTCTTCTTGGATTGATTTATGAGATGGATATCCCCTTACTCTCTTTTTTGGACTTCTTTGACTGATTATATATATATATATTCTTTATCCATACACTTTTATTTGATTAATCTCTTTCCATAAGGTGCAATGATTCTTGGGGTATGCCATGTGCTTTCTATGTTTATCTTCTCATCGTTGGATGATTTTTCTCTCCTACTATTGGTGGAAATGTCTAAACATGCAGTTCATCTACACATCGTTTTGATCCACTTATGTTTAGATGATTTTACTTCCACTCTTGGTTTGGGATGAGATATTCTCTTTCAATATATCTTTATTTCTATTTATAATCAACAATTTTTATTCCTATTGTACCTCTTACTAATCCCCCTTCAGTTTTGGGGGTGTTCTATTGGGTATGTATATAATCACCCCTACATAGACTTTGTTCGCATGTTTTGTTTTTTATATAGTCTATATATTGGTTGACAGTGAATTCAGAGGAGTTTAGGGATACATGGTATGTTAGACCTCATATGGTGTTCATAGCTTAAAGAATAGGATTTTGGATCTCTCATCATTTTGCATTCCATTTTTTCATGTTGGGATATATTTCTGGTTGGGTGTGTATTTTTTCCCATTTTATTTTCAGTTTACACTACTGTACTCTGATACCATCATGATGTTTTACATGGATTGTTGTTTCCCTAGTATTTTTGATCATTTAATTTTACTCCCTCTACACTTCACCATTATGTTTGATGTGTATTGGCATATATGAATTTAGTATAATGACTCCCTATTTTAATTATACCTTTGGCACAGGTCGCCATCTGCTATCCTATGAAGGCAAGATTGGGTGATTTGTGGCTCAACACCTGTCTTGGGTCAGGTCATGACATTCCCTCCCAAAAAATTTTATAAAAAAATCTATTTTCTAATTGAAAATTTTCTTCTACAAAATCTATTCATTCCTATTACACATCCAATTTATTATATTTACCCCCTATTCCATTTCTTTATCAAAATATGTTAGATGTGATACCACAAAACCCATACCTCGGACACATCAATACTATTTTGGAAACATCAAGGCCACTAATAGCATATATTCTTTGGGTACATCTAATGATGATTCATATGTCTAAGTTAGATAATAAAATATAGTAAAATAATTAATCATTATTATGTAATAAACATTTAAATAAAAAAATTTATTATGTCATAATTACACATGTTTATAACAATTATTCTATGTTTTCATATATTAGTATCTCTTATTTATTTACACATGTATTCTTCCGTAACACGTGATGTGGGATAAAAGTGACTTTTTATTTCAATTAATCAATTATAATATAAACAAATGAACATAAATATGTTTTTATTTCAGATCACATAAAATTATTATGGTAGATTCAAAATTAGTTCTAATTGTTTTCAAGTGAATCATACACCATCGTTTCTTTATAGTAGGGTTAAATTGGTTTTGATTCCCACAGATTATTTCCAGCACTAAATTTTCATTTCATAAATCAGATATTTTTAATCAAAGTGATTAATACATTTTTTTCAAGAAATGTATCACCAATAACAGTGTACTTGAAAAGTTGCCTCCTCATGATAAAAAATAAATTCATCACACACTTTTTGGTTTTTCATGTGTTCATAAATTTGTGGGGGTTGTGGGTTTTTCCCCTTCAACATATTTGACATTAAAATTAGTTATAATTGTGTGAATTCATGTTTCATACTTTATAGAGGGCATTAATACCAATTTAATTTGGGGTTCATGTAATATAAAAACAGTCTAAAAGGGATTTTGAAGAGAATGTAAACGTTTCATTATTTTGTTTTTTTTTGAAAAATAAAGAAATTATAACATAATGTTTCTCTAATATCTTCCTAAATTTGTGTCTTAAGTGCTAGCACATAATTGTTCCATGAAACAGCACTAATCCACATGAACATGCGATTGGTGAGCCCAACGTAACTACTAAGCATGGCCTTGTTGGGGTTAACAAGAAAGATGCATGCATTCCATCCAACCTATAATTTGATGCCTTTTTGTTCTTACCTTATTAATTTTTTCTAACAACATCATTATAAGGCGATCCTTCTTTTTTGGGACACCATTTGTTCACCTTCTACCATTTCCTTGGATTCAACATTTTCAATATATTTTTCATCTAGATTGGTAGCATCTTCATGTGTAGAAGGTTTGTGTTTCTCTACATTGGGAAAACCAACATTTTTAGACATGTTTGTTACTCAATATTGAGAGGATCGACATTTTTAGAAGTCATTATCTACAGAAGTGGTTGTTTATTTTATGTAGATTACGTAAATACAGTGGTGAATAGACAATAATATGATGGAATGTAATGTGTATTAAAAAAATACAACCTAATTATTGACATCTTTTTTAAGGGTTAAGAGATTTAACCCCTCTATCGAGTATCCAAATCCCTTCATTGTGTTCTCCTCTGACATATCGGACCTCATATACATTGGGACTACTACTAAATGATTATGATGTCACAAGAAAAAGGTTCATCCTCAGTTTAATTGAAATCTAACCCTTTATTGTTTTTTTGATAAAAAAATTGATCAGTTTTGGTTTATTGGATCTGGAACATAAAATAATTTTACTTCCTATGATTCCATTATAAGAGGTTCATCTTTGTACCCTTCCTTACCGAAATCCACTTTCACAAATCCCAATTCATCTATTTTTATAGCATTCATATTATCAAAAAACATCCATTAAAAAATTTGTACTTTTAATATTTTTTAATTAAACTCCTATATATGTTTTATGATGCCAAAGTATGAAATATTCACATAAATTGAATTTCCTTCATTGGTACCAAATACATGCATCGCTTCAGCCACATGTGTAACTCCAATATTTTTCATTGTACTATGTTTTTCCTGTACATTTTTATAGAACATATAACCCTTAATTATATAACCATTATAATATAATTCATTCACACTTGGTCCTCGAGCTATCCATTTTAGTCATTCTAAGATTGAATCTAGACTTGTAGAGGACTCTTTACGAATATAATCTCAAAATAATCCTATAAAATATTGGTTAAGTGTATTTGATATCCAAAATTCATCCCTTAATTAATTTAAATGCCTAGTAATTATTTATGGGTTTCAATATATGGTAAAACCTCATAAATATTATGAAAAACATAAAGGCGGGCCTTCTCCCAATCTGTAATAGTGATTATGACAATGTCAATTCCATAAATTCTTTCACCCAAACCCCATGTAGAGTGAAAAGATTTCAATAGACCAATTCATACCACACTAGACTGGTAGTCATTGCAGAATTCAACAGCTTCATCAACAACATATCACTCTGTAGTACAAATTTTTGTATCAATTTTATTTTTGGAACTCAATTTGAATATATTCTTATTTCAATCAATGGGGTACATCCATATATAATGCACATGACCAAAAAGTTGAATCTCTATTTCTAAGTGAACCATTAGTTTACCCATCATATCAAAAAAAATTCTAGGAATAACATCTCGAATTCACATATTATGAAAAGAATTTCATTTTCTATAGTTGGTAATTTCATCGGGTGTACAACTTTGTTGGATGTAGCTTTGAAAAATAAATATATATTGGTTAATGTATGATGGAAATTCTTGGAAAATATACATAATAAATCTATATGAATTAGATCATACATAAAAACATAAAATGCATATGATTTCAGAACCTTTAACTATAAATAAGTTATTAACATGATATTATTGATATTTTATAAATACCCCTATGTAACCTTTACATCATTTCATAAGTTGAAAAACTAATATCTATCCTCTCTAGAAAGAGTGTAAGCAGTTGGAGGAAGAAAAGTGTGTCTTTATCCATTCATTGGAGCCAACTCTTCACATATTCTCATATCAATCATGTCCAACCTATCCATAATTCCATCCAACATTTTTATAAGTGCATATAGTAATATTACAATGACACTATAAAATACATTTTTTCCACATGCATGGAATGATGAAAATTCCTAATGTACAAATAATTCTAGTATGGTAATTAAAGAAATGATCTCTTTTTCCAATTGGATTTCATAAGGATTTTAAAAAATTGTTAACCAAAATCAGTGTCTATATATTTACATTCTAAAATTGTTGATCACCAAAATAGTGGAGATGGTGTAGTGTGTTCTTATAAAATCCCATCGAACGATGTCATATAAGATTAGTACTTATGTAGTCGGGGTATAAATATGCAATTTCCAAGAAATACAGTCTTTAATGAATGTCTCAACCTAATTGACTATGCAACTTGTTCACAAATTGGATTCCCCTGAGTTCCTTTAACGATATATCAAAAAAAAATCCATAAGAAATAAGGTCATTTATCATCTTGTACAATATGGATCTCAGTGTGAAATATTTATTTTTATAAGAATCATAAAATGTGACACATGAATCCCACAATAGTTTTAAATATTTGATCAATGGAGACAAATAAACATCAATATAATTACCTAGTTATTTTGGTCCCGATATAGAAGAGACAACATAATGTATTTTCATATCATGCATAACCATTGTGAAAAGATATAATTTAGAAACCCAGTTGGCCATGTACTATGAGTGTTTCTTTAAAAACCAAAATAATTCACACCATCTGTAGATTGCATAAGAAAAAGTATTCATAGATGATTCCCAAATTCTGGTTACTTGTGATCAATTCTCTTCCACAGAGGTGAGTCTTCCAGGCGGCAATGATTCCCATATTAATTTCTTTTATCCATATGCCACATAAATTATCATGAAGTATTTTAACATCTATATAGATGCTTAAACCTTTGAATTATTTGGAAGTACCACTAAACTTTTGTAGGACCCAATTAATCATACTTGTATCAAGAAGCACGACACTTTGGAAAATTATTATGTGATGTTGGGTCCTTACGAAATAGTATACAAACATTTTGAAAGACTTTTATTATTATAGAGATCATACCCATTGAACATAGAAATCTTTTAGAATTATATCTTTGGCATGTAAGACCATTATTTTTTTTGGGATCATATCAATTAAGAGAGAAAGTAGTTCAGTAAAACTTGCGCCACTTCATCTATTTCTAGATTATAAATCATACAGCTTTAGTATGGATTCAAATTTTCTATATTTAGTACAATCAGCATACAATGGAATCTTTGAACAACACTTTTACTACCCAACCAATTTTCAATAATCAAATAGTTCATCTTCAACTATCAAATAGATTTCCTCAATATGATCTTCATCATCGTTCACACCTATAATCACACCCTTAATACAGTCATCATCATTCTCCACACTTGTAATTATATCTGTTCATCCATAAAATGAAATCTTATCTCAATAACTATATACATTCAGTTTTTACCCATGTCTAGTCTAGCAATTATAACTTGAATCTTTTTTGTGACACATCAAGTGTTCTTCCAGCTCCTCAGAACTAATTATTCTTGAATAACTATTGCATAAAAATAGAGAAATAATTTGAGAAAGTTCATATGCATGATCTTTTGAAAACTTCATGAACCCATTGACCTCATCCCTATACTCTTTTTTCATACGATTGGAATCCATCCACTATTGATACATATACATCCTATTTTATTATGTAATGTTAATATTTAACAAAATAAATAAAGAATAAAATCCAATTCATATAAACATTCATAATATGATTAAAATATTAGTGTAAGGTAAGATTATTAATGGTTGTGATTTTAATGAAAAAAATTGGTTTATTGATGGTTATGATTTTACTAATATGGGTTATCATTAATCTTTTCTATATTATATGAACTTAATCTACCATTTCTTACACTAATTCATGTTCTAAGAAAGACTGTGCTCCAATCAAATCCCAACATAGAGGTGATCAACATAGGGCCTTTAAAATCAATGATGTTTGAGGGGGAGAAACAGATAATAAGTGATCACATACCATGATTAAAAAAAATATCATTAAATCTTCAAGAAAACAAAATTATATAAACATTAAACTAAGAAAAAATTATTAATACAAATTTTAAAGATTAAAAAACTGTTTAAATAAATGTAATATCACATATTCATTAAAATCAATTATATAATCCAAATCGTTTTTTACATGAAAAATATAAATTTATATTTATATTTACCAGTATATAATAAATTATAAAACTGTAAAATTAAATTGAATAATTTTCGTAAATATGTTTATATAGATTTAAAAATTTTAATATATATATATATATATTATTTATAAATATAGATGTATAAATTGTATTGATTTTATAAATAAATATTATTATTTAATAATTATAATTACAAATATTATTTTAAATATAAATTAACAATGATTTTTTAATGTATGTCATTAACTATAATAATATATAATTATATTCCTAAATAATTATATGTATACATAACAATGATTTAAAATATACATTACTAAAAAATATTAATTAATAATTTATATATTATAACAATATATATTATTTTAAAAAATTAAATTACCAAAATTATCAATATAAGTTCATTTTATAAATTCATTTTAATATTTAAATTTTCACCTTTTCAATTATAGATTTATAATTATGATCATCTTTATTTACATATAGATGTGTGTTTGTGTGTGTGTGTCTAAATAACCCCATGGCGCGCATGTGTGTGTGTGTGATAAATGAATTCATGAGGTACATATATATATATCCAATGATATATAATTATTGTAATATTAATTTTATTGTAATTTCAATATAAAATAAACTGGAATTAATTACTAATATCTAAAGATTCTTATGTTAATTTATATTGTTAAATAAATATTAATAATTACTAATTATATATTAATATATATATATGTTATTAATTGTATTATACTGAAAAGTTGTTCACATATATGTTTGTGTGCATCTGAAGAACCAAGGGACATGGATGTCTTTGTTTGTAAAATGTGAAGTCAACACATACACGTCTATAATATTTATTTTATTCATATTTATATATAAAATAAAATAAAATTAGTTTTTAATATATAAAAAAATTATATTATTGAATATTATTATTGTTATGATCCATAGGGGATTCAATGAAAAGAAACAATAAGTTGGGGTGAATTAAGGTATGGAACTTTTACAACGTAAACACTTTTCCTAAAACTCTCACTGCCCAACATGATCTTAAATTAATTATTAGTACCCTTCAATTCCCTTTTAGATGATGATGATTATTTTATTGCACATCATCAATAGTCATTATCCATTTTAAAAACTTATTCAATGATACTTAACCCACATAGACCGATTATGCCTGAAAAAATATAAGCAATGAAGCAAATAAAAAAAATGTTTTTTTGGTTTGTTTCACCTGTACAAGCCTAAATCAAGGATCATACATTCAAAAATGTGATGATAAACCAAAATTCACTATCATAAAATTAAAAAATATATATATATATATATATAATTATATAAAAAAATTAGTTTGTATCTGATGTTCCCAGCAATGTTATAGAACTTCGGTGAAATTTTGGGAGACCAGTAATTTTCCATGGTGAAATGTCACGTATGACAAATGTCAATCACTCAAATTTTCACACTCCTTCAACATTCATGAGGGAAGTGACATGATGATCAAATACATTGGTAAAAAATAAAAATAAAATCCAAATAAAAACCAAATATTTAAAAAAACAATTAATATTGAATGTAGATTTTTCTGAGAGAGAGTGAGGGAGAGGGAGGGAGAGTGCGCGGTGGTGAGAGTGACTTGGAGCATGCATGGAAGCAAGGAGGGAACACAAAGGCGATGAAAAAAAGAAGGGAGAGCAGTGGTGATGGCAGTATGGATGGAGAGTGGAGTTTCTCAAGGGAGGTGGGAGCATGTCCACTTCTTTTTATGAATTTTCAGTATCATTTAGGACTAATGATATTGTCAATACATGTGGAAGGAAAGGGGTGAAATCAGGTTATGTTTTGGGTGCATCTAGAATGGAAGTCCCTGACCCCCACCACCCATCTATGAAGGCTATTTCTTCCTTGATCGAAGAACAACTAAAGTTTGAGCATCCAATTAATAATCCATTGAGTTGGAGTGCTAATGGGTTTGAGAATACTGAGTGATCTTATCCACCACATTTTATTGACCTAATTAAAAATTCATATTCCTCTTTTGGAAAGGCCTCATATGAAAAATGTGATATTTCATATGTAAAAACTCTAGTATCCTACCTCTATAGGATGATGAAAGTTGATGTCCAACTAATGACCTTAGCAAGGAAGTGACAGAATAGTTTTTTTCCACAACTTGAAGTAATTTTTTCTATAATGGAGTAGGATGCATTTGGTTTCAATGAATACTTAATAGTTCATAGGTTATTATCAATAAACGTTGTATATGGATTCAGATCTAATCCAAATATTGACCATAGGGATCAATCTTGAAAATTCATGATTTACTCCACTCTATAGGGCTTCTCTAAATCATTATCTAATTCAGAATGTGATTCCCACAATGTTCCTAGACACGATGTAATGGTCTATATCCAAAGAGAAAATGAATATATCCTTGGAATTTGGGATCTATAGTGACTTTAAAGGATTGAGATACTATATTAGGCTTCTTTACATATGATGTCAGCAGTACAAATCTGGTCCGTAATAGCACTAGTTAAATGGATTTATCAGTGCTATAAAATAAATGATAATGTGAGCATTTTAAAGGGTTGGATTTAACATTTCTCTTAAAAATGGAACTTAAAAAACCCATTTAATAGTATTACAAAAAGTTCTAATAAAGGGGGCCTTTATCAACACTTTTTCTTAGCAGAGATAAAGTTAGACTTTATCAATGATTTTTGTAGAACTGTTAAAGGTGGAATTTAATAGTTCATAAAAAGTGCTGGTATTGTGGGATAAAAAAAATTTGTTCAAACATGATGTACCTTTTATTAAAGATACCCACCCCCCTTTATCAGTGCTCATGGGTTCTCTCCCTATCAACACTTTAGATAATTCCACTATCTCTCTCTCACCCCGACCTCCAATGAGTTTTGAACCTAAGACCTTCAGCTCCTACGTACACTCCTTTTCCACTAACCTATATTGTTTTGTTTTCCATTTTATGATATATACTTATATATTTATATATATATCGTTAAATGTTTTAATCTATATATTTAAAAATATATATTTATGAATTAAATACATATATAAAATATATTTTTTGTGTTTATAAATAAATAAATAAATATATATATATATTTGTGTTTGTGTTCGTCTACAAATATAATTAAACATATTTATACTTATTTATAAATATCATATATTAATATTTATATACATATATTAGAATATATATCACTTTTTCAATACAAAGAAGCAAATATATATATGTATATACAGATTATATAAACATTAATTGTATAGGTATATAAATATTCATAAATTTTTATTTTAAGTAAAATTGATATTAGTTTTTATTTTGATAAGGGTTATATATTGAGAAATTTATTTTATATGTAAATTTGTTTAAATATTTATTCATTAAATTATTTTTTTATGTGTGAATATATTAAAAATATGTCTATTTTTTATATATTTGATTATAAGTAATAGTATAATATGAAAAATGATAAAACTTCATAACCAAAATATCAATATGAATGTAATTACTTGAAATAAATTCAATCTTTATTAAAAGAAGACAATAATTCCTCCTTAAACGGGGAAGAAAATCCATCGATTGTTAAAACAATTGGGATAACCCAACAAAAAAACTCAGTTTTAAAGGAATTCTACGCCATTTTTGGCTTCTAAAAGAGTGATTGGGGATCCCACATGTTAATAGGGAATAAATATATTTCACTATTTTAATTAATATGCGGTAGTGCTCAAACGGATACTCGGATTAAAATTTATGCCCGTTTGAAGTTCGACTTACGTTTTGAACTTATTTTAGAAATTTTATTGATTTTATTGATTTTTTTCATTAAATTGTTATTAAATGACTATTACAGGATAAAAATTAAAAATTTATAAATAAAGAACATTTTTTAATTAATTTATAATCATTTTTCACTAAATATCTTATATATTAAGTGTAAATGCATATTTGGCCTTATCAAAAACATATTTGAAAAATAAATATTATATTTATATCAATATAAATATATGAATATATTTATATATTATTTATAATGAATAATATATATATATATATATATATTATAGATATGTCCTTTATCAATTATTTTTTATTATTGCTGATAAAGGTCTTGTGACAAACCAAAAATCTAATGTAGGAATCTTATATTCGATAGTGTGTATGACACACAATCCAATGCGCATAAGGGGATATATTGCTGTGATACTTTAAAATATATTTACTATTTTAAATAGATTGGATATAGTCTATATTTAATAATTTATGCAACATCAAGTTATCTTTTGTTACATGAAAGAGAGACTCTTTTGGAAAGCTTACATTTTAGGCAAGACCTAGTTTCACTGAACAATAATTTATTATCAAAATATTATTATAATAAGATATAACATAGCCGTTAAATTAGTAGTTATGAATTATAATAACTATGACATAAAAATTATGGTTTACACAAATATAAAATAAATTAATTGGTTAAAAATTAATTTCAAAGGAATATAATAACCAATTGAATATAATGTGAATATTTTTATAAAAAACTATTTTTATGCTCAAAAAGTTGTATTACTCTAATATATTAAATTAATTACAATAAGGGAGTGATATTAATTTAATATATATATTATATATTAAATAAAATGTATTTATATTCATTTACTATATTTTATAGGCATAAGATAAGAACAAACTCAATTTCACACATAAAAACCCATATTTTTATAAAGGCAATTTTACATACTTTTAAAGAAGAGTCTAGTTTAAATATGAATTTTGAAACATTATTTGATTTAATATTTAAAAATAAAAGTTTTATTTGAAATCTAAAAACAATTATTTAATGGTAAATTTTTGGTATTTTTTGGTGAAGATTCATTTTCTAATGAATAGTAAACAATACAGAATTTTTGTTCAAAACTACCTTTTCATCTACTTTATCTATAAAGTTAAATTATGTGTTACATTGGATTTAATTTTTATTTAAATAATATTTTTATTAATTAATACAATTTAGGTAATTGTAATCAATTTGACTTTAAAATTGACTATAAGACCACAGTAAACTTTTGTACGTTTTTACTTTAAAAACTCACATTGTCGTCCCATCTAATGTGCTAGATTTAAATTAATTTTCCCCACTTAGGTAATTAGAATTTTAAAAAATGGATTCCATATTCAGATTCATCTTAATTTATAAATATTAATAATTTGATCTTTGTTTTGGACCAAAAATATTTGTAAAATTAATTAAAATTTATTATAAATATTACGTTAAAATTAAGCTTAATAAAGGAATAAAGCTTTAACTAAAGGATTGAATGACCTACCCAATTTTATAACACCCATTTAATGTACATAATTAATCCATTCATATTTAATTATTGATTTTGGATGGTTTTTATTTTTTTTGTATAGTAAAAACATTGGTAAACCGAACTTCTTTTCAAAAATATCAAGTGAGTCTTTTTCTTCCCTTATAAATAGTCACCAACTCCCCATTCCTCAGACCTCTCAAGACACATTGTCTCGAACAATATATGACACAATAGATCCTAAAAATCCCTCCCCTCTACCATAAATCCTTAATTCAGGACATAAGTCACCTAAATAATTTTTTTACAAACCAAAAGGAATTACCCAATTTTTAATGTAACATTTTCCAACTATCTCTTTTCTTTAATTTAATTATCCACAAACTCAAATATAATTATTATAAAATTTTATAATTACAAAAGTATCCTAAATATTATATGATTTAGGTATGATATGGTTTCTATGCACACTTAGACACCCTTCCATCTAATGGGTAACGAACATATTGTCTCTATGTACGGCGAACTACTACCTCACGAAATGATAATTGTTTATTTTTCCTTTACCACCTCTCATGGTTGCCAAAATGATGAAAAATATAAATATATATGAAAGATATGATATTTATAATATCTTTATGTTTCTATGATTCTTTTATAACCCTTACATCAATGTATTCTTTTTTCATAAATATGATAACATTGTTTGTGGAAGTGTGGAGTGCCACCCACTCAATGTGATGTGATTCGTTCATGTTTTTTAGGGAATTTATTAGTGATGTAATTGATAATAATATATGAAATGTATTAAATATATATGATACATTAATTATTATATACATGAGTATACATATCATTTACTTTTCATTCATTTAATATATGAGAATAAAATGAATGTTGCATTCATGTATACGTACGGCCTATCGTCTCTACAAACGATGCATTATGTTTCCTATCTCCAATTATCATTGAATATTCTAAATAAATATATATTGATTATATTTTATAATTAGGTTATATTCTATAGATGATGAAAACAATATAAAATTAACTAGAACAATAAGTTACAAGTTAAAACATACTCAAAAAAACTAGGCAATTAACACCCAAAATAGTGACATTAATCAATGTTATTTAACAAATGAGTAATGATATATTATAAGAATTTAATGGTTTTATAAACTTTAGTATTATTATTATATTAGTCATTAACATATTTTAAACCACTATACAGGAGACTAAATTCCACACAACAAAAAGGAAGGATAAGGCATTTAATTATTATCTTACATTTGTTTCTATGAGGCACACTCTATATACACCACTTAATTATATTGTGTAGTGTATCTTATCCACATTTTGATACATTACATTATTAATCATTTTCTTCATGGTATAAAAAAATTTCTTTAATGGGAATTCTGATTTAAATATTTCAAGGGGTCTGGGACACTTTGGTATATTTAATTATTATTTTCCTCAAAAAAGTTCTTAATTATTATCTTTGAAATCTCACTTCCATCTGTGATTGTTAACATTATCTTGAAATAATAAATTTATTTTAATAATTTTTAATTGTAAACTACCTTGAATATTCAGGTTCTTAGGAAATATATATATATATATTATTCCCTAAATCATATATCATTTTATATACGGTGTTCACATTGATAGTTATTTGATTAACTGGGGAATTATTTATAAATAAGTATCTTCTATTAAATAAAGATAAATTTTTATAAGGTAAATTGTTCCTTAAATATATGGGGAATTATTTGAACTTGTATGTCATGGGTGGGTCCTACTTATAGATAGGACCTCGATACATCATTAGTCTCATAAGACAAAACATTTGGCCAAATCAAATGGGTTTTTACCCAATATGTTGTAAACTATATTGTGAATGGTCTTGATGGTAAAGGTACTTGTACATAAGAAACATAGAATCCAATAATAAATAATTTACCTCATTTATATGAATTTATTACTCATCGATGATATTTTACGTCGACATATCTATGGATGAATTTCATTTTCAGGCTTAAGTTGTTATTTATCCATGATATTTTTCATCGAAATTTATATGGAATCATTTCATTCTCAATTTATTTATTAAATGGAATGTGTTTTTTATTCTACTTACAATTTTGATTTTACCTTATCTAGTTATTTGAATGGCATGCGCTAATAGTTAATCATCTTTCCATGTTCATTATTCTCATCAATTCATCATTGTTTCTGTATTACAAACCCTTACTGAGTATTTGAGGTCACTATTATAATGTTTCATTTCTAAAGGTTATAAGGAATAAATATTTCAATGATCGTACAAGGATGATGTTTATTTTATTTTATTATATATCATATATTTTTTTATTTTCCAAATGTATTATGTGAATCAATTATGTAATCTGGTTTTCCAAAACTGCTAAACTAATCGGTCATTTTGGGATTTATTTCCTTGTAATCATGCCAATGTAATAAAATAATACACCAATTCTAGGATTCTGGGGTCGGGGAACTACAGTTTCTATGAAAGTACTTTTAGTAGAAACCTTGGGAACAATATTTAGGAAAAAATAGTTTAGAAAACATAACCCTAAGATAAACTTTTAGGATAATTACAAGATAACATCCTAAAATTTTGGTAAGGGAAATATTTTGTAGTTCTTCCTAGAAATAAATCCCTGTATGGATACTAAAAGTGGATGTGGTTATGAAAAAGATGTACCAAGGAGTAGTAAATCTGACAAGGTGTTCCGATCCTAACTTGAGGTAACCTAGGACAAGATAACAGACCTTACTATACACCTAGTCTGACACTCTCATGGGATATGCATAGGATAATTCACATATTAATTACAAAACATTGCGAAGGATTTGACTAGATATTGAAAATGAATAACCTTAAACAAACCTATGTTTTTTAGATTTAAAATCAGGTTTCATGATTTATAAATCCTACAAATGATATTATGAATAAAATATAGACCAAGGAAGGATGTTTTTTGAAATAAATGGATGAAGAATTTATGTATGATGTTTTTATTGGAAACATTAGTTAAAATGATAATTAGTTATTAAGGATTTCTATCATTTTTATTGTGAAAATTCTATTAATTTGGTTTTAGAAAAGGTCATCATATATTTCAGGTGACAGCCAATCATGTACAGCAACGCTGCAAGACTTGAATTCATGACTAAAGGATGATGAGGGTTTCACGCCAACCACTTACCAATGCAATTTGCTAGTTAATAAGTTACTATTTTAGTTAAACAATTTGAGGAATATGTATTAATGATGAACTAGTAATGTTACTTTTTAGGTTTAGAGATTAATTTATTAACCATATTGAATTTGTAGAATAGTTAGAGGAAAATAGTTTTACTTGTCACTCTTTTATAGGCCTTATGATCCTTTAAAAGGTTCTTTTAGTGCTTCAGTCAAAAAAACATTATTAGTAAATAATTATTTGGAGTAACTAGATTAATTGGAATTTGATTGGAGAAAAACCAAAATACAGGGTTGTTAATATGAAATACAAACCTATCAAGTAATAATAATTATTTATAATCCTGGTTAGTAAAATTTTTTCTCAACATTAGGAAAGTGACATAAAAAAAATATGTTGTCCAAATACCATAATTTCGGTTGAACCGATGATCTTATAAATCATCTCAGATTTACGTCTTTGAGGCCCTCATATTTCCATTGATCATTAGATTTTTTTGATATTTATTACATCATTCAATACCTATAAATATTTATACATTTCGTCAATGTACTTATTTTCACTTGCCACTATTTTTCTCCTACTTAGAGACCTATTTACATGGTAGTACATGTGACCTTTGCACTACCCAACCAATCTTTTCTAGAGGATTTCTTATGAATCCTTCTCAAGATGTGGGATTTCAAAGATATAAAATATCTTACAATCAATCACCATATTTAAGATTAAATTTAGGGGGAGTATTTTAATTAATGTCAGGAGAATGTAATGACCCGAAAATCTAACGTAGGAACCTTATATTCAATAGTGTGTATGACGCACGGGCCCAATCACGTAAGGGGATACAATACCATGATACTGTAAAATATATTTACTATTTTAAATATATTTGTTATATTATATATTTCAAAAATCATGAAACATTGAGTTCTCTTGTGTTACACTCAATAGAAACTCTTTTTGAAAGCATACATTACACGCAAGACCGAGTTTCACCAAACAATAATATATTATAATAATATTATTATAATAACATATAATATAGCTCTTAAATTAGTATTAATTAATATTAATAACTAAATTATGAAAATTATGGTTTACATAATTATAAAATGAACTAATTTCTTAATAATATATTACTAATTAATATAATAAGCAATTTAATATAAAGTAAATATTTTTATAGAAAACTATTTTTATGCTCAAAAATATGTTTTACACTAATAGATAAAATTTATAATAATTATTGAGTGATATTAATGAAATATATATATATATATATATATATTAATTTTTCAATAAAATATTTTTTATATTCATCTAATATATTTGATAGGTATAAGATAATAACAAATCCAATTTCACGCCTAAAAACCTATATTTCTAAAAAGGCAATTTTACATCCTTTTAAGGGAGATCCCATTTTAAATTTAAATTTTTACACTTTAATTGATTTAAAATTTCAAAATAAACTTCATATTTTAAATGGAAACATCCAAATTAGGTTAGTTTAAATTTTTTGTTTTTTTCTTTGAAGATTCATTTTCTAATGAATAGTGAAAATATAAATTTTAGTTCAAAATTAATTTTTCATATAATTTATTTAAAATGTAAAATTATGTTTTAGATTTTTTTTTAAGTTTAATTATAAAATATTTTTTCAATTAATACAATTTATGTCATTTTAATCAATTTCACTTTGAAATTGACTATAAAAACATAGTAAATATTTGGACTTTTTTACTACAAAAACCGGCATTATCGTCCCATTTTAAATATTAAAAATAAATTAATTTTTTCTAATTATGTGATTATAATATGGAAAAATGCACTAAATACTTGGAACAACCATAATTTAAAATTTATAATGAGTTATAATTATTTTTGTGCCAAAAAAAATTGTGAAAGTAATTAAAATTTATTACAATTATTAAGGAAAAATTAATCTTAATAAAGAACTAAACGTTGAATTAAGTGCCCAAATGACCTATCCAATAGTCCAAATTCCATTTTCAAGAACAAATTCCTCCATTAACCATCCATTATTCATTTTTCTTGGTTTTGAATACTTTTCTTGGGTAAAAATGTGGGTACACCTAACTTCTTTTCAATAATACCAAGTGAGTACTTTTCCTCCCTTATAAAAGGGTGCCACCTCTCCCCCTTACTCACACCTCTAAAGACCCTTTGGATAGAAAAATATCTTCCCTAAAAGATCCTAAATATACATCCCATCTACCTATAATCCTCTATTTGGGCATTAATCCTCCTAAGGATGCCTTTTGGTACAAACTAAATGGAGTTACCCGATTCTTAAGGTATCGTATTCTAATAATCGATTTTCTATCATTTACTTCTCCATGCAATAAATTGTCCTTATTATATTATTGTATAAAAATAACATTAGAATCAATATACTAGTATATTTTTAGGCTAATTTTTTAACCTACACTTATACACACATTCATCAAATGGGTTTCAAACATACTGTTTTTATATACAACGAATTGTTGCCTCACGAAATGATGATTGTTCAATTTTCCTTTACCCCCTATCATGGTGGCCATTATGATGTAAAATATACAAATAAATGAAATATATTATATTTATAATATCTTTATTCTTTTTTAATTCTATTATATCACTAACCTCAATACATTCTGTTTTATGTAAATATGATAACATCACTTGAGGAAGTGTGGACAACCTCCCCCTCAATGCAACATGATTCGTTCACGTTATACATGGAATGTATTAAAGATTATATTAACATAAATATATTATATATATTACATATATATTATACTTTAATTATAATATAGATGATTATACATATAATTTACATATCATTCTTTTAAAATACGATAATAAAATGAAAGTAATGTTCAAGCGTATGTACGACCAAACATCTCCACAAATGATGCATTTTATTTCCTATCTATAATTATTGTAGATGATTATAAATACATATATAATAATTATATTTGATAATTAATTCATGTTTTTAATTCTAGATATGACGAAACAATGATATAATTAATGAGAACAATAAGTATCAAGTTAAAAGTTACTTGAAAAAAATCGGCAATTAACACCTGAAATATTATAATTAGTGAAAGTTTGTTAAAAAACGAGTAATGAGATATTATAATAAGTTAATGGTATTATAAAGATGAGTATAGTTATTATATTAGTCATTAACATATTTTAAACATCTATACAGGAGGCTAAATACCTCACAACAAAAAGGAAGGATAAGGTAAGGAATGTTTTTCATACTTTTCATTCCATGAGTCATACACCATATCAACCTGTTACTTATTTTTTGTAGTGTATCTTATGAACATTTTGATATATTATATCATGAATCCTTTTATTCATGGTTTCCATTATGGGAATTGTGATTTAAATCTTTCAAGTGGTATGGGACACTTTGGCATGTTTAAAGATTATTTTCCTCAAAAACATCATAATGATTATCGTTGAAATATCAGTTCCTTTTCTGATTGCGAGCTTTATCATGAAACAATTACATTATTTTATTCATATTTCATTATAAATTACCTTTAATATATATTTTCTCACACAACAGATATTATTATTATTACATAAACCGTATATCATTTTATATACGATGTTTACCTTGATAGTTATTTGATTAACTGGTGAATTATTGATTAATTCATATGTTATATTTAATACAGATAAATTTTTATAAGGAAAATTTTTTATTCAATATATTCATAATGCTTTGAGCTCATATGAAACTGGTGGGTCCCAGTTATAGATAGCCCCTCGATGCATCCGTAGTCTCATGAGATGAAACATTTAGCCAAATTAAGTGGGTTTTTACCTAATATGTTTTAAACCATCTTGTGAAAGGTCATGATGGTAATGGTACCATATTCATAGAAAACAAGGAGTATAATAATAAATCATTTCCATCTTCAATATTCAGTTATTATTCATCCATGAGATTTTTCATTGACATATCTATGAATGTATTTCATTTTTAGGCTTCAGTTATTATTTTTCCATGAGATTTTGCATCGACATGTCTATGGATTCATTTCATTATCCGTTTCTTTAAGAAATGGCATGTTTTTTTTTTGTTATTCACCTTCCCATATTGATTTATCCTAATCTAGTTATTTAAATGGATTTTGTTAATAGTTATTTATGTTTCCATGTTCATTATTCTCATCAATTCATTATTTCATTCGATTTACATACCCTTACAATGCATTTGAGATCACCCTTATTATGTTTCCTTTCCCTAGGTTATGAAGAAGAAATATTTGAATGAGTGTTCAAGGATGCATTTTATCTCAGTTTATTATATATCATGTTTTGTTTTGTTTTTGCAACATATTATGGGAATCATTTATGTAATCTGGCTTTCCAAAACTGCTAAATTGTTCTGTTCTTCAGGATTTACTTCCTTGAAATCATGCCAATGTAATAAAATAATTCACTGGCTCCTGGATTCTGGGGTTGGGGTGTTATAGGTCCCCCCTTAATGAGTGCTTTTTTAATACCAATGATAAAGGGGGAATTTATTGGTTCTTTTTTACAATCACCAATAAAGGATCCCATTTTATAGTTTTATTTTTAGCACTATTAAAGACCCCCTTTAACGGTGCTAAAAAAGCATCGTAAAAGACCCACTTTAAAAGTGTTTTTTCTGGAGCTAACAAAGGGAGAATTTAACAATGATGTTAAAGCCCAAGCATTGGATAAATATAGTTTTGTTGTAGTGTGTGAGAATTTTATGCCTTGCTTGACCTACTTCGTTCCTTGTACATTTCCCTTTTATTAATAAATTTGGGGTCATGGGTTTTGTTTCCAATTCCATGACGATGTCTTCTTGGTATATATAATTTCAAATAAATATATTTAAAAAATTATAATATAATTATAAATATATTTAATAGAACTATAATATAAATATAATAAATATATTTTTTATGATTTTATAATTATTTTCATATATATTTACTTTTAATTATAATAGTATATATATTTATAATTATATATATAATATATTTAAAAATATATTTACATAATTATAAATAATTTTATATAATTATATATATATATAATTATATATATTTATATAGTTACAAATATCATAAATTTATATTTTTATTTTGATGATAATTGTAAATCTATTTTCATTGTTAATAAATACCTTGTACTTGATGGGAATCATACAAGGGATGATAATAATCAACTAGGTGAGGCATTTCATGAGTCTGCAAATGAGCTTCATGTCCAGTGTATTGCACCAGATGACTCTCTTTCCCATCTAGAATGGCAGGGTTGAATTATGAATCCAGTGATAGCGGTCTTCTCAGGACATCTTCCACAGGAGGATGGGTCCAGGCAGTCTGAGGGTCAATATAAAATTAATTATTATCAAGAGATTCATAATGGTTTTAGTTCATCAAAAATTTCTAGTGAATGGGGTAATATACTAGACGGGGGAAGTGATAATGATCAATAGATGGTTTTATTGGACACCACACATCACCGACATCTAGGTAGTAGTGGTGATGTTTCTTTTAAGTATTTTGTCACAAATTGAATGGTAATTATGACAAAAAATGAAGGTTTAACTATGACCTAACAAAAATGATGTTTGCGGAAGGATTGTTCCAATTTGACAAGGAATGTTTCTACTAGAGCATCTTCCAATGAATCAAAGATCAAGATCTCTTCAATGGAGGAAAGGTCCAATATAACGATCCTTAGCATTCTCAACCAAGGTAAATCACAGTTGGAGTGGGAAACTATTAATGAACTTTACTATATCTATGAAAATGATCCTTCATATTATGGTCATTAAAATAATTTTTCTAATGAGGGGAATTCTTTTTTGTTTGACCTCGTATATTCTATTGTTATCTTTTTCATTCATATTTTATTAAAAGGTCAATATATTTTCTTCTTGACTAGACCTGTTTTTCATATTTATTATTTAAATATGTCTTTTATAATTTAAAATTTATTGAAATATATTTATTTATTTATTAATAATTATAATTATAAATAACTATATTTATAAATATTTGTATATATTTATAAATATTTTTATTTTTTATATAATTTCAGGATCAAATACTATTTATTAAACGATAAGAAAAAAATAGCACAAAGTGGATGAGGAAGAGTTAGACATGACAACTGTTCCCTCTTTCAAACATAAAAAAGATTTAAATAAATTCAATGATAATATTCAAAACGATTGCAATCTCCAAATTCGTCATCCAAGATAGAGTCATCTACTAATGAACTAAATTATCTAGCCTAAGTATTCCACCCATTTGTATAAGATGATGATATGGTTCTCATGGTGGGATTAACAAGGTAGTAATTATTCTATGGTATTGATTTCTTCATTTATGTGGATGAGAAACCTTTAACCTCATTCACCTTAACTTTAACAATAATGTCTCTAAAGGATCTCCTCATATATAGATCAACTTCCTACGTATCTTCCTATTTTATCTCAATCTTGTTATGTTTCTAGTGCACTTTATGTTATTCCAAGCAGAGAGAAACTATAAAGGATGAGTCATTAAAATCTAAATCCATAAGGTGAACATTATACCCTTCTTATCTAATAGGTCCCAAATTTCTCCTTGAATCTAAATCCAACATAGAGTCCTTTACCAGTAAAAAATTAAAAATAGAGGTTTGTTGAACACTTTGATTTCCCTCATAATGAAGCTTCCCTAGGCTGGGCCCAATACCAACCTCTCCCTACATACAAGGAATAAAATCTACCATTGTGGCTTTCCTTCTACTCTAGTTATCTAAAGACTCATAGGAGACTCATTTAATCTAGATAGGAGGTACATCATTCTGAAAAAACTACATGAATGGTCTTCCCTGGTAAGATACACCCTCAAATGAAACTAAATTGATTTCCACTGGAGACTTCCCAAGCCCAACTTGCTCACTATCTACTAATTGTACATATTTCTGAATGGAAGAGAGAAGTCCAGATAACACACAAGTAGTAGCAACATCATCTGTTGAGTAAACTTCCATGTTAGATGGTTGTTGTGGAATTGAGGTTTTAGTTCAAGCTCCAGTATCCTCACCTTGTGAGTTCACTCTAATATCTTGACACACATAGACATTATCTTCACTAATATTCTACTGAGGATGTCCATACTCTCCAGTAATAGTAACACCAGGTAATATTTTTAGTTTTATTCATCATGTGAGCCACATCCTGAACAAATACTGAAAAAAACATAAATAAATTCCCCTCATAAAGTTAGAATTAGAATGACAAAAATTGTTGCAAACAGAAAACAATTTATGTAGCTTCTCATAAACAAGCCTCATAATTAAATGATCATCATGAGTGGACAAAACAACTTTTTCATTACACTCCTAATTCAGTCCAACTCAACTAACACCTGGTATAAATACCCATACCTAACTTGTTTTATCCCCCTATCCACTTTGATAGGGACACAAATATAATAAGTAATGTCATATAAGATTTGAGGATGCAACAAGATCCAATTTAATACATATATTTTTACCCAAACATGAGAAAATGAGTTTTTGATTTCAAATGTATTGAAACCAAAACAACACTCCTAAACACATAGAATACCTGGTATAAGAGACACTAATCCATGGCCCCATGCTCTTCCTATGAGTTCTTTGGAAGGAACAAGAAGTGACACAACCACAAAACATAGTTTTATCAGCGTTAAAAAAGCCTTTATCAACACTAAAAAATCACTGATATTCAAGGCGCTATTAAAAGGGGATCCCTTTTATCAATTATAAAAAAATGCTAATAAAATGGTCTTTTATAAATTTGAAAAAACATTTATAAAAGTGTCCTTTATCTGTAATTTTTTAAAAGTGATGGTAAAAGTTAAAAAATAATAAAATAATAAAAAAACAATATGCAAATATGAGGGTTTAAATAGCACTTGACCCACCTCTCAATAGTGCCTATGTGACCCAGCCTCAATCGAATGCCCCACACACACCAAAGAACCATACCCCACCCTTTAATAGCACTAGAACCCCCCTTTCACCCGTGATCACCCTTTCCTCCACTTGGGTTAGAACCCGAGACCTCTCCTCCTGCACGCCTGCACCTTTACCACTCACTCATCTTGTTAAATTATCCATTTAACGATATATAAATTTATTAATATATATATATTAATCATATTTATTTGTATATTATATATTTATATCAATATAGATATTTATTTATATACATATATATATATATATATATTTATATATTCATTCGTATAATATATATATATACATCTATAGTTATATTTATATATTTATAATACCAGAGTGTGATTATAACATGTTTTATGGGGGAGGAAAAGAGAATAAACAACATAAGAATAACCCATATGTGAATATCCCAACCCACCCCCACCAATTTGGAGGAGAGACATTCCCCTCAAAAGTAATCTCAATTAAGGTAGTCGGTTTTCTAATAATTGTTTCTTTGAAATGTGAATCAGATAGACACTAGACATGGATTCCTCTCCTTCATTGATATTCTATAGGGCTAAAATGACTGTGACTTATATCTATAAACACCCACCCATCGCCTTGTAGTGAGAGCTATAGTCGGCCTTATCTAGAATGACATGCTACACAATAGACAACTTCGAACAAATCATGTTAGAGTGTCAATTAATATATCCATAGAGCTGAGCGTCGAGCTACCAGTTCCAAATGATGATGTGGATATTCATACGGTTGAACACGCTTCCAGAACATTCATCACATGAACATGTCATCTTGTAAACAAACATGTTGACAATTATGTATTCATTTCCAATTTAATTTTCAAGTTAAACATTAAAAATTTAATGAGGAAAGGTATGAAATGATGCATGCTATTAAGGTTGGATAAAAGGAAGGGGTGAAACGAAATACTGGTTTAAAACCTTCTCAAGGTTCAACCAACCGATCCAAACTATCTGCCCAATACACTTTAACCCCCCCGATCCTATATCCACATTTATTATCACAGAAGGATCATGTGGATACAATGTTCAAAGATGGAGGTAATCACATAATTTATTTTGATGAAAATATGTATTGGGGGAATATCCACACTTCATTGTTGTTGAGAGTGCATCTAAAATCCTCCTATATGGTTGGTTAAGCAGCCCGATTGTAAATTTTTACATGATGTATGTTTTCATGATTTTGTTTTCAAAAAGATGATATAATATGTTAATTAAGAATTAATACATTTTTTATTTTAACATGATTATATACAAGAAACAATTGAATGGATTTCCCCATGAACAAAAATTTTGACTTGTTAGTCCTCCATTCACCTCTACAGAACAAGAAGACATAACTTCCAAGAGAGAGGGTGAAATAGTGGCATGACTGCTCAAATCGTTTAACAAAAAAAATTAAATATGAGATAATCTTCTTAATACCAATGAATCAGGGGTAATACTCTACAATTTATTCATGTCAAATATATTTTAATTTCTTGTATTACTATTTTTTCTTCGGAAGCATTGGATGCTCATTGCAGTCAAAATGGACACTCCAAAGATTTATTTTCTGGATTCAATGCATGGATATCCAACAAACGTACCACATTTCATGGTGTTTTTCTATTTTTAATGCACTAAATCTAACATTTTAGGGCTAAAAATAAAGTTATATAATTTATATATCCTTTTAATGAAAATTATATTAGGATAAGGTGGTGCATAAATATCATCTACATCATGGAATGAGTCTAGGAGAAAAGGAAAATATTATATAAATGTACTATGACTGGATTATTATTAGGGTATATATAATAAGATTTCATAATCCAAACACATTTAAAAAAAATTCGTATTTTTTTAATGTTTTTGTAGTTCCTGAAAGATACAAACAATAATGAATGTGGTTATTATGTGTGTAAATTTATGAAAGAGATCATATTCCATGAAAAAAATAGCAACCATGAAAAGTTATTTTTGAAGATAATTGATATTTCATTTAAAATACTTATTAATACTTTCTGTATTTAGGTTTTTCAGTACTACCATGACTGCCAAAAACAGTCATATTCACATGATGATATAGATATGCTTTAAAATGAATGGGCAACATACTAGATGGAAGAATGCAAAAATATAGAATGAAGATGGTAAAATTCTAAAATAATTTCAACTTTAATAATATGGTCTTCTTTCTCTTTATCTTTATTTTAGGGTAATGTTTTGATTTTTATCAGTAAGTGCCCCACTGAAAATCATGGTCATGGGTGTTCCTTGTTTTCGCACTAAATTAATTGCATGTTGATCGGTTTTTTAAATGAAATTGGTGGTCCACATTTGTAGGGTACATGTGTTGTTGATAGACCAAAACTGATAAAATGTATCCAAAAGGGGTTTCCCAATCCCTTGAGTTTTTTGTGACATCTTGAGACAAAATAGGCACAGGAGCTTACTCCACTCTTCTCGTTTTCAACAACGAGATGTGTTTTTCTCAAAAAAAACATCGACTCAATCTACAAAACTGTTAGTTCCGCTATTTAGTGGACCTAGTGAAGAAACAACTATGATATATTCATTTGGAAGGCCTGAATATATGATAGTTGGTTATTCACTAGGACGACTAAAGATATGTTACCGAAATAGGATGTTATTCCATGTCAACCATACAAGGATCAACGGTTTTCCATAATCCTTCTAAACTGGGTAGATTGAGAATTTTGAGCAGGTCATGTGTCCTTTTTAGGTTTCAGAGGCAAGAGTGCATTGATTTTTATGTAGAAATATGTATGTAAAATTTGTTCTAATACTTTAGGACAATGATCTATTAGTCATTTTTGACGTGTAGGAATAAACTGCACCTCAATTAGATGCACAATATCATCTATATGACTCCAAATGCTCCATTATTTAAAATTGACATTAATTCAAGTAAAAATAAACGACTAACATAATAAAAACAGAAAAAATGCATTTTTATTATTTTTATACATTTGAAAAAAGATCTATCAGTCATCTATGATGTGTAAGAATCAACCACACCTCAATATGATGCACAGTGTCACCGGAATGACTCTAAATGTGTCTTGTTATTTAAAATTGACATTGATTCAAGTAGAAAAACACAACTAGCATTATGAAAATGGAGAAATCATTTATATTGATTCTATATTTTAGGATAACGATCCATGAGTCAGTTGTGACGTGTAGGAATCAACCCCACCTCAATTCGACGAACGGTGTGATCGATATGACTAAAAGTATCTCCTATCAGTTTAAAATTTACATTTTAACTAAAAATGTGTCACTCAATAAAAACCAATAAAAAATAATCCAATTTTATTCCAAATTTAGTAAAATGATTCTTATGTCCTTTGTAACATGTATGAAGATGTCTCACATCAAAATAATGCACGATGGGACAGGTATGACTCAAATTGAATGTTTTTTTGAAATGTAATTTTCTTAAGAAAAGAAAATTGACATACTATGAACAAAAAAATGATTTGTGATTGTTTTGATACTTTAGGAAAACAATATATCAGTCATTTGTGACATGTAGGAATCAACTGCACCTCAATCGGATGCATAATGTCACTGGTATGACTCCAAATGTATCTTGTTATTTAAAATTTACATAAATTCAAATAAAAACACTACTAACATAATGAAATACAAGAAAACACATTTATATTATTTTAATATTTTACAAAAATAATCTATGAGTCGGTTTTGATGTGTAGGAATCGACCCCACCTCAATCTGACGAACAATGTGACCGGTATGACACAAAGTGTCTGTTAGGAGTTTAAAATTTACATTTTAACTCAACATGTGACAGTCACTAAAAACCAAGAAAATGCACTCTGATAACCATCCAAATTAAGGACAATGATTAGTAATTCCTTTGGGACGTGTATGAAGAAGTCCCACATCAAATTGATGCATGATGCGACCAGTATGGCTCAAATTGCATGTTTCTTGTTTGAAATGATATTTTAGTAAAAAACACAACTAAAATAATAAAAACCAAGGAAATAAATTATTATTGTTTTGATACATTAGGAAAATGATAGGCCAGTCATTTTTTACATGTTGGAATCAACCAAACATCAATCTGATGCATGGTGTCACCGGTATGACACTATATTCGTTTTGTTATTTAAATTTGACATTAATTCAAGTACAGAAATACAACAGACATAATAAAAACTGAGCAAATGCATTCGGACTATTTTGATATTTTAGGTAAATGATCCATGTGTCAGATTTTTGTATTGGAATCAACCCCACTGCAATCCGACAAATGGTGTGACTTGTATGACTAAAAGTGTCCACTATCAGTTTAAAATTGACATTTTAACTCAAAACATGACACCCACTAAAAACCAAGAAAATAAACTCTGATTGTCTTCCAAACTAAGGAAAATTATTTGTATGTCCTTTGTGGATTGTATGATGTAGTCCCACATCAACCCTATGCATGATGTGACCGGTATGACTGAAATTGCATGTTTTCATTTTGAAATGACATTTTAGTAAAAAACACAACTCACATACAGAAAATCGAGTAAATTCATTCTGATAGTTTTGATTGTTTTGGAAAATGATCCCTCAGTCATTTGTGACATGAATGAATCAACCCCACATCAATACGGCACATGGTGTGATCGGTATAACTCCAAACGTTTCATTTTTATTAAGAAAAGAAATTTTTTAATGTATTCTTCATATTTAGGTTTAATTTATTTCATTACAGTATTATTAACATAATATTTGCATTTTTATATAAGTGGAACATTTTTCATGAGGTGGGAATAATTTTTCGGTGACTATTACCATCAGAGGATATTTTTTAGAGGGGACCAAAGGCTTCAAAAGAGAAAACATTAATTTTTTTAACTGTTTGTTAGATAATTGTAATGTAATTTATAAAACAATGTTCTAAATATATATATAATTGTTATTTTTTTATATACCATGAGTGAATATTTTTGTGTTTTTGATGTCATTTAGATGTATATAACATTGTATGCCAAACCATTGTGTGCACTTCTTGTTTTTTCATTATTTTCATCGTGTATGTGGTTCTTTTGTATATACCATGGGTGGTTATTTTTTATCATGATTTTTCTAGTTTGTGCGGTTTATATTTTCTCATTTGGTGTTGTTTAGATTTTGAAGGTTGGATAGGTGTTTTTTTATATAAACAACTCACCCAGGAAGGGAAGTCTTTATCAGCGCATCAAATAGCACTAATAAAGGAACACTTCATGAGCTCTAATTTAAGCATTGATAAATGGAGACTTTATCATCTCTATTTATAGCGCAGATAAATGGGTACTTTATCAATGCTTCTTGAAACACTGATAAAATCCCCCCCCCCTAATAGAGGCTCTATTATCAGTGCTTTTTTAGCACTGATAAAAGCCTTTTAGAGATAATGAAAGCCTGTTTTATGCAAGTGGGATAAAACTCAAGGTTGTCTAAGGGGTCTGTGGTAGTAGAAGACCATTGCATAATTCCCAGAGAACTCCATGTCCCATCAGAAAACCCCAGTACTCAAAACTCCACTTCAAAACATTTAAATGTATATTGTACCAAGACCTAGAGGGCATCACTCGCTTCAACATAGCCATCGTCATCCGATCAATGAATGTTAGACTTCTAGAATCACTTCTTTTTAAAGATCAAATTCCATAGCTAGAATATTGTTTTCAAAACTAAACCTAACAATTACTACTAGAAAAAAAAAGGATAGCCATTTTTGGCCAAAGTTACATTGTTCAACCCTAAAAATGATTATAAAACCACTTAACCACAAAACCATATTTAATATGTAATATATTTTTTGTCTGTGCACACACACCCATAGTCATATATATTTATATAAATCAATTTATGTTTCAATTTAGTTATTTATTTATACTTATATTAACACACCCACAGACACATATATGTGTGTGTGTATAATATTATTCTAAGACTAATGTTTATATTCTAATAAATATATTAATTTCATAAAATATATTTATATATTTCTTATTTTTATTTTTACTAATATATTTTATATATTTTATATATTTATTAATATATATATTTTTTAAATTATTTTGTAAATTTTAATTATCATTATAAATTTAATTTTCCATAAAATATATATATTATGATTTCAACTTATATTACAACATATATACAAATAATTTATTTTTTCATTTTCATAAAGTTGATACTCATTATATTTATATATTTATATATTTAAATACTCTCTCTATATATATAGTAAATATATTATAAATAAAATAAATATAAATTATATTCACAAAAATAAAAAAAAGTAAAAAAAGTATATTTACTCAAATTAATGTATTATAAATTATAGTTAAATATAAAACTATTTACACATAAATCTATAAATTATAAATTTTAATTGTATAAAATTTATATATAATATCATTTCTGTTAATATAAATTTTTTCTACTAAATATATTATTTTCTTAAATCGTATTTATATATTTTATTATTTTAGTTCAATTTGTACATTTAATATATTTATTTATATTTATTTATATACTTCAAAATTTTTCCACATTTTATTATCATTTTATATTTCATTTTTATAAAAATATTTATTTCATATTCAAAATATATTTTCATATTGATATATTTATATATATCTATATATATATAAATTTTATTTATATACATTAATTATTTTTATATATGTAAATAGTAAATATGTTATAAATTTCATACATATAAATAATTTATTAATGTCATGTAGATTATAAGTAAATGGAACAATAAAACCACTCACAGACAAGTAATGACATGTCGCACTCCTTCCAAGGGTTTACTCACACCATAGCTTAGAAATGGAGACTTCAATGATTTGAACTCGGGTTGAATCTTGATTTATGGGATGAATTTACCACTCATTCATGCCTCAAATGGAGTAAGGGTCATGAGGGTATCGACAAATGTCACACCATACATTTCCTAGTCCTTACCATACACCCTGGGTACCATCCGCACCCAGCTAAATTTATATTGTTGTGTGTGTCAATGTGTAAGCAATTAAATTTCATTTCAATATATAAATATACAATGTAGATAGATATATGAATATATATATATATATATATTCATACACTTTCATATGATTATTATGGATATCTTCATATTAATATAAATAATAGACACCCACATATATGTGTAGTTTTTTAAATATTGATTATATATTTATATATATATGTATACATAAATCTGATTTTTAAATGTAAATAAACTTTTAATATTGATAAAAATGGGTGTTGAAATGGAACCATTCTTTAACACATGGTTCCATAAGAAACTCACTAAAATAATCTACATGTGAGAAGAAAGTTCTCTTCATTGTCAATATATTATTATTTTATCTTACATTACACCATCTCTATTTGAGGGGAATAAATGATTTGGGTGGAATGGTGAAGTATACATTTTAGTGGTAGGATAAAATAAACATGTCCTCGCGTATTGACCATCGAATATTTATGTTGCATTTGATGTTGTAAAATATTTTATATTTTTATTTTTCAAATATGAATTAGAATTCATGTTAGAAAATTTTATACAATGTTGAGGAAAAAAATAAATTATAAAAAATATATATCACAATATATTCATTTTAAAAAATTAATATAAAAATATGTTTTTATCCCAAAATATATATCAATTTAATTTTTATCATTTTTCAAATGATTCCAATTTAAATAATTCAACACATTTGAAATACATTTCTAAAAAATGAAAACATAATTTATTTTGTAAAACCATATATAAAATTATTTTTTTAGTTATGAATTTTCAGTTAAAATAATATGTAGTCGTGTTTTGCAGCTTTAATCCAGTACGAGACACCGTCGAGAAACGCCATGTGAGTTGGAAATGGTCGAATCCCTAACCCAAATTCAATGACCAAAAATCATACACTTATACTGATGCAATAGGACAAAATAAACCCGTCCTCACATATTTACCATCAATAAGTTAGGTTGTATTGTAAAATATTTTATATTTTTATTTTTGAACTATTCATTAGAAAGTATGTTAAAAAATGTTTTACAAAGTTGAGGGAAAACAATTAATCATAGAAAATATATGTCCCAATAAATTCATTTTAAAAAAACAATATAAAATATTTTTTTTCCAAAAAATCTATCAATTTAATTTCTATCATTTGAAAAAAAACCATTTATATAATTCAAAACATTTTAAATATAATTTTAGAAAATTAAAACATAAAAAAATTTGTGAAACCATATATAAATTTTTTTTAAGTATTTTTTTACATTTAGAAAAATATATAGACACGTTTTGGAACTTTAATCCAATGTGTGACACCACTGAGAAACATTGTGTGAGTCGGAAAAGGCTGAAACCCTAACCCAAGTCCAATGAACCAAAATCACCCACTTCTACTGACGATCTTTTACAAAAAAATTTATCATTTCTGATTTTGAGTTTTTCAATCTTAAATTAAATCAAAATAAATGACAGTGGAGAAATGAGAAATCATTTAGATATTTTGAATCATATTGAAATTGGGCTTCTTTGGATAGAAATGTTGGTGGGGAAGTATATTATAAAGTAAATTATTTTATTTTATTTTAAAAATGTTAACAACAAGATGAAACATAAATTAAAAAAAATCATTTTATTTTACTAAATTATTGGATCCAAACAAAACTATAGAAATCAGAATAATGGATATGAAAGGAAAAACAAGTATTTTAATTAAAATAGAGATTTCATATGCATGATTTATCAAACTTGGAATCATATTGTGCAGTAAAAAATGAAAAAACATATGGGTTTGGGTAGTCCTGGAAGAATGTGTAGGGCGGGTCCAGCGGTGGCCACTAATCTATGTTGAATATTCCCCTGCATGATTCATGTTTCAATGAAATGAATTCATCTTATTTAGATGGTTTTATTTAACACAATTCGTTTTAACTATCTTTTTACATTGTATGGCTACATGGCACTCTTACGTGGGTGTTTTCCTATTTCCGGTTCTATCATATTTTAGGTGCGTATTTTGTTTCTAGAACCTGGTTCATTGTTTTCCCTTTGATAGCTCGCAGCAGGTGTTTGGGCCATCGATTGGGTGTGATCTAAGGGTCCATCTTGGCTCCCAGTGTGTTCTTTGATCAGATTCAATCCATTACAACACCGTGCCACCTATCCTGTTGTGCCACTTGGATCATGTGTTGTCTCATCTGTGGTTAATCGAATAGTCATGGTGATCTGAGCCATCTAGACAATTGTCATCCCATGTTGTCGCCTGACATGCCTGACATTTTCCTCTAGCGCTCATTCATTACACTCTTTGGTTTTTCTTCTCAGTGATGTCTATGGTTTTCTCTCTGGTTCCTTGGAATACCTATATGGTAGAGGTTCTTTTCCAGCTCTGTGTAGAAGAAGGATGAACCATACAGAAGACTCCGTCCACCCGCACTCCCCTCTACCACTGTACATGACACCTACTGCAACTGAAGTACTTATCTAGTGGAGACTCATTGGGGATCATCTCATTTATGGGTATTCAGACGACTATGCCTCAAGCGGTAATAGTTTTGATAATATTTTCATCTTAACCAAGATCTGTTTTGTAGTTCTTGGCTCTGTAACAAATTATCTTTTCTTCATCATGTATATTGTTCTAGCTTGCTTTTGTGTGTGCTTGAGTCCATCTAGGAGTGGTTGGGGCTGACTCTACATTGCAGGGTTGATCATTACCGCCTAGTTCAGCAATCTCGACCTCCTCAGATGGATTTCGTGGTCTATTTATTTTCTTCATTTGAGTTTGTAATCTATTGTTGTCTTCTTTCTTGCTTTCTTAATAAATTGGTTTCCTTGGTGGTGTTATCATTGTGCATGTAGGTCCCTATGGGGCCGAAGCATGTTACATCTGTTGTCTCTTTATATTCTTCCACTGACTATTTATCTTGTCCCAATATCTTTACTGAGTTTTTCATTCATGATCCATTCCCTTCATAACCGACCTATTAATTAAAAACTTACAAATTGTTTCTCCATTATATGAAATAGTGGATCATGGCTTATCCAGGGTTTAAGTAGTTAACCCCCATAAGTGGTATCAGAGCCTCCTGTTTTTTTATGGGTTCAACAATGTTTGATATTGATAATTTCGATGGTGATAGTGATTTTATTATCTATAGAATTAAGATGAAAACCTTGTTATTTCATAATCACCATATTGATGCTCTTTCGGACTCCTTCAAGAAAATCACCACCACTATTCCTGATGGGCAGTGTTCCACCTCCGTTGTAGATGTCCTCGAAGAGACCCTTAGGAAATCCCGTAGTTTAATCCTTTTATCTTTAGGAGACAAAGTCTTAAGAAAAGATGCAAATGAGTCCTATTCTACTAGTATATGGTCCAAATTGACATCCCTTTATATAAAAAATAACATATTGGTAGGATATATTAGAAAATGTGAATACATACATTCAAAATGAGCACTGGATTAGGATTCAGGATACACATTGATGAATTCAATAAAATCATATTAGACCTAACCAATATTTACATTAAATGGGATGATTATGACAAAACCATTATATTTTTAATGTCATTATATAATTCATTTAACTCTGTTAAAAACTCTATGATATACGTGAAATAAAAATTAACTCTTGAGGTGTAAAATATGATTTTCTCTCTAAATTACTTCAATGAAAGGGTAGTGTCAAAAACTGAGGCGGAGGGTTTAAATGTTAGGGACATAAGTGAATCTAGAGGCCTATTTGAATCAAGGGGTAGGAGAAAATATAGGGGTCAGTCTATGAAGTATAGAATCAAGTATAAAGGCTTGTTAATCAAATGTTTTCAATGTAAACTACCGGGGAATATCAAGATGAACTATCCTAATTAGAAGGGTGACTATAAATATAATAATAATGACCATTACCTAATTGTCAAAGAAGACTTGGAACCATTGATGTGATAAATATCACTGACACAGCCATCTTAGATGAGTGGATCCTAGATTTAGGATGCTCATTCCACATGTTTCCTAGGAAGGAGCTTTTTGCTAAATTAAGTTAATTCAGGTATAGTGAGGTTTTTATAGGGAATAATAAGAGCTACAAAATTATGGGTATAGGATCGATTTCACTTGAGCTTCATGATGGGACTGTCAGGTCTCTAGAGGATGGTATGTGGGTACCGAAATTAAAAAGAAACCTAATATCCCTATGAATACTTGACCAGAAAGGGTACGAATTTACGAAAGGATCAGGAAGACTTAGAGTATCCTGAGGATCCCTCGCTGTTATTTAACGAAACCTTTGGAATGGCATATATGTTTTAGATTACAGGGTGTATAAAAACCAATTGAATTCCTCTTCTAGTTCAGAAATTGATTCTAATACATTGTGGAATAGGAGACTAGGGAATGTTAGTGCCAAGGGTATTAGTGAGATTATGAAACACAACCTTCTAGGTAACATCACTCCTAGTAGTCTTTCTTTTTTAAATACTATGTATATGGGAAGTGATTGAGATTTGATTTTAGTACGTCTTTGTATATCTCTAAATAACCTCTTCAATATGTACATTTTGATATGTTGGTTCTTCAAGTATCACCTCCCATGGTCGAGGATTTTAATTTGTTACTTTTATTGGTGATTTCTCTAGGAGAGTATGGATTTATATAATCAAGTATAAGTTTGATACCTTTCAGACATTTAAGAAATGGAAATCTAATGTAGATTGTGAGAGTAATAAGAAACATATGGCCTTGAGGAATGATAATGGTTTAGAATATCTATCCAATGAATTCACTGTGTATTGTGAATCTGAAGGAATCAAAAGATACTGAACTGTTGTTGAAACTCCTCCACATAATGGGTTAGAAGTGATAATAAATAAGACTGTTCATGAAAGGGTGAGGTGTATGTTGTCCAACTCGAGACTCCCCAAGTCCATTTGGGTTGAGGTTGCTTCAACAGTAGTGTAGCTTATTAATTGTTTCCCATATTTTGCCAACTCCATTAAGACACCTGAAGAACTATTGAAGGGAACACATCCGAATCATTCTCACCTTAGGATATTTGGATCCATAGCATATGCACATTCACGTAATGATAAGCTATCTCCTAGGGTTGCTAAGTTTATATTCATGGGATATCTAGAGGGTGTTAAAGGGTATCATTTATAGGTAGACAAACATGGTTACTAGAAATTCCTTGTTACCCGCGATGTTGTCTTCCATGAATTTGGTATGTCTGAAGAAAAGGAACCTGGACTTATTGTATCTCCTGGAGAAGATATAGAATCCACAGGGGCCTTGACACCTTTTGGTGTGGAAGTACCTTTGAGGCCTGGTGACCAACTGTAGTATAGTGTTGGTCCTCCTCCTTCAGCTACAAAAACCCAAGATGAATAAGATTCATGCTTGGAATCAGAACCAGAGAGTCATGAATCTGATGACCTGAGCAACTATCAGCTCACTCAAGACAGAGAGAGGAGAGTAATTAGACATCCAGGCCAGTTAAACCAAGAAGATATATCTACTTATTCTTTAAATGTATTGTAGGACTTGTTTAATAATAATCCAAAAACTAATAGGAATGCTGTTAAGTTCAATGAAAAGGAAATGAACTATCTCCATCCTAACAATACTTGAGTTTTTGTTCCCAAAACCAATTACATGAAACTTATTGGTTCTAGATGGATTTATAAAAAGAAATAAACAATTGTATGAGATACTAATATCAAATTTAAATCCTGCATTGTAGCCAAAGTATTCCTTCAATGTGAAGGAATTGATTATATTAAAATATTCTATCATGTTGTTAAGTATTCATCCATTTGAGTTCTTCATAAATTTTCTACGTAATTTGATCTGTATATTGAACATCTTGATTTGAAAACTATTTTTTACATGGTATCCTTGATGAAACAATTTATATGACCCCTCCTAAAGGATTTTCAAAATTGTTCAAACCTAATCTTGTTTTTCTTTTACAAAAGTACTTGTATGGTCTTAAACAATCTTCAAGACAATGGTACAAAACATATGATTCTTTTATGATTGAAAATAAGTTTTCTAGAAGTAGATTTAATGCATGTGTGTATATTAAGACTATTAAAAATGAATCTGTTTAGCATTATTATATGCTGATGACATGATGTTAATCTTAAAAAACATGAGGATTATAAATTCTGTTATGAACCAGTTAAATTGTTCATTTGAAATGAAGATTTAGGACATGGAAATGAAATTCTTAGAATGGACATAATTATGGATTGAAAACCCACAACCATGTAACTATCCCAATATTCTTAAATTATATAGGCATTAAAGAGATACTAATTTGAGCATATTAAACCTGTTAATATTCCCTCAGGACACATTTCAAATTTCCCTTGACCAAATCCACTATGAATGAAGAAGAAAATACCGTTATGAATAAATTTCCATATGAAAATATTATAGGAAGTCTTATATAGGACTTGGTCTGTTCTAGGCCAGATATAGGCTTTGATGTTTGTACATTGATCAGGATTATAGGGAATCCTGGTAAGGATCATTGTAATGCTTTAAAATGGGGTTTAAGGTATGTTTCTATGTCTGAAAAACTATGAATTCAATATGGATTGAATACTAATTTTTATGATGATATTGTTGATTTTGTTGTTTCTGACTATGCTTCAAATATTGACACCTGAAAGTCAATCACTAGTTTTCATTTCCGTGAATATAGGGGACCGGTCTCCTAGAAATGCATCATGAAATCAGTGGTTGCACATTCCACTACTGAGGAAGAGTATATTGCCTTGAAAAAACCTATCAAGGAAGCCATTTGGAATAGAGATTTACTTTCTGAGTTGTCATTATCTACTGATAGTATATTAGTTCACTTTGATAGCAAATCTTCTTTAAATCTATACAAAAATTATGTATTCCATGATAGATCAAAGCACATAGACATTAGGTTACATTTTTTATGGATATTATATTGTCTGGGAAAGTGAGTGTCACCATGATATCCACTAATGATAACCCGATGATAGTTTGACTAAGGATATTCTGTTATCTAAATTCAAGCATTGTATTAATCTTATCAATTTAGTCCCAATTCTATAATGTCGATTACAAAAACAGAATCACAAAATATTATTTGATTACAAGGTGGAGAATTGGTGAATATTCCCTTACATGATTCTAGTTGAAATGAAATGAATTAATTTTATTTAGTTGGTTTTATTAGAAGAAATTCATTTTAATTAGATTTTTACCTAGCATGGCTGCATGGAACTCCTATGTGGGTGTATTCCAATATTCGTTTCTATCCTATTTTATGTAGTGGTTTTTTTTCTGGAACTTGGGTCATTTTTTTCCTTACGATAGCTGGCGACATGTTCATGGACCATTAATTTTGTGTGATACGATGGTCCATCTTGCCTCCTAGTGTGTTTCTTTGATCGGCTTCGATCCGTTGCAATGTTGTCCTGCCTATCCTGTTACACAAATTGGATCATGTGATATCTCAGATGTGGTTATGAAAACCATCTCAGTGATTTGAGTTGTCTACGCAGCTGCCATATCGTACCTTCACCTGAATTGGAGGACATTTTCCTCTATCTCTCATTCATTACGTTCTCTAGTTGTTCTTCTCGATGAAGTCTAGGGTTTTCCTTCTTGTTCATCATAAAACCTCTATATGAGAGGTTCTTCTCCGGATCCATGAAGAAGAAGGATAAACCATCCAGAAGACTCCGGCCAGCCGCACTCCCCTCTACCGATTTATATGCCACCTCCTACATCCAGAGAACTTCTTTGATGGATACTTAGTGTTTATTGTCTCTGTTATTGGTATTTAGATTACTATACCTCAATAGGTAACAATTTTGACAATATTTTCATCATAACCAAGATTTAGTTTGTAGTTCTTGGCTCTATAGAAACTTATCTTTTGTTTATCATGTAAACTATTCTATCCTACTTGTGTGTGTGCGCTAGTCCGTTTAGAAGTGGACAAGGCTGACTCTACATGGCAGGGTTGACCACAAACCCTATGTCATAAATCTCATCCTCTTCATTTAGTTTTAATGGTCCTTTTAATTTATACATTAATGTCTTTAATCTATGATTATCCTCTTTCATTCTTTCCTAATAAATTAGTTTCCCTGGTTCTGTTCTCTCCTTGCACGTAGGTCCCGTTGAGGCCGAAGCAAGTTACATCTATTATCCTCTTTACATTCCTTCACTGGATATTTATCTTGTCCCAATATCTTAAATAAGTTTTTCATTCATGATCCTTTCCATTCAGAACTAATCACTTAATTAAAATCATACCAATTTTTTCTCCATTATACAAAATTGTGGATCTTAGCTTATCAAGGGTTTCAGTAGTTAACCCCAACACTCTATGATTGAACCTGTGAGACACCGTGTACAGGGGTAGTAGGAAGACAATGAGGGGGAATTAAAAAGGATGAAAAATATGGCATGGAAGAAAATGTAGAGGAGGAGGAGGTTCATTTCATTAGGGTGGGACAAGAAACTTATATAGACATCTCATTCTATATGTATTTTCTCATTTTTACAAGGCTAATGATGTATTTTCTAAACCTTCTCCAGGTTCTGCTAGGTTTTCTTCAGGTTAATTATCAGGGGAAGACATCATCCCCTCTGGACTCCCACCCCACTACAATTAATTTCTTCTTCCTCTCCTTTTTATTGCACTGCATGCTATACGTCTTTATGAATTTATTACCATGCTCCACCCTCTACTCTGGATCCCAAAACATTATTTCTATTCCTTTTCATTCACACCTCAATGCTATTTATAGCAGTGTTTTGGGGGTGTTACACTTGTATTAAAAAAATATAAAAAAGTAATACTAATGGTTTGTTTGAGTGTCTTTAATATACACAATAAAAACATAGAATAATGATATAAAACTCATATGGATAAAAAAATCGTTAATTTGGAAAAAATATATAAACCAATGACGATTCTATTTATAGTGGACTTTAGGGGTCTTACATATATTAAATAAATGTAAAACAAAAAAATATGAATTGTCTTTGTGTTCATTTAATATTTACCTTTATAAGACATAAAAAATGCAACAAAAAACGTGATGGGAAGGAAAAAAAGAAAAAAGGATAAAAAACGTTTAAATTAAAAAATTTGTTGAAGAAACTATTGATGGGAATATGTAAAAATTATAACGAATCAAAAACCATTCAGAATAAATATATATCATACATTTGAAAATACATATATATAAGGGATAATTAAATAAATAAATATGTTTAGATATTAGGTTGATTAAAATTATAAAATAAATTGAATTTACAAATAATAATAATAAAACTTTATATGGTTAATATAGTTTCAAGCTCCGTATAATTTCAATCAACGATTGATTCATCGTTTCAACCTTGTCAGACATCCTGTGAATGAATTTCTCATATTGTTTTCATTTGTGTGTCTTATAGAACCTGAAATTCCAAAAAAGAAAAAATATGTTTAACAACTGTTTTTATTGGTGATTTAAACAACCGATAAATGTTGTGTTTTGATTTATAATAGTGTCATGTATTTAGGTATTGGGAATATTTTCTCAAATGGTATTTAACAACATTTTAAACCATTAGAAAATATTTAGCGATTGTTTTTTATTAATTTTTTATGAAATTTATTATTCATTATATATTTACAGATAAATATATATATATGTATATATTAATGTATATAAATATTCATAAATAACTATCAATATCTATAAATATATATTTATATAAATAAAGTTTCCTTAAATATATAATATATTTACATATATCTCTATATATATTATTGAATATAAAAATATATATATACGTGCATAATATATATATACAAATATAATATATATATACATATATATTAATAATGGAAAATAAATATACATAAATATATATAAATACACACAGAAATATATATATATATATATAATTAATGATAATTATATATAAATATAAATATAAATATAAATAAAAACCAATATAAATATACATAAATACACACATAAATATATATATGTATTCACATATAATATATATAAATATATATAAATAAATAGTAAATAATATATGATATATGATATATAAATATGCATAGACACATGTATATAAATATAAATATATATATACCCACATAACAAATATAAATATATGTTAATATTAAACATATAAAAATATATATTTACAAAAGATTTTAAATTAATAATTAATATAAAATGATTAAGAGATAATTAAAATTTAAAATTTAAAAAAGGAAAAATATTAATTAATCATTCTTAATTATTTATAATTTAAAAAAAATAATAATAAGTTCTTTCAAAATAATTAATAATAACAAATAATTCATAATGCATAATAATAATAATAATAATAATAATAACATATTAATAACAATAAAAATTAAAATCATATTAACAAATAATCAATAAATATATATACAATTATAAATTTAAAATGATAAAACATTTAAAAAAAATTAAATTCTACCACTTATTATTTAGTAGAGGGTCAAATCATTGTGAAATGAACACCCACTAAATAAAAATACCATCGTGAATTGGCTATGGTTTTCAAAAACATCCTCTAAAAATAAATAACAACAAAATATTTAACATTGGTTTGGAAAACAACTGCTAACTAAAACACCACTAAACACCGTTTCCTTTTATAGTGTCCTTACAACAAACTAACCACCATTTCTAATCTCATACACTTCTCCGTATACCTTATTTACTGAACCACAAAAGTATTTCCTTGAACAAAAAGTCTAAAAACTTCAAGCCTGTGTTTTAGGAAATATACCCACGTCATTACAATATATTCAGGTACATTAAGCACAACCTTTTATTAATGTTAAAGGAAAACCATTGATAAAGGTTGTACTTTTATCAATACTAACTAAAAGAACTAATAAATGAGGTCTTTATAAATGCTAAAAAAGCATTGATAAAGGCTGGTTTTTGTTAGTGTTTTTCATGTTGATAAAGAACATCCTTATAAGTGTTTTTATAGAATTTATATGTTCTTTTTAGAACTAATAAAAGAGCCACTTATTATAATTTTTCATTTCTCTATTAAAATGTGACCTTCACAGAAAATATAAATTATAAAAAAATCATATATCAGTATATGAACATAGTTTTATTGATATATATGAAATATCTTTTTATAAATATGATTTATATGATACGAAATATGTTTTGACACTTAATATATAATTTATTTAGTGAAAATGGTTTAAAAATTATTTGATACTAATATTAACTATTAATTTGTAAATTATAATTAATTAATCACTATTTAATGAAAATGTTGTAACAACCCGAGATTTTATAAGATACATACTTTTTAATTTCATTCATATCTTCTATTGTATGACACACCAAGATTATCTTGCGCTGTACGCAACATTGTATTAGCTTGTAGTATACACAACACTTTTCTTGGCTCTTATAACACACAATTTCATGTTCGTTTGATAGAAGTTATTCTACGCAACATTGAGTGTATATATATATATTCAATTTATAAATAAAATATGGTTGGATTCTATTATACGCAACAACAAAGGAGTTGTGCACTACACACAACCCTGACTTGGCTTGCATTACACGCAATCACGACCTTCCTCGATAGCGTGTCTTGTACGCAATACAGGGTTTTACTAAACAACGATATATTATTATTGTTATGAACTAGCCGTTATGAATAGTGTTAACTAAATTTTGAATTTTATAACATTATTATTCATCTTACACATTTCTAGAACATTGTATAAGAACAAAATAAATTTTTCGGGTAAAATAAGTATTTTAAAAAAAAAGCAGTTTTGCCGCCTTTTGATGGCACACCCACTTTAAATCTAGTTTTTGACATGTTTATATGTTCAATTTGACAAAATAAAATTCTTCTTTTGAATCAGGATATAAAAATTTACATTAGATAAAGTTTTGATATTTTTCCGATAACTTTCATATTTTAATGAATAGTAAAAACACGCTATATTTTAATTAAAAACAACTTTTTTTCATCGTAATATCTTATGTGGTTAAATTATAATATTGAATGGTTTTAAAGTATAAATAGAATATATTTTTACCATTTAATATAATTTATGTCATTAGCATTGATTTTACCGTGAATTCATAGGTTAAATCAATTCAATCTTTTGCAATGTTTTAAAGAAAAACCCGTTTTCTTTCGACAACGTGATGAATTTTAATTTAATTTCTGCATATTTTTTGTATTGAATTTGGAAAAATGGACTCCATATTTGGAATAAGTTGGTCCAAATTATGTTAATAAGCTACTTTTTATTTCTGGGCATTGTGAATAGTAACTACGGTAAATTTTATTTACTATAGTTAAAGGTAAATCGGGTAATTAAGGGTAAATATAAGATTATAAAATTACCCTAAAACTTGGAAAAAATCCTATTGGATGGATAAAAGTAGACCCATATAACCTTAGGGTCGGATTAGATTCATTTTATGGACTTTTGTCCATGAAAATAATTTAATTTATATTAAAACCAAAGAATATGACAACATGTCACTTTCTTAAATCATATAAGTATAATAATTTTAATTTAGTGATAAACTTCATAACACTTAGAACATAAATAGTCTCCAGAAATCTAATACAATTATCTACATCATATTAATTTATTTAGAATTTTTAGGGATTAAATAATTATCATTTATTACGACACAAAGATGATGCAGTAATTGTCTAATTAATGAAATATTTACATAATTGATGTTATAAATTCCCAAATAAATGTAATTTGAGACTTTTTATGACTTACAATAATTTTATAGGTTAATATGACATGTTATTGTTTATTTAAGTAACTTGGTTCGAACTTAGCATTCTGTTATGAATTTCATAAAAATCATGTACCAAATAGTTTCAAAATTGACATAAATTAGTTTTTAAAACAAATATTATATTATTATTTGTTATTTTATTACAAAAAATCTAAGGTTCGAAAAAATGACTTATATAAGGTTATATATATTAATAATAAACATCTTGGGGTTCTTTTGGCTTTATATAGTAATTTTATTAACCATATAGTGTAAGAAAACAAAAAGACACGGTAAAAGTTAAATTATTTAACTTAGAGTTAAATCTAATTGATAAGGTTACAATAATAACCTAAACAAGTCCAAATCCTATTGGATGAGAGGAATTCGACCCATACCCACTTTATCTTCGAAATAATACCCTTTTGAACCATTATAAACCGAATTTGACCTTAATATAAAATAATATTTTGAGATTTTCCTAAGGTGCTCCTCTCCTCCCTTATAAAAGGGATCCTCCTCCCTCTCCTCCTCATACCAATTTGAGCATTCAATCACAGCCAAACCCTACCAAAATCTCTTCTCCACTTCCCTAGTATCATCCTAGAGGTACTGGTATTCTTCAAAGTCCATCCTTAGTTCATTAAGTGGAGGTTAAGTGAAGGTGCGTCAAAAAGAGGTAATATCCATTACCGATCTTTTTCAATTTCTTTCTTCTTCAACATCTTCTTCTTTAGTTGTTTCATGATAAAGTAATAACATAAGTATTTCTTATATACTGATATGTTATTATAAATATGAAACAAATCTAATTAACCTTTTATCTATCCTACGGAAAAAGGAAATCACCTGGCGTGCGTACGTAGGGAATACCGTCTCCACGCCGTGGTGTAATCTATTTTCCACCACCACCTTAATTGGATGGGTATAATGGTGTAATCAGTAAATATATATGATTATTATAAAGTGATATTGATACTGAAATAGTATACATACACTTCAACACAATTCCACGACCATGGGAATGATATCATCGCTCGTGCGTACGTACGGACTACCGTCTCCACAACGCGATGAGATTCACTCTCCACATTAACCATTCATGAATGATTATAATGTATATATAATGAATAATAATGAAATATATGACATTTTAAATCTACTATATTTATGTATATATATATTTATGTCATCTACTTACTTCCATTCAATACAATAAGGAAAGGAAAACAGTGTTCATGCGTACGTACGGACTACCGTCTCCATGAACGGTGTGTTTCATTTCATTTATCTATCTATTATATATATATATACTGAATATATATGATATATAAATCATGTTTTATATTCTGTAAGTAATTAAATCATGATATAAGTAATAATAATGTCAAGAACAACAAGTCCAAACACCTATGATAAATGAAACGATTTTACCCAAAACGCTTCTTTAACATGGAATTTACAAAAGAACGGGTAATATAAAGTCATAAGTGAACCATATATGATATCATAACAATGAATATGATTCTGTAATAAGTTAATGACATTATTTAAATCATTATACAAGAGGTTAGGATATGTACAAAGCATATCATACATAAGGTAAGGGAAATATCACAATCTCATTTTTATCCGAGATTGTTTATAATTTGGAATTTACTGGGTTGTATTTTATCACCCACGTCCATGTTTCCTCAATATGTAATATTATTTCCATCCAAATACAATTGTTTAAATCCAATTTTTCTGTTCAGTGAGTTTTTAGTAAAGGATATGAAAGGAATCTTTTGTCGTTTTTCGTACGAGGTACTTTTTGACTTTTCCGACAAAAGTACGAAGAATGTTTTTTTTAACTTATACGGCATGAATGGATTTTTAAAACATTATTTCCAAGAATCATCCTTTACAAGTTTTCAAGTTTATTTTTAATCAACTTCATTTAGTTTAAAATTGTATGACATGTTAAGAAAGGAAAAGTGTTTTTGAAGTAGAAAGGATATTTTCTTCAAGAATGAAGTTCAAGTGTTTTATCAAAATTATTTTCCATATAAGATAATAAAGGGTTCTGTTTTTATCCCTATTATTATATTGATTTGATTATGTTGTGATGGATTTATTTTTATGAATTCCTTTATCGTATATGAATTGTTTTATGATGTCATGATGTTTAAGATTCCCGTTTTTATTACATGGGTTATGCAATGATGCATGGTTTATGATTTTGTAGCACGCATAAGAATGGTATCATTATGAGATGGGTGGGACCTATATCTACCTCCAATGAATTGGGTAAAGATTTTATATCTCATGAGATAGACATGGATAGAAAGGTAGGTTATACCGGTTCAGTGAAACAGGACTGAAACGAGGGTGACTCGGTTCAGAAATGGACTTTGTCCACTAAGATAGTCTTGGCAATGAGTCTTGACTAATAAGATATGATTCTCTATGATTATGTGTGTATGACACAAAGTTTAATGTTTTATGTTATGATTATTGGGATTTCATTTCACTATTATGATTTATCCCATGTTATGATATTATGATCTCTTTTGCAGGTTAAGATTTCCAAAATGTTATGTTCTTAAGAATATGATGTGATTGATTTTTCTTTTGTTTACCCTTACTGAGCATTTGAGCTCACCCTTTTATGTTTTCTTTTCCCCAGGATATAAAGAAAGGTTTTAGGTATGAAAAAAAGGGAAGATCTTTATGGTAGATGTTGAAGATCTTTCACCATGATTATAATATTACGTTCTGAGTTTCCAAAGACACTAAACTATTACGGACCTTGTGTGTGTGTTTTTGTTATGTATTAAGTATTCCACAAAAGTAATGTATTTTCCATGTACGTTAAGATTCGGCTCTCTACAGTTGGTATCAGAGGAAAGGTTTAGTCAACCTTTGGAAATTAGGATGTGAAAACGTTAGTGATATCCCTAGAGTTATTATTAAGGTATGTCTAGGGATGTCCCTAAGGATAAGTATACGTATATGATATAGTCCTAGAACTACAGTAACGATCATAGAATTTAACCTAAGATATTAGATATTAAGGGTACTCCCCCTTTACTATGTTGTTTTGCCTAGAATTATTTTTGCCTCTCACACTATTCTTTTTGGGTTTTAGACGATGGCTGAAACCTAAAGGAACCGTGTTGATCATTGTAGTGGACAATGCAATGATTTTCCTCCTGAACAAACAAGTGTTATGGGAGATGGAGTGAAAAATCTTATTGCTATACTTACACAAGCTATGAATCATTCTGGACTTCCAAATGAGCAGAGAAGGGAACAATATTCTATTGAGTCCTTCATGAGGCAGCGTCCACCTTCTTTCAGTGGGTCTTCCAATCCACTTGTTGCTGAACAATGGATCAGTACCACTGAAAAGATATTTTCAGTTATTCAATGTTCTGAACATGATAAAGTCATCTTAGCAGTATATCGTTTGGAAGGTGAAGCTGATCAATGGAGGAATCTTATCAAGAATACGAGGCCAAGAGATGAAATTGAGTCCATGGAATGGGACGAGTTCATGAACTTGTTTTTCAGTAAGTAATTCCCTCGTATACTTCAAAAAAAGAGGGAAAAGGAGTTTCTTGAGCTGAAGCAGAAGGATGATGAATCTCTTGGTATATACGAAACGAATTTTACAAGACTTTCATGGTATGCATCTAGCATTATCATCCAACTTGAAAGTAAAGATGATTGATTTTTCAGTGGCTTAAAACCAAGTCTTCGAAGGGCATTAGCTATAAGAGACTTCAGTAGCTATGAAGAAATTGTGCGTTGTGCTATCAAGGTAGAAATGAAAGTTGGTGTTACATATCCATCTCATGGTTTTGACAAGAAACGAAAGATGGAGTTCAAGGAGAAATCTCAGAATAATGGTGAAAAGAAGATGAATGTTTACTTAAGCACAAAGTGTGGAAAGAAGCATGATGGATATTGTCTTAAAGGAACTAGAAAATGTTTTAAGTGTGGAAAAGAAGGTCATCGAGCATCTGAGTGTCGAAGTAATGGAAAAAGGGTTTCTAATGATGTGAATAAAGCAAACACTGCAGAGAACGCACCACTAACACTTCAATGCTTCAAGTGCAAGGAAATGTGGTATTATGCAAATAAATTCCCTAATCCAAGGGTTAGTGATGATCGACATGGGCAATCGCTTAAGGAAAAGGACAAAGGGAAGTCACATGCGATCACTATTGGCGATGTTGGATATGACAACGATGTGGTGGAATGATTAAGTGTTCATGTAATGGGATTCCAAAATAATTTTGTATCATAGAGTATTGGAATATTTATGTATTTGTCTAATGTGGTATTTAAAGTGATTGAGATATTTTTGGAAATAAGATGATATGCAAATAATTAAGGGAAAATGAGAAAATGAAATGTTTAACAGTATTCATGAGCTCATGATTGACATAAGTGCTAAGTGATATCATGGTTTGAGTATATAGAATTTTGAGGATTTTGGTATGTGGAAAGTGTTAACTTTTAACTGCATTCAAGTTTTCACTATGGTTCAATAGGTATTCATTTTTTCAAGAGAATACATGATTAAGGTATTCACATGATTGGAATGTGACCAACAATATATATATATATGGGGGATAAATGATGGTATTCACATGCTTGGTTGATGACATTTCAAGTAATCGTTTTCTTTATACTATGAGCTTGGACCGAAGTATTTTAGATAAGCCTAAATATTGGAATGGATTATGTTGGACATATGCTAAGTAATGTTTAAGGATAGAACTTTTTTCGATATTACTGATGGGATTTTATAGTAATGTAGTTTTAGAAAAAGGACAACCTGCAGGACGGGCGACAACCCATCGCGTCAGACAAGGCTGTGGGAATCGAACCCACAACTGAAGTGCGACTGGCCTTTTTTGCCTACCACTGGCCTACAGGAAGTCCCTGTTTAGTAGAAACTAGTTTTATTATATTAAGCAGTATAAGTCCATTTTAGGAACTATATAAGATTAATCTCACTATAGATGGAATTATGTATTTTGTTTGATAACTTTTCTAACTTCTTGTTTGAGATAGATGGAATGACCCATCATTCTATCGCATGATCTGCTAACACATCACGAATGACAAATTTAACTTCATTTCTTTAAGAGATGAAGTGGAAATTGTCCAAAGAATGACAAATGGTGAGACTATACCAAAATCACGAAGGTATTTCTTCTAATTCCAATTTCATCTACTTTAGGGAAATTATCTTTAAAAAACCAAAAATGTTATCCTACTGCCCTTATATCCGATGAATCAGATGGTACCTTAGATCACCACAAATCAATAGCTTTGTTATTGTTGGCTTTTTCATAGCCATGTTCTCTACCACTCTCCATCAGAACATGATGGTTAGATTTCTCTTCCATGTCCATATTTTCTCCTATATGGAAACCCATTGATGAGTTCATTTGGGTAACTATTATATTTCATAATTTAGTTTTTAAAGTTCAGTTTTGGTATTTCTTTTAACGATGTGGGTTTTTATGAATAATTAATGATTTATAACCTCGATGAATTTCGAGGGAGAAATTCATTTTAAGGGGGGTAGAATGTAACAACCCGAGATTTTATAAGATACATTCTTTTTAATTTGATTCATATATTCTATTGTACGAAACACCAAGATTATCTTGCACTATACGCAACATTGTATTTGCTTGCAGTATAAGCAACACTTTTCTTGGCTCTTGTAACACATAATTTCAAGTTCGTTTGATAGAAGTTATTCTACGCAACATTGAGTGTATATATATATATATTCAATGTATAAATAAAATATGGTTGGATTATGTTATACGCAACAACAAAGGAGTTGTGAACTACACGCAACCCTGACTTGGCTTGCATTACATGCAATCGCGACCTTCCTCGATAGTGTGTCTTGTACACAATACTAGGTTTTATTAAACAACGATATATTATTATTGTTATGAACTAGCCGTTATGAATAGTGTTAACTAAATTTTGAATTTTATAAAATTATTATTCATCTTACACATTTCTAGAATATGGTATAAGAACAAAATAAAATTTTCAGGTAAAACAAGTATTTTAAAAAAAATGCAGTTTTGCCGCCTTTTGATGGAACACCCACATGAAATATAGTTTTTGACATATTTATATGTTCAATTTGACAAAATAAAATTATTATTTTGAATCAAGATATAAATATTTACATTAGATAAAGTTCTGAACTTTTTACAATAACTTTCATATTTTAATGAATAGTAAAAACACGGTATATTTTAATTAAAAACAACTTTTTTCATCGTAATATCTTATGTGGTAAAATTATAATATTGAATGATTTTAAAGTATAAATAGAATATATTTTTACCATTTAATATAATTTATGTCATTACCATTGATTTTACCTTGAATTCGTAGGTTAAATCAATTCAATCTTTTGTAGTGTTTTAAAGAAAAACTCGTTTTCTTTCGACAATGAGATTAATTTTAATTTAATTTCTGCAACTTTTGTGTATTTAATTTGGAAAAATGGATTCCATATTTGGAATCAGTGGGTCCAAATTATTTTAATAAGCTACTTTTTATTTTTGGGCATTCTTAATAGTAACTACGGTAAATTTTATTTACTATAGTTAAAGGTAAATCAGGTAATTAAGGGTAAATATAAGATTATAAAATTACCCTAACACTTGGAAAAAATACTATTGGATGGATAAAAGTAGACCCATATAACCTAAGGGTCGGATTAGATTCATTTTATGGAATTTTTTCCATGAAAATAATTTAATTATTATTAAAACCAGTGAATGTGACAACATGTCACTTTCTTAAATCTTATAAGTATAATAATTTTAATTTAGTGATAAACTTCATGAAACTTAGAACATAAATAGTATACAGAAATCTAATACAATTATCTACATCATAATAATTTATTTAGAATTTTTAGGGATTAAATAAATATCATTTATTACAACACAAAGATGATGCAGTAATTGTCTTATTAATGAAATATTGACATAATTGATGTTATAAATGCCCAAATAAATGTAATTTGAGACTTTCTATGACTTAAACTAAGTTTCTAGGTTAATATGACATGTTATTGTTGATGTAAGTAACCTGGATCGAACTTATCATTCTGTTATGAATTTCATAAAAATCATGTACCAAATAGTTTCAAAATTGACATAAATTAGTTTTTAAAACAAATATTATATTATTAATTGTTATTTTTTTTCTAAAAATCTATGGTTCGGAAAAATGACTTAGATAAGGTTATATATATTAATAATAAACAACTTGGGGTTTGTTTGTCTTGAAATAGTAAGTTTATTAACCATATAGTGTAAGAAAACAAAAAGACACGGTAAAAGTTAAATTATTTAACTTAGAGTTAAATCTAATTAATAAGGTTAAAATAATAACCTAAACTAGTTTAAATCCTATTGGATGAGAGGCTTTCGAACCATACCTACTTTAGCTTCGAAATAAGACCCTTTGGAACCATTATAAACCGAATTTGACCTTAATATAAAATAATATTTTGAGATTTTCCTAAGGTGCCCCTCTCCTCCCTTATAAAAGGGCACCTCCTCCCTCACCTCCTCACACCAATTTGATAATTAAAGCTCGGCCAACCCCTTCCAAAATCACTTCTACAATTCCCTAGTATCATCCTAGAGGTCCTGGTCTTCTTCAAAGACCATCCTTAGTTCTTTAAGTGGAGGTTAATTGAAGGCGCGTCAAAAAGAGGTAATATCCATTACCGATAATTTTCAATTTATTTCTTCTTCAACTTCTTCATCTTTAGTTGTTTCATGATAAAGTAATAACATAAGTATTTCTTATATACTTATATGTTATTATAAATATGAAACAACTCTAATTAACCTTCTATCCATCCTACAGAAAAAGGAAATCACCACGCGTGCGTACGTACGGAATACCGTCTCCACGCCGTGGTGTAATCTATTTTCCGCCACCACCTTAATTGGATGGGTATAATGGTGTAATGAGTAACTATATATGATTATTATAAATTGATATTGATACTGAAATAGTATACTTACACTTCAACACAATTCCACGACCATTGGAACAATATCATCGCTCGTGCGTACGTACGGACTACCGTCTCCACAACGCGATGAGATTCATTCTCCACATTAACCATTCATGAATGATTATAAAGTATATATAATGAATAATAATTAAATATATTACATGTTAAATCTACTAGATTTATGTATATATATATATGTATGTCATCTACTTACTTCCATTCAAGACAATAAGGAAAGGAAAACAACGTTCATGCGTACGTACGGACTACCATCTCCATGAACGGTGTGTTTCATTTCATTTATCTATCTATTATATATATATATATACTGAATATATATGATATATAAATCATGTTTTATATTCTGGAAGTAAGTAAATCAGGATATAAGTAATAATAATGTCAAGAACAACAAGTCCAAACTCCTACGATAAATGAAATGATTTTACCCAAAACGCTTTTTTAACATGGAATTTACAAATGAACGGGTAATATAAAGTCATAAGTGAACCATATATGATATCATAACAATGAATATGATTCTTTAATAAGTTAATGATATTATTATATCATTATACAGGAGGTTCGGATACATACAAAGCATATCAGACATAAGGTAAGGGAAATATCACAATCTCATTTTTATCCGAGATTGTTTATACTTTGGCATTTACTGGGGTGTATTTTATCATCCAAATTCATGTTTCCTCAATATGTAATATTATTTCCATCCACTTAGAATTTTTTAAATCCAATATTTCCCTTTCGGTGAGTTTTTATTAAAGGATATGAAAGGAATCTTTTGTCGTTTTTCGTACGAGGTACTTTTTGACTTTTCTGACAAAAGTACGAAGATTTTTTTTTAACATATACGACATGAATGGATTTTTAAAACATTATTTCCAAGAATCATTCTCAACAAGTTTTCAAGTTTATTTTTAAATAACTTCTTTTAGTTTAAAATTGATTGACATGTTAATAAAGGAAAAGTGTTTTTGAAGTAGAAAGGATATTTTTTCTCAAGAATGAAGTTCAAGTGTTTTATCGAAATTATTTTCCATCTAAGATAATATAGGGTTCTATTTTTATCCCTATTATTACATTGATTTGATTATGTTTTGATGGATTTATTTTTATGAATTCCTTTATCTTATATGAATTGTTTTATGATGTAATGATGTTTAAGATTCCCATTTTTATTACATGGATTATGCAATGATGTATGGTTTATGATTTTGTGGCACACATAAGAATGGTATCATTATAAGATGGGTGGGACCTATATCTCCCTCCAATGAATTGGGTAAAGATTTTACATCTCATGAGATAGACATGGCTGGAATGGTAGGTTATATCGGTTCAGTGAAACAGGACTGAAACGAGGGTGACTCGGTTCAGAAATGGACTTTGTCCACTAAGATAGTCTTGGAAATGAGTCTTGAATAATAAGATATGATTCGCTATTATTATGTGTGTATGCCAAAAAGATTCATGTTTTATGTTATGATTATTGGGATTTCATTTCACTACTATGATTTATCCCATGTTATGATATTATGATCTCTTTTGTAGGTTAAGATTTCCAAAATGTTATGTTCTTATGAATATGATGTGATTGATTTTTCTTTTGTTTACCCTTACTGAGAATTTGAGCTCTCCCTTTTATGTTTTCTTTTCCCCAGGATATAAATAAAGGTTTTAGGTAAGAAAAAAAAGGTAAGATCTTTATGGGAGATGTTGAAGATCTTTCACCATGATTAGAAGATTACGTTCCGAGTTTCCAAAGACACTAAACTATTACAGTCCTTTTGTGTGTGTTTTTGTTATGTATTAAGTATTCCGCAAAAGTAATGTAATGTCCATGTACGTTAAGCTTCGGGTGTCTACAAATTTGGTGGTACACAAAATTAATGAATAAATTATTATTATAAGATAAGTTGAAAACGTGACTTGAAAATCAAACAGCCATAACTTTTGTTCCATATGACCACTTAGGATCCATAAGAAATGAAATTGAATCAATCGATGATCTCTTCATTTTCACGACTTGAGGAAACCCCAATCGATGTATTTTATTTGTAAAAAAAGGCATGTAAGGCCTCCAAAACTATGTTTTTAGTTGGGATACCCAGGTTTTTCAACATTCAATGAAATTTATTCTTTTTTTAAAAGGGTATTCTTTTCCTTTTTCTATGGCGACATAATTTATATCTAGGGATTACTATCATATAGATATTATGGTGTTCAAATATTAACATTTTTAATATTTCAGTACTACAAAACATGGTTCTGTCAGTGCTAAAAAATGATTTTATCTATGTTAGAAAGCACTGATAATCAAGTCCTTATTTAAAGGGGATCCCTTTTAGCAGTGCTAAAAAAGAGCTGATAAATTCTCCTTTTATTAGTGCTAAAAAAAGTCCATATAAAAGGGTCATATTATTAGTGATAAAAAATGCACTCATAAAAGGCCTAGATGGCCTCTTATGGATCCTAAATGGACATCTGGATCAAAAGTTATGATTTTTTGAAGTAGAAGTCATGTTTTCAACTTATCTTATAATAATAATTAATTATTTGATCTAGATTTCTGTCTAGGATCCATGAGATATGAAATCAAATCTATGGAAGATATCTTCATATTCAATACTTAAGGTAACCCGAATATTTATATTTTCGAAGTAAAAAAGGACTATATGGCCTCAAAAACTGAGTTTTTAGTTGGGATACGAAGATTTTTCAACATTTGATGAAAATTATTCTTTTTTTAGAGGGTATTACTGTCCCTTTCCAATGGAGACATAATTTATATCTATTTATTATTTTCCTACTGATATTATGGTGTTCAAATATTAATATTTTTCATATTTCACTACTAAAAACATTGTTTAATCACTGCTAAAAAAGATTTTGTCAGCCCTAAAAAGTGCTGATATTCAAAGAAATTTTAAAATTGGATCCCTTTTATTAGAATTCAAAATATACCTGATAAAAGTCAAAAAAATTAAAAAAAATATTTAAATCGGAGGGTAGACCCACACCCTTTTAATACTACCTTACCACCTTTCAATACTGCTAGGAAGCCCCACCCGTGCAAGCCATCACCACCCCTTTAACATCCCCAGGCACACCCCCACCCTTTAACAGTTCTATCACCCACTATACCTACCCACACACCCCTACCTCCACTTGGACATGGACTTGAGACCTCTACATTGCACAATTGCACCTTCACTACTCGCTAATATTATTTTGTTCTCCCTTTAATGATATATCTATATATATAGTTATATTCATTCTTATATTAATATAGATTTTTATTAAAATATTTATAACTATTTATATATATATAGTTAGTTAGTTATATTTATATTTATACTTATATATATAGTTATATTTTTTATCCGTATATTTATTCATATATTAATATATATATATAAGATTAGTTTCAAATACATTTATAAAATAAGTTTTCTTGTTTGTGTTAATAAATAAATAAATACAACATACATATATATCTATACTATATATATATATGTTTGTGTATCTGTAATTATAATTATACATATTTATATATATTTATATATATATATTCATATATCGTATATTCATATGTATATTCATATGTTAGAATATATAGAAAATATATATTCATTTTTTAATTTAGACACACTCTAATATATATATATATATATATATATAGACACACACACAAAAAAAAATTATATGAGAATACAAATACAAAATATTTTTTATTTTAAATAAAATAAATATTAGTTTCTATTTAGATAAGGCATATATATTGAAAAAAACATTTTATATTTAAATATTAGTATTTAATTATCTATAAAATTAAATTTTAATGTGTGAATAATACATATATATAAAGATATATTTGATTATAAATAACATTACATTATGAAAAATGATAAAATTTCAAAGTCATAATAGAATTATGAAAGTAATCCCAAGGAATAAATTTAGTATCCCCTAAAAAATGAAAAAAGACCCCCTTAAATGAGGCTGAAATTCCATTGAATGTTAAAAAATTTAGATATCCCGACTAAATACTTAGTTTTATAGGCATTTTGAGCCTTTGTTGGCCTCAAAAAATGCGATAGAGGTGCTATCCTTTGTCATAAGTTTTTAGAGCTCATCGTAGGAGTAAATTTTATACATGGTTGAGCTCAAATGGACAGCATGATCATATAATATGGTCGTTTGAAGTTTGAGTTACGTTTTCAACTTTTTTTAGATGTTTTATTAGTTTTTTTATTTTCTGTGTCTTTAAATTGTTATTAAATGATTATTACTCAATAATAATTACCACATTATCAATTAATAATATTTTCTAAAATATTTTATATGTCATTTTCATTAAAGATCTTATATATTAGTAGTAATTGTCTATTTATACACATCTAAAACATATTTAAAACATATATATTATATTTATAACAATATAAATATATTTATATATTAATATATAAATATATATTTTTAATGGTTTTTTAAATATGCCCTTTATCAGCACTAGTAAAAAAAGTTCTTATAAGACTCCCCTTTATCAGCGCTACTAAAAAGGTGCCAATAAAGGGAGTCCTATTAACAGTGCTAAAAAAAGGGTAGATAAAGGGGATTCCTTTATCAGTGAAAAAAAAGAACTGATAAAGGAATACATTTAATTGTTCTTTTTTAGCACTATTAAAGGGTGGCTCTACGAGAAACCGTTTTGTGGTAGTGTTTTTTGGCTATTTAAAAATAAAATATATAAATATATATTGTGGAAATAATATGATAGAAAAATTATCATTAATGCATTAGATCAAGGTGAAGGGGCTCTTTGTGTATTTTGATCAACTATGGAAAACCCTGACATATGGCATCTAAGCTATAATATTGTGGTTTTCCCTCTATTGGTAATAAAGGTAATCACATTATCCATTTTCCAACCTCTTTATGCGGTGGCCGGGATCCCTTTTACTGGTTTTATTTTTTTTCCTCCTGACTTGTGTAATGTTTCATTGGATAATTTTTAAATATAAGGCCTACCTTTCTTTTATATATATATATATATATATTCTTATATATATATATATATATATAATTTTGTAATTCTATATATAAATTTAATTGTAGAAATAAAAATATAAACATATTTTTATATAAAATTTATTTTTAAATAAATAAATATATATGTTTATTAATTATCCATTTTATTTAAAATAAAAATTTATCTTTTTTATTTACTGTATAAAAAATATGAATATGTACATACCTACAAAATTTCACCTAGTATTCCTGAGTTCTGAGAGAGGAGATCCATCATGGGAAGGGAATAGGAGAAAAATCCCACACAAGGAGCGTAGGGAGGGAATAGAAGACCACTTCAACGTTTATGATTCCATGACACATCACTGTTAAGTGTTGCAGGGACAAGACACCATGATGTTCTGGAATATCCATGGTTGAGGTGCTACCGTCAATCTTTACCTCCACCAACCTCCACTGTCACCTCTGACCGTTGTCTCTTACCATCAAGTGCTATGAAGAATATTTTTTCAAGCAGATGCCCACCATTATTGTCAAAGTTGGATGGTGCACCAACCCCACCTAATAGCATGGTAGGAGTCACCCATGAGAGAAGTTCATGGTAGGTGGAAGCCACGAGTGATGTCCTTAGGTAGGTGGGGGATTGGTGGCTGTTGTGTCAAAAATGAAACCTCCCACCAAGCCTAATTAAGGAGGGTTAGGAGAGCTTCCTTAATCATCAGTTGAGCCAAGATATCCTTTCTATCTAAGAAATCCTTGAGAGATTCATGTGTGAGGAATAAAGTGAGGTGTGGTAAGGGAACATTGTAACCTTTTTTTAGTTCAATAAAATGAATTTTTTCTCCCTCTATTAGTCTATCGTAATGGTCAGCAAACCACCACAAGTTGTATGAGATGGAATTTTGGTGCAATGACGGTGAGTAGTTGAGTTTTTCATGTGAGTGAAAAAATAAAGTTTCTCAGAATCCTATTTTTATGAAATAATTTTAAATTTTGTGGTGAGCTAATTTCAAAGGCATAAACAGTGTCACAAACATAGATAAAATGAGCTTCCTATGCTTTTCAAACTTTGTTCAATCTTCGGGTTATTAAATACCCCCTTGATGGAGAAGAAGGTATTGTTCTGGGGCTAGAAATATTTCATGCAAAATTCAAGCAGCTGCTCCAGCATAACATGCTAGCACAACGTCATCAGAAGATATCGACCGTTGATACTATTTTGATCATGTGTTGATCAATTGTTGTCCGATTTGGATGATCCAGGAGTCGATTTTACCATTTTTGACCATTCAGGATGAATCTCTGAGCTCCATTTTTTCATATTTTTCACTAATTGTTTCATAATTAAAATCCCATGGAGGGAGCATCCATGATAGGTGGTTGAAGGGCCGGAAACGGATGCCAAATCCAATGTTGGTCTATAGATAGCCGGATACCGTCATTCAAATGCTATCATTTTGGGAAAATGGGTCACATGAAGAAGAACCGTCGAATGTTTCCACATGAAAAGGGTCAAAGTATCAACTATCAAAAAGGAAATTGATACTTGCACGTTACAGTATCTAGAGAAATCACACTTTTATCCAATTACGAAGAAGATATATGTCTTCATACATCATGCCAATACATAAAATGGGTTTTCGATACTACAACATCGTACCACATCACTCAACATTGTGAGTATATCATGACTTGTCAAGCTAGTGAATTTGGTGCAATCAAGAAGGGAAATACCAGTTTTGAGGAGATTGTTGGCATGTGTGATATCTAAATCAAGATGAACATTGTATACACAATCACTCTAAAGGATGTTCGGCATGTTCTATGCCTTTGAATCAACCTATTATCATGTATAGCCTTTGATGGACAAGGGCATGACAAAATCATAAATAATAGATCATGGAAGGTGTTAATAGGAGCCATATTCATTAATCGAGGAATAATATGTGCTATTTTGTACAAAAATCATGTGAATATATGAGTAGATTGCCTCAATGTGGTAGAAGGAGAGATGTCATCCAATATGTGGCATATGAGACTCGACCACATGAGTGAAAGAGGGTTATCTAGCCTAATAATGAAGAAGTACATTAGTATTGACAAAGATTCATCACTTGATCATTGTAAATACTTCTTGTATGGGAAGAAACATAGAGTCTCATTCAATACTACCTCATCAAGGAAATCAGAGTTGTTGGATCTCCTGTACTCTGATGAATGTGAACCCATGGAGTTGGATTCACTGGGAGGTAAAAAAATATAACCTATCCTTTATTGATGATGCATCTCAAACTATGTGGGTATTCTTCATGCTGATAAAGGACAAAGTATTGGACTACAAAAATATGTTTCATGCCATGGTGGAGTGTGAAAATAGAGGGAAGTTGATGTGTATTCATTCATTCAATGGAATATAGTAATAATATATGGAATTTGATGCCTATTATAGGATTTAGGTCATCCAATATGAGAGGTCGGTCCCACACATCCCACAACACAACAGATTTATAGAGAGGATGACCAGAACCATCATGGATAAGGTTAGAAGCATGGTGATTTTGGCTAATATCCCTATTCCATTCTGGTGAGAAGCTGTTAAGTTTTCATGCTACCTCATCAACTGATCATCATCGGTCTCGCTGAATTTTGGGATCTGACAAAAGATATGGTTTGTTAAACAACACACTTACTCGTATTTATGAGTATTTTGATTTTTTTCATTTTCACATGTGTCCAAGGCCCTCAGGAAAATGCTAGATGCGAGTTCTACTCCATGCATCTTCATCGACTATGGAGATGAGGAGTTTAGATAAATGCTTTGGGACCCGAAGGAAAATAACATGATCAGAAGAAAAGATGTTGTGTTCCATGATAACTAGATGATTTAGGACATTCTAAATCGTTGAATTTATTGAAGGGAAAGCATCGAGGACTCAATTAATAATCCAACACTTGTACTGACACCACCTTTCAATAAAGAGGAGGAGGTGTAAGAAGTCTCATCGGTAGTGGAATAGGAGCTAGTGACAGAGGATACTGAGCAGAGTGAGACTAAATCCTCTCTATAAGATGTTGAAATACCATAATAGTATCTTTGTGATGTTGTGCCTCTCGAACCTAACATTTCATAGGTTTAAAGATCTTTACGAGTAAGGATTCCATCAAAAAAATATTCAAAGTCAGATTACCTGTTTCTGACTGATAAGGGGGGGCTAAAAGGATACCACGAAGCACTATCTCATCCAAAAAAACTCATGTGGCTGCATACAATGGAGGATTAGATGGAATCATTTATGAAGAACCAATCATATGATTTAGTGGAATTTCCCAATGGTAAGAAGGAACTAACAAACAAATGGGTGTTTGGGCTGAAGAAGGATGGTTTAAAAATTGATGTCAAGAAAAAAGCTCAGTAAGTTGTCATGAGATTCCATTAGAATAAATGTAATTGACTTTGATGTGATCTTTTCACCCATATTGATGATGGATTAAATCCGAGTTATTTTTGGATTGGTAGCTAACTTGGACTAGGTGCTTGAATAGATGGATGTAAAGGTAACTTTTTTTCACGGTGACCTCTCTGAGGAGATTTAGATGAAGTGTTAAGAAGGTTTCGTGGTTTCTTGACAAGGACACCTCATCTACAAATTTATGAAGAGATTTTACGGACTAAAAGACTCTCCCAGATAGTGGTACAAGATGATTGACCCATTCACGGAGAGTGGTGGATACAAGAGGACATAGGTAGACCAGTGTGTCTACATCCAGAGATTTCTATGTAACGACCCAAACTTTTTAAATAGTATATTAACTTACTCATAACGATTTAATAGAGATGTTAATGGTTAATGCAGAAAGAGGAGTCGATGGCGTCATCCAGTAGACTCGAACCTTATGAAGCCCACTTATCAGAGCTTGGGAAGGAGGTAGCATCTGTGGGCTTCGCTTTGGACGAAGCCCAAGCGAAACTCCAGCATCTCAAGCTTGAACAGAAACGCCTGCGGGAGAAGTTCAAGTTAGTAGAGATTACTACCAGGGCAATGTTATCTGAGCCTCCCTCATATTCTCTCACCATAACACACCTTACACTTAGGTCATATACCGGTGTTATAAGGGGCTATGTAATGAGACCCTAGCTTTTTTGTGTAATCCTTTGGGATGAATGAATTAAGATTTCTTCCTTTAGCGATGTTTGTGAAACATCAAATGTCCGGATAATTTTAGGATGTATTTTATTGATTAATTTTGAAAAAAAGGATATTTTAAAATATTTATGTAAACCCTAAATATTTAATGATGTGTAATGATTTTCAAAAAATTGTCTTCTACAAAAGTGTTCAGTAAGGAATTTGGAGTCTAATAAGATCAACTTAATTATTGATGAATAGTAAATTATGAAAAGTGATTTTACACTTAGGATTAGTAATGTGACCAAATGGACTAGTAATTTCACTCAAAGAAAGTTTTAATATAATTTAGAAACCTAGATTAAGTAATGTGATTCAATAAAATGGGTAATAACTATTTCATAAATTATTAGTCAAGTATTAGTTTTTTTTAATGAATAGTGTTTTTTAATTAAAAATTTAAATAAAAATAATTAGAAAATTATTTTTATAAAAAGGACTATATTTTTGAACTCATAGCATTGATATTATGTTATGGTAATTTTTGGGGATTTTTCTGAAAAAAATGAATTCTCGATGAATATTGTTTTTATTTAAAAATTAAATTAAAAATATTTAAAAAATTATTTTTATAAAATGGAGTTCATAAATGTAATTAGAGCATCTATATTTGGTTAATGTGAAATTTTGGGATTTTTCTGAGAAAGATGAATTTTTTAGTGAATAGTTAAAATGTAGTTTTAGGGTTTTGGTATGTTTAATGACATCATAACTGTGTCATGATGATGTCATGAGATATTTTAAGGGTTGGCCGGCCAAAGGTGATGCATTATTGTTTCGGGGGCCCCATGTGGCCTAAATCCATGCTAAATTCCATGGGAGAGTACATGGTTTTGAGAAAAGCACTTGTGAGGTGTCCCGTGGCCATTAATGCCTTGTCCCCTCACTTTCCCTATAAATACCCACCCTTTCCTCCTTTAGTTTTCACTCCCAAATCTCCCCCAACGAAGTTATAGTCTCCTTACCTCCCAAGGAGTCCTTTAAAGGTTCCCCCAAGCCCTCAAGGTCCAAACCTTTGAGTTTTACGAGTTACATTTTAAGGTAAGGGATCCGACCTCTCTCTTTCTTTTCATGTAACCTCTTTTATGTCATTCCTTTTATGCTCCATGTTCTTATGTGAGAGGATGTTCTTTTATATTCCTTTTACTGCCCTTTTAATGTTTATATGATGAGATATCCCCTCTTACTCTCATCATTTCATTTTATTAATGTTTAAGTGACGCCGTTAGGCTGCCGAATTTTTAAGGGATTCTTTCACCTTTCTCATTTTTCAAGTTCGATTTTCATGTCAAGTCTTTCAAGTTCGTTTTTATTATGTTGGGGTATGATATATATATCTATCATACTGATCTCTTATGATCATATGATGAGAGACCCTATTTTATCTTGTGAAATCATTTTTATTGAAGTTTAAGTGACGCCGTTAGGCTGCCGAATTTTCATATGAGAAATCTTATTTTTGTCTCATTTCCATGTTTTTCATTTCATATGGTATATCTTTAAAATTTCTTTACCATGTTCTTAAATCCCTTATATTCTACCCCCCTACTATTTTATTGATCATTTATGAGTGGGTGACCCATGTCCCCTCTTTTTTAATGTTTTCTAAAAACATTTAACATAGCCGTTATGCTGTCGAATTTTCGTCTCAAAATGCCTCTCTCTTTTCACAAAATTATTTTATGTTATAAAGTGAAGAATCAAAGCTCTTATTTATATAAGGGTATTCAAATATATATCAAAATGTTATATTTTAAATTCTCGTATTTACATACATGAGACCTGCTTTCCCTTTCTGTGGGTTTAAAGTGACATTAAGATCATGTCTTTAAAGCAGTTTTTAAAACATTATGATTATGAAATAAAACCCATTTATTTTATGCTATATAGGTTATTTATGAAATTTTTGATGATGATATATGTGGCTCACATGATAATAAAGGCAAATTTAAGTGTGCACCCTGACTGCGCTCCAATGAATTGGGTAATGATGTAACCACTAGAGATTACAATTTTCACGATACCTTGGTGAAAAACCTTGGTAATTTTCAAATGACACCATGGGGATTGACCTTGGTGATATGTTCATGATTTTCTATGTTAAATTATGTATCCACATATTCAAGTTATGAAAAATGTTATTTTTATTTTGAAATGCCTAATGATTCCTTTCTCATGCCTTAATGTTCTTTTCTTGACCTATTGAAGTATCTCAAGTTCACATGTAAAATGTTTCTCTTGTTTCCCTTACTGGGCCTTCTGCTCACCCCTTCTTTTGATGTATGTCCCCAAGTTATGAGATGCAGTAATGAATGTAGGATGAACTTAAGGAGAAGCCTTTAAAGTGTTTAATAAGAATGTTTTATGTTGTTTTCATGTATTATGTTTCTGGTTTCCAAGACACTAAACCTTAAAGATCCTCAGTGTTGTGTAATGTAATGAAAGATTATGTTATAAAAAAGTGGGATGCTATAGTTGGAATAAAAGGATGGTTTAGTTATTTGTGGAAATTAGGATATAAAACATTAGTAAGAACCTTATAGAAAAATTAAATATAGGAAAACTTCCTGGTATTTTGGTAAGTACTGAGTAAGTGGTTTATCAAAAAAATACATCCCTGTCTGGATACGAGCAGGTAGAGGCGGCTCTGGCACAGATGTACATAGGGGTAAAACTCGAAAACACCGCTTTGAGCTAGACTCGAACGGGAACTGGTGCACCATAACGGGCCTTGCTGCACTCTTGGTTACGACACCCCCGTGGGATATGTTCGGTTAATCACAAGCTTTTTATGAATCATTATGAAGAAATTATAGAGAAGTGAAATTGTCCAAGCATGAAGTCTTAGTTAAAAGATTCATAAATGAAATAAGTTTCTCACTAAGGTTTTATTATTTTAGAAAATGGTGGGAAATAGGAGAAACCATGCAGATGGTGACCGCAATACACCATGTGCTGACGGCCCTCTGATGGAAGACAGAATGGAAACATTCATTCGAATGATGAACCAACTGACTCAAGTTATGAGTAATAACTTGAATCAAGATGAGAGGCCGATCTCACCACTAAGGGAACAACATTCTGTTGAGTCCTTTATGCATCAACGACCACCAACATTTAGTGGATCTAATGACCCATTAGTTTTGGAACAATGGATAAGCTCCAATGAAAAGATCTTTTCTGTACTTCATTGTTCGGAACAATAAAAAGTCACCCATGCTGTTTACCGCCTAGTGGGAGAGGATGATCAGTGGTGGTCACTGATCAAAAACATGAAGCCACGAGGAGAGATGGAAGCTATGGAGTGGGAAGAGTTTCGGGGAATATTCTTTAATAAGTATTTCCCTCGTTCGATGAGAATGAGAATGGAGAAAGAATTTCTCGAGCTGAAGAAAAAGGAGAATGAATCTGTTGGAACCTACGAGATAAACTTCACATGGCTTTCCCGTTATACCTCAAGCTTTGTCATGGACCCTAATGGGAAGGTTGATAGATTCTTTGGTGGACTACGACCTCATCTGTGGAATAATCTAGCCAACAGGGACTATGATAGCTATGAAGAAATAGTTCGAAGTGCTATGAATGTTGAACTAGAGTTTGGGGAGACACAGTGGTCTCACAAATCTAATGAGAAGAAGAGAACTCTAGAACTAAGCCTGGGAAGACGTTTTGATCAAGAAAGAGGTGGAAAGCATATGCAACATGCCAAATGCAATAAATGTGGGAAGAAGCATTCGGGGAACTACTTGATCGGAAGTGGTAAGTGCTACAGGTGTGGAAGAGAAGTCCATATTTCTCGGAATTTTCATAGTGATGTGAAGCCTCAACTTCCCAACACTAATGACAGAGGAAAGATGGTTCTGGCCCTACCTGAAGTCACATGCTTCAAGTGTGGACAGCTTGGGCACTATGCTAATCAATGTCCAAATCTGAGGGTGGTGGAGGGGAATCACCATCAACCTCACCAGAGGCTAAGGGAGCAAGTTCGTGATTTCTCTATCACAACAACTGAAGTTGATGTTCCGAACGATGTGGTAGCAGGTACTCTTGCCATCCTCTCAAAACTAGAAAGTACTTTATTTGATTCTGGTTCTATGCATTCCTTTATTTCCTCCAAGTTTGCAAGGAATATAGAATCAATCCCCGAACTTCTAGAGGTAGAGTTGTCAGTCAAGACTCCAAGTGGGATTATCCTTGCATCAACAATATTTAGAGACTCTAGTGTTTACTTTGGTGAGCACAATCTTATCACAAATCTAGTAGTCATTCCCATGATGGAATTCGACATTATACTAGGGATGGACTGGCTCTCAAAGTATAATGCTAAAATAAAATGCAGAAGTAAGGAAATCTCAGTATTTTTGAATGAACGACCTACAGTTATCTTCCAAGGAGAGATATCCCGAAATGATCCCTATCTAGAAGCACCTCTTATAGCTTTCTTTATGGAGTTAATCAGTGATGATGAAGAAGGAAAATGGAGCATACAAACAGAAGCTGTTCCGATTGTTCAGGAATACATGGATGTATTTCCTGAGGAGTTACCTGGACCTCCCCCAGAAAGAGAGGTAGAGTTCTCCATTGAACTCGTACCTGGGTCTCAACCAATATCAAAGACTCCGTATAGAATGGAAAATGTGGAGCTAGAAGAGTTAAAGAAAGAACTCCAAGACTTGTTGGAGAAGTGGTTTATCCGTCCGAGTGTGTCTCCTTGGGGAGCACCAGTTCTCTTTGTGAAGAATAAGGATGGAACAATGTGGCTATGCATTGATTATAGAGAACTGAATGGGATCACATTGTAGAAAAAATACCCTCTTCCAAGAATTGATGATTTATTTGACCAACTTCGTGGGGCTCAATTCTTCTCTATGATTGACCTTCGATCTGGTTATCATCAACTGAGGGTGAAGAAGGAAGATATTCCAAAGACTGCCTTCCGATCAAGATATGGGCATTATGAGTTTACTGTTATGCCCTTTGACATGACTAATTCTCCTGCTATTTTCATGGATTTGATGAATAGAGTCTTTAAGGATTACCGTGATAACTTTGTGGTAGTTTTTATTGATGATATTTTGATATATTCAAAAAGTCGTGTGGAGCATGAAGATCATATGAGGGTTATTTTGAAATCTCTATGGAAGGAGAGGCTCTTTGGAATGTTCAGAAAGTGTGAGTTTTGGTTACAACAAGTGGCTTTCTTGGCGCACATCGTAACCAATAAAGGAATATCGGTTGACCCTGTAAAGACAATGGTTGTGGAGGAGTGGCCTCAACACACAATAGTAACTGAGATTCGTAGTTTCCTTGGTTTAGCAGGATATTATAGGAGGTTTGTGAAAAACTTTTCATGTATTTCTAATCCACTAACCAAGTTGACTCGAAAAGGGGTTATGTTCATCTGGACAAAGTAATGTGAGGAAAGTTTCCAAGAGCTGAAGAAGAGATTGGTTACTGCACCTGTGTTAACACTACCCTCTATCGGAGAAGGATTTTTTATTTTTAGCGATGCATCTATGAAAGGGCTTGGGTGCGTCCTCATGAAAAATGACAAGGTAATTGCTTATGCATCCCTACAGTTGAAGATTCACGAGCAGAATTAACCTACACATGATCTAGAGCTAGCGGAAGATTTTTTTTTCTCTAAAGATATGGAGGAACTATCTTTATGGGGAGAAATTTGATATATACACTGACCACCAAAGTCTAAAGAATATTTTCACACTGAAATAATTGAACACGAGGCAAAGGAGAATTAGTCATGTCGAAGGGCATAACTAATCTCTTCTTCAGCTCTTGGAAACTTGACAAGGTAATTTCTTATGCATCTCGACAGTTGAAGATTCATGAGCAGAATTATCCTACGCATGATCTAGAGCTAGCGGTAGTTGTTTTTGCTCTAAAGATATGGAGGCACTATCTTTATGGGGAGAAATGTGATATATACACCGACCACCAATGTTAAAAGTATATTTTCACGCAGAACGAATTGAAAATGAGACAAAGGAGATGGTTGGAGCTTGTTAAAGACTATGATTGTTCAGTTCATTATCACCCTGGAAGATCAAAAAAAGTCGCAGATGCGTTAAGCAGGAAAGATCTTTTTTTTATGGAACAATTAGGTTCCTAGGAGATCCCTTGATTAAATATCTAGTAAAACTGGACATGGGGATTGTAAGGGAAGGGACATAATCAACCTTATCCCAAATGATTTCTCAACCTACATTACCAGAGAAGATCAAGAAGGCTCAAAAAGAAGATCCTTTGCTGCAGGAGAAGTTTGAGGCTGTAAAGGATGGGAAGTTCCCTAATTTCAATATTGATCAAGAAGGTGTATTGAAATTTTGTACAATAATATTTGTTCCATCTATTCCGGAGATAAAGAAAGAATTGATGGATGAAGCTCATAGCACTACTTTCTCTATAAATCCAGGAAGCACTAAAATGTATAGAGACCTTCGTGATCATTACTGGTGGGATAACATGAAGAGGGAGATTGCTGATTTCACTACAAGGTGCTTGGTGTGTCTGCATGTAAAGGAAGAACAACATCTTCCCAAGGGGGTATTACAACCGCTACCCATACTAGTATGGAAGTGGGATCATATCACCATGGACTTTGTAACTGGTCTCCCGAAAACATCCAAAGGATATAATGCGATATGGGTTATTGTGGACTGTCTCACCAAGACCGCCCATTTTATCTCTATTTAGGAAGATTTCTCTCTAGATAAACTTGCCAAGATATACGTAAAGTAAGTGGTGAGGCTGCATGGGGTACCACTATCCATCGTGTCTGATCGTGATCCAAGATTCACATCAAAATTCTGGAGAAGTCGTCAACATGCTCTGAATACTGAATTGAATTTTAGTACGGCCTATCATCCTCAAAATGATGGCCAATCAGAAAGGACTATTCACACACTCGAAGACATGCTGAGATTATGCTCAATGGAATTTAAAGGTGGATGGGATCAACACCTCCCATTAGTTGAGTTCTCCTATAACAAAAGCTTTCATTCGAGTATTTAGATGTCACCCTATGAAGCTCTATATGGAAAGCGATGTAGAAATCCTACTTGTTGGGATGAAGCTGGTGAGAGAAAGCTTCTTGGGCCTGATCTTGTGCAAGAGATGATAGAACAGGTTCATGACATCCAACAACACATAAAGGCTGCTCAAAGTCAGCAGAAGAGCTATGCTGACAACTGTCGAAGGGACTTGGAGTTTGGTGTTGGTGACAAAGTCTTCCTTCGAATTTCTCCATGGAAGAGAGTCATGCAGTTTGGGAAGAAAGGGAAGCTCATCCCTAGGTACATTGGCCCCTATGAAATCCTTGATCGCATAAGAGCAGTGGCCTATCGTATAGCACTTCCACCAAACCTAGCTCAAGTTCATGATGTCTTCCATGTATCTCTCTTGAGGAAGTACATACCCGACCCTTCGCATGTACTGAACCCAGAGGTGGTACAACTGGAACATGACCTCTCTTATGAGGAGCAGCTAGTGGAGATCTTGGACCGTAGAGACAAGGTTCTACGAAAAAAGACTACCCACCTTGTGACATTGTTGTGGAGGAATTATAAATATGAAGAAGCGACTTGGGAGCCTGAGGAAACAATGAAGTAAAATTACCCTCACCTTTTCGACTAGGCCTCAAGTATAAAATTTCAGGGATGAAATTTCTTAAGGGGGAAAAATGTAACGACCCAAACTTTTTAAATGGTATATTAACTTACTCATAACTATTTAATAGAGATATTAATGGTTAATGCAGAAAGAGGAGTCGATGGCTTCATCCAGTAGACTAGAACCTTATGAAGCCCACTTATTAGAGCTTGGAAAGGAGGTAGCATATGTGGGCTTCGCTTTGGACCAAGCCCAAGACGAACTCTAGCGTGTCATGCTTTGAAGGGAAATGCCTGTGGGGGAAGTTCAAGTTAGTAGAGATTACTACAAGGGAAATGTTATCTGAGCCTCCCTCAGATTCTCTCACCATAGCACACCTTACACTTAGGTCATATGCTGGTGTTATATGGGGCTATGTGATGAGACCCTAGCTTCTTTGTGTAATCCTTTGGGATGAATGAATTAAGATTTCTTCCTTTAGTGATATTTGTGAAACTTTAAATGTCCAGATAATTTTAGGATGTATTTTATTGATGAATTTTGAAAAAAGTATATTTTAAAATATTAATGTAAACCCTAAATAATTAATTATGTGTACTGATTTTCAAAAAATGGTCTTCTACAAAAGTGTTCAGTAAGGAATTTGGAGTCTACTAAGATAAACTTAATTTTTGATGAATAGTAAATTATGAATAGTGATATTACACTTAGGATTAGTAATGTGAACAAATGGATTATTAATTTCACTCAAAGAAAGTTTTAGTATAATTTAGACAACAAGATTAAGTAATGTGATTCAATAAAATGGGTAAATAACGGTTTCATAAATTATTAGTCAAGTATTAGTTTTTTTAGGTGAATAGCATTTTTTAATTAAAAATTTAATTAAAAATAATTAGAAAATTATTTTTATAAAAAGGACATTATTTTTGAACTCAGAGCATCGATATTATGTTATGGTAATTTTTGGGGATTTTTCTGAAAAAATGAATTCTTGATGAATAGTGTTTTTATTTAAAAATTATATTAAAAATATTTAGAAAATTATTTTTATAAAATGGAGTACATAAATGTAAATAGAGCATCTATATTTGGTTAAGGTGAAATTTTGGGATTTTTCTGAGAAAGATAAAATTTTCAATGAATAGTAGAAATGCAGTTTTGGGGTTTCGGTTTGTTTAATGACATCATAACTGTGTCATGATGATGTCATGAGATATTTTAAGGGTTTTCCAGACAAAGGTGATGAATTATTTTATTGGGGGCCCCATGTGGCCTAACTCCATGGTAAATGCCATGGGAGAGCACATGGTTTGGAGAAAAGCACTTGTGAGGTGTCCTTTGGCCATTAATGCCTTGTCCCCTAACTTTCCCTATAAATACCCACCATTTCCTCCTTTAATTTTCACTCCCAAATCTCCCCCAACAATGTTCCGGGCTCTTTACCTCCCAAGGAGTCCTCCCTAGGTGCCCTTAAGCCCTCAAGGTCCAAACCTTTGAGTTTTAAGAGTTACATTTTAGGGTAAGGGATCCGACCTCTCTCTTTCTTTTCATGTAATCTCTTTTATGTCATTCCTTTTATGCTCCATGTTCTTATGTGAGAGGATGTTCTTTTATATTCCTCTTACTGCCCTTTTCATGTTTATATGATGAGAGATCTCCTCTTACTCTCATCATTTAGTTTTATGAATGTTTAAGTGACGCCGTTAGGCTGCCGAATTTGTAAGGGATTCTTTCACCCTTCTCATTTTTCAAGTTCGATTTTCATGTAAAGTCTTTCAAGTTCCTTTTTATTATGTTGGGGTATGATCTCTATATTTATCATACTGATATCTTATGATCATATGATGATAGACCCTATTTTATCTTGTCAAATCATTTTTATTGAAGTTTAAGTGACGCTGTTAGGCTGGTGAATTTTCATAAGAGAAATATTATTTTTGTCTCACTTCCATGTTTTTCATTTCATATGGTATATCTTTCAAATTTCATTACCATGTTCTAAAATCACTTATATTTTTCCCCTCTACTGTTTTATGGATCATTTATGAGTGGATGACCCATGTCCCTTCTCTTTTCAATGTTTTCTAAAACCTTGTAACATAGCCGTTATGCTGCAGAATTTTCGTCTCAAAATGCCTCTCTCTTTTCTCAATTTTTTTTATGTTATAAAGTGAATACTCAAAGCTCTTATTTATAAAAGGGTATTCAAATATAAATCAAAATGTTATATTTTAAATTCTGGGATTTACATACATGATTCCCGCTTTCCCATTCTGTGGGTTTAAAGTGACATTAAGATCATGTCTTTAAAGCAGTTTTTAAAACATTATGATTATGAAATGAAACCCATTTATTTTATGATATATGGGTTATTTATGAAATGTTTGATTATGATATATGTGGCTCACATGATAATAAAGGCAAATTTATGGGTGCTCCCTCATAGCTCTCCAATGCATTGGGTAATGATGTAACCACTAGAGATTACAATTTTCACGATACCGTGGTGAATAACTTTGGTAATTTTCAAATGACACCTTGGGGATGGACCTTGGTGATATGTTCATGATTTTCTATGTTAAATGATGTAGCCACATCTTCAAGTTATGAGAAATGTTATTTTTATTATGAAATGCCTCATGATTCATTTCTCATGCCTTATAGTTCTTTTCTTGACCTTATTGATGTATCTCAAGTTCAAATGTAAAATGTTTCTCTTGTTTCCCTTACTGGGCCTTTTGCTCAGCCCTTCTTTTGATGTATGTCCCCAGGTTATGAGATGAAGTAATGAAACTAGGATGAACTTAAGGAGAATCCTTTCAAGTGTTTAAGAGGAATGTTTTATGTTGTTTTCATGTATTATGTTCCTGGTTTCCAAGACACTAAACCTTAATTTTCCTTAGTGTTGTGTAATGTAATGAATGTTTATGTTATAAAAAGGCGGGATGCTATATTCTAGATGGTATCTCTGTTAGTATTCTACATTATTTTAATGACATGTTGATCATTTTGAAGGATTCTTCGAATATCAATGAGTTGTTGGATTTATCCATGTCTTTTGATATGAATGACTTGGGAGTATCTCAACAGATTTTGGCGGTGCAAATCACTCATGACATAAAAAGGAAGTTTTTATAGATATATTAGTTGAATTATTTTTATTGTGTTATAAAATGTTTTAATATGAAGAAAGCCAAACTGAGGATCATTACTATTCCCATCCATTTGATGTTGAGTAAGAGTTCATTCCTGTTAACTAAATAAGAAATCAAGGTGATGGACATGATACCATAATCCTCAATAGTTGTAAGATTGATGTACATTATGATGAGTAGGAAACCAGAAATTGCTCATATAGTGTAAATCATGATCCAGTTTCTCTCCAATCCTAGAAAGAAGTATTTGGATGCAGTCAAATGGATTATGAGGTATCATCAATTTACATTAATGATATTATTGTGCTATGGGGGAGCTAAACCTATCTTGGAGTGATATACAGATACAGATATGACTGGATATCCAAATAGTAGGAATTCTAAATCGGGATACATCTATACATTTTCAAGAGGAGCTATATTATGGCAGTCAAGATTGCAGAATTGCATTGTTATATCCTCAATAGAATCAAAGTACATTTCTTCTTTAGATGTTCGCATGGATATTTTGTGGCTAAAGCTTTTTCTACAAGATAATGGATTCATCCAGAAGGAGTACATGGTTTATTTTTATTGTCAATGTTCATTGGACTTCAGAAAGAACTCTAGGTACCATTCCTGGATGAAGCACACTGACATTTTCTATCATTGGATATGAGAAGTTATGGATCTACAGCTGATACGACTTTTAAAGATCCACACAAAGGATAATTCTGAAGGATGTGTTGAAAAAGGTGGTTTCTTGAGAGAAAATATATCTTAACATATTCTCTAGTAGATTGTAAATGGAGGGTAGAATTGATAGATATTTTTTTCTAGATATTTCCCACTATTGGTTTCAAAGGTGGATGGTGCACCAACCCCACCTAATAGCATGGTAGGTGGCATCTATGGGAGAAGTCCATGGAATGTGGAAGTCTTGGGAGAAATCCTTTGGTCGATGGGGGATTGGTGGGAGTTGTATAAAACTATACACCGAACTCAATGCATATTTTAGGAGGGCCAAGGGAGCATCCTTCACAATCAGTTGAGCCAAGAGTGCTCTTTCATCCAAAAGTTCCTTGAGCGCTCCATGTATGAGTAAGAAAGGGTGGTGTGGAAGGGTTAAATTGCAACAATTTATTTGTGAAATAAAAGGAATGTTTTCTCCTTCAATTCATCTCTCTTAGTGATCAAGGAACCACAACATGCTATTGGTATTTATATTTCTAGTGGTGTGTTGTTGTCATCAGCTACAACCAAGATGTACCATCATGTTCCACAATCACTTGCGGTCGTCGATCCCTCCCACCGTCACATGCTACCATTTGGGGTGCCTCCTCGCTCTTTGATGACACTAGCCATTGCCGATTCATGCTAACATTTCATGCCTTAGTTACAACTAGTCTCTATTCCCAACTACTATTGGAGTCCATACCGACAACCACAACTGTTCCCTTCTACTATTAGTTGTGACCATTCTCTCATGCTACCATGTATATATCTACTACCTCCTGGCACATTTCTACCACCACTATCACCCTTACCACCACCTGAAAGGTTCAAGGAATGTATGAATCATCACTCTAGCTCAAGAATTCTCTAAAACTCCATACTCCACATTTATGGGGCTTGATCAGACCACCATGAAGACTTGAAAATGATTATAATGGAAACCACCATGTAAAATTGAGTTGAAAAATAAAATATTGAACCGCATGTTGACATCCCATAGACGAAATGAATGCATGAACAAGGGGGAGATAAAATGAGAAACTACCAATACTTATGTGTGGTTGGAATAACGATTCCAAAACATTAAAAATTAGAAGCATATATACACAAAATGGGAATAAAACATGAGATGATAATTATTACATAGGACATAATATTTAGGAATTCAATATTCATATGATGTATATTTAATTGGTGGAACCAAAATATAAATACCCACAATACATGTGATAATCCTTCTACGGAGACACCTGTCAAGACATCGATCATCCAACTTGGTAGGTCATGCTAAATTTGGGTTACTAGGGGTCATCTTGGGTAAGGAAAGAATGTAATGAGTGACTCTAGATTATTCTGTGGGTGGGTCATGATTAATTTGGGTGTCATTGTATGATATGATATATATAATATGATATTATATATAATGTGTATATTTAATTACATGTATTTTATGTATATAATGCATGTATTATGTATATGTGATAATATTTGTGTGTGTGTGGGTGATATATGTTTATCTATCCAACATGGTTTATTTATCATTAATAATCCATTATGAACTGATTAATTGTCTTGACTAATCATTGAATATGATTAGATGAATTATGAGAATAAATATATATGGATACATTAATATGGCCAAAATGATTTTGTTTAATGGAATGTTTCATTGATAGCTATATAAAGGGATGTGATACCTCCTATAAATATAATCGATTACGAGTAAGCTTCTCATTTCTCTCTTTTTCACACAATATTGTTCATCATCTCAAACAAAGGTACTGAATCCCCTTCAACATTTGGGTATTCTCCCAATACGATCATGAATCCATTGGTCGATGACCCCCCCTTATTAGAAGGGATATTTTTTTACAGCTATGTGATCTCCATCAAGCATTCTCCTTCACTTAGAATGAAGAAAACTGTATTCGTTGATGATTTCTAGGTAAACTATTTATAGAGTTTATTTAAAAGTTTATTCTCAAAGATAGTCCAACGTTAATTTTTTTTAAAACACTTTTATGGCGGTAGTGAGAACCCTAAAATCATTAAACACCAAAAGAAACTACAGATCTGTTGAAGAAAAGTTTTAGACAATTGAAATCAATTTCCCAAAACAATATAGAGGGAATAAAATTTACCAGCGAGTTAGGGTAGAACATTAATATGCCTCCATACTAATGAGCGAAGTTTTCCCAAGATATCGTGAACTCCTCCATATTAATCATCCTCATATTGAAGCCTCTGAGCAGTATACTGGCATGTTTGTCAATCCACTCTCCTTGTTCCTCATTGGTGGTCACACAAAGCGTTCTTCTTGTGTCTTCAACACCTTCATATACATATCTCTCTCCACCATTTCTTAATCCAAGTGTAAATGTAGGTCCATGTGTTATAGAACCGAGTATATCTGTCTCTTAGGGTCTCTGTCGAAGCTTGTCTCATGTTTCTATCTAGGATCCCGCGTCTTCATCGAGATATAGGTAGTGACACCAACCTCACTCCCTGCAGACACGATGTCGCTATATTTGTTGGCCACTGCATCCGAGTTTCTCACAGTAATAGGAGCCTTTGGGAGGGGTTATCCCTTACATGCAGATCTAGTGATATGATGACTATGTAGGTTAGAGTACTCCTTCCTACGATGCCCCCTCCAGTTGTTTTTGATAAATCTATCTGAATCAATAGTAGTGAACTTTCCCTTCCATGAGGAGGATCTATGATCTTCCTCCACAATGTTCACTTACTTGGGCTCAACAAAGTCATCTAGAACATAATCCATATTCTATTTGGTATCTCCCACATCCACCAATTGATCCTCTCCATATTTCCTAACTAGTTCCCCACTATCATGGCTATCATCATCCCCCAACACTACATACTAGTTTTGGAAGCTGATATTTGATCTCCTAGATATAACCTTCTCAGCATGAGAAAGGGTCGCCTAAATTGGCATATCGGAGGTGGGTTCTTCTTGATATTGTCATCCCATATATTGAAATTGTATTGGGGTGTCCTCCAGACAGTTGGAATAATCACCATATTTGTGGTCCTCACAAAGTCCCTCAGTCACCTCACTAACATTGGATGCATTTGTCGAATCCATATGTGTTTCTGTTTCCTCCAAGTGGACCTCCTTTATTCTATCATTTCTACCCCCATATAGTCCGCCATCAAAAATAATGAGGAGGTATTTCCCTACTGCTTCACTACAACTTGAAACTTATTTATCCTTGGAAACCACCTTGCTAGCATCCATATCGGATGAAAATTAATTGCTTACCATTGCCCCTGGGATGGACACTCCTATATCCCTTTCAATCTGTCATACCCCATAGCTATATTAGTGTTTGGAGGGGGGGATAGTATTTTCCTCACAGAATCCTTTTCTATATGACCAGAACTATGTCCTGGTGCCTCCATCACCTATTTCTTGCCATATTCAGCACTATTGTTAGAACACACTGGTTGAACTTCCAATGATTCTCCACTGCCCACACACATAAAAAAACCCTTACTACTATCGCTTGGGTCTGCAACATGTATTGGATCCATCCTCCCACATCAGCATTCTACCACCGAATGACCCAGATTCTTACCGGAATTACGAAAGTCAAGCCAAGTTTCAAAAACAACAGGTTTCTTGTGCTGAAACTCTCCCTCCCCCACAATCCACACGAAATCACTTGGGATTTTAGAGACATCAATTTCCACACATATATGGAGACATACTGGGTGACAGAGTGCCCAATTTCTTGAATAAGCACACAGAAATCTACCTACAAGATTTTTAAGCATTCTCAAAATTGTGGGGTTCTAAAATAGTGAAATGGGTGGTGGAAAACTAACCCAAACCACTCATGTTAGAGAATCATGATGTATGTGGAATTCATATGACCAACGGAAGAGGAAAAATCAAAGACCATCGTAGCTACGTGGGTCACTGGACCAATCTTTAACCAAATCCTTTTCTATTACGAATCGAATCCAAATGTGGTTGAAGTCGAGCAGTCCTACTGTAGCTCAATCCTGTAAACCACATGACCCAAAGATATACCTGTCAAATGAATCCACTGTGGGACACCACTGCTTGAAGCATTCAATCAGGGAGAGATTCAGCAGACCCAAACACTCGTTGAACTCCGATGTAGCGATCGAGAGGTTCGAGAGGCCATTTATCCGGTCTGGGACTTTGGGGAAAAGATAAATCTAAGGAATAGAGGGAAGAAACTCGGGGTTCGAGAAGGGAAAGAATGGTGGAGCCTTTCCTGTGAAATGTTCATATATATTACTCTTGTTTATATGAAAAAAATGAAATATATATTTCGTTCAAGAGGAATAAATTCTCAATTGAATTCTGCTATCTTTAAATAGTTTATAAATAATGACAAAGGTATCATGAAATATATATATATATAAATTTAGAAATGTTTTTTATACATTACTTAACTATAAAATGTTTATGTTTAATTGTTAAATATTTTCTTTATAAAAATACCTTATCAAAAAATAAATAGAATGATTTATGATATATAATTAAATGATTTATTTAGAAATCATAAAAGACAATTTATAAAGAGTTTATAAATTCCAACATATATGATATTTTGATTATCTAAAAATGTTTATATAATATATATTGAATTATAAAATGTTTATAATTCATGAAATATTATATAAATTCCATTTAATAAAAAATGTGATGTGATCATATTAATAAGAATATAAAATGTTTATATTCTTAATAATTTATAAAATGTATATAATTACCATATATTTATGAATACTTCATAAATGTCTTATATTTTTGAAAATCAATAAATTCTTCATTTGTTAAATTTCCTTAATATTCATGTTTTGTTCATAATTAATTAATTTGATGTTGTTCAAGTTAATGTGGATTTATTTGTATATTATTTTTTTTCTGCATCAAAAGGTGTTTAGATAATTAATACGATCAAATCCAAAATACTAATTATGTATATTATATCAAGATTATATAAACTGTTTACATAATAGAAATTGGATTACAAATAGTTTATAATTTGTATAATATTATATATTTAAAAATAAAATTACTTATTATAAAAAATATGAAAGAATTTGTATTTGGAATAATTGAATGAGTTTATATTCAAAATTATGGAATTTCCATGAGTTAATGGTTGAATTATAAAAGGGTTTATAATTTGATTTTATTTATGAAATTGTTCATAAATGATAATGTCATGATTAAATATTTTAATTGTTCATCTATTTAAATATTATTCCCTCTTTTATTCATAGTTATAAAAAAATCTATATTATGAATAACATTATGAAAAAATTTATATGATGAATTTCTCCTAAGATAGAGCCTTTCATATCATGCTAGGATTGATATAATAAAATTTAGCTTCCATGCACCTTAAAATCAATTTGTAATTTTAGTTATGATATTGAGATTTGTTGTTGGGAATAGTTTGCACATATTAGGTGTTAGAGTTTTCATGAATTAGATTCTCACTAGAGGAATGTATCCCCGCATAGAGGGGCTTGGGATCAGACTACGTACTTTCCTAGGGGTTCACCTTTATTAGGAAAGTGAATGACTTTGGATATCTGTTGATCTAGTCTTACTCATGTGGAGTTTTCTAATCTCATATAACATTATTCCTTTACATGAATTTTTCATGTACCATATGCATATGATGAATATGTATATGTATGAATATACTTAACTTCTATTTTTCTGTTATTAACATAAACTTGTGGGTTTTGTAAAGAGTTACACAATAATGTCATGTGAACAAATGAATTTTTTTATTGGAGTAGATATTCTAGAACTAACTCACTAAAAGAATGAATACAATGAAATGGAATAAGACATGAGAACATAATGATTACATATGATGTATTTGTAATGAATTGAATATGCATATGAGGTATAATAAACTGGTGTGACCTTAAAAGAAAAAACTCCACAAATACTAATTGTTAGATTCCTTCGAAAGAAACACTTTTCAGGACCACAATCATATTACTAGGTAGGTCATGCTATAGTTGAGTACCTTGGGTTATATTGTGTAAGGAATGTAACTAATGCATGACTCTGGATTATTCTTTATGTGGGTCGTCATGATGTTGATTTCCCTTGGATAATCCACCATTAGCCTGTTTTTGGAATTTTCTTTGGGTTACAATACCTGGGGGACCCTAATAGAATTAGGTTACTATAGGAATAGAGTTTAGTGAATACATGGATGCATTTGGATAATGGGTTATCAACTCAACTATCTATGATTCACAAATTTTGTGATTGGGATGATGAAAAACCTAAATATATATATAAAGGGAGAAATGATATATCTACCATGATTTTAGTGAAATATGGATCTTGGACCCCTAAATGGATAGGATGTATGGAGTCTTCAATTTTATTGGGAAAACTGTCATTAAAATCCCTTAATAAAAAAGATAGATGACATGATATAAATCAGATTTAAAGTTCTATTATAGATAAATGCATCATCATCATCAAAAAAAATCATATTAATCCTTTAAATAAGGAGATTAAAGTAAGACACCCCTAATACTAGAATCTTAATTAAGTCACTTGATAAAGAGAGATATTTTGTGTTTCCGAACAATTCATTATTGAGTAACCATGTGTGGAAATTATTTAATAACTGAATTTAGTTTCTCATGGAATCATGAAAGAATTCATTTGTGGTTTCAAAGTAATTTAATTCATAATTGACCTATATAATTATATTCTCATACACTCAATATGATTTTGTATTCTTATGATATTCAATAAGATATAATATGTTTGGAATGAATGAATAATTCCTATAATATATTTTTTTGGTTATTGAATTCATAGTATTTTCAATATGGAAATGTTCTGGCAATGTGAATTAGTTCAAGAAAAATTTACCAAATATTGTAATATTGTTGGGAATTGATGGAATGGGAATATAATGTCTAGATTTTAGTATTATATAGATAGTATATTTGGGTGATGAAATATTAGTTAAAATGTTTAGAAACATTTCTTCAATAAAAAAATCAAATTTTTTTAAACCCAGGTCTTTCATGAAAGAATAGTTATAAATCAATATGATTGGATTATCCAAAATATACATGTAAAAAGTATGGGAACTCCATGGAATTTTCATGACTGGTATGAATGTTACATAAATTAATACTTTCATTTCTTCATATTTTTTATACAGAGTATATGTTTTATAAGTGTTGTAAATATACATGCACTAATAATTAAATGAAGAATATATTGAGTGCATAGATTGCATTCAAATGATAAATTAAATAGTTATTACATCAAGAATTTTATTGTAATGGAATGTATCAAACATGGATGAATATAAATAATAAACGTGTATATTCATCTCAGTTCACCTATAGGATAATAGTGGATTCTTAATAATAAAAAGTTGTTATGAGATGACTAAATTTATACACATGGATTTTGATTCATCAATTTATATACAAATATTTTGAGAAAAAGATTATGATAAAATTGTTTATCTTGGATAAAAGTTTTGACCAAATACTTGTAAAAATATGTGTCAATGTGCTTCTTACACAAATTTAGAAGGATATTATAATAAAGTACTTTTTATGTAAATTAATTATCTAAACACATAAAATACCACATGTGATATGGAAACCATAATTTATTTGTTTAATATTCTAACTAAAAGGAAATAAATTTTATATCCTAAAACACAAAGTAGTTTGTGTGGTATTAAAAAGAAATTCTTACAAGAATATAATATCTAAGAAGCTAGTGGGAGTATTTTTTAACTTAGAGAACTTCAAAATTAACAAATAAAATATCTCAGCACATTTTGTTTATGTTATTAGTTACATCATAGACTTAGGATTTAGGATATTTGACAATAAAGAAAAATTTGAATTGCTACATTTAGTTATTGCGAGAAATTCAATATTACTGTTAACTAAAAGATTATACCAGTCTATGATTATAGCAATTATAAACTGAATTTACTAAAGAGTTTAGGATATATGAAAATAAAAAGAATTAAACAGTTACATTTAGTTACCATAAAAATTGAACTTCAATATTCCATAAAGGATTATGCTTGATAATAATCAAAGTATTACACAGTATATCACAAATGAGTTTAGGTTTTAATGTTAAAAAATATATAAACAATTATATTAGTTACCTTAAAAAAGTTGATATCAATTTATCCTAAAAGAGTTTAAGATATGATGGTAAAGTGATAAAGTAGACAATTACATTATTTATAAAATATTTCATGAAAATATTTTGATGGAAAGGGTTCCTAGGATGATGATGGTGTTGTAAGATATATTTCTACTTAGAAAATGAAATATAACATTAAAATTGTTTTGTTATGAAGATGGTTTGTTTCAATTAATGATTAAATAAATGAAATTAAGGAATATAATTCCTACATCTAACCATTATTCAAATTCACTTGAGTTGTAAATTTTTCTCACTGATAGGTTAGTGGGATTACATTATCAAATGGTCACATAAAGATGGGACATGAATTACATTTGGATGTAATATTAAAAATTAATTACTACAGTAATTGCATGAGGGTCATGTTATATCTCTATGTGTTCAAAAATTAAGATATTGGTTGTAATGGTGGTAAATGTATCATGTTATTTTAATAATGGAAATCTCAATTTATCATTCATTCATGTGTAATTAAATTTATTTTACATGAATGGTTGAATGATAGATATCCCCTCAAAGTAAAAACTTTGATTTGTCCCTAACTGATGGTCATAATGGAGTTTAATGTGTTGTGATGAAATGTAATGTGTAGCATGAATAGATTCTTATTTCTATTATAAAGGGATATATATGAGATATTCAAGAATGAATTATTTATGTAATAAGTAGAGACTTATTATTTGGATTGATCTGCTAAATTATATCTCATGGAATTTCATACGGTCATAGATATACATAGGGGTGTACGCTTATTATCAATCCTTCTTACAAGAGGTTTTTGAGATACATATCAGGATAAAATTCACACATTGATTCCCTACCTGGGAAATTCACCATATGAACATATCTAATCAAGGGGCGGTTGTGTTTGTTATTGATCATGTTGTTCATTAGAGTGAAACCAATAAGGGATTTATCCACTAGTTTGATAAGAAGTTGAATATATCCCTTAGTTGAATTAGTCTGAGGAAATTATTGGCCATGATTGGTTGTTTCACATATGATGTGATCATCTAGTTGGTTAAGTGACATGTGATGTGCTTATCATATTGATGAATAACATGTGATATATTCATCAACTTGGTAATCCTTTATTAGAGAATCAAGAAAATAATGAGGGGCCTTTAATATATCGGCATGTTGCATGTCTAGTGGTTACTCGATGTCATAGGCAAAGGGATTATATAATATACCTATGGTGAATATGATTCATATTGTGGAAATGATATTTATATAGAGATATGATTTTATTTTATGGAGATCAAACCCAAAACCATATTATATTGAGTAGAACTAATTATTTTCTAGAGTTCACTCTTTTCATACATTTATAAAATAGAGATTTTATAGTTATTTTCAATGTTACTAAGTCCAATAGAGTCACACAATTCTGTCCTTGGATATGGTTAAAATTTTGGATTTGTTTTTTTCAAAATGAAGGTGCATTGATGAAAAAATATATCCAAAAGAGTCTGGATGGATTAATAAAGATTTGGGATGTTATCCATATATTACGTACGAGATTTTAGATCAAGTGGGACATTATTAGATATGCACTAAAATATATATAATATATGGTATTATATATATATATACATTGTATATTTAATTACATGCATTTGTTGAATGTAATTAAATTTTTTAAATACATACGATAATATATATATATATATATATATATCTATTTCTCCAAAATGGTTTAATTACTAGTTATAATCCATTATAAACATATTAATTATATTTACTACTCATTGAATAAGATTAAATGAATTAAATGAATATATTTATATGGATAAAATAATATAGTCTACATTTTTTAATTTTGGGAAATTATTCATAGATGGATATATAAATGGATGTGATCCCACCTTCAAATATAATCAATCATATGTAAGTCTTTCATTTATCTATTCTTCCTACACTAATTTTTATTGTCTAAAATGAAGGAATTAGCACCCCTTCATCTTTTTAGTATCATCATGATATGATCACTGATCCATTGGTTGGTGTACACCCCTTGGAGGTAGGGTGATTGTTTTTCACTTCAACATGCTCTTCATAATGCATTATCCACGACTGAGAGAGAATAAAACTGTTGTAGTTAATGATTTCTAGGAACAATATTTATACAATTTATTTACATGATGACTCTAAAAGATATATTTTCCTATGTTTGGGTTGTCTTCCATTGAAAATGGCCATGTGATGGTCATAAAAAAACAAACAAAACCACCATGAAAAAATGAGATGAAATCAAATCATCATGAACCCTATGTTGATATCCCATGGCTAACATGAATTCATGAACAAGGAGGAGATAAAATGAGAAACTACCAATCACTCTATGTGGTAATTATTTTATTGTATAAAGATGCATCAGGAAGAAAACACAAGGCCTCAATATACCCTTTTTTAGGAATACAAAGTCCATTATTAGAACAACAATTAGAAACATGCATTCATTTCCTTGTAGTCCACTGTGGAAGCCCACCATCAAAACACCAAAAGAAATAACTTTTTATGCCATGCTGAAGACCTAATAGAGGAAAAAGTTTTTTTTGGGAAACTCATCCCTTTCACTTGTGATCTAGTGTTTACAAATAGAGTATAATTTGGTCAAGACACCTCATTCCATGAACATGAAATATGACGATAGTGTTAAGTCAAATTCCACATGGGAAAATGAATTTATATAAATTTTAGGATTAAGTATATAAAAATCTTGATAAGGACATGGGTGAAGATAAGGAAATATGGGTAAGTAAACCCCATGTTATATTTATCATGGATAATTAAAGAATAATTTAATAGTAATATTATCATTGAATTAAAATAGAAAAAATTTACCAAAATAAAAGAGAAACAATGTTTGGGAATATAAAGATAAGATATTGAGATTCGAAGACCAGATCATTTAGGATTTTATGCCTATAAATACGGTGGTTCCATGTAGCAGAAGTTGGATAAAAAACTTCACTAAGAAGTTAGGATAATGCTATTGTTTTTCTGTGCTGTAGTTTTTAGTTTTAATTATTTTTCATGAATCCTCATGTGAATTTTCAAATAAAATATTCATCTTTTATCTCTCTCTATTGTATTATCCACTATGAACTCTCATACTCATGATTAGAATTAAGTGGTCCGAGGAATACCTTGGGGGAGTAATCTGTTTTTGAACTCAAGTATATGATTTATATTCACTTTGTGATAATCCAAGGATAATTGTTGGATGGTGTAATCCTCACAGTGGTCATCTAATGCTTATCTTTGTATTCTACACCCATTCTCTATCTATTGAGGCGGTGGATGTATGATGTGCATCTTGATTTTTGAGTGCACTATACATTCAAAAATGGGGTAGAATATCTTCACACATATGTAATAGTGTGAAAATTAAGTAAATATAAATCAAGATGATAAAGATTCTACATGTATCAATCACTTGTGAGAATTTTCTTTTCTACTCTAACATCATTCATTCTGTTTTCCATGGAATTTTCATGTTATTTTTAGTTATTCTTTATATTATCCTTCCACCCATTTTAACATTTTATTTCATAAAATAAGAACAAAATTAAAAATATAATAAGTGAACTTGGAATAAGTGAGTGATCAACCGTAAATCTCCTCAAGAGGGAAAAATCTATTAAGATACTATGCTACAATTGGAAAATAATTGTAGCTTTTTGGACACCCTACGACATGTATGTCATGTAATAATAACTCACACACACAAACATATATTTATATTTATGTATTTTTTTTAATATATTTGGATAAATATTAATATATATATTAAAACAAGTTGATATATTGAATAATATACATGCATATATAAAAATATATCAATATATGGAAAGTAAAATAATTAATTCTATTGTTGACTGTGATTGTTGGTGTTTCTATAAGCATATTTATCTTTATAAATTGCCTCAAATATATATTAAAATAAATATACCATCATATATATGGATAGACACACCCATGTAAAAAACACAAGAAAAAACATTCACACACACACACATATATAAATATACACACACATAAACATTAATGTTTTTTCAATTAAAAATATAGAGAATTTATAAGGGGCTACTCTTTGAAGGAGTGGGTTCTATGATTGAATCTTGATATGTGTTTCTATGAAGGGGTTGGTAGGAATGTTTATATACGAGGGTGGGGGATCAACCACTGATAAAATGGGGAATGGGTGGAAATCACTTGTAAATAGAAGGCTTGTCTTGGGGGCCTTACTATTGATTAAATTGGGTCTCAAACCCTAATAAAAAGGGTATTTGAGCAGTGAAATGAGAAAAAAAATAATTTAGTATTTTCCGTTCAACAAAAGGTCTGATAAATGAACCCTTTTTCGACATTAAAAAAATAAATGTTAAAAGGATTACTTTATCAATTATAGGAAATGAACTGATAAAATGGCACCTTTATCAATTCTTTGTATTGAACTAATAAAGGTTTCCTTTGTAAGAACATTTTTAGAACTGCTAAAGGTAAACCCATTTTATATGTTCTTTGAAAATAAATTCTTTTTTAGCATTGAAAAATTTAATTTATAATGCTGATAAATATTAATTATATAGTTGTTCACATTCCTCATATTTGGACCAAGAGGATTTTTCATATATTTGAACAATAAAGTAAGATGATTTGTGTTGTATTTTTTTCAATATATAATTCCATTAATAATGTTGATTATTATTTATAATGTTTCTGAAAAATGTATACCAGATTTAGAAATATGGGATGAATGGACTATGGTGGTCTGCAGAAGTAGATCGAACTGAGAATATCATATGAAAGAGAGAACAAAATGTTTGTTCCAAAAAATTCATTTTTTAATGGATTGAGTAGTTATAGACAAACTAAATTAGTTTATAGACTTAAGTTATATTCTTCATGAAAAATATTAGTTGGGGGTTCCTCAGATAGAAGAATGTCTGTATGTTCACTAAATATATGAGTTTCTCAGAAAACGTTTACCAAATGAAGAATGAGAACAGAGAGACCAGACATAGGTTTTAGAGTGAGTTCACTAGGAATATAAAAGGATGTTATTCCACTATATGAGATTTTAAATTACCTCATATAGAGGGTTCCATGAAAAAGAATAAAAAATATATTTCTAAGCTAATTTAATAAGAAATACTAACCGGTAGTCATATGACAAAGGAAAAAATAGAGCTCTAAAGGATGGTGAGGTTACAACAGTGGTGTATCAAAAAGAATATTTCCAGATGGATGGTCCTATAGAGGAGTTTTGGATAAAAGATAAAGGGTATTTACATAGTGTTTGTAAGGACTATACTAGGGATGCTGCTAAGATGGAAGTTCAGTAAACCAATAAACCTGAACGGAATATCATGATTCTTTCCATGATTTGAGGAGGTTTCAAGAATGATTGAAGCCTATATTTGAGGAATGTCTTGATGAAGTTGTTTTACCCCATTATTTTTGTAAGTTTGAACGAATTCAAATGAATATTTTTTCAATGTGATATTCAGTGTTCGAGTAATAATTTTATGTTTGAAGTTCACGTTCCACAATTAATTCATAAACATATGATGCCTATATAAAGGGGAGAAGGTGCACTGTGAAGAAGTTTCTTATGTTTTTTCATCCACGTTAATTTTTGAAGATGTGAGGTGCCGAAAGAAGACATTGAGAGACATATCTCATAAAAGAATCAGATATAGAATAAATAAATGAAGTGGTATTAGACATATGATATAATACAAAGTGTTTCCGAACTGAGGATACTAGATGAAGAACCTATCACATGAAGTGGAGTCAAATTAATGATACCAAAAACTATTAATATTTTGAGGGAACATGATAAAGAAAATATCATATGCATAAGGTATCATATAGAGGGCACCAAATAAAGGTTACTAGATAGAGAATATATCAGACATATAGGTTCTGGAAACAAGTTCAATTAGGTAGTTATCACTTAGTATTGTGCAAGTAATATATTACGAAGAATAACTAGCTATTGTATATGGTGTTATAGAACTAATTATTTTTTCTTTATATTACATGTATAATGAAATAAGTGAATGTTAATTTATGTATCTTATTAAATATAATTAATATTTATCCCTGAATATAATGTAATAATGTTCTAGAGTAAATGTCACATTAAAACCGAATAACAATTCTTTCTTATGATGAGAAACTTGAAATTCCATGATGATATTTTTAAAACATTCTTATATGGTTGGATCAAATTCAATGTCAGGGCAGATATTATATTGAAAATCATGTGTGTGTACTCTTTATAATTTGATGATTTATCTCATGAAGTTCAAACATAGTGGTCTCTATGATGAGAGATTTTGAGAATATAACTTCCTATTGGAATCCACCTGTTTATGTGTCATTGGATATTCCTGTCTACAAGAATGTGTAATGGTCCTTAATCATTATGATTAATATTAATGCATGTTTTGGACCCACTATGGACTTTATAAAGATATTCCCTAACAGAGGGGGTTAATTAAGGTATAAAAATCATTCTTTTTCCCCGCGTAGATGAAAAATTCGCACGGTCCAAACCAATATTGACCTCACTTATTATAAGGTTCACACTTTCGTTACCCTATTATGGGATGATCCGATTAACTTTAGAACTTATAAAATCCTTGATTAGATAATTTTGAAGATCACTCAATACACATTCACTAATTTTCATTCTGTAGAATAAAAGAAAAGAAATAGCATAAGATAGATGAATTTTACATGGTTTACCCACAGTGGGCTATGTCTAAGGATCACACACTGACTTTATGTTGATGTTCTCAAATCTATTAATCATTACTAGTACATTGGATATAATTTTTTGACTTATATAACTCCACGTAAGGCTCACTGCCTTTACATGATTTAGAATATGGTTTACTGCCACCCATGGGTCACTCCATTTGTCCTATCCATTTTATTACTACTTTAGTTGAGATAGATTTTTGGAATATAGGAAAATACACAAGTTAAATGTCTGATAGTTGATTTACTATTTAGTTCACATTGAACATCACACAACTCTAGCAAAAACTAGTTGTAAACAATAACAATGAAATAACTTCCACATCCTTCATGAACTAGTATTCATGGAATATCTCCATTGTTAAGGTTTGAAAGATGTTCCAATAAATTTGTGTACCATGAAACATAATTCACTCTCAAAATATTGTAACACATTGGGGAAACATTCTTCTTGTTCATGAAACTTTTCACTTTTTCAAAAATAAGTCTTTCATGAAACTGACAACCTTTCATGAATTTTTATAAACATTCATGATACCCCTTGGTTTGACTAACACAATTCTTTTCTTCATGGAACATATTCTCTAATGAATCCATTGTGCACAAAATAGAGGAATTCGAAATAGATATCATGAAATGAGTTTGTTGAAACATCTCTAAGATCTTGAAAATTGTAAGAGAAATTCCCTGAAGGTGTTTTTCATGAGAAGTTTAAAATGTTTATTTATATTAACATATATTCATATCATGAGGTAATTTCATATATTATAGTATCTTAATAATATAAACACAATAAAATTATAAATTTTATTAGTGTTGATATTTTTTAGGGATTATATAAAAAATCATTGTGAATCATGAGAAACAAGTCATTCTTCATGATGATGGGTCTTAGAGTTTTTTGAGAAAAATAAAAAGCTTGGACATATTTTATCTATAATTATTTATATTATTTAATAATAAGCTATAATTTTATTTCTAACTTATAAATATATTTTTTATAAAATCTAATGAATTAGGTCACTTTGTTGGCTGGATAGAGAAGTGTCATAGGATTCATAGAAAACCCAACAACATTTTTTTGAATAAACCTACCAGAGACGTTAGATTAAGGGATTTTTGTTACTAATTACTGTTATTTCATTGCTATAAAAACATAATAAGTTTTTTTGAAATATAATTAAACCTAGTTAAATAGGGTTGAATACATGGATCAGATAGTCCCAATTACCTCTGTTAGTGTAATTTTATCCATGTAGTTGGCCCTAATTTATTGGGTTTTTGTCTTGTTTTTTATTACAAATTATTTTCATTATTATGTATTTATTGTAATGAAATAACATTAAATAGAAATGAATGTTTTTTAAATTAAAAATATCATGAATTTTAGATAGTTTTAAGAATCCTAGTCAATATTATTGTACTAATAATTTTTTTTTCAAGAATCCTGGGATGTGAAACCTTCACAATCATCAATACTGTCCCAAAAAAATGTAGTTGAAATCATTTTAGGGAAGGATAATCCGTAGAGTGTTTGGGGATTGTTTTTGGGATTACTCAATCAGTTTTATTATATAGGGAGTTGTCATTATTTATTGACACACCCAGTGGGGGTTTCAGCAATACCATTGATCGAGAAGCATAAAGAGAAATTTTAAGGTATAAAGTAAAATTGAAAGAACATGAGTCTTATAGGATAACATAGGATTAGTGGTAGTTGAAATTGGAAAATTATTTGGTTTTTATATTTCAGAGGATGACAGGCATAATCCCAATGAAAATTTCTAGTCTTATAGAACATCCTTCCAAGTGAATTTTAAACATTATAGATCATTACCAATTTTTCAAAGAAGACTTACAGTAGCTCAGAACTCTCAATGATTATTTATTTTAGTTCTCATATACAAAGATCATCCAATAAAAATATTCTTGTTAGGGTACTTCCATTAAAAATATTTATAAATTAAAGGATTATATTAATAAAAATATAAAATTTATAATTATATTGATAGAAACCATATGATTTTTTCTTCTAACATGATGTGTCCTGAGAATGACTACATAAATAATATTAAAATATTACAAAGACTTTAAAAACACTTGTTAGGGGAAAATTCAAAGAACATGGATATAATGGATTTTAAATCATAAGAAGTAAATATATATTGATTTTTTAAATATAGGAACTGACACTAAGTCAATATGAGATATGGATTTCTGAAGATGCATGTAAATACATTTTTAGTGTTTCAAAACACTAAAACATGCATTTGTTGGTCAAAAACAATTAAAAAGATATCATATTCGTGTGAAATCAGGTGAAAATAATTTTTGAATTATTTTTGATGTGTATGAGTAGACACCATATCCATCAGACATGTGGTGTTCTTGTAGTGACTCATTATGTAGTTTTAAAAGATACTGAATCTGTTAAAAATATGTGTTAGATGGTCACAACCAAGAAAAGGATGTCAAATGACCATGGAATCATAAGAAAATGATGGTATATTTAATTTTGAAATGTGGTAACTTTCTCCACATCAATCTAAGTTATGATTTGATCGTGATACTCGTAAATGCATTTTTAGTCTTTTGAAACACTAAAATGTTAGTGTAACGGTACAAACTATATGAAACAAGAAAAGATTTATTTTAAATCATTGGAAAATGAAAATTGAATTATCTAGGATTTTTAGTAGTATAAAACATGTCCAACTGTCTAGTGTTGTTCTTGGAAGGACTCAATAAGTAGTTTTAAAAGATATCAAATCCTTTAAAACTTGTTTTTTGGGGGTCAAAACCAACCAAATTATGTAAAATAGAAATAAAATCCTATGAAAATGACTGTATTTTTTTGAAATATAGGTACCAAATCCATGTCAATTCAACTTATTTGTTAGATAATATACCTATAAATGCGTTTTTAGCGTTTTAAAACACTAAAACTTTGGTGCAATGGTCAAAACCATATAAAACAACATCATATTAATATGAAATAACAATAAATACACCTTTGAATTATTTTATATGTGAAATATTATATTAAACCTCCATCTAATGTGTGGTGTGCTCGGGATGACTCAATAAGATGTTTTAAAAGACACCAATGCCTTTAAAAACATGTTCCCGAGGGGCGTGGGGGTAAAAACAAACGAAACAACATCATAGAACTGTAAAAACCTATAAATATGGTTGCGGATTAATTTATATTGATTTTTGAAATATATGAACCAACACCATGTCAATCTGAGTAATTGTTTGGTCGAGATGCCCATAAGAAAATTTTTAGTGTTTTAAAACTCTAAAACGTGGGTATAATCGTTAGATCCATAAAAAACGACGACATATTGATATAAAATCATGGTAAAACAACTATTGAATTATTTATGATGTGTATAGATAGAAAAGACACTTATTAGATGTGTGGTGTGCCTAGAATGTATCAATAAACAAATTTGAAATATATCAAAGCCTTTAAAAACATGTTTTATGGGGCCAAAAGGAAGGAAATGACATCTGAAGACAAATAAATCATTGTTAAATCACTATAGATATATTTTTGTAAAGTAGTAACTGACTTCATATCAATCTAGGTTATAGTTTAGCCAAGATTCCCGTAAATGTATTTTTAGTGTTTTGAGAAACTAAAACATGAGTGTTATGGTCATGACCCTATAAAATGTGCTCAAGTTGATGTGAAATCATGGTAAAACCACCAATGACTTATTTTTTACATTTATTAGGATTCACCATGTCCATTCTATGTGCGGTGTGTTCGAATATACTCAATAATTTGTTTTAAAAGATACCAAATCTTTTAAAAACTTGTGTGAGGGGGTTAAAACCAATAAAACGACATCAGATTATTGTGAAATCATATGATAATGAATCTATAATATTTTTGGAATTTTAGGAACCAAATCCAACTTATTCCATGTTATATTTTTCTTGGGATTCTTGTCAAGACATTTTTAGTGTTTTAATACACTAAAACATGTGTGTAATGGTCAAAACTATGAAAAATAACCTCAAATTGATGTGAAATCATGAGAAAAACACCATTGAATTATTTTTAAAATATTGGAATTGTTATCATTTCAAAGACATTAAAATTTTATTATTTTGTAATTTTAGGCACATCACAAATCAGTTTAAAAATTGATTAGATTTTCATATATTTTCCCTTTTTAGTTCAAAATGTTGAATGATATCATAAATAGGTATGTTTGTGTTTTTAAATTGTATTTAATGTTAATTTTTTTTTCTGTTTAAATTTATTATGTTTTATTAACAAAATAACACTATTATGTGAAAACTGCTAAATGTATTTTTTGAATGTTCTCATCCATATTTTATTTCTTAAATGTTCTGTTTGTATTTTAGGCGACAGATGCTAGATATAGGAAGGTGGTTTATTATTTTTATCCACATCATTCTTGATAAGGTAGTCATGATGGTTATATATATATATGGTGAGGATAAATATTATCAACGATTCTACTATAATTCATATTTATTATGTTCAGTCCTGATTTCTATTTTCACTTTGTTAATTGTTGACATGATGTTGTTATTTTTTCATAGGAAGGTCACGAATATGGAGGTATATGGATTTGATGGAGGTCATGTGATGGATGTATCGTACATGGGTTTCTAGTAATCGTATATATAGGTTATCATTATAGGTGGGAAATTCTATAACCTATTGATATGTGAAAAAATCTACGAAAGTTGCAATGTAAATTATCGACGTTGAATTATTGAAACTATTAAGGAATTTATTGATCATGAATAATTCTATATATATAATTTGGTATTTAATCATTACTTTTCAATTTTGGTTTAGAGAACCAGCTTTTACAACACTCCCACTTGCATTAGAGACAACTTTTTAGTGGTCAAATTGTCAGTTCTCACATGATACGATCATGATTATGCTTACTTTAGGGTTTAGCCATTGGGCCCATTATGTTTTCCAACATGGTTACTCTATTATATATGAATTTAGTTCCTTGATTGAGTCTTCTGATAAGTTGATTTCATAGAGTATAACCTTTTTATAAAATGTTATAATCTTTACATCTTTTTTATTTCCAAAAGATCAATTCCATGAACTAGAAGAAATCATTAAATTTATTATACTTCTCTAGCTGCATGAGAAGCCGAAATGTACTTGATATTAGTAGATATGGATACCACATGCTTGAATGGTCTTCTCTTTCTCATTTACATATAATATCTATTATTTTTTAGCATTTTTTGATATCTCTAATTTCACTGTGTTGTTTTATATTATTATTTTATGAGGTTGAGATTTTATTGGACATTACATGGGTTTTTGCCTCGAATCATGGAAATTATTATAGGATAACTTTTATGAATTGTTAAAGTTAATGAATAGAGGGAACATGTGCATCCTCCATTAATGTGAAGCTTCCTTAGTTAATTTTTAACTGTACATGACTTGTTAGTATGGCGATATATGGTTATGTCATAAATGTTGGATTCATAAAGATAAACTATGCAAGTTCCTTGGTGTGGTTGGAGTGTGCTGCATGGATTTCTTACAGTTTGGTAAATTTTTTGAAATGAATGCAATGTGGATTTAGTTTTTTATAGTTATAAATATAATGGTTGGATAAATTGTTTCCCAAATTTTTGGTACCCAAGGTGGACCATGTGAGGGGTGTTTATCCTATGTAGTGTTTAGAAAATAGTTAGTGTACAATTTGGAAATCTATGTGGACAAAATGTGCTACTTTACCAGGTGTTTATGTTTTTTTAATTTTACAAATTCCCTTATTGATTTAATAGGTTTTCACCCCAATTCTCCCCCATTATTATCATCTAACTATTAGGATCCCTTTTAAGAGCTCTAACCTACTCCAAATTTGATCAATTACTTACCTTTTTTTATTTCTATGAGATTTTACAGTATTTATCCCTTTCATCCTCTCTTTTCCCTTCCATGTGTATTCTCTTTTCTCGTTGGTTTACCCTATGAATTATAGAAATATGGTGGCTTATTTAATGGTTTTGAGTGGATATAATGTTGGTTTTTTGGTGTATAGGGTTTACATACTATATTATTATCCTTATGGGAGTGCTATTTGTCTAAGGTGACATGTTTTTCGATTGGTTTCCTCTTCTTCCTAGTAGGTGTTTCTATGTAATTGTTTCATTTTAGAATTAAACGTGCTCTTTTTCTTTATAAATTCATTTCTATTGAACGTATGATTACATTTTATACCATTATGATGTTTTAAAAACCATTTTGGTGTGTTTTAAGATTGGGAAAATTGTATTTTATTTTGAATTCCATATTCCCATGTTTGAAATTGAATATATATATGTGTTGAGATTCTATGAAATCCATGAGGGGAATTTTGAAATTTATTTCCTGATGTGAGTTAGATGTTGACACAATTATGGTTTTCAATTAGTGAGAACAATATTTTAATGTGTGTTTTGATGGACCTCAATTTAATTTATAAAGGGGTTATTTACTTGATTTTAAATGGTGATTTGAAATGTGTATGTGGTTTAACCCCTATGAAAAATTATTTAATAGATATTTTAAAATGTGTTTGATAGAAATTAAGGTCTTAATCCATGTTTTGTATTTCCAAGAAGAAGACCCATTTTGGTGGGATGATTTTAAATGTCTGTAAATGGTCTGTGATTTCTGTCATTTTATAAAGAGTGTTTAGAATGTCGTTTTATGAAATTTGAAATGGTTTGGAATCCTAAGACATGATTTTGTGTTAAAGGGATACTTTTTTCTTTTTTTAAAATTATTAATGTGAAAGGAACCCCTTGATTTCCCCTTGACATGATTACACCTTGTGTGTGTTCTTTATCACTATTTGAGGATTTGTGTTTCCCTTATGTGGGTTACTGATATCTATGAGATTCTTGTTGATCCCATTTTGTGGGAATGCGATTGATTATACCGTGGATCAATTTTTTATATTTGGTTATTCATTGTTGGGTGTTAGGGGTGAGGGTTAGATATGGTAATTTTTTAGTGTTAGACATGGCTTTCATTCTCTTATGCCTCGCTTTCATTCAGGACAGGGTAACAAGGGTAATAATCGGGTGATCTATTCTATTATATAAGTTGGTTCAAAACATAAATGTCCCTCTAGTTGTTCTAGGTACAAGGGCTATGAGGGTTTTTTCATCGAAATGATGCTCATGAGGTCTATTTAGAAGACTTGTGGTTTGAACATTAGTACATGCTAGTTTCTAGTTAGTGTGTTGGTATTCTTTTATATGATTAGGTGATTCAAATGATATGAATACCAATGGTAGATCCCATGGAATAATAAATTACAAATGTGGTTATAGAATGAGGGAATTTTGATCTAGTATTTATTTGTATCGTTTTCTCTACATTCAGTAATATGGAAAATATTCTTGTTTATATTTTATATATACCTTATTTTATGGATGGTGTCTACTTTTTTATGCTTGACCCATTTTTCTATTTGGTCATTTCCGTTGTAAATATTTAATTTGAAGGTTGTTTGGTAAACATGATTTGAAATTTAAGACTCTTGTTTGATTCTTAAACAGGATTTCGAAGTGGGTGTTTTTTGAGATGGAATTAATCTGTTTGATGATTTAAATTATACATTTTAATTTAAATAAATAAAATTAGTTTTTTTCTTCAGAAAATTTAATATTTTTTGGATTTAATATTTATTAGGCTAGGGGGAAAATTTACAATGAAGTGAATTCAGTTTTGGAAAACAATGAGAATTTTTTTTATGGTTAATTGTTGAATTGTTTTCATTTCCATAAAAGATATATATACAAATTTTACATTCATGTATATTTTAAAACAATCATTTTTTAATTACCTTATGTAACATATTTCATAGATTCATTGGTTTTTAGTGACCTAATGATATTTTAATCTCACACATACACATTTCATGTTCTAGTTTCCTAGATTGATTCATTCTTCATTATTTGATTCTAATGTGGGGTGAGTTGGGGGGTAGTGATCATATGATTATTTCATACAGATTTTCTCAGGCTAGGATTGAGTTGTTCTTTTTATTTTTTCTCAGGTTGTATCTATTATTCATTTTCGTATCCTCTAGTGTATGGATACTGTTTTTATTTACTTTTATGCCAATGGGTTGGATAAATTCAGTTCATTATAACATATATTTTGGGCTTCCTTTTTTTTTTCTCTTTATATACTCTACACAAATTTATATCTTTTTTGGGGAAAATAATTTCCAATATTACTACCATGATTCCTAAGAACTAGTTTCCAGACCACGTGGATCGAGAATCCCATTCAAGCCTTGTGGAGGGATGAGTTCTATGTCGGGTTGGATAGAAGCTCTATTTGGTTCCATACAAAATGGTATCTGAGAGGGTTTTAGGTTTACATTATAATTTGTATAATATTAATTAGTTTCACTTGTTATTTGGTGATTCCATGGTAAAAAATGTGACTAAAATTTTCAAATCTTGAGAGGTTAGGGCGGGGATAGTCTAGCTTACTCTTTTACATCCTGAAACTCAAAACTCCATGGGATGTTTGTGTTTCCTATTAATAATTTGAGTTTGTTTTTAGTCATTGAGATGGATTTTTATGAGAATTGATTTTTATCCCAATTTATTATTTAATTGATATTGGTGGTAATTACATAGATTTTGGATTGAAATGGAGGATCAACTGAGCTTCACGATTAATATGCAAGACTTGGGAAAATATGTGATGCCCATATGGTGAGGTCTTCCTATTTTATAGAATTTTTTGTATTTTTGGATCGCGGTTTCCCAATTTGTGTGACCAAACCATCAAAATAACTTTATATTCCCTAGTTTATTTGTTTGTACTCCTAATAATTTTGGACATCTCCAAATGTGAATTTTTACATGGAGGAGGTGGAGAGAGGAGTGCATTCTTTCCCTTTTTGGATGTGATTTCAATGAAACCTATTTTAAGGATTGTGTGGTTCCTTGAGAGGGATTGGTTTTAAAACCTTGTTTTGGAAAATAAAGAGTTTTTTTGAAATAATTATTGTGAAGGGTTAAAGTTGGGAGATAACCTCAAATTGATTTATAGAGGGGTTATTTAATAGATTTCAAATTGATATTTAAAATGTGTGTGTGGTTTACCCCTAGTGAAAAATAACATAATTGATGATTTGAAATATATTTGATCAAAATTAAAGTCATAAACAATCTTTTTTATTTCAATGAACAAGACCCATGTTGGAGGGTGGATTTAAAATATTTGTTAATGGTGTGTTATTTCAATCATTTAATAGAGAATGTTTGGAATGTATTATTATGAATTGGAATAGGGATTCGAATACTTCCCCATGTTTTGGTGTAAAAGGCCTTGTTGGAACTTTGGTTTTAAAATGGTTATTGTGAATGGAAACTTTTGATTTCCCCTTGATTTGATTACCCATTGTGCGGGTTCTTTATCAATATGTGTTGCTTTTTATTTCCATTATGTGGGTTATAGACCTATTTGAGATTTTTATTTCTAAGATTTTGTGGGAATGTGTCTTATTATGCCACTGGGGAATATATTATATTGATATACTTCTTGTTATGAAGTAGGGGTGTGGGTTAGCTATGGTTATGCCTTATGTATTAGACATGGATTGCATATTCATATGCCTTACATTATTTTCGGTTATGGGAACCTTAGTACTAAGTGGGAGATGCAATATATTATGTATTTTCGTTCATATTCCATTCGTTGGCCTCAATTAATATTATTTATAAGGGATAAGAGGAGTTTTTCATTGCAAAAAATCTTATACAGGATAATTATATGTCATTTTTTTATATTCAGTGTTCATCAGTAGCTGGTTTATAAGTTGGTATGCTTTTATATTTCAATATTATTTTCATGTTAGGAATACGTAAGATATAGACCATGATACATTCAATTTAATGATTGTTTATTGGTTTATGGGAGTTCTATCTAGTGCTCATTTGTATCATTTTCCCTGTATTCATTGATATGGAACATATTCTTGTTTAAATTGGATATATCCCTTATACTGTAGATTGTACCAGTATATTTGTGATTGAAACATGTGTTTGTTGGGTCATTTCAATTGGATAATTATTTTTCAAATATATTTATAAATTTTGTTTTTAAATTAATGACTATTGTGAAGTTCTTAATGTGGACTTAAAAATGGATGTTTTGGTTTTTTGTTGGAAATAACTTGTTAGATGTTTTAAAGTGATGATATTTATTAAAAAATTGATTTCTTTAAGAAACGTGAATGGGTGTTTGGATTGAAAATAACTTAGTATTCTATGATTTCTTTTCAAACCATTTGATTTAGTTTTGGAAAACAATTAGAAATGCTTTGAAAGAGAATTATGAAATTGTTTTGGTTTATATAAATGTTATATGTGAAAAATTAATATTTATAGTTTACATTAAACTATAATTTATTCTTTTACTTATGAAACATTTTTCATATATTCAGAATGTTGTTGTAAGAAATAGTTCTTTTTATCTCATGTCCATATATATTAGGTTACAGGTTCCCAGTTGGATTCATTCATCATTTTTTAGGCTGACATGGGGTGAGTTAGGTGGCAATGAGAAAGCAGTGGTATCATAGAGATGGTATCATGATTATCCTGACTCTTTTTATAGTTTTTTTATTTTAATTTGGTACATTTTATGATATATTTTGTCCTCATATTTATGGACAGTGTTTGTGATTAATTTTATTCAAATGGGTTGCTTGACTTTAGTAGGTTATGACATATTTGACAAGCTTCTTTATATTGGGTCATTATTTATTACAATATAATTTATCAATAGTTTGGGATAAATCATTCCAAAGGGATTCCTATGATTCATAGACACTAGTTTCTAGATCGTTGGGGTTAGGAATTCCCTTCGGGCCAAGGTGGGTTCTAGGAGGGATGGAAACCCAGTTTGGTTTGTTAAAAAATGTTATCAATGTTTGTGTTGGGTTTCCTTTAATAGGATCCCAAGATTATTGAGTTTCCCTTGTTATGTTGGGGATGTCTTGGTAGATAGGGAACTACAATTTTTGGATCTTGAGAGGTTGGGGCACAATGATTCTAGTTATATCTTTCTCATACTAAGCCTTATGATACCATGGATGTTTGGGGTTTGAATTGGAAATTTGTGTTTGTTTTTAGTTATTGTAATGGATATTCATCCAAATTGTTTATTATCTTATTTGAGTGTGCAAGTGATACATGTTTTCTTTCATTTGTTTTGGGAAGGAAATATAAGATCACATGAGTTTAATGGTTAACATTAAATGATTGGGAAACCATGTGGTCCCTATGTGGTTAGGTCTACCTCTATTAAAGAGTGTGTTGTGTTGTTTGATTATGGTTTCCCAATCCATGAGTTCAAATGTACACATCAAATTTTCTTCCATATTTTAGTTTTTTAGACTCCTTACGATTCCTGATTTCAAATAATGTGATTTTCACTTATCGGTGGTTTATTGAGGATTTTTTTCATACCCTTTTGGGATATGAATTTTGTGAACTTTTTTTGAAGGGTTGTGTAGTTCCTTGAGATTTTTTTGTTTTAGAACTATATATTATAATATGAAGCGATATTTTATATTTTTTTAATTTTCGAAACATGGTTTTATGAATAAATTTGAATATTCAATTCCATTGGTTTTATGAAATATTTTATAATCTACATATTTTTAAGGTATTTTAAAAATGAAATGTATCAAAATTTCTTCCTAGGTTATTCCTGAAAGAAATTGAGTTAAAAAGAAGGTTTGAAAGAATTTTTGGATCAAAAGATATTTTTTTGGAAAAAAATATGGAACATGTTTTTACAAATAGAAATAAATTTTAATGATCCTTAATTTGAACCATGGCATTTTAACAAGGTGTGATTTTGAAAGGGATTTTTTGTAACTTTCCTTACTGGGGAAATGTGTGTGTGTTCCACCAAGGATCTTTTGTTTTTAAATTAATTATTGTTTTTTTGAGCGATGCATTTCTAGAATAATATTTCATAATTTCTTTTTGAAAATGGTGGTTTCAAAATAAATTTTTTTTAGATGTTAATACTTATTCCCCATTTTAGGTTTTGTTATTTTTCATTAATTATTACCGTATAGTGTATTTTTTTTGTTTTTTATTGAGGAATGTATTGATATTATTCATGTGTTACTTATTTTTTCCTCCCATAAAATATGACATTATTTTCTCCTATTCTGGTAGCTATCCAAGTGGATTTGTGGATGTGGAACCTTCCTTGAGCTCGTACCCCTTCTTGGACTTTGTGAATTTAAAAATTCCATTTTATGTGGTGATTAAGGGATAGTGGAAGTGGCGTGGTTATTGAAAGTGATTTAATTGATAATAAATTTAATCTCAACTCAAAAGATTCATGGGTTAGAGACATTTATTTCTTAATTTAAAGTATCAATCTAGTCTGGTTGGAGATGTTGGATCCTTCATAGCTTCATGAAGGTATTTAATGGTGTATTTTTAGAGGGTATTTTTTCTAAAGATTCATTCAAAATATTGTAAAAGGGGAGAAATATCTTTATTTATTAGGTATTCTTTAAGGATACCAATCAGTGAGGGAGTACTTCGATCACTTTTTGAATTTGGTACTCATTTCTCCAAATCTAGTCATCAGTTATTCAAATTAGGCTCATTTCATTTTAGGTGCCTTTTAAATATACTTGGTTCAATGAAACACCCTCCAATATGAAGTCTCCTAATGATTCCATTTGAATAGATGGATGAGATCCCAAACCCCCTATTCTTTGGAGGGGTTATGCTCCCTCCTTCCATGAACCTCAAAGGAATGCCTTCGACCCTTTCTCCATTTTTTAAATCCATATTTTCTTCCAACATTTATAGAGAACTCAGTTTTCCCAAAAGTCCTAAACCTCTATAAAGGTATTCCCTAAATTTTAATCTTGATTCCATAGTACAAAAATGCTTCAGATCACTTCAACCTGACCTTAGGGGGCCTATTCTATTATCACCAACCATTATTAGATGTGTTTGAGTGGTTTTTTTAAATCCTAGGTTTTACAAGAATGAGGAGTGGTGGGGATTCTATACAAAAGGCATATTATGACCATATTTGTGACTCTGGATGATTTGATTATTCTTTGGTCCATATATGCTCACTAACACATTGAATGTTTCTTTTATATTCTCAAGTGGACCTTTTATTTTCACATGAAGCAGGACATGTTTGTGGTATTGATTTGCGTATTATTACCTGAGCCCCCAATTCCCTTTCAAAATTATTCCATATAGTGGTTACTTGGAAATATGGTTGGTCATTTTTTGTGATCTGACAGTCGAACTGATGTTGTGATACATCTTGCTTTCCCATGAATTTGTGTGGAGGTTGATGTCCCGATGATGTTGGTGGACTAGGTGTGGATAACATTTGGAGAGGTATTCCAGTGTAAACAAGTTGTTGTCTTTGAGTAGTAGACAGATCATTGTGCATTCAATAGTGAGATAAGTCATTTGGCTTCAGTCATCTATATTGTACATAGATATAGCACGATGAAGGACCTGAAGGAAAGGGAGTTTTCAATTCACAATGGACATGAAACTATATAGATTAGGCCTTATCAAAAGGAGCATTCTGAATTAATATCAAAAGAGGAAATAATGGGTATTGAGCACCCCTGAGAGATGCAGGTCGAGCTAGCACAGGATGCATGAACTTAGTATGATGCAAGCACTAAGATCTATAATACTAAGGTGGCAAGAAGTTTCTGCACATCATGAATATGACATCGGTTCCAGTAGGTCGATGCAGGACACATATGAATTAGGTGGACCTATGGAGCTGTGTGTAATAGCTTCTGTGGAAACTGACCCAGAGGCAATTTTCCTCGATAATGGATTAACTCATAATGAAAAAGTTTAGTAGGTTTATAAATGTTTATCACAAGGTGATATGATCTACAAGACAGTCCTTTAGACTTCCTAAGGGATAATTTAGAGTCCATTTAGTATAATCCCATGTATAAATATGAGAAACCCTTTTTTAGGGCTAGTTGAGGAAGAATCAGGACAGAAGGATGAAGATTTAGCACAAGATAAATTCTTATGCCCAACACAAGGTTGTCAAACTAGTCTGGGTATGCACTCAACTTAAGCAGTTGAAAATCCCATTGGACATCAAGATAATTCTGAGGCCAATTATGAAGCATAGATAGCTATTCAACTCTCAGTTGACAGTTTAGAGGGAATATGTGATAGAGGGCTATATATCTAAAGGAATAATAAGGAAAGAAAAGTTAATCAATATGTTGTGTGATGTGTTGTGGTTAAATGGAAAATAACTAAAGGATAGAAGGATTACTCTCAGCTATTAACTCCTGTGGAAATAGGGTCTTCTAAAGATCTAAGGTTAAGAATGGTGGTTCGTCGGTCCAATTTTAGGAAAGAAAGAGGAATCAGTCCCAACAAAATGGAAATATTGAATATCATATAATAGGGTAGGGTGGTATATAGGGAAAGTTATAGGGGACTATTGAAGTAAGGTATGGAAAAGTAAAAAACATCTAGTTCTTATATTACATTATAATGTTTAATTGCAAAGAGAGCCGATCAAAATCAAGGCCTCTAAGTATGAGGTGTATAGAATCCTTGAAAGAGAACTACATGTTAAAACTAATGAGGAAAAATGGGTTTGGATAAATAATCATGGAAAAATTTTATCATATGGATTCAATGAGATAATAATCAATATATAATAATAAATTCAAACATGGGACAATCTAGCTACATATTTTGAAGATTTACTCAATGATGACCCAGACATAAAAGTATGTTTTCTCTATTGGAGGCTATATAAGTTAAGAAACACTAATAAATTCAGTCTTGTTTTTAGAAATTTCATCATTTTTTACTGTGATTAACACTACTTGACTATACTATTCTGGTTTTCCACATCTTTAAAAAATTTGTTCGAATAAAAAAATTATTTTTATTCAGTTTGACATCATTTTAAGAGGCTATAAATGAAGCCAGTCAAATGGAATTTCACCAATAAAGGTATCTATTAGATTTTAATGCCTTATATCCATCCAATGGGTGTAAGGACAACGTAGAAGTTAAGTAGATAATGTATAATTATCTAGAGCTAGAAATATAGGGTCCTTTTCATGAGAAGATGAGTTATCTAATGTACTTCTAGTGTGGAGATTCAGGGCACAATAATCCCTCATCTCTTAAGTATCATATGGTTTCCCTCCAAAGTGGTCATTTTTCCATCTATATATGTTTTGAATGATCATTTTTAGAAGTATTTTTGTGTTTAATCCTTTCTGTATGTGTTATTTATTCTTGGATTTTTTTAATGGTTGTGATCATGGTTTTGGAGCTTGGGATATTGTTATTGTAATATTTTTTATGGATCCCCACTAGAGATGTTTCTTAGATATTTTTTTAACTTCATTCTATTGCATGATTTATTCATTTGTGGAATATTGCCCCCCCCTCCATCCCTTATGGATTGATTTTGAAGATGTTCTCTAGGTTTGCTTGAATTTATGGGTTAATTATGGGTTTCATTTAATTAATCTTTTTTGTTTGGGATAACCTTTTTTGATAGTAGTGGGTTTTTCCAGCTATTTTGTTGAGACATTAAGGAGCTCATTAGTTTGACATGAGATAGGAATTTTGTGAACGATTGGGAAACTAGGGTGTTTGTTCTACTGGTTGAGTTTATATACCAACAGGTATTAGGACTATACCCTTTTAGGGTGTACCTTAGATGTGGGATCCAATTATTGAACCTATGTTGTCCTTGTTTATTGTGACCCAAAATGAGATCCCATGTCATTATTTTGTGGTTTATTGTGGTTTTTTTCATTCCTTGGTTTTGAAAGTGATTTTGTTTTGAGTGTGTCTTTCTCTCGTTGAATTTCAGTTGACTATGAACACATGTCTTTTTAGCTATTCATTGGTAACTATATTTCCTTATCTATAAGAATCCTTTATTAGAATATATGATTAATATCTATCTTCATGTCCCCAAAATACCTCAATCGAACTAGATCGAACATAATTATTACAAAAGAAAATTTATCTGTGGAATTTACAATCCTCACTTAGATTCCATAGAATTAAAAATCTATAAATATTTAATAATATATTGTAATAGGTTGTTAAAAATCGTTAAACGTGAAATGGATTGATTTGAATAAGTGTTTACTTCCTTGTCCATTAATGAACCTCTTTCTATATAAAAATCTCTAGTCATTAGATTTTTTGATTCTTCGAGTTGGTTGAAATGGATTGGGACGAACTCCTTATTCACTTATATGTTTAATACATATTTTATACAATTATAATTATGTAAAAATTAGTGTAAAGATGTTCATGTATCTTTTTGGAAGATTAAACATTGTTCATCCATTTATAAATATTGTATTATATTATTATAAATTATTTATCATCCAATTAGAATGTTTCAATCATCCAATTGGAATGTTTTTATATTTCTATTAGAATGTTTTTCTAATATTATTAAAAATATATTTCAAAATGAAAAAAGTTCTCCACATCTAGTAAATATATTTCTTCTCCCACAAAATTATAGACCCATGGTATTATATAAAGTTAGTAAAACATGTTATTTAAGAAATTGTGTTCTGATTTTAAAAAATAAAGATTATAAACTGTCGAAATTAGAACTTTCATCTCAAGATTTTCATATTTTATATATTATTGAAGATTGTTTCTAACCTTGTGATTAATCAATTTAATCATTATTGATAATCTTAGTTGATGGTTTTGAGGATAAATAGTGTTGAGTGTTGCATTTCGTTATGTCCTCTTGGGATCTTCCATTTCTTATTGACCTTATTTTTTATTGTATAATTTTTTGTTGGGAAATTGGCGTGGAGGGGAGTTTTCGACAACCCCATTTCATTATGTTGTTTCTATATTATCATTGTATGAGGTTGAGGTTTAGTTTCAGTTTCCATGGGTTTTTGGCTTTGATATTATAAATTCTTATGGAATTCCTTCCATGCATTGTTAATGTTCATGGTTAGAGGGAATGTGTGTGGTATCCCTTTGTGAGGATCCTATTCATTAAATTTTGAATAATTCATGGCCTTTTAGCACAAACTTCACATGGTTAATTAAAAACTATGTGATTCCCCAAGATAAAATGTTCATGTTCTATGTTCTGTATGGTGTATGAAACACAACTTTCTCATGTTTTGGAAAACTATTTGATAAGCTTGTTGTGTGGATCTAGTTTTTTATTTCACCAAATTTCATAGTTAAGCAATAGTTTTTAAAACCATTAAGTACAAAAAATGAACCATGAAATTGGTTTCTAGTCTAGGAAGTTCCCAAAGCACAGTTGGGGCTCTTTTTGGAAAACCATGTGGCTTTCCAAAGTGTTTAATTTTTGGGAATTTATTATTTTTACCACTTACCCACTATACAAATAAATTAACTCCTGAGAGAACCTTAAGGAGATCAAAACTCCCCCATCTCTAATCCTTTCATTCTATTTGGTGATTTCTAAGTGGTTTTGTTGCATTTATTCCTATCTTTCCCTTTTCTTCCAATACATATCTCTCCTCTAGTGGAATTGGTTTTCCACACGAACTATTGAAATATTATGACCAATTTTAGTGTTACAATTGTATCTAATATTGGGGTTTTTGGTGTCTAGGGTTTTTATACACTATTTATACCCCCATGGTTGTGATCTCTATTGAAATATACATGCTTGGAATAGCTTTAGGCTCCATCCGAATAGATTTTTCAATATATTTGAATCATTTGGGAATTAAAATCTTATTAATGATTTATAATTTACTTTTTATTAAAATAATGATTATAAGTGATACAGTTATAATGTTTTAAAAAAAATTTCACTGTGTTTTGAGCTTGGAAGAAATGGATTTTCTTTGAATTTCCATGTTTTCATGTTTTAAATAGAATATTTTAATGTGCTAAGATTTTTTGAAATGTATGTGGGGATAATTTAAACGGTTTTCATGATAGGATTTTAAAATTGATATATTTTTTGTTACCAATGAGTGAAAAAATATATTTTAATGTGTTATTTTACATAAAGTGAGGTGGTGAACTCAAATTGACTTATAAATGGATAATTCAATGGATATAAAATTGTGATTCAAAATGTGAGTGTTGTTTTCCCCTTGTAAAAAATTCGATAATGGAGATTTTTAAATCTATTTTTTGGAATTGAAGGTCTTATACCTTGTTTTTTATTTTTATGAATAATACCCATATGGGAGGGTGTTTTTGAAATTTTTTAAATAGTGTGTGATTTCCATTATTTTCAAAAGAGATTTAGGAATGTCATTATATTAATTGTGAAAGGGTTTGGCTTCTTGATCCATTTTTCAGTGTTAATGACCCAGTTTATTAATCGTTTTTAAAATAATGAGTAACATGAAAGGCACCCCTAGATTTCTCCTTGATTTTATCACCCCTTTGGTGGGGTTTTTTATCACTATGTGATTATTTTCATTTCCCTTATGTGGGTTATCAATATCTAATATATTATTATTTCCACAAATTTTGGGTAATGTTTTTTATTATGTTATGGTTCCACTTTTTATATGGGTATATTAATTGTTGGGTTTCATTGATGAGGGTTATAAATAGTTACACCATGTGTACTAGACTTTACTACAATGTTCTTATACCTGATGTCAATTTTGGTCATGGGAACCTTGATACTAAGTGTGTTATATTGACTATTATGGATGTTGGTACACATGCAAATAAAGGTCATCCATTCATAATAGGAACAATGCCAAAGAGGGTTTTTTTATTATAATGAGGGTTTTTTGGGCTATTTTGGATGACTTGGGTTAATTATTAGTGCATAAAGGTGGATGGTTCATAGTTTGGTATACCCTTATATAGCTAATTTTGTTGAATGTTTTGATAAATTACGGTAGAACCCATGAAACATTCAATTTATTTCTTTGTTATTGATTGATGGTATTTTTTTATAGTGTTCATTTGTATCATTTTTCCTTCTTTCATTGATATTGAACCAATTATTGTTTATATTTTATATATGCCTTGTACTTGGGATGGTGGTAGTTTTGTAATGGTTGAATTTTCTGTATGATAGGTGGTTTCCTTTAGAAAAATGTGTTTTTAATAATGTTTTGAAAAACTGTTTTGAAATTAAATACTAATATGTAGTTCTTAGTGTGTATTTTAAAATGGTCATTTTGGTTTTCAGATGGAATCAATCGATTAGAGGTTTTTTAAAATCCTTTTTTATTTTTGAAACATTATTTATTTTTAAACGTCAAGGGTGTGTGTATTGGAAATAGATTAGACTGCTAGGAATGTTTTCAAATCATTGTATTTAGTGTTCGAAAAAAAGGTAATGTTTTAGAAATAAAATTATTAAATTTTTTGGATTCAATAAAATATTATATTTAATAAAGTTTGCCTTATATTTTATTTCCAAACTATCATTTATTAATTTCCATAACAAAAAAATTGAATATATTTGGTGGGTTTTGGTGACCTATTGGCGTTTTTAGCTTGTGACTATATGTTTTAGGTTTCAGGTTCTCAATATGACCCGTTCTTCATTATTTTTGGCTGACATGGGGTGATTTGGGTGGTGGTGAGCAATTAGTGGTTTCATGGATATGGTCTAATGCTCTTAATTATTTAGTTATTAGTTGTTTAATTTTTGGTTGGTGTTGTGTTTATTATTCATTTTTTGTAACCCCCACATCATGGATAGTGTTTGTGTTTATATTAATGAAAATGGTTTGAATTAGTTTAGTTGGTTATGACGTTTCTAGAATAATTCATTAACTTATCTATTTATATATTCTACAACCTTTAATCTATTTTTGGGTAAAAATCATTCTTAAAGGGGTTCATATGATAACAATGTGGTAGTTCCCTACCCATGGGGATCAGAAATGCCCTTCGGGGCTTGTGGTAGGTAAAGTTCGGTGGTTGGTCGAATAGAAGCCCAGTTTAGTTCAATAAAAATGTTATTTGAGCTGGTTTGGGGTTTTCTTAATTAGGTGACATAGTTCATTACATACCCATTATATTTTGTGATGTCATGGTATAGTGGAGACTAAGGTTGTCGAAGCATGAGAGGTAATTTATAGGAGAGTTTAGCTATCTCTTTCCCTTCATAAGGCTTAAGCTACCAGGGGATGTTTATGGTTTTAATTAATAACTTGATATTGTTTGAGTTTTTGTTATGGATTTTGATCTGAATTGACTTTTTTATCCCCATTGAGTGTGTATGTGATATTGGGGGTTGTCCTTTGGTTCTGGGATGGTAATTAAGGAGCACTCGAGCTGAACATTTTGATTACATGGATTTGGAAACTATGTGGTACCTATGTGGTTGGTTCTGCCTCTTTTGCAGAGTCTATTTCAGAGTTGGAGCATGTTTTCCCAAACCATGTGAAAAAATGTGCACATAACATTCTCTTCCATGAATAGTTTTTTGGAATCCTCATTATTCTATACTTCTTCTAAAGTTATTTTCAACAATATGAGGTGCATTGATGATTGTTTTGATGCTGATTTTTGATGATATTTTTATAAACCTTATTTGAAGAGTTGTGAGGTACTTTGAGTGAACATGGTTTTAAAACCTAGTTTTTGAAGATTAAGTGGTTTTCAAAAAAAATATTATAAAAAAATGATTTCATGAATAAATAGGAATATTTAATTCCCTTTGTTTTCCAAATTATTTTATAAAATAATTTTGTTTCGTATAGTATTTGGAAAATGGGATGTTCTAAATTGATTCAATTTGTATTCCAGAAAGTAATTGATTTCAAAATGGCTTGTTTTAAGAGGGTTTTGATATCAAAATGGATATTTTCTTTGGAATCATATATTAAAAGTGTTTTGAAAAATGGAAATTAATTTAAACGATAATCCCATTTATGCTTCATTTTTTAATGATGTGGGATTTTGAAAGGAATTTTTTATGAATTAGCTTTTTGGGGAAATGTGTTTGTGTTCAAATGAAGTTTTTTAATTTTAAAATTTATATTGTATTTGTATTTTAGTGATAACTATTTATAATTTGAATTAAAAATTCATTTGGGGAAATAGATTTTTCAAAAGAAATGTTCTTTTAGTGTAAATATTTTCTTGTGTTTGAGGTATTGTTATTTTTTCCTTGATTCCTAGAATATGTTGTAATAATTTTTTTTTAGGAATTAATTGATGTTGATCATGTATTTTTTTATTTTTTTCACCTAAAATGATTGAAAAGGTTTCTCTATGTTCTGGTGCACATAGACTCCATGTAAAGTGGTAATGTGGAACCTTCTGTTAGATCGAACCCTGCTGTAGATTTATTGAATCCTTATATTCTGTATTTAATTGCTTAGTAGATGTCATTATATGTGGTGAGGTGGTTTGAATATATTTATATGAACCGAAATTCTCTTGGAACTCCTAGAACATCATGGATGTGGTCTATTGGGATTTTTCTTATCAGAATCAATAAATTTTTATGGGAGTCTATAGTACGTTTCTATCTACATGGAAGTTTTCCTTAAGAGATTTTAAATTTGGATTTTTTAGTAGTTCTTTATTGAGGATGTAAAAGGTGAGAAATTTCATGATCTCATGGGTTTTAATTTGGGTGACCGATCGGTGATGAAGTAATTCAATAAGTTTTTCAAATTGGTCTTCTTTTCTCTAAATATGGATATAAAAAGTTCTGATAAAGGTTATTTCATCAATGTTACCCTTCACCAAGATCATTGTTTAGCTGTAATTCTGTCGTTTCAAACATATTTTCAAGATGTTTTCAACGATTCCATTCTAATAGAAATTGAATAGTCTAGGAATCCAGTAGTGGGTGATGCCTTATTTCCATCAAACGATAATAACTATAAACAAAACTATAAGGAGAATAAATAGAATTATCTAGAGGTAGAACCAAAAGGTTCCTTCTAGTTGTAATAGAATATCTCTCATATTATTTTCGGGTGTGGTTATAGGGTATATTAATTGCTTGTATCTTATGTATCCTAGGTTTTTCATCTATTGTGGATGTTTGGATCATCATCATAAGTTTGGTAATATGGGTTATCAGAAGAGTTATAGGGTTTAAAAATTTGAGTATGGGTTTTTTTGTTTTGGTACCTTTCCTTTGATTATTCTGATCTTGGGTTTGGAGCTTCAATTTTTTTAGAATCTTATGGATGATTCCTCATTGTAGATGTTTCTTATAGATATTTTTCAATTCATTTTTCTAGATTTGTTTTATTATTTTTTGGAATGATCCCCTTCAATTATGAATGTCTATTGAGTTTTTCACTAGGTTTCCTCTCTTTTAATGGTTGGTTGTGTGTTCTATTTCATTGAGAATCATTATTTTTTTGATATTTTCTTGAGAGTAGTAATTTTTACCCTTTTTTATGTTGATACATTGAGGTGTTAATTGTTTGGACATGATAATAGTCATGAGTGAACGATTGGGTAACTAGGCTATTTGTTATACAAGTTGAGTTGGTATACTAAATCACTTTTGGATTATTCCATTTTGGTATATTCGATGTTTTGTTATATAGTTTTGGAATATAGGTTAATCATGTGTATCCGGAATTGAGATGAGATCCTATTTCATTATTCTGAGGATATTTGTTGGTTATTTTCCTTCTCTATGTTGCTATGTTATTTTGGTATGATAGTGAGTTTCTCCATTGGTTTCTTTGTTGTACTAAGAAACATTTCATAGGAGTTATTAATATGTGTCACCTTGTTAGAGGAATTATAAATGGTAGGGAGAAAAATTTAGGTATCTCGTTCTTAATATGATTTCTTGTTTGATGTTTTTGTTTCTGTTGTAATTTGAGATATTGGGTATCTTTTGGTTGATCACTTTAATAGTTTTTGAAGATATTTCTTTTTGGATTTGAGGTTATGATTTTTTGACAAGATCTTTTGGTTAGGTCCACTTGGGATCTTCCATTTTATCTTTTCTTTTTTCGACTGTGGACTTTCTGGGGAAAAATGTGGCATGGTGGGTAGTGTGTGACACCCTCTATTCACGATGTTTTTTTTAATTATTTTACATGATTAAGTATTGTTTTGATTTTCCATGGGGTTTCATCTTGGAATATATATATTCTCATAGGCTTCCTTCTATACCTGGTTATGGCATGTGGTTAGAGGTAAACCAAGTGACCTCCCATCAAGAGGAGCCTCGTCAATTAATTTTTGAAATATGAACAACTTGTCAGCATGGTAAATGAAATATTATGCCCAAACCATTTTATCCCATAGTATAATCCATGTGGTTATCCTTGTGTGTATGGTGTGTGACACAAGACATACACATGATTTGTTAAATTGTATGGTAAGAATACAATTTGGATATAGTTCATTACATTGCCTAATAGTGTGGTTGGTGCATGGTTTTTCTAACTATGTAGTGCCCAGGTGGAACTGTGTGAGGGGTGTCTTGACTAGGTAGTTTCCAATATTAGGTTGATTCTTGGTCTGACAAATAGTGTTACCAAATCAGGCAGACTTCCCTGGTGTTTAATTTTTTGGAAATTACTATTTTTTCCTCTTTGAATTAAGAGGGGTTTCAAACCTCCTCTCCCTTATTCATATCAAATGACTCATGGGATCCCTTGGAGGAGCTCCAAAATCATCCACCTTTGATCCTTACCTTCTCTTTAGCAATTTCCAAGAGATCTTAAGATATTTCTTCATGTCTTTCCCTTTCTTCATTAACCTCTCTCTCCTCTCTTGTCTTTTTCTTCCCCTGTCAACCATTGACATATATTGGATTATTTTAGTGTTCTAGAATTCAATAAATTTTAAATTTTTGGGTTCTAGGGGTTCTATATTTGTTTTTTATCATTGTGTGTGTGTTAATCGATGAGGGTGACACATTTCGTCTTGGTTTTTGCTTCTTCCACGTAGGTGTTTCTATGAAATTTTTTCATTTTGGAATTCAAAGTTTGAAAATACTTTCTAAATTACATTTTATTGAATTTATGATTATATGTGATACCATTTTGATGTTTTAAAAACCAGTTCATTTTGTTTTGAGCTTGAAATAATTGGTTTCTTTATTAAATTCCATGTTTTGATGTTTAAAATGTATTATTTAGAAGTGGCATGATTTTATGAAATGTTGGAGGGTATTTTTTATTTTTTTCATGGTTTGTGTTGGTGGTTAATCTGATTTTTGTTTTTAAAGAGTGAAAATTATATTTTAATGTGATATTTTACATAAACTATGTTGTTTATCTCAATGTGATTTATAAAGGGATTATTTAATATAGTTTAAATAGTTAGTTTGATTGTGTCTATGGTTTACCAATTTATGAAAAATGACTCAATGGATCTATTGAAATGTGTTTGATGGAAATAAAGGCCTTGTTCCTTATTTTTTATTACAAAGAAGAGGGACATTATGGGAGTGTGTCTTTGAAATTTTTTAAATAGTGTATGATTTCCATCATTTTACAAAATATGCTTGGAATATAATTATAAGAAATGTGAAAGGGATTAGAATCTTGAGAAATGTTTTCATGTTAATGGTTCTATTAGCACAGTTTTTTAAAATGGTTAATGTGAAAGGTACCCATTAATTTCCCCTTGATTTGATTACCCCTTGTGCGGGTTTTTTATCACTATGTGATTCATTACATTTCCCTTCTGTCAGTTATTGATCTCTATGAGATAATTATTTCTCCCCTTATGTTGGAATGTTCTGGATTATTCCATTGGTGAATTTTTTATATGGGGATATTCATTATTTACTATTAGGTGTGGGGTTTTGCTGTGGTTATTCCTTGTGTGTTAGACTTGATATATGTCCGTCATCTATGAGAATCATGATAATCACTCCCAAAATAACTCTTATGGATATCACTAAAATAATTAGGTTTGGAGGAGGAGGATATATCTCCATTATATAGAGTGTTCTTAGAGAGATTCTCTCTAGGTCTTGAGACAATTATCCTTGATTCATTGAACACATATACAAAAACACCCATTGAGTTAGTAATAATATAATTTTTTTTAAACAGTGTTGGGGTTATAAAATAATAATATCACTAGTTACCTTATTATATACATAATACCTATAGTTACCCATGTCTATAAAAAAAAATATTATTTATTAAATTTTGAAAACCCATTGAATTAAATAAATATTATTTTTGGAATAATTTTTTCAATGTTTATTTAAATAGTAATTAATATGCATTATTTCTCACTGGACCCTTAAAATTGGTATGTCATTTCTCCACAATATTTATAATGCCTTAAATAATGACTATTTATTTAATAAATAAATATCAATTCATTATTTTATAATAAATAAATAAATTATATATTCCCTTATAAAAAATAAATAATTATTAAAAAAATTTCATCACACAATATTCTCGCGACTAACTAGTGATGTAATATATGTGTTCAAGAAAATGAAAATAATTTTTAATCCATATTATTGAATAATATTTATGAAACAATACAAATAATAAAGTTTACTACTATTAGAATAAGGTTCTAGATACACTTAGCATGTGACCCTTTAGGCCTCTTTATCTATGGCATTAGGAGGGGCGACCCAAAATCCAAGATTAGTGTCTAGTAACATGTCAAGGTACCTATAATTTCACAATGACATATAACCTCATATATTAATATATTGTGTAATATAGTCCCATTATCATGATATCTATATTGAATCATGTTTGTTGTTGGTATCATCAACCTATGTACTTGATGAGTCTTTATTTGACATTCTACAATTCAACCTTCCCACATAACACTGAAGCCATGCATTTATTTTGGCTATCTAATTTAATTTTACTGTCCTGAGATATAAATATCTATAAATTAATATAATGGGAAAATACTTTCTTCTTTTATTTATTAATTCGATATTACTCATGATTCCCCCAATGTATAGTACCTCACCGGAGACAAATTTCATCATCGTTTCCATCAACACATCAATGTATGAAACTACTGATATTAATTAATTATAATATTATTCAATTTTATGGATAAATGCACATGTAATTATATTGGGACTTCCATTTACACATATAAATGTCGATTTCCTACTACTGGGATAGGTTCTCAAAATCTTCTACACCAGAAATTACCAAGGGAGAACACCATGAGAAAGTGCTTCAAGGACCTATGAGTCTCAATCCATGATGGCCTATTTCATTTGTGTATGGTCAAATGATACCATATGACTATAGAATATATATTTTATAATATTATCATGTATCATCTTGTCTCTCATCATATAAGGGAAAAATTATAACCTTTTATTATGAAAACTACTCTTAGGACATTATCACATACTATGCCAAGATGAAAAAAAACATGATGTGATAAAAGGTTTATTAATATTCAAAAAACATTTATAATGGTAACCATAAAGTACACAGATGTTGGTTACAGTGATCAAACTCCAGAAAACTCCATCTTTATTTATAGCTAACTACAATAAACATCAATCTGCTAGCCCACATATGATAATCAGGATTCAACTAAGATAAGGATTTTGGTAAGGGGACCACCATGTTTTCTTCCATGGATACCCTTATTACAAGAACTTCACCCCTCTAATAAAATTATCTCATGTGGTGTTACATCTAATGTTTGTTATTTTTTCATTGGTATTCCCTTGATTATTTTTGAATAGCCACAACACGATTATTATCACAACATTATGTGATAGAGTATTTACTATTGGGTACCACATCTAGATTGTAGAAAAATTTGAGATACCAAATAGATTATTTAGATACATCATAAGCCATTATATATTTAGACTCTATTTTAGAATAAATGGAAATGGCTATTTTGAAATCTTCAAGCTCGCAAATCCTCCATTAAGGATAAAGAAATAACCTGACTAAAAAACATATCTTTCTAATATGTTTGAAATCTAGCATTAGTACAACCACTTATAACTAGATCATTGTCTCCTCAATAGAATAGGATCATATACATAGTTCTACATAGATAATTAAGGACAACCATAATATAAAACTAATGGTTTTCACCTTGTCCATCTTGATATATTACTAAAATGTTCAATTCATAGGGAACACCAATCATAATAAAAAACATGAAATACATGATTGACCCTATATTAGAAGTGTATGTGATCATACTCATTCTTAATTTCACATCTTATGTTTAAGGACACATTTTCTTGGAAATATGTATACCATGTGGCACTATAAGCAATCCTATCATGGATTTTTCAATTCCAAATCACTTTAGTGTTTGGTCAATGTTTTTACCTTGACATATTAAAAGAAGCCTATTAGTTCTATCACAAATGATCATGATCCCTAGAATATTGGCTGCCTCACCTAACTCTATCATTTAGAAGTATATATTTAACCACTTTTTAACTAACTGTAACACTGGTATGTCATTTCCAATAACTAATACGTTATAAACTTATACTAATGACCACACTCCTACTAAACCTCTTATACACAGAAGGATCACATTTTTTCATAATGAAACCAAAGTACTCTATAACATTATCAGTATGAATATTCTATGACATAGAAGCATTCTTCAATCCATAAATGAATCTCTACATCTTGAAGACCGTTTTAGAATTAGTTGGAGTAAAAAAAACCTTCTAGTTGTTCCATATGACATCTTCCAGAAGGTTCTTATTAAGGAATACTATTTTGACATTCATCTTCTAAATTTCATAGTCATGGGATGTTGTAGTATAATATAGAATTCTAAGGGATTTAAACATGAAACCTTTTGAAATGATTCATCATAGTAAATTATTTTACAATATTTAAACCCTATAGAAACTATATTTTCATTATAGGCACATTATCTTCAATGAACAGTTTTCTATTGAATACCTATTTTCATCTAAAAATATTTTCACCAACTGGTAGATTGTCCAAAACCAATATGTGGTTATGATGCTTAGAATCCATATAAAAATTAATGGATTCCTTCTATTTTGTAGCTTATTTTCTCTATACTGCCTCATTTTATGGGAGTGGATCATTGTTATCAACTAATAATGAGTCACTATCTTTTGTGACTAGTAAACAATATCTTTTTAGGAAGAAATTATTCCATGGGTACCTATATAATTTTTTCCAGTACCAATTATTATGTATCTTGATCATGAATGTCATCAAAATCAATCATGCTCAAATTATCCTTCTTGAGGATGGTGTTATACCCATGGTGGTTTTTTTATTGTAATGGAGTATGGTTTTTTTCAAGTCCCACAAAGAAGACCATGGTGTTTTCAGATAATTTGGTCTTACATTTGACATTCAAATTAGTATTGATGGTGGTGCAGTTTCGAAGTGTTTTCCAGATTTTTGGGCCCCAAAATCAGGAGGATGTTTTTGGAAAAGGATGGTTTTCTGTATTGAAGTGTATAGTATTTGGATCGAAATAACTGTACACAAAATGGTGTTTCTATGAATAGTTCATAGACCAATATAATGGTATACAGAATGGTGATGAAAATCAATGAAGGTAGTAACTGTGAACTATATAGTGGTACTAGTTTGCGGAAGGAAAACTGGTTCATGGTGAAGAATAGCTGTATACAGGTAGAAAATGGTTTACATAAGGTTTGGGATGCATAGGAGATATAATCATTTGTTAAAATTAGAGGGTGATTTGGGATATTGTGAAGGAAGAATGTTGGTACACATACCGCATAGGGAAAATGGTTCGTGGGTGAAGCAGTACACAGTGAGGATGTACGGAATAAAATATTTGTGAAATCTTAAATCAGAAATATTTTTGGATCTAATTTCTTATATAAGGAGTTATAATCCCTTGTTTAGAGTTAGTGATTGTTATTATAAATTTTAGAATAATTCATAGAATCCCATAGTGGTTCATGGAATGAAAACTCTATGAAGGAAAGACGTTATTTACAGAGGAGGAAAATGGTCCACAGAAATAGTGGTGGTCAGTAGAGGAGAAAATAGTCCATAAAAGAGAGTGAAGTTTGAGGATGAATGTCTCACATTATACAGACTAATGCAGTATGTTGTGGAGCAGGTATGTAAAAAGAGTCATCTATCACAGTATGCAGAGTAGGGAAAAATACGGATGAAGTAGTCGCGGTATGCGGTGCAGTATGGTTCACGGAAGAAGGAGGCCAGTTTGCAGAGGAACAGTCTTTGAACTAAACAGTGTGTGAAAAAGTACATTACATCTATAAGGGAAAACATAACTTCAACAGAGAATCCATTTACAGTTGAGGATTCATGATTTAATTCTAATCCATTGAAGTGATAGTCTACTTGTTTGTATAAATTTAATACATAAATAAAATTATTTTTTTGTTTCATAACATAACAAATGTTTTCATTGTAATAGAAGAGTTCATAATATCCAAATTTTAAATTTAATCCATACATGTATAGGAATGAAACATAGATGAATATTTTAGTAATAATTTTCATAAAATAAAAATTATGTTAGACTATAATAATTTCGATTAGAAACAAAATGTCTTTGTATCATATATCCAAGTTTTAATGTTTTGCACCATTGGCTACTCGAATATCAACCATTCCTCTGGAAGAATCATGGAATCTACATGGTTCTTTTATTTGGATAAAGATGCGATCACCATAATCTATATCAAATACCCAATGTGTAGATGTTGAAATATTACACTTTATAATGAACACACTTTTATATTCCCGTTGTTTTTTAAATATCCTCTTCTAGTGGCCTAACATTCCACATAAAAAACAATATTTTCATTTCCTTCTTAGGGATTTTGAACATATTATTCTTAGAAGGATAATGATTGGTAGGATTAGACTTATAGTGAGTTTTGGGTCCATTTTCATTATTCATACTTTTATTATTCACCACAAAGACTTCATATTTTCCATTCCATGTTCCCCTATCAACATAGAAAATTAAAATAATCAGTTCCGAAAGAGTCTTCTCACAACACTTCCTGTTGTAGTCCATAATGAAACGGGGGATGGGTTTCAGTATTGTAGAAATTATGAGGTCTTTATATAGCTCATAATAGAATTAAACACCCAATATGTCTAAGAAAAATTGATCTGCAATCATCTTTACTACATGAGGCTCAACTAGCATTGACCATCCAATTTTACATGTGAATATTACATTATAGATGTCATATATCTCTTGTCTGGATGTCTCCTTATATAGATCATGAAGGTGATACATCATGTTATACACATCCATATCCTCATATTTTTTTAGAATCTCCTTGGAAATGGAAGATAGGATGAAATATTGGACATATGTTGCATCATAAAAATATTTACCATAGAGAGAATACACATCCTCACATCCCTCTTGGCCAGGTGCTTCATGAATTGGGTTTTAAAGCACATATAATTTATTTTCAGGATGTACAATAACATATAATCAATTTTTCTATTCATAGAAATTATATCTAGTGAGAATGTAATCCTATCAAGTACGAATCATAGTAATATGTTTGATTTCAGGTAAATTATAATTTCTATAATTAAAATGAGAATAATTTTATTACATTATATCATAAAATTAGATACTAAATTAAAAATTTGTTGATCTCCCACTATTTTATTATAATCTATCAGCTCTAACCATTGGTTCATAACATCACATATCTTCGAAATTTTAGTTTCAATGGCCCATATTCCACTTATCATAATCTATACATTAGTGAATGATTATTTTTGAAGGGTTTAATGTTGGAATAGAATTTCTAACTACATTAGCAGGAAATTAATTGATCTATTGAGTAGACTCTCCAATCCTGATATCGCCAAATATAGATTTCATCAACCCTTTCCTTTCAGTACTACTTTGGTAATCAGTTATTCATGTGAACTAATTTATGTTGTCCTAAAAACAATGTTATATTTTCGTAAAACCTAAAAGCATACCAACATTATTTCAGTTAAATAACATTGAACTATTGTTCGATTCTAACATATGTAGTGGAAGGCTACACCAAATTACTATACATAATATAGGTGTTTTTTATCTTTATTCATAAATTTACTAATATTTATATTTATTACATGATTTTTTATTATAGATGTATTTACAAAAGTGATTAACCATATATTAGATAAATTTTATGCACAATCAAATTTATTTGAGTTCTAACTTTCATTCATATCAATTCATTAATTCATGTGATCACAACAAAACATCCATAATGAAAATATTCGTGAAACATGAAATAATTTAAATAACCAGATTTGTATAATCATTATCCTTTTCCAATGTTTATTTTATCTAGAGGATGGTAAACTAATCATTTACTTAGGGTAAAAACCATGTACCATGGTTGGTTCATGTTGCATTTTTTCACCTATCCACCCTTGTATCTCTTGGGATAGTTTTTCATTGTCTCCAAACATGAACCACCTCCACTCTCCTGTGAGCTCTATTAATTACAATAGCTCTTACTCACACCTGGGTGAGGGATCCAAAGAATTATATAAGGGGGATTACATAAAAGGAAACCATTAACACGTATAGTGTTACATAATGAGACGAGGGATGATGCGTATTCAATTAGTATAATATAATAATAAATTTAAATGAATCCATTGCATATAATGTTCTGTTATATGATCATGATCATCCACATACATGGAATGAATTACACATTTATTAAATATAATTCAATTCCAATAATTCCTATTTAATATGGATCATACCCGAATCAATTAATTATATTATTCTATAATAAACTATTTTATCATAATTCTTATCCGAAAATTTTTGAGATCCTCGCCCATAATAATGTAAATTTTTTTAAATAAGTTTATTTTAAATTGACTATATACAAAAAAATACCTTGTAGAAAACACAGTTATTACCCATTTAAATGACCAGTCATGTGTTATTTTCATATACCTTTTAGTCATGTGGCTTGTAGCATTAAAATTATCACATAATTTCATGACATGTATGATTAAATTTAATGACACATGAAACACATGTAATTTACAATGTGTGTTATGTTTTAGTACACATAATTTAATCATTGTACTAAAAAATATACATGATATACTATTACAAATATCAAACATAATATAATTAGACATTATGTGTATATAAATACCATTACATAGAATATAAGAGTTGACTGAATGACAAATACAACACATATTAAAATGTTTTAAAATATATAACAAATTAATTCTAAATTTTTCATAAGTAAGTAATATACACAGTGTGTAATAGCCTACTAAATTTCATGTATAGATCATTGTTTTCTATCCACGATGTATTCCTAGTGACTAGTAATGTGGTCCTTCCGTGGAAATTAATGGATTACAAAACATGTACATTGGATACACACTATATAGTCTCCGAGTTTTATCTATACTAATTGTATAAGAAATGTAAGAAAATATTCGGTCCATTTTTGACTGATGGACAACATGTCATGTACTCCAGTTACACATCATGTATCTCTGCTAACTGTGTGCCAATATGGAATGGTAAACATATAGAGTATTAAATAAACATCATGTTTATTAAATTCGCACACTCCAAATAAATTCCAATTAAATTTGTGAGTTTCCTTGGTGATTTAAAAATTGGTACATGATGTGTACCAATGGGGTTGACACCACATACACTTGTTCAATCTAGCTAGAATCATTAGCACCATCGAATGATTTCTTAAAAAAAAATTCTTTCATAATTAACCTTTTTATTGAATATATTAGTGAGAATGAAGGGGAAAATTGAATATATCTTGATTTTGATTAAATAACAATTATACCATGATTGAATACTAACATTAAATTATAAAATAAATCAATAATATATAAATAATTATAAATAATTATAAATAATTATGTGACCCCTTTGATACCACTAGATATCAGAAGTGTTGTGAGGGCATGCCCAACTCATATTTTTGTCATAATCAAAAATTCATCAATGATTTACATATATAAAGAATGTTGTGACCAATGTAATTATATAAAAGATTTAATTACATGAAAACAATGGAAGAAAACATAGGATCATTATATAATGATTTATAATTAATTTAAATTGTTTAAGAAATCCCTTGTTATGGATTATTTCTTCAATGATGAATCTAAAAAAGTATCTATATAGTATCTTCATTTCATGGTAGGAATATAGGATTGATTCAATATAGTGGTGTTCTACATGAAATACATGAAAATTATATCATCACCATAATATTTTTTTACTACTTGTGTGGTAGATACTAACACTTGTTCTATTCATATATGATCATCATATGAATTTCTTCCAAGAAGGATTATTCTTGATATCAATTGAATCTAGAGGGATGGGGGTTGGTAAATCATCATTCTCAAGAAAATTCTTAGAGATGTTCTTTCAAGGGATTAAGATAATTACCCTTGATTTTATGTCAAAAAAAAAAGGAAACCGTTAATTTGGAAATATTATAAATTGGTTTAAATTGTGTTATGTTTAGAAAAAAATATATCACATGAATCCTTATTATTTTTTTCTTAATCACCATAGAAGCCCATGACTAAAATAAAAATAATAACATTATTTCTAGAGATATTAAAAACTGGAAGTTTAATTAAATATTATTTCTTGAATAAATGTTTTGAAATTTACTCAAATAATATTTTATATATAAAATTTTTCACTGGACCATTAAACTAGGTCAGTTATTCCAATAAAATATTTATCTGGACATAAATAATGAATATTTATTTAATAAATAAATATCATCCCATTATTTTCAAATAAATGAATAAATATTATACTTCACTACATAAATAACAAATATTTATTAAATGTTATGCTCATAGAATATTCTATTGAATAACTAGAGAAGAAATAAACAAAATATAATGAAAAATGAATAATTATTAAACCAATAATGGGAATAGTATTTATTAAAGTAGTTAAATAATGAATAATATTATTATTTAACTAAGATACACTTATTGTGTGACACTCTACCTCTTTCATAGAGACATGAGGTGGGGTCACCCCAATTCCAAGGCTAACATCTAGAAACACTCCATGAAATCCATAGATAAAAACATTATTGTCACAATGACATAAAACCTCATATGAACTCTTACTATGTAATATAATACCTTTATCATGATATCAATAACCAATTTGGTTTCACGCTGGTGTCATTAACCTATTTACTCAATGTCTCTTTCTTTGACATTCTGAAAATGAACCTTCCTAGAGAACTCTAATTCCATGGATTTATTTGGATGCCATCATATCTCTAAATGGTCCTAAGATATCAAATTCCCTTAAGAACAAAATAGAAAAATCCTTTCTCATTATTATTCATTAATGAAATATTACTCATGATGCACCCAACATATGTTACCTCACCAAATACACATGTTGTCAGAGTTTTCATAAATACATCAATGTAAATGACTAATAATATTCATTAATAATAATATTAATTTTTAGGGGTCAATACAAATATCCACATATAGGAACATATAATGACACATATGAATGTGGATTTAAAACTGGAAGATAAACTTCTTATTAACTATATATTTATAAATTAGAAATGGAAATCACCATGTGAAGGTGTATCAATGTTCTATGATTCTCTTCACATAATAGCATATATCAGTTTCATCCCGTCAAGTGATATTATACAGCTATAGAAAATATATTTAAGAATATTGTCATGGAACATTTTGGATCACATAATTATAGGAAAATGCTCTGATATTTCACTTTGAGAGCCACTATTAGAACATTATCAAATACTATACCATGAAAAAGAAAAGTTATTATGTGATAAAATGATAATTAGTATTCAAAACAATAAATATAGGTAACCATAAAGTATATAGAATTTTATTCAATGGAACTGACTCCAAAATTATCTATTTGGTTTCATTTTCATCTGTTGAACCTTTACATTCTACGATGGTTGATCTCCTTCAATCATGTGGATTTATTATAGTGATTAGAGGAAAAATCATATTTGGGATCTGATAGAACATATAGGTTTCTCATGAGAGAGTGGGGATCTGAGATCTACAATATTGTTCCCTTCTCATTTTAAGAACATTATAAGCCTTATGGTATGTGATTTATTGATTTTCCATGATTAAGTGAAATTGTGATGTTACCATTATTTTTTCAATGGGTATTAGTGTAATTAACCATATTCAAGATTAAACTAGAATTAATGAAATAATTGGTTTTGAGTAATAATGAACTCATGTTGTTCAATATTTTTTTTATGATATGTTTTATCGTGTCTTTTATGTTTGTCAATTATATATACAACATAATGGTAGAAATTATTGATGGGAAAAAATAATTAAAGTGGCATGTTTAATTGAAATATTACTTCCTTATAATTTATGGAAATGGGTGTTATGCTTGAATAATGTTTAAATAATATTTAGAGATTGATAGTTAATTCCTTAGGTTTCCTATGGTTTTAACATGTCATAAATGAATTGGTTAATTCATGTTGTAAATAAAATGGTTGTTTGACAAATAAATTTTTTGGGGGACGAGTGAGATGGTTTTCTTATGAAGGTTGGAATCCTTTGTTCAGGGACAAAGATTCCTTTTTAACTACTTGTTGATTTTTTCTTCCTTATATTTTTTCTAAATATGTGATCCTCGCTATATAAAATTATTTGAGACAATGATGGTTGATGGTTTGGTGAGAAATGGGTTTGGGTTCCCAAGAATGTGGAAGTAGATCGTGCGTTAGATGACATGATGGATGGTGATATTCATAGTAGTTTTTGGGATGACATCAAGAATAATGGTTCATGTTAAATTTATTCATTCACATTGATTTTTATGAAGAATGTAGGTATGATTACTTGTTATAAATGTTATTTAAATGTCAAATTTCTAGGTTTCTAATTTTTCCATTCTTTTCCAAGCTGGTTAATGAAACTATATGTGGATGGTTTATGCATCTTTTTTGGTTTCTTAGGACATGTCCTAGAGTCACTAGAATAATGGAATGGAATGAATAATAAATTCTTAAGCCATGATGTTGAGAGTTCAGTGGTTGAATTAGAATAACTTCCCAATAATTAATATATTTTTAATATATTAAATGGAAATATTAATGGAGAATATCTTTAAATTATTATCTTCTTATTGGATATAAGGTCCTTCATGTTGACAGTCATTTTTCTAAGTGATGGTAGTTTCTATCAAGGTTAATGCTAGGTAGTTTGTCAATGTACGATTTTTGAGATATATATATATATATATTCTATCTAAAGTTTTATTTCATATGAAACCCCACCAATTTCGGTTGGGTGATGAACACCCTATAAACTACGGAGGTTGTTCTCCCTAATATTTAGGTTGGTGAGGATGATTTGGCTTACTACCCCCTCTTTCCCCACTCTCTTCACCTGGTAGTATTATGTGTGAGAATGCACAACATTTACTTTCCCATATATGTGTGCAGATGGATGTGATGTCTTATGGATATTTTCGCACACATATACCTCTTGATATTGTATCATAACGATTACTATTGGAAATTATGTACAAGATATAATGGATTAAGGTATAGTACATGGTGTAGATGTAGTATTGGATCCCATAAAAGTACCCTATTACTATCTAGGGGTGCTGATTTTTAGGATATAATGATATTCATGTGGTGCAGGTGATTATACATTTGTCTTTGGTGTATGAAAATTATATTTAGAGGGACGGATCATGACATGTGATGTTGGGAAGAGCTATAAACTAGTGTGGAAGTGGTAGTGGGGTACCTTAACTTTTATATTATGTTGGTTATTATAATATCACTTGTATGTGATAAATGGTGAGAGAACCATATTAAGGATGAGAACTTATCAACCCTCATTATCTAAAAGGTTATGATCACCGTATATATAATTAAAATATTTTTCATTTATAGATAAATTAGTTATTGATCGGGATGTGAATTAAAAACTCCTGGAGTTTTCCATGAGCATTTTAGGTATTGTGGCCACTATTGGGGATTTTTCATTTGTTAATTGTTGTTTTCTTATAGGTGTTCATCTTTTATGAAATTACATGCATGTATTAGGAATTTTTTTCAGTTATAAGAATATTTTAATGGGTGTTTTTATCTTATATCACATTAATTGTTCCTCTTATAGGGAAATGCCTCCCATTTTTGTGTATGGTATACCCTCAGTGATAGTTTCAAACTCATGGCTTATAGGAGGAATGTTCCAAACATCCTTTTATCTCTTCTATCACTGTCATTCTATGAGGGGTACCTTTTGAGGGAAGGAGGTTGTGACATGTCTTATTTGAAAAAAAATATTTTTTATAGCCATAATCTTGTATATTTATGAATAACTGAATTTTTTCAAAATCATAGATAGAAAAAAATACAAATAAGAAAAGATTCACCATTCACCGTACAAATGACATTGAATGAACCACTAGGTTTGAATAAAAGATCCACTTGACCCCATGTACACTTCCCCATATGAAAGAGGTTGCCGACTAGTAGTGATGGTCTAAGACCATCTGGGGGGATACTATACCCTTAGTATCATGTCTTATCAAAAATAATAATTAAAATATTATAATGATCAAAGTAACAAGAATGAATGAAATAATAAGAAGGTAAACAATTAATAAAGTTAATAAATATCCCCCAATATTCGCAATGCAAACCAATGTATAAAATTGAATCAAGTAAATAAATAAATGAAAAACTATGGAGTCCATCAATGTCCATCATAGTATTCCACCATATTCATGATCCATTACTCATCTATAATCCACATACCCATTTCCAGTATTCAAATACCTATAAATTAATTCTAATTGTGAATTGATATTCTCGTGAGGTTGTGAGTAACAATAGCCAATAGGAAACCACTAATGCTTCCTTAACTAGTGTACACATTTATAATAGGTGTGTTCTCTGATTGTAATAAATGTGAAGGGAATAATAATAAAAAATGATCATGTACAAATTGGTTGTGTTCTAAACAATCTTCCCCAACCACCCCCCTAAAGAACATTCATCAGATCCATCTCATAACGATGATCAAGATTCTCCTAAAACGATAATAAACTATCCCTAAATTCATCAGAATTCCATGTAGAATCCAAAAGTCATCGAGTGGGAATGCTACTCGGAATCCATAAGGAATAGAGTTGACATGATACTTTGAATCCACATGGCACAATGTTTCAGAATTTTCTTAAGAATTATCAATCCATGGAGTTATTTCTAATCCATAGGGAATTCATTATCCTACATCATCATAATTTGACATCGTGTGATCTCTGACTCTAAGGAGGAATCATACCATGATGGTCACTTATCACGTGTACAAAGAAAAAAATCTATATATAATGATAATACAACAAAAGGTATAATATGATAAAGAAAGATATCATGGAATCATGAAATATCTGTTAGCATAAAAATTATCTAGTGAATCTACATCAAGCAAGGATAATGATTCCCTAAAAATATCATGTAACAAGGATCATATATTGTAATAGGGAAATTTACCTTCCCATAAGAAATCACCATTAATTGGGATAACAAATAATGTTAACACATGAATCATGCTATAGAAAAAATTGTATATGATAGCCTGAAATGGTAAGTAACTTCCTACCTCAAATTCATTCATTTACAACATTATGGTGTGTCAATGGATCATCACCTGAATATCATTTGTGTATTAATCAATTCCAACCAATCTCCAAGGATTTATATAAATAAGTTCAAAAATTGTATTTCTAAACAGAAATAAAACACCACATGATATAATATTTTATCCCTCCTAGATAATATAAAAAATTAGAAAATTATTTCAGAACATCAGTTAGCAATTCATTCCTTAAAGAATAATTGTAAATCCATGTGTGATAATACTCTACCATTCTTGAATAATCCAATATAAAAATTCTTTTTTTGTAATTATTATTATTTTGTGATAATTCATGGTTATTATCATTTAAATAATTACTTATCAAATTTTAGAAATATTAGGAGTGTTTAATTCACAAATATATCATGAAAAGATACATGGAAGTTATTCTCATAAAATACTGCAGTAAACAATCGAAGAGGGAGAGATAACATTACAACACATGCATACTAGAATAAGGTATAGAATCACACGAATATGTATTTAATGATATTTTATAAAGGAACTTTGGGATTATTGAACTCATGATGGTATCCAAAATATGATGGCAGTAAGGGTTTTTATATCTTCCATAAGGCAAATCACATACTAGTATGCAGAATTAAGATCCAAAAATTAAATTCACAATAAAATTTTTCTTTAAAAATTATAATGAATGTAGAGTGTCTAATATAATCCATAAAAGGAGTTTTAATTCTAAATGAGACAATTTAATAGATTCCTTAGGTTTCCATGATTTTAAATTCATCAAATGTGGTTACTGAAGCATGTTGGGGAGGATGAAATGATAAAATACACTAAAACACTTTTTCCCCAAAAAGGAAGTGCGTAAGGGTAACATGGTTTTACCATTACGAAGGTCCTATAAATTACACGTGGTTAATTATTTTTACCCTTAGAAAGATACTAAATTTTATACCACCCTTATACAGATCTATCTCTACCCTTATGCAACCATTCAAATGTAGGAGTTACCCCTAGGCTCAAGTTGGGATACCATTACACAATCAAATGAAAATTCCTCTTTCCCTTACATAAAATAAAGAACTAGAGATTTGCCTGTGTAAATAATATATATATATCATCATACTCTTATGAAGATCATGTTTTACACTTTTATAGACTATTAAATAATTCAGCTTACTTTCCCCAACAACTAGAATAAACACTCTTCCCTTACATAATAGTTGTTTCCCATTATGTATCCCTTGAAAATTAAGGTTTTCATTTTTGTAACACCCAAAAAATACCACCTTTGTCTTGGTTTAAGAATTTAAAATTAAAGTAGTACCTAGTCCATACATTAGGCTAAAAAAATATTGAAAATTATTAATTTTCCACAAAATGGACAAATAATAAAATGAAAAGGGTGTTTTATAACATTTAAAAAATATGGAAAATAAAATTACCCACTATAATGAATTCACATCATCCAGAATTGTCTCTAGTGGTATTTATTGAGCAACTCATAAAACTGAGCTCAATCATTTGACTGTTTTCACATCTCCTATTGAATCTGTGTACACTATCATAGGATCTGAATAAGTGGAACCATCATACCCCAAATAGAGCCTTCTCATACTCGTCTATTATATAAAATGTATGTTCCCCATAAGATACATCAGGATCCATCACAAATCCCTTATTGTACATAACATGCACAGTAAGAGACATATAACTTTGTAGAAAATATTCTTGAAACACATCGTGTATACCTTGGTAGTGATGGAAGATGTAAAAAATAAGCCATTTTCCTAACCCGCTCTATGATATCATTGAGAGGGATCCAATAAGACAAATAGTGGTCTAATCAGAGTTCGAATAAAGGAGGTACATTAAATCCTAGATAGAAATCCTTATGGAGCTTCCCCATAGAGGAGGGTTGTTCATGGAAGAGGAAAGAAAAATAGGTGGGTGAGTTAAAATATAAGATTGTAAAAAATATAATTTTAACTATCTTTGAGATGTTTCACGATTTGGAATCACAGTTGTCCAAACTATCCACCATCTATGTGAGAGTTATTATTCATGGGAACCCCACACATGGGCATCCCTTGTAGTTTGAAAAAACCATACTACTACCATGTGGGGTCACTGCCTAATTGGAACTAAGGGAGTGGGTTGTGCACATGATTTTACAAACCATACACAGCCAATGAGAATAGACTCTACAACATGTCTATAGTTTTTATCATAGTTATACGGAATCCCCTGAATGGTCATACAAACCATACTATATTATATATGGGATGGATGATGGCGCCACTAGATTACTACTAACAATTCGCCAACTGTGTGCCTCATATAACTTCTTCCAAATCTATATATTTGAGATTTGAATTAGTCATGGATTCTCCCAGAACCTCCCTTAAACTAAAAATAACATTTATAAGATTAAAATAGAAAAAAATTGGTTTATATGTTAAAAAAACTATGGTGTTATAGATACTCTAGGTGCTATTGTTCCAGGACAAAACATCTTTCCATAATCACCATTGATCATAAAAACGAATAATTTCAGTATTAAAATAGTCTTTTTTTCACATAATATTGATAGGTTGGTGTAGGATGGATTTATATCATTCTAATGATAATTCATGGGAAAATATAATTATTCGCATAAATTCCCTATATCTACCTAAAATTGATATACATTAGTTTATATACATAGATTTAGTGATTTAGTGATTGTACAGAGTCCCCTTAACTAATATCTATATTCTATGTAAAATCTATTGTACAATAATAATAATAATAATATATTCTATTACATGAGTAAATCATTGATATTTCAAAATAAGTTCCTAAATAAATAAATCAATATTGATATACATGATACTAAATAAACTATATCATTTTATCTTGATCCTTAACTAAGTCCAAAAATCTCTGTAATCAATTATTAGGGCTAAATAATAAATATTTATTTAAATAAATAAATATAATGATAATATTCAGTATGAAAATTAATAATTTTTATATTCACGAATTGGGGAATAGATATTATTTAATATTCTCATAACCAAATAAATAATAATTTTTTATCTTGAGAATATATAAGAAACAAATAAATAGTATATATTTTTTGATTTGAAAATAATATTGACTTTATATTCAACTCACATATAATAGTGAAAATAATAATTGATTGAATTAATGGAATAAACGATAATACATTACTTATTAAACCATAATACAGGAATAATATTTATTCAAACAATTAAATTAAAATTGAAATTAACTGATATTATGGATACACTTAGTGTGTGGCCCTCTGGGTAAAGTTTCTTAATAGAATAAGTTGACAAGGACTAAAGTCCAAGATTAGAATATAAAAACATGCCAAGTAACTAATAGAAGCATATGTAAATGATACAATGAAAATATACTCCCACGTATTCTCATTGGTTCATATAATCTCTTTGTCACGATATCTCATCAAGAAAGTAACATTCTTGTGTTATCAACATATATGCTTGATATATTGTTCTTTTACATACTGAAATTAACTCATCAATAGACCACCATATCAATGGAATTAATTATATATTTTTATTCCAATAAGAGTTTTAATGATGCATACCTTCATTAAAATGTAATGGAAAATAATTTCTTGTCTTATTTATTTATATCATGTTACATATGACACGCCCAATGAATGCTTCTTCACCAGGAGTATATGTTGTCAATATTTATTATTATACATCAATGTAAACAATTGATGACATAAATTAATAATATTATATAATATGATGATTAATACACACATCTTTATATAGGAACATCCAATGATATATTAAACATATGGAATTCATATTAGCAGGACTATTCTCATAACCACGCCTCTTAGAGATTACCAAGTCAAATTTTTTGAGAATATTTATCACTGTATTATGAGATCGAAGCACATGATAGTAATACATAATATGTTTATTGTTAGATAAATTTCATCAAAACATATGATTTATTCTTAAAAATAATGCCATAACACTTCAACATCCACATTATAGTGGGGAACTACTATGACCATTCAATTTAAAAAGTACTCAAAAGATATTTTAACATTAATTTTTGTAAAAGAACTGTCATCATGTGATAAGATATTTAATAATATTTATATCTATGAATATATGGTAATTGGATTGTAAAATATATATTGGTTTAGGGTATCAACTCTAACACCTACTTTTTTACTCCATACTATTTTCTAAACAAAAGAACATAAGTTTTCATCCAGTATTTTTCCACCATGGTTCTCTATAAGATGATGGTTTTGAATACCAAAGAATTTTTCTTTATAAATAACAGCCAAAAATTCTATATAAAATCATTGATGATTATATAATAATGAAATGATAATTGTTGATAGTTAACTAAAGTTTGTCCCAATACATCTGTATGAACCATCTCTAACCCGTGGTTATATGGTTCCTTACCTTTTATTTATAATGAAACATTTCCTTGATTCACAAGGATATTAACATTTCATGTTCTATACTCTAATCCTATGATATTTAGAATTCCCTTGGCATATAATATTTTCATCACTTACCTACTGACGTGACCTAGATAGTCATTCCATAACATTGTAGAAGATACTTGTCTAGCATGGATTACACCTTCTAATGCTCCAGTCAGTTACAAAGTTCCATCCTTAACTCATTTGGAAACCACCATGGAATCACAGGTAAATTTATATACCCTATAAAAACGTTTTTTTAAATTCACATTATATAAATTTCTAATAAAAAATTGTGTTCATCCTTGATCCTAGTATATGCCACACTCCTTGCAACCCCAGTGGGCCTCTGTTCATTGTCCGGATGGAGACATCTCATATTTATACAATATTGAGAGAATTGTCATATTAAATATAAACCCTAAAAAACATTAAGTTGTACGATTAATCATACTCCTTCTCTTCAAAATTTAGTGAAATTAAGATCTATATTTTTTCACCCCATACTCAAGTGAACTAAGAGAACTTAGTTGAAGACCACTCATATCTTTCATTGTAGTATTTTCATTTCCACTTCTTAAAATCCTTCTTATAAATATTATCCCCTTGAACCTCACCCACCTCTAATTATATTAGTTCTTAATATAGTGAACTAATAGTAATTTTTTAGAACCATAGATGGATTTAGAACTACTTATCAGAATTATTGTATAAGGAAAAGGGAAGAATGATGCATCAAAAAAGATTTTCGAATAATTTTCACTAGAGTTTAGTCATATGAATCTCTAAAAATGAAGCTTTGATTATAATTATTAGGTTTGATGAATATTTTGATAAAACTATTTGATTTTATGCCTATAAAACATACAATCCAAGAAAACAATGAACTAGAATGAACCTGTGAACTCAATATACCTATATGGAAGACTTTATCTCCCATGTAAATTTACTAATTGAAAAACTAAAATATGAACTTATAAAAGAAAATTATTGAAATAAATAAAGAAAAAAAGAACAACAAAAGTATAAATGTGGTCCTAACATGAGTTTTACTAAACAAGGGGAACATTGCAAACAATTTTATTAAATAATTTGATTATAATTTAAGATCACAAGTGTATCAAACAAATGTTCCACCCTATGAGTTATACTAGAATCCATCCATTGAAACAAGTCACCAATACCTTTCGATCTTCATGGGGGGATTGAGTCCACCTCAGTATAGTCTTCAGGGACATACCCCCAACTAAAAAAAGGCCTCTCATTCCGTAACCATCACTTCTAGTATACAATGCAAGATTCTAAAATGGTCAAGATCTTACACTTATGTATTATTTCATTACACCAACCATACTAGAAAATACTCTTATTCAAGTCCTTTTGGCCTATACGACCAACTATCATCCTATAAAAGGGTATGTTTTGGTCACCTGTTTTTAAATTTCATCAATTAATTTGACGATTTTAGACTTCTAGAGAGAGGTTATTGGGTAATAAACCAAACTGCTTCAGCAAGTAAAATCACACAAGAAGGTATGCCACATGGTAAGGTGTAAAAAACAACACATGTCTTATATATTACCAATGAATGGACATAGTTAAAAGTAGAAGAAAAATATTAAACCATGATACAAACAACAAAAAGACCAAGGGGCTAAACCAGAAATTAAAACAAGTCAATCCAAATTATAAGATCCATGAGACCATTGGTCACCATGAAATTGTCCCACTATGTAGGGGATGAAAACCAAGAGAATATGATTAATGATAAAATTCACTTCCAAATACCTAATTCCTAAAAAACCAGATCTATAAACACATAAAGGAAAATGTAGGCTATAAACAAAATTCGCATTAGGAACTAAAGAATCTATAAAAAGTCAAATACCATGAATATACTAGAATTGGATTTTGAAAAACCTGTTATAATGAATTTTTAGAAGGTATACATTTTTTAATCAATCCACTGGTTTTTACAAAAAGACTTTTATATTTACAAAAACATGGAATATGAGAAGTATAGATGATAAAGAATGTAATAATAAGAAAAACCATCCATTAATATTCTATATGATAATCAATTGATCAACAGACCATGAAATATACCCTCATGTATAAAACCATGTATATATTTCAAAGAAAACCATTTGAGCTATGTCCTATAAGAATATGTACTTGGACATAAAATAAAGTACAAAACCTATCATCATGTGAACCCAACCAATATTGAGTCACATAACATAGTTTGATGAAATAAACCTTTTAGTTGTATAAAACACACTAAGATTGATAATACCATTACCCGATGCACACAAGGTTCTATATGTGACATAATTTTCAAAACCATTTGAAAAAAAGTCTAAAATTTTATAAAAACATTTTCATGGTGAATCCCTAATTCTTTCATGCTTAAAAACCGATTTTAGAATCAAAAAAACCTTAAAAGAATGTCATCAACACATAATATTTCCAAAACTCATTTTAAATGAAACCACCATTAAAAACATGTAACTATTTAAATAAAACAACATTGATATTAGATCCATCTATTTCATAAAAAAATATTTTAATTTACAAGAATGTAAAATAATTCAAGAGTTAGAATCTTTTTATAGACACATTTAACTCAATAATTGAGATACAATGTGAATAATTGATCTCCCAAAGAATGATGATATATCCAACAATAATGGGTCTTCAAGTCCTTTGAAAACCTATCTTGGGAACCTAAGATTTATGAATGAAAATTGGAATAATCACTATATTTTATGGATGTTTTTTATACCTTATCTAAAACATATATGACCACAACACAGATTCCCCGTCAGCACCACTTTCATTAGGTTTTAACTTAAGACTATAGTTACACACATTATGTTACAACATAGCCACACTTGGTCAAACTATCCTATAAAAACCATAACTCAATCCACACCCAAATCTTATTATCTTGGCATAAGACTATAGCGCAATCCCTGCACCATGCCACATCTACCCCAAAAAAGTCAGAACCACCAAACTCACCCCAATGAAACTACTGGTTGTAGCCTCTACCTCCATGCCACATAGCTCAACCAAATAGATGGATTATACTGAATCCCCTTACCCATGGTTTATCATTGTAAAAATTTGTAGTGGTACCAACATTCTCCCTCTACAACCCCATGTTGAAGTAGTCTTTCCCATACTGAAACAAGTATCTCTACGGTTCATCCACCCCCATCCATAAAACATACCCTTTATAATTCATGGAGAAAAATATATCCCCTTTAAAACCCTATAACAATATTAAAAATTCAAAAATATTTAATATTATAGCGTAATGAATCTCAGAGTGCATCACAATTATCCCCACCATACAAGATTTATATCCCCCATAAATCACTCATGATTTTGGACTTGAAAATATATTAGTCCACTGCTTTCACACTGATGATTCTTTATCCATAATCTCATGGTTATACCATCATCAATGCTATAGTATGTAGAAAAAAGTAAAAATTATAAAGCATAATACCTTATCCTAATCATTCGTAATCTGAACCAGTTTCTCAACCATAGTGTTGATATGATCATGGTTGACAACTACCCATTCAGTCTCATGGGAAGGTTTCATTTGATACCTCCTCAATTTGGAAACATGAAATACATCATTTATCAATATCAAAATATATGGTATGTCTAACTGATATTCAAACATTATAATTCATTAAATTATCTCAAAGGGGCCAACAAACCTTACTACCAACTTACACAACATACCCAACTAAGGTGTCCCAGGTGTGTTGAAACTCGAAGAAGGGCCTGATAAACAACCTCAAACTCAAGAGGCCGATGAATATGGTCTAAATAGGATTTATGATGACTTTTCCCATCACTAATCTCTTCCATATCAACTGAACCATTTCTGTTGTCTGTTGAACAAGGCTCGGTCCAACCAAGGAATGATCCCCCAATTCTACCCAACACAAGGGAGATCTACATGGATATACATAAAATGATTTATTGGGAACGATATTAATAGATTCATAGTAACTATTATTATAGGAGAAAATTACATGTGGTAGATTCCTTTCAAAAAAACCACTAAAATACAGAATGCATTCCCTAGGCATATCCTCAAGAACTTCCATTGAATTCGTTATCCACGCATCTTTTTGTATACATTATGGAATAGTTAATTTAAATTGGGGAACTATAACCTCTTGATTTTTTTTCCAAAACATATATTTAAACCACAGTTTCGTATTAGAAATAATATTAGAGGAAATCCCATGAATCCTCACTTCCTCTAATACATACAATTGCATGAGCTGCTCCACCATCGTCATCTTTTTAATAGGTAAAAATTTTGATAATTTAAAAATCCGATCAATGATCACTCAAATTTCATCCTTATTATTGGGGATATGTGTTAAACTATGAACGAAGTCCATGGATATCTCATCACACTTGCATAATAGAATGGGTAAGGGCAACAACAAACCAAAACGAGTGTTCTTACTTAATTTTTTATTAAGGCATGATGATAGAAAATATGTATTCAACTGCCTCATCCCTAGCCACTAATAGTCATATCTAATTTCAGGAAAAACATTATTAGTCCCTAGTTGAAAAGGACAATAGGATTAGTGTCCACTATCTAGAAACCCTTACCTTATACAAATCGGAATGACCAAACTGATTCAGAAACACAAATCCCTAGTAGGAGACAAAGACCAATAACCTGAGGTCTTCCCTTCATTAAGTATTTTACTAGAAAATGGAAATATTTACTTATTACATATTTCAGATGAACCCACTCATCAAATGATGATTCATCCTCTATAGAATCCATGAACACCTTCCCACCATCATCTTCCTCTCCCAAGATCATCTCAAAAAACAAACTCATAGAAGACCATTCTTCCACTAATTTCATCAGGGATTGAACTTTTTATTTCCTTCTCAAAGCGTTAGAGACCACATTCCTTTCTATGGAGTATATTTAATATCAAAATCTAATGTCTTAATATACTCAACCCATTATCTCTACACAATTTTAAATCCCTCTGAGTAAAAATAAACTTCAATAATTTTGGATCATAATATACCATAAACATCTCCCCAAATATATAGTGATTCCACATTTTGAGTGCATAAATAACCATTGAAAACTCAAGATCATGGGTAGGGTAGATATTTTCCTGAGGTTATAAATATAAATATCCATAGGCCACCACATGGTTCCCTTTCATCAACACAATCCCTAAACCCATACTCGATGCATCACAAAAAACATTATAACCGAAATTTGGTTTAGGAAAAATTAAAATGGGAGTTAAATTAAACCTTTACTTAAAACTCTCAAATGATCTCTAACATATATTATTCCATTTAATCATAACACATTTACATGTCAAAGATGTCATTGGTGATGTAATATTGGAGAAGTATTGAACAAACCACCTATAGTAACCAGCCAATCTTGGGAATATCTAAATCTAAAACACATTTCTTGGATTCCCCTAGGACATTACCACCAGTATATTTATAGGATCTACTGAGATTATACTCTCATATATAATATCTTTATAAAAATTAATTAACGGATCCAAATTTTACACATAGAACGATTACAATATAATAAATGTTCTTTCAAGATTATAAATATAATTTCAAAATGATCCATATTCTCCTCATCTGAATTTGGTTTTACAAAAATATCATCCAAAAACATGACTACAAATGAGTCAAATAACATATGAAAGATCTGTTCTATCAACATAATGAATACCACATGAGTTTTAGTGAGACTGAATGGAATAATTGGATACTAAAAACACATATAATAGCTATTGAACATTGTATTATGTATATCTTCTTATCATACACTCAACTGGTGGTACACTGGATAGAGGTTAATCATTGAAAATAAATGATCCTCTATGAGTCGATGAAAAATATCATAAATTATTTCTGAGGGATACTTATTATTAAAAGTCAAATAATTTATCTTACAATAATCAATAAAATGTATTGGGTGTCTATATTATTTATGTAACATAGAATAGGTGAATCCCAAGGGGACATGCTAGAAAAAATATATCCATTGGACCTAAGGTATTAAAGTTTAACCATAAGTTCCTATCACATAGCATGTTTTATATGATAAGTTGGAATGAAAATGGGAATTGTTCCAGGGAGTTTTTCAATAGAAAACACGACCTATCCCTATAGTGGTATCGTGGAAAATTTATCTAGAAATACCTCATGGTATGCATTCACCACTTTTGGAAGTGGACATCCCAAGCAAGATTCAATAGCACCAAGGAACATCTCCAATAACAAGCATGTGATCACTCCAGTGTAAGAGACAATATCCCATGCTCTCTCAGATCTACTATCCCACTCACCCTAAAAGACATGAGCAACTCCATTAGGAGATAAAAACCAAAATCAACTAAGATAATAGTAGATATGGTCCTTAACAATAATCATCCATTTTTATACAGTAATTAGGTCAAATATTTCAAGATCAAGAACCATAAAATCCATCACGACTTCAAAGTCTTTTGTCGACACATGACATGAGGAACATCGGTAACCTTATTCAATACTCTTTCCTAAAGGAATATAAATATCAAACAATAATGAAATATGTTCTATAAAAAATTCAAAAAAATTGATGTTATAAATAAATGATAAGTACTGGTGTCAGATATAACTAGTACAATATATGGTGAAATAAACATCATATGTCTTACAGTAGCCAACCCTACCTCCAAATCATCCAGCGCATACTCTACTAGATAAAGACATCCATTCCCTACTCCTCCCTCAGATTTCATAGCAACATAAACATCCCCTTTGGCCTAAAGGCATGAAACACCTCCCATAGAATCAAAAAGATGAACCTATGAATCCTTAGTATGATTGTATATGTCCTTATATCCTCCGGATATCCTTCTACAAAAATTCTTGAGATTTTCAAATTGTCCACAATGAAGAAATGTTCTAGGAACTTCTGAAATGCTCCAGACCCACACTTTCAGATTTGGTGCTAAACAATCTTACATTTTAAATACATCACATGAATTGAAAAAAACTCCCAAGATTAAATGTTTTGTTTATTTGGTAACCAGGTACATTTACAATTAAATTGTACAAAGCACATTTCTTCCATGAGTATTATCAACACATGTAATTCCATTACATGTATCCCATACATTGTAATTCTAGGGGAAATGATGAAATGTAAATAAATGGTGACCTATAAAGCCAAGAAAGTTATAAAAGATACAACTTATTATAAAATAACATCATTTGAAAGACATGATGCATGATATAAAACATTAACATTGGGGAAAGAGGAGTAACATCATAATGAGTACAAAATTAATTACATGAACTTAAGTACATGAGGCATGAAATGATCATTATAGTATGAGTAATAACCAGGAAATGTGCTTATAACATAATAAGAGACATTCATAAGCATATCAACAAGATTCATTACCAAGGTTTCATAAAACATTATCAAGGAATACTTCCAAAGTATCATGAACATGTCCGCTCTAGATATTAATTCTTTACCCAATTCATAAGAGTGCTATCATGGTGAACCCTTCCTATATCTTAATTCATGTGAGATATATATGAAAAAATATTCATAAATCCATTAATAGTATTATAATGATAAGCCCATTGGAAATTAAATCGGTATCTAATGAAATTTAGTAAATTTCTAGGTAAATACCCCTCAATGGAAGTATTGAAATCTAAGGTACGTACACCATATAGATAAAGGTAATAGGATTTAGTCAATAATTTATGCAATAAATTGATGTATTCTTATATTGGTGAATAAAATTACACCAGGAGAAGAATGAGAGGATTTTCACAAGGAAATAAATGATTATGCTTAGATGATGATAAGGAAAGGCAAAGGCATTAATGTATCATTCTATAAGGAGATAATGTTTTCACTATATAACATCTAAATAGAAACATGGACATGTATTTGAAAGGTAAATAAATTATAATGATAGAAGGTGGATGAAAACACGAACATTGGTTAAAAACTGTGCGGAAATAAACCCCTTTTAATGGACTAATTCAGTTAGCTTGGTAAATATCCAACATGTTGGAGTTAGTGACCTAAAACCAACTTATATGTACTTTGTGAAAAACTTGTATTCATTGTTTTGAATATTAATAAACTACGTATCACATCATGATTTTTCTTCTAAGTGAAATATTATGTGATAATGTCAGAAGTGTAGTTGCTACACTAAAAGGTCATAATAGTTCTCTTACATGATTAAAACCCAGGGGTGCTAAGACACTATTCTTGAATAATTGTTCTATAGTCGAATGACATCATTTTTGGGACACAAATGATATAGGAAATTAGGGGTGGAGACTCATAGATATTTGAGGCACCTCTTCATGGTGTACTCCCTTGATAATATCCATTCAGATATTATGAGAACGAGACTCGCTAGTAGAAAATCCACATTTATATATATCATTGGATGTTTCTATATGTGGATGTGTGTATTTTTCCTTATGATTTAATATTTTTATTAATTATTATTCTTATTTATTCACATATATATATTGACGAAAAATGTTATTAAAGATGTTCATGGTGAGGTAGGATATGTTTTGTGCGTCATGAGTAATATTGTATAAATGAAAAATGAGAGAAATGATTTATCCGTTATATTCTTTAACGGAAGTTAATATATATGTATCTTTTATAGAAATGATATATCCTAATTAAATCCAATTTCATGGTGTTCTATAAGAATGTTTTATTTCTGAAAATTCAAAGAAAGATATATCAAGAATATAGGTTGATGGCACGGGCTTGAAACTTTCTCGAATAAAGATATTGTGAAAAAGGGATTATATTACACAGTAAGTGTTCGTATCTCGTAACATGTCATTTTGACATTAAATTTTTTAAGTATTGGTTCCTTGGAATGTTTCTAGATTCTATTCTTTGACTTTATGCAGCTTCACATAATGCCACTGAGAAAGATTCCTAGAGTGTCACACGCTAAGTGTATCTAGAATCTCAGTTAAATAATATATTATTATTTATTATTTAATAGGTTGAATAAATATTATTCCCACAAGTGGTTTAATAATTATTAATTTACTATTGATCACATTTAGTCCATCACTAGATATTTGAAAAAATATACTGTGAGAGGAATATTTTAGAAATATTTATTTATTTATCAGCTAATAATGTAGCGATATTTATTAAATAAATAAATAACCATTGTTCAAGGTTCGATAAATACTATAGAGGAATGGATAAGTTAATTTAATGGTCCAGTGAAAAATAATAATAATGAATATTATTTTATTAAATAATAATAAATTATAAATCACTAGTTATGAACATTTTGAGAAATATTATTATTATTATTATTTGACATGTTGATTTTCTAGGTCGAAAAAAATAAGCTAGAGAACTTGTAAAATTATTTTATTTTAATACTTTCAATAAAAATACACGGTTATGTTATTTTCTCAATAGCCAATTCAGTTGTGCAAAAAAAATCATAGAGAATCCTATCAATCCTAGAGAGCTCCCTTCTCCAAGAACACATCCTAGAACATCGAGAAATACTCCTCTACCAAATCAAGGTGAATGCTTTGAATGTGATTCTTGAGACAATCAAGGTGGATGACGAAAGTTCAAGGGTCTTTCATGCTAGCACCTAGAGACTCTGTCGGCAATGTCTATAGATTCCAAGAACACATGTGGATCACTTCTAGAGGAAATCTATACATGGTTTCTACAATGTAATGATGATGCACTACAGATCTTCCACTAGATTCATCAATGAATAAATAATTTCTTATAGTTAATGCTTTATCAAATTAAAATAAATTTAAAGAAAATGTGTTTTTATCTTATCTATCTTGTCCATTCAGGGTTTCCATTGTCCAATATCGTTGATTTATTCTGTAGATTATAGATTTTACCATCGTAGCTCTCGTATTGGTCATCAATCATGTTAAAAGGTAAAGTTGGGCACCACCCTTTCCACGCATCCATTGTTCCCAGATCCTACAAGTGGTATCAGAGTGGGCACATATTTGTTTATAATTATTTACAAGTCATTTGTGATTTATAAATTTATATTTTCATTTTACAAATAATGTTTAATAATTATGTTAATCTGAATTGTGATATATCTTTCTTCCTCATTTGTTTCTTGTAGATCTAATCAAGATGTTTAATTTTATGATTAAAATAAAATCAAAGAACTCATCTAGAGTTGATAAGGTTTATATCAATATAGTACTAAACTACACATTATGTAATCGGAGTTACATGCCATGTAATAACATTCAACGCAACAAGATTTGATTCAGAAATCATTTCACGATTATAAATTTATTATTACATTAATTACACCATTTAATAAACCATGTGTTGACCAGAATTAAATGGTTCATGATCAGATGGACTACATGACATGTATCCCATGTACACATCATGTAGTACCTTTGGGTTAGAAATGAGTCTGGTATTCCATAAATGAACTACATGAATAGTGACTTCGTAACAGAGAGTCAACTTTGAATATGGACCATTGGACAGAACTTGTACTCCAAATTTTCTGAGGTATGTTTTATCTGCCAAGTCCCTATGTGTGTACCTTGGATAAAGGGTGAAAGGTGTATACACCATATCGATTGGATCTACACACTGTGTACTTTTACCAAATTACATAGATTTAAAATTTATTTATTCTACTATATAATCCTTGAGAGATGTACTTGCATGTGTTCATAAAGATAGTACATGCCATGTGATAGGTTTTCTTATACACAAATATAAAAGTGTTTAATTAATATATTTGTAATTTTCATATCTGAATATCATTTTTGATTCATATTACAAGATGGTACTCTATATGCATTAAATCATGTCATGTGCCTAAAAAGTCATGTAATTCATGTAATCATTTGTGAATTACATGTTGTGAAGGTGCACGATATGTCGTCTATTCCATATGTCGTTAGAGTAAAATAGTATATGAGTATAATAAATGTTCATTAGATTTGGATGGGTATTCAACTTTTCTCCTCCCAGGTTCATTTATATACAATTTTTCTTTTAGATGATTTTATTTAAAAAAATTTAAATTATAATGGATGAGAATATCAAGGAAATTCAAATAAAGACTATGATAAAATGATTGAATAATTGTAGATAATAAATAATTGATTTGATCAAAATTTATCTTAAATAAGAACGATTAATAATAGAATATTCGTTTTATTAAAATCATATTTAATTGCATGTATGTAGATGATCATAATCAAGACCAAAACTTTTGTATGTGATTGGTTTCAATTAATTTATTATTAAATTAGATTTTTGGGATGTGTTCAATCTATCCTTTCATTAAATAGGTCCGGCGTGCCCATGGTTTATTTTATGTAAACTCGTTTCCCCCCCTCACCTACGTGTGAGTAAAAGGCATTTGTATGGGATGGACTTCCCAAGATAGTGGAGGAATTTTATGTTCAGAGGTGAGGTGAAACAAATCAAAGGAGATACAAAGGTGGATAGGTGGAAAGCTATAAACACGAACCTCAATTGGTTCAAGGTGTTTCTACCCTAGGTAAATAGTTAGTTTATCAACTGCTAGATTAATTAACTCTCAGTATACGCTCATGATCAGACATTTTATTTTATTTCAACTAGTTTCCTGATTATTTCATTATGGATATATTTTCACGATCACACAATTAATGAATTATTGAGTATGTAAGACAAAAATAAAATAAACCAGCTTATGCATAAATATTATATATGATATTGTTAATCACTTATGTTATCCCACATAATATTAACAATCATGTGATAAAAATAATAATCATCAATTTTCACATAAAAGGAAAAATTCCTTAAAAAATATTAAGTCAGTATAGGCTTCTATTACTTCAGTAGAATAGAACCATAGTTCAAAGTTCTTGGGTAGCCAATGTTGGGGTGCTTTAAATTATTGAGGAATTATAACTTGAGTTTTTGGGTTGACATAAATTATTTTACATTAAGGGTTGATTTTGAAATCTTGACTTTTTATAATTGAGAGACAAAGGCTGAGGAATATAGTTAAAGAATTTTAGGATTGGGGAGTCCACTCAACGGTTCATGGAACTATGAGTTAATCTAGTTGACATTTGTAATGCCTACCTAAAACCATTCATGTGCTTGACCAACCATGGATGGGGTAAAGAGAAAGTGAATATGGATCATTTACACTAGAATTTCCCAGAAAAAAGTTATTTTGAAGCCAATGGTTAGGGACATTAGGTTTCAATAGAATAATGGGAGACTAATATATATAATATGTATTCATTTGTCTAAATTTTATTAGAACAGGTACCAAAATTATTCTTATAATATTTTTTAGAAACAACAAAAAAATGACATCAAACATGCATTGAAATCCATACATGAGAAGGAAAACCTTCTCACTGGCATAAATTTCCAAGAGTTTCAATTGTACCTATGTTTCATTCATCGCGTTGTTGAGCGTGTCAAATTATATGTTTATTTTTAACTAGAATGTTTCAATATAGCAGCAACCCTAGGTTATCTCTCGATAGAGCCTTAGATCATCAATTCTAATATTTAGTTCTGATTAAGAAAGTAAAAAAATGAAATGGGGTTTTAAAATAATTGGGGTTGATAATTAAATACACCAAAAGAAAGAGGAAAGCAATAAAACAAAGTGGAAGTTAACAAAAGTAATTAAATGTGATCAACCCGGGGAAATCTTGTGTTGTACATCCTTCACAACTTCAAGAGAAAGGGTATAGATCTTTTAATCCTTAGTTTTTAACACCTATTACCATAATTTTACTAAGTTTATTATAGGATACCTCCTAGGGTTCAATCTAAAACACACATTGATTCCCCGGAAAACATTGATGATTGGGTGATTTGTGTTCGACATCATAACTGAAACACACCAAGGCAACACAAGAAGAACTCGATTCGATGTCGAGGTTTGTATGTTATTTCAATGTGTCACCATGAAATAAATGTGCATGGAATTTATAGTGGTTATGTGAGTTCAATTGAAAAATATGAACCATACAAATAGAACAACTGAAAGGGGGAAAAAGAAGTGGGGAACAGTGTGTGAAAAATCACATGAATGGGTACCCCCAAACAAGATCATATGAGTTGAGAATGACATACTAGTACATAAATCAATAAAATAAGAATATTTAATGATGAAAAACAACATAAAAACCTGGAATTAAATAGATCATTCAAAATAATACAAGTATGAAGCTCAGGATTACATCACGCTCCTCCCTGGGTGGTAACAAGGGGTTTAGAAACCCATGCGAGGAGAGGAAGAATAAGATTATGAATTGGAACTTACCATATCCTCTAGAACATATAGGAATGACGAGGAGACACATTTGGTACTCCAAAATAGTAGCACTATGCCTCATGGCCGAACTCCATAATGGGGTGCCCAAGGTGCCATTTTTTAGGAAAAGTGGGAAGTGGTTTTGGGAACCCTAATTTCACAAATCCTCTTGGTGCATGGTTTGGGAAGGTCCTAAAGTCCTAACTCTCTTGGGAAAAAACTAAATAGTTGTTGGTCAACACCTTTTCTACCTCCTTGTCAAATTTTACGGCCCGATATTGAATATAATAAGATATATTTCCAAAATACAGAGGCAACATTTTGACCCTGTGAAAATCCACTTTATTGGATAGATCGGTTTTCATGGGTCTCTTAATTAAAGAATTGAGATAAAATGGAGAGAATTCAATTTAGGAAAATCATATAATGTTTCATCCCATGTGAATGTATGGTTTAGTGGAAGAATGCATTATCTTCCACTAGTATTCTTAGATCATGTCCAGATTGGCCCATTTTTCTTGGACTCAATCATGGGTATTTCAAATCACATCCACCTACAACATAATTATCAAAACAAGTAACATTTCCCTTTTTAATAGTGTGAAAAACAAAATGATTGAATAAAATATGGAATGAAATCCGTTATTATACATGTAATTTTCAATACAAAACCAGTTTAATACATTGGTATATGGGTGAAATAAGACAATGAATCATGGTACGATCACACCCCCACACCTAAACTTTTTCACTCCTAGGAAATGTATAATATCGTAATTATATATCATTCCTAAATCAATGTTGTGAAAACATATAAGATTATTTTGAAATGATATTATTCATTTCTCGTTTATGGAATGAGTTTTCCTATCATTGTTCTTTTCTGACATTCAAATTTATTGTACTTTATTTGTTCACCCATGCAACATGTCGTAACCTAAATCACCTAAAAAAATTTCCTCTTCACTCAAGGAACATATGAAAGAGGATTTATACTATTTTCCTAGAATTCATGTGATCTAAACATATATATTCCAAGATTCTCATTTCTCTACCGGTAGAAACCAGTGTGCTACTCAAGAGGAATTCCAACAGGTTGTTCTGAGGTACACGTGTTGGTTGGATTTAATGTTTAAAAATATGAGGTAGAAGAGGAGTTATTAATCTCTTATTTACAAAACATGTAAAAAGTCATCAAGTGTTCACAATGAATGTACACACTCATCACCTCACAATGTGTATCACCTCCAACTAACTCTCCCCATTGTCCATTTTTGTGGGTCATAACCAAGAAGTGAATAATAATGAGTAAACATCCTCTTTTCTCCATTTTCTCCTTTTGTTCTATTTTTTTTTCAAATGTTCAGAAATATATTTTCTTACTTTTTTTGAGATAAATGGGGAAACAGGTATAAAACAATTAGGTAATTTGGTTTTTGAACCCATTTCTAAAGGAAAATGTAGCCACCCATTATATCAACCCATAACAATGATTCTCTTCCTATAATTCCCAAGGAAAAACCCTCTCACCCAAACATGCTGAAAATAAACAAGAATATACACAAGATATTGGAAGGTAGGCATAAATTAGGTTGTAATGTGGCTACCAAATATCCAGTTCATGGTCTCTAAGGCTTAAGAAGGATAAACAGTAACAGTTAGAAAATATAGATGAGAATTGTAAAAAGATCTATTCAATGAATGATTGCACCTATAATGAATGTAGCATACTTGAAGCTTATGGCTTCAAAAAAATCAAGGCAAGTTCTAGTTTCTCAACATGACCTGAGACTCTCAAGAATGTGATTAAAAGGAAAAAGATACAATAAATGTCTTAGAATGTCTCTCAGGTAATGGATTAAAATATTGGTCAGTGCTAATAAGAAATGGGATTAAAAATCCATTAAACACCTAAGAATTATTTGAAAATAAAAATTCTACAAAAAAAATTCCTTATGAATAGTTATTTGAAAAAAATAAAAAAATAATGAAATTTTCAAAACAATCAACTCAAGCATGAAAAATGATTTTGGATATTCTTTTTAAAATAAATTTTTATCTAAAAACATGTAACAAAGAAAAAGAAATAAAAAATGATAACACATTTTATATGTTTTTGTGGTTATTCCTAAATATGACATGTCACCCTCCCCCACACATAAAAGTTACATTGTCCTCAATGAATGTATTTGAAATAAATAGACATGTAAATAAAAGGTAGGGAGAAGGGACAACCTACTATGTGGTGTCATATATGGCATCTATAAGTTGTATTTACTACATAAAATGCTTTAAAAAATCCTCATAGAATTGTTTCAGCCTCTTCCCATTGATATTAATCCGTTGGTAACTCTTCTCATGTAAAACCAATATATCACGAAAAGGGTAAACATCATTAATGGTATAATGACCACGCCATCGAGAACGATGCTTACCTGGGTGGAGATTTAGCTTGGAATTGATCACTAGAACCTTCTAACCAATTAAAAACATCCACTGATGAATAAATCTATCATGTACAACCTTTGTCTTGTCTTTATTGTTCGGGAGTTCTCATATGCATAACATCGAATTTCTTCCAACTCTTGAATTTTCAGCTTCCTATGCTCACCTGCATCTAAAAGATTCATTTTACATTTTTTAACAAAAAAATATGCACGGTGTTATACCTCCACCGGGAGGATACAAGCCCTTCCAGACACAATCCTATATGGTGACATTCTTATTGGGGTTTTAAAAACTATATGGTACGCCTGAAGTGCATCATCTAAGAGCAAACTCTAATCTTTCCTATTAGGCTGTACCATTTTTCCAAGATTCGTTTAACATCCTGATTTGAGATTTCTTCTTGTCCATTAGTCTAGGGGTGATATTCTGTAGATTCTTTTTGAACAACCCCATACATACGAAGAAAATTTTTCATGTTTCGATTGCATAAATGTGAACCCTAATCCCTAATGATGAATCTAGGTAAAAAAAAGCAACTGAAAATTTGGGACCTCATAAAATCAACAACCACTCGAGATTCATCGTTCTTAGGGGCCTTTTCATCCACCCATTTTGATAAATAGTCAATATCCAATAATATGTACACAAATCCAAATGAATGTGGAAAATTCCCCATGAATTCAATGCCCCATGCATCAAAAATTTCACCGAATAACATGGGTTGTTTGGAATTTCATTCCTCTTGGAGATATTCCATGTGAATTTACATTGACTACATGACTTGTAAAATCTATGGGCATCCCTATACAATTTTGGAAAATAATGTCTTGAGTCAAGGACCTTTCAAGTTGTATGTTGAGAGCCAAAGTGGCCCCCATAGGCCAAAGTGTGGCAGAAGATAAAAATAGAGGTGAACTCATGGTCAGGGACACACCAATGAGCTACTTGGTCACGAAATATTCTCCACAAATATGGGTCATTTAAAATGTACCATTGATATTAATGCTTATGTTTTGGGATTGTGAATTGTTCAAATCAGTGGGGACTGTAGATGTTTCTATAAAGTTCACAATGTATGCATACCAGGGGGTAAGGTCCACAACATCACAAAGGTTCTCGTGAGGGAGGAATTCTCTAATGGGTAGGGGTGAGTAAACATGATGGTCCAATGGTGGGGAAATCCTAATATTGTGGTCATATACCACATTTTCCACCCCTCTATTATCACAAATTTCAATGTAAAACTTTTGGAGGAGGAGTATCAATCGAATGAGGCAGTTCTTGGCCTCAAGATTCTTTAGGAAGAAACAAAGGGAATCATGATCAGAAAAAAAAATGTTTTTTTGACCCAATAAGATATGAAATGAATTTTTCCAAGGAAAACAAAATATAGTTAAGTTCTTTGTCAGAGTTTGTGTAGTTTTCCTGGGTTGGGTCAAGGGTACGTGAGGCATATAAAATAACATGAGGAGCCTTCTCTACCCTTTGTGATTAAATGGCCCCAACTGAAAAGTTAGAGGCATCACACATAAGCTGAAAGGGGAGATCGCAACATGGTGGTTTAATGAAGGGAAGTGATTTAGGACTCCTTTTTAGTGAATTTAAATCATCCTTTCATTTTTTTTATCAAAAACAAATTCAGAATGATTTTGTAATAACCGAGATAAAGTGAGATCTTACTGATGTCTTTAATGAATCAGTGGTAAAAACCAGAATGACCCATGAAATATCACACCTCACAACAAAATTTTGGATATGGAAGGGTTGAAATTAATTTAATTTTAGATTTATCCACCTGAATTACCTCTTTTTAAATAACATGCCCAAGAACTATACCTCGTTCAACCATGAAATGGCATTTCTCGTAATTTAACACAAGTTCTTTTTCTATGCAACGATGGAGGATAGAACCTAGGTGTGACAAAAAATCATCAAAATAAGTTCCATAAAATGTGAAATCATCCATAAAAACATCAATGTAATTCTCAAGGTACTCTGAAAATATACTCAACCTACAACGCTAAAATGTACTAGGAGCATTATAAATAACAAAATGAAACTTTATGTATAAAAATGTGCCCAATGGACAAGTAAATGTTATCTTTTCTTGATCCTCAGGTGCTATATAAATTTTAAAATAACGCAAATATCCATCAAGGAAATAATAATAGGACTTACCAGGCAATCATTCTATAATTTGGTCAATGAAAGGTAGACGAAAGTGGCCCTTATGTGTTTCTTGATTCAGTCGATGGTAGTCAATACAGACTCGCGAACTATTTTACACACGTGTTTGAACCAATTCATTCTTTTAATTGAGACAACTATTATTACATTCTTAGGCACAATTTGCACTGGGCTAACCCATTTACTATCAGATATATGATAAATGATCCCCGCAGCAAGTAATTTTCTGACATCTAATTTTACCACTTCATGGAGAGTGGGATTAAACAGGAATTGAGATTGTCTCATGCGATTAGCCTCATCATCCAAAATTATATGGTGCATAAAAATATGTGTGCTAATCCTAGGAATATAACCTAATGTCCACCCAATTAACTTTTTACACTCTCTCAAAGGATCAAATAGTTTTGATTCCCAATGTTGAGAGAGGTTATTGGAAATAATGGTGGATAATTGGTTAATACCCTCAAGATAGGCATATTTTAAATTAGATGGAAGTGGTTTTAATTCTAACACTAGGGGTTTTTGGACAGAGGAAGGGGATTTAGGGGGAGTGAGGTACATTAAACTGTCTATATTCTCATTTTTATTCTCTAAGGATAGATAATCTTTTGAAATGATATTTTTATAATCATCGATGGTCGTGGGTACCTCAGAATGACCACACTCATCAATTAAAACACACAATTTTCACATTTTTGAACCCACACTACACTCAAAACATGACTCATAACTCAAATCATCCAAGGGTGAAGAAGAGGAAAATGAATCAGAGTACGGGTTGACGATAGAATTGTGTGTGTGTGCATTGTTTGAGAGTACTTCCATTAAATAGATATGAATATTGGAGTGCTCTGGAATGGGGTGTTTCATAGCCTCAAAGATGTTAAAACATACCTTTTCGACACAAAACTCCATGAAAATCATACCATTGTGAACGTTGATGATCATCTTTGCTGTTTTGAGTAATGGCCTCCCATGTATGAGAGGAGCATGTCCTTGGGTTCTGGTATCTTCCATCTCAAGAATTTTGAAATCAGCGGGGAATATGAGATTCTTCACTCATACAAGCACATCCTCAATCATTACTGTTGGATGTGTTGTAATCCTATTGGAATGAATCATGATAATTATTGTTGGTTGAAGCACTCTAACCTACAATTAAGTATACACTAAGTGAGGATTTAAATTAATGGAAGCACCTAAATCTATTATAGCATCAGAAAAGAAGTTCTCCCCTATGGTACATAATATCATGAATTTGTTTGGATCTTTGAATTTGGTTGGCATTTCTGGTTGAATCAAGGCTGAGACATTCTTCCCCATGTTGACTCTCACATTTCCCATCATCCTTCATTTATGGGTACGATGTTAATTAAGAAATTTGTAATAACAGAGAATTTTCTTGAATGCATCCAATAAAGGAATATTAATTTGAACATTTTTAAATGTATCCATAATTTCCGTATCAATCTCATTATCAAAATTTATCTTAGATTTATAGAGTCTTTGGGCAAAATGAAGAGGAATGGATTTTTCATTTGGATCATCAATGATAATTTGATTGCTCTTTTTGTTTTGTTTTTATTCATTGGAATCTTTTATGGGTGGAGAAAGAGTGTTTTAAAGAGCGGGACATACCTGTTGCATAGAATCAGTAGAAGGAGAAACTTATTTACCACTACTAAGTGTAACTGAACATACATTACCTTTATCCTTCAGATTTTAAATGGGTTGGGATGATATTTTTCCAGAACATTGCATCTTAATCTCACCGATGGTGTTTGATAATTTCCCCACTTGAGTTTGTAGGTCATGAATAGAGATTGTGTGGTGTGTTAGAATTTTAGATTCTAGGATTCCATTTGCTTCACCATATCCTTGAGGCTTGGTTAACATTTGGGAGGAGGGGGATTGTTTTGAGAAGATAAAGGAAAATAAGGATGCATACCTTGGACTTATTGATACCATTTCTGCTTGGGGAAGCATGTGTTGCCTCTTTGTTAGTATTGTGGTTTTCCTTTACACTTGGGGTTTGTATTTGGCCTAAATGTGTCTTTCTTGAAAGGAGGTTATAGTTTGTATGGATGCCCTGGGAACAAGGCTCAGCAAGACTCAGGTGAATCTTGATGTTGTGGCACTAGTCAGAAAAATGAGTTTTGTTAGAACAAACACCACAATATAATGGAACATGAGGAGATTGTTAGTTTCCTTGTTCTTGAGATAATTTCCTTATAAGTGCATGAATATCATAAGACTTGTTATCTACCTTTTTTTCTAGGGATGAATGACTTACCTCATAAACTCCTCGGGTTGGTGCAATAGCTCGTGTACCAAATTGTTGTGCATTTTGAGCCATGTTGGCTATTAAGTCACGAGCGGTGGAAGGAGTTTTATCTACTTTGGCACCAACAGCTATAGAATCAATCATTCCATGGTCAATGAAGATATTTCCCTCATATAAGTATTTAATTAATATTTTTTCACTAATCTGGTGGTGGAGGAAGCTTGAGCAATGTCTTTTGAATCTCTCTTAGTATTCATGAAGGGTCTCTCCTTGTGGTTGCCTAATTCCACAGATTTCATTCCTAATTGATGCAGTTCGAGAGACAGGGAAGAAACTCTATAAAAATAGTCTTTTAAGGTCTTTAAAACCCCCAATTGTGGTGGAAAAATATTATATCCAATCTTTGGCTACACCATCAAGGGAGAAAGGGAAGGCCCTAAACATGATTAAGTCCTCATACACGTTTTGGGGTTTAATGTTGGAGCACAATATGTGAAACTATTTAAGGTGTTTATGAGGGTCCTCGCCAGGAAGACCATGAAATTTTGGATGTAGGTGGATGACTCATAATCATTGTTCAATGTTGGCTGTTTCCTCGGGATATTGGATGTACGTAGGTTAGTACTCCACATTCGGGGTGGTCAGTTCTTTTAATGTTTGATTATTTGCATCCATGTTTTCTTGGGATTTATTGGGTTAAATTTTTGATTGTTTTAGGAACAATTTAGGTTCCATAATGGGTTCCTCTATGTTACTTCATTTCCCTACACTGGACTCCTGGATTTGTGAGTGAAGTGTCATTTCAATTTCAAGGTCAAATTCAAGCAATTTTTCTTCTTCTGATCCGGTCATGAAAATGAGTCGTGATGTTTGTTTTTTTATGAATTAATATGGATAAAATTACATAATAAGGGTGAAAGGAGAATAGAATCTTATATTAATGAATTATAGAGAGATGTTTGGAGAAGAATAATAGAGAGAGATAGAGAGAGAGAGAGAGAAAGAACACAACAAACAACCAAAAATATAAACTGAAAAAAAAGAAAAACAATCAAATGTGGGTGGGGTATTTAATGGGGAACAAATTAAGAAGTAAAATAAATAAATAAAAGGAAATAAATAAAATAAATGATCTTGGATCCCCAATAACGACGCCAAAATTTGATTGTGTTTTCGAGCGTTTCAAATTAGATGGTTACTTTTAATTAGAATTTATACAGTATAACAACAACCCTATGTCTTCTCTCAATTGAGAATTAGATCATAAACTACTATATTTAGTTATGATTATGAAATTACTAAATGTAAATGGTTTTTTAATACTTTTTTTTGATGATTAAATACGCCAAAAGAGAGAAGAATGTGATAAAACAAAGTGGATGTTAACAAAAGTAATTAAACGTGATCAATATAGGGAAATCACATGATGTTTGTCATTCAACGCCTCAATAGGAAGGGTATAGATCATTTAATCCCTTGTTTTTAACACCTATTACCACAATTTTAATGATTTTTCAGAATACCTCCTAGGGTTCAGTCGAATACACACAATGATTCACCGGATGCCACCGATGATTGGGTGATTTGTGTTCGACATCATATCTGAAACACACCAAGGAAACACACTAACAACACGATGCACTGTCCACGTTTGTATTTTGTTTCAATGTGTTACCACGACATAAATTTACATGGACTTGATTGTGCTTATGTGAGTTCAATGAACCAATATAAACAACACAAACACCACAATTGAAAGGGGGAAAAGAAGTGGTGAATGATGTGTGAAACATCACATGAATGGGTACCCCAAAACATGATCATATGAGTTGAGAATGACATACCAGTACATGAATCAATAAAAGAAGAATAATGTATGATGAAAAACAACATAAAAACCTATAATTAAAAAGATCATTCAAAATAATACAAGTATAAAGCTCGGGATTACATCATGTTCTTCCCCGGGTGATCACAAGGGGTTTAGAAACCCATGGGAGGAGAGGAAGATGATGATGATTAAGTAGCATATCCCATAGCCACTATAACTTCTAGTAATGATGGGGAGACACCTTTGGGTCTCAAAAATGGAAGCACCTTTCCTCCTAGTAGAACTCCAAAATGGGGTGCCCAAGGTGCCAATTTATAGGCACAGTTGGAATTGGTTTTGGGCACCCTGATTTCATGAATCCACTTGGTACATAGTTTTTTCTAGTAATAAATTCATAACTCACTTTGGAAAAAACTAAATAGTTGTTGGATGACACCTTTTTTATGTTCATGTCATATTTTTCTACCAGATATGAAACATAATAAGAGATATTTCTAAAATACAGAGACAATGTTTTGACCCCGTGCTGATACACTTTTTTGGACAGATCAGTTTGTATGGTCCTCCTAATGAACGAATTGGGATTCAGTTCCTTATGATGAAATGGGGAAAATTAAATATAGGACCATTACAAAACATTTCATCCCATGTGAATGCATGGTTTAGTGGAAGCATGTGTTTTAGTCCACTGCTGTGCTTGGATCATGTGAATATTGGTCCATTTTTTTGGACTCCATCATGGGTCCTCTAAATCACCACCACCTATAATTTAATTATCAAAAAAGTAACATTTTACTTTTTAACAGTGTTAAACAAAAACTTTTTGAGTCAAATATGCAGTGAAATTTGTAATTATACATGAAATTTTCAATACAACACCAATTTAATACATTGGTAAAAGGGTGAAATAAAAAAGTGAATCGTGGTACAATCAGTCATCCTTCACTATGAGAGGAAATTGTATGTGCTAGAAAAACCTTAACCAGTTGCTCCTAGAAATGAGGAAAGTGATGAAGATGTACCTCTATATGAGAAACATTTGAATTATGATACCGAAGTTCAATGCTTCATGTTATCATCCTTGTACAATGAGATTCTAAATGAACATGAGGATATGGATGCCTATGGAATGATATCACACCTTTAAACTCTCTATCAAGAGAAGGTCAGACAAGAGAGGTATGAAAACTCTAATTATTTTTTAGCAACTAGTCATGGAGATTCATCCTCAGTTGGGCCTCATATAGTCAATCTTATCAGCTACAATGATCACCTGTAAATCATAGTGATTAAATTCCCAAATGAGTTCCATACAGATCTCATACATTGATCATTTCCAAATACATTCTCCAAATTTATTGTTAATTACTATTTAATCAATAGTGAGATTATTCTTCCAAATATTATTACTTTAATTGACCTTGTGGATAATGAAATAGGGCATGAAAAACATATATTCCTTATAGTGAATAAGAAAAGGAAGGACGAGGCAAAGGGGACCAAGACTTATAAATAGTCTAAAGCTCCTCAGAACCATACTAACAAGAATAATAATTTCAATAGGAAGGGAAAAGAAAAGAAATTAGTATTTTTTTTCATGTGGGGATTTAAGCCACTGGAAGAGGAACCACCCCTAGAAGCAAGGGGAAGATGGGTGTGTGTTTGATATAAAGTTTAATCTATCTATACCTACACATTGGGTATTAGATATTGCTTTGGGGGATCACATATCTTTCCAAATGTAGGAACAAAGTATATTTTGAACGATTACTAGGGGAGAGGTGGATCTGAGAGATGACAATAGAGTGAGGCTTGATACCCTATCCATTAGTGACTATGGTCATTCATTGCCAATGAGAACGATTTTGGTTTTAAAAAATTGTTTTTATGTACCTATGGTTACCAAGAACATAACTTCTCAATCATGACTAGATATAGATGGGTTTATCTTCAAATTTTGAAATAACATATGTTTATTTTATAAGGAAAACATATGTTATGGTATGGGGCATTTAAATAATTGTATTTATGTATTAAATTATGAAAACCTAGTGTTGGAAATTGATGAATATTCATGTTCACACGACTCATATAACACCTAGTTGTGGCATTACCATCATGGTCATTTCAATGAGAATAATTTGTCAAAGCTCTGTCAAGATGGTTATTTAGACTATTCTGATCTAAAACCACATGATAGATGTCAATCTGGTTTACAAGGAAAAATTACTGAACCACTATTCTGTGGACAAGGTGAAAAGGCTAAAGAGCTTCTAGGATTGGTACACACTGATGTGTGTGGATCATTTCCAGTATAAGCTAGTGGTGGATATTATTAGTTCATAAATTTAACTAATGACTTGACTAGATATGGATATATATACATAATGAGGTATAAGTTTGAGTGCTTTGAAATATTCAAGAAATTCAAGAATAAAGTAGAGAATCAGTATGGTAAGATGAAAAAAAAAGATTTCATTGGATTCAGGTGGGGAATATCTCAACCAAGAGATCATAAAATTTGTATAAGAGTTTGGGATTTTATCTCAAATCACTCCCCCTTACACACCATAATGGAGTGGTGTTAGTGAAAGGAGGAACCGTGCCTTGTTACACATGGTAAGGTTGATGATGAGTTGTGTAGATATTTATTTATCCTTTTGGGGATATGCATTACAAACTATGACATACACATTAAACATAGTACCAAATAAAGTACAAAATGGAATTACCTTTCTTGTTATGGAGTGGAAGGAAACAGATTTTATTTCATACATGTGAAACGTGCTATGAGGAATTTGTTAAGGCCTTCTGAAGAAAAATAAAATAGAACCCCAGGGCACGAGGTGTATCTTCATAGGGTATCCCAAGGAAAAAAGCAATACTACCTAGAAAACCCCTTTGAAAATAATGTAAATGTAACCATACAATAAATATTTCTTAGCGGCAGAACACCCTAAAAAAGATAGTGGGATTAAGATTCACTTTGATGAAATTGATGATCAAGATACACAAATGTTGGTACAAGAATATATTCCATAGGTCCACTTGGAAGAAGTAATTCTTGATGAAAAACTACTGCATATGAGTGTAAGATACGTAAGAGAACCATAAAGATATGGTTTTATGATCACTAAATATGGTGATTCATTATTGGTTAGCAATGATGAACCTATCTCCTAAAATAAGATAGTAGAGATCTCGTCAGATGATAGTTGGAAAGAAGCCCCAAATTCTGATATGCATTCCATGTATCAGAGCCAAGTTTGGGTTCTGGTAAATGCTATAGTTGATGTTAATCTTGTCTAATATAGAAGAGAATTGAAGAGGAAACTGGACATGGACGGTAAATTAAGCACTTATAAATCAAGGCTAGTGGATAAAGGGTTTAAATAATGTCATGGAATTGATTATGATGAAAAATTTTCACCAGTTTCCATGTTCACATCCTTTAGAATTCAAATTCCTATAACACCTTACCATGACTATGAAATTTGGCAGATGGATGTGAAAACTGTATTCCATAATAGGAATATTCAAGAATATGTCTATATGACATGACTAAAAGGGTTTGTGAATTCAGGTGATGCCAAAAATATTTTCATGTTATAGAAATCCATTTACGGATTGAAAAAACATCTTTATCATGGAACATTTGATTTTATTAATTTATAAAATAATTTTCATTCATTAACAATGAGTGTGATCCTTGTTTTTACATGAGGTTTAGTGTATACTTTTTCATTACCCTAGTTGTATATGTTAATGACATATTACATGTTGGAAATGGTATACCAATCTTATAGTCTGTTAAGGAATGGTTTAATAAGGGCTTATCCATGAATGACATTGGTTGAGTAGCCTATATTTTAGGGATCAATATCATTCATAATAGTTCTAAGAGGATACATGGACAAAGTCAAAATACATATATTGACTAGATACTAAAGAGATTTAGTATTGAACAATCCAAGAGGGGATTTTTTCTAGTGTCACATGGTTTACATATTTCTAAGAAAATGTTTCATCAAACACAACAAGAGAAAAATAGAATGAGTAATATCACATACTGTTCTCCCATAGATTAAATCATGAATTCCATGTTATGTAATATATTTTATTTTTTCTCTGCATTGAGAATAGAAGGAAGATATCAAGAAGATCTAGGAGAAAAACATTGTACTACTGTTATGGCTATCTGTAAGTATCTGAGAAGAACTAAGGATATATTCCTGGTGTATAGGGGAGATGAGGAGGAGGTCATTAGGGTTTATATTGATGTTTGTTTTCAGATATATCATAATTGTTTAATGTAACAATAATGATATCTTTTCTATCTCAACGGAGGAGATATGAGCAAGAAGAGTTCAAATAATCTAGTTGTTGATTGTTCTATAGTGGAGTCTGGGTATATATAGGCTTCTGATGTAGCCAAGGAAGAAATTTTTATTTAGAACTTTTTCTAGGAGCTTTATGCGGTACCTAGTAGTAAACATCATATCATATTGTATTGTGATAATACTACAGTGGTGGATCTGGAAAAATATCCAAGGTCATACCAATATGAAAAGTATATACTATAGATGTATAACCTCTTGGGGGATTTTTATCAAAAGGGTAAAGTTTCAGTGATAATAGTACCCATGGAAGAGAATGTGGTAGACCAATTGACATAAGGCTTATCACATCAGAAATATGAGTATCATATGAGAGTTGTAACTCTTAAGGCTGTTAGCTGTTGGCTCTAGTGCAAGTGAGATTCTGTAATAGTTGGTTCCATAGAGCCAATTTATATATAATTTATTATAAACTCGTATTCATTGTTTTTGAATATTAATAAACTACTTATCACATCATGATTATTCTTCTACATGAAATATTATTTGATAATGTTCTACAAATAGTTGTCACACTAAATGTTTGTAGAAGTTACCTACTATGATGAGAACTTTGAGGTTCTATGAAACTATACATCAATAAATGTTCTATATATGGATGATACCATTTTAGGGAAAAAATGATAAAGTCTATTAGGGGTGAATACTCATATGACTTTGAGACACCTTTTCAGGGTGTACACCCTACGCAATATCCAGTAAGATATTATGAGAATGAGACCCACTGGTAAGAAATCCACATTTATATGTGTCATTGGATGTTTCTATCTATAGATGTGTGTATTTTTACTTAGATTTTAATTTTATTCTTAGTGTGTATTTTGAGTCATACACATATATGTATTGATGAAAACCTTGATGATAGATGTTCATGGAAAGGTTGGATATGTTGGGTGTGTGACGAGTAATATTACATTAATGAATAATGTGAGAAAGGGTTTACCCCTTACATTATTTAATGGAAGATAATATCTATGGCCCTATGATGGAAGTGATATGGCCTAAATAAATCCATTTCCATGTTGTTCTTTCGGCAAATTATATTTCCAAAAATTCAAATAAAGATATATCGAGCATGTAGGTTGAAGGCACTGGCATCCAACTTGCTCTATTAGATATATTTTGATAAAGTTATTATATTACACAATAAGCATTCGTTTGTGGTAACATGTTGTTGTGACATTAACTTTTTTATTTATGGGTTCCTTGGCATGTTTTTAGAGGCCAAACTTGGACATCAGGCAACTTAGCCTAATGCAACTAAGAAAGTGGCCTAGAGGTTTACACAATAAGTCCATCCCGAATCTCAGATAAATAATAAATTATTTTTATTTTTAACAGGTTAAATAAATAATAGTCCCTCAAGTGGTTTGATATTTATTCATCTCTGTACGATTTCATTTATTCTATCAGTTGTTATTTGAGAAAATATATTATGAAAAGAATATTAAATAAATATTTATTTTCTATTTAGTGAATATAATATTTTTTTATCAGTGAGTAATGTAGTGATATGTATTTAATAAATAAATAAATATTATTCATGGTTTGGTAAATATTATGGGGGAATATTAGAGTGAGTTTAATCGCACAATGAGAAATAATAATATTGAATATTGTTTGATTAAATAATTTTTAATTATAATTCGCAAGTTATGAACATTTAGAGATATAATAATAATATTATTATTATTTGACATGGGTGTTTTATAGGATTAAATAAAATAAGAATGGGAACTTGTGAAATTGTTTTATTTTAACCCTATAAATTTAAGCACCCAATTATATTATTTTCTCAATACCCAATTCAGTTATGCACAATAATCTTGGTGAATCCTCTCAAGCAAAGAGATCACCCTTCTCTAATAATGCTTCCATGAATGGGGACCAATACTCCTCTACCGGATCATGGAGAACACTTTGGAGGTGATTCTCTTGGTGATCAAGGAAGATGACACAAGCATGTGGATATTCCATGTTAGCACTCATAGACTTCTTTGACAGCATATAAATATTCTTGTAACACATGTTCATCACTGCAAGAGGAAATCTACACATGGTTTCTATAACCCAATGATGATGCCCACAGATTTTTCATCATATTAATCAATGAAAAAATAATTCCTTAGAGGTAATTCGTTATTCAATTAAACTAATTATAAACAATACATGTTGGTCTCCTCTATATCTATCTCAATATAGTGTGACTACCCTTGTCAAATCTCATTGATCCATTCTGTAGATCACAATGTTAAGCACTGTAGATCTCATATTAGTCTTCAATCATTACAAAAAGCAATGTTTGGAACCACACATCCACTACACCCAGGACCTACACAACAATCGTGTTAGGAACAATAGGATGTTCACATTGCAAAAGGAAGAAATCTAATTAAGGTGACGATAATAATAATTATTTAAAGATAAATTCATGGGATAGGTATATTAATTTAATATAAATATCATTCCATATATTTTATTTCATTATTATGGAACATAAAGTGCATGTGAATTATCAAAATAAAATCCCCCAAGAGTGTCAAACTAGGGGTACAGTAAGAACCCACTCACCAAGAACCAAAATGATGGCCGAGATATACTTGAAAAACAATTTTTGTTTATTAATCACTATATGAATATGATCTAAAAACATTTCCACATTTAGTATCCAAATAGGGATTTCAAAGCTAGAAAACCAATACACACATTCCTTCAATAAATTTAGGATGGTTTTATAGCCATGTGAAACCGTGATCATTAAAATGAATTATAATGGTAGTATAATGAGATTTAATTGTGTTCTATAATTGATAAAATAGTAATAAAATTATTATAATGAAATATAATAATATTTCATATTGAAATAAAAAGGAGTTTCAAATTTCATGAAAAGGTAGTCATAAAAGAGGGGTTATGAACCCTTATTTCAGTGGAGCAGTGACTTAAGAAAAAGATATAATGTTAGGGAAATTAAGTATCCCATTAAAAATTCATCATATTCACATTAATAGGGTTATTTAAAATCACTTTAAAACATAATAAATTTATAATTAAAGGATTATACAAAATAAGAACTTGAATCGAAAAAATAGGAAGAAAAGATCCCTTTCCTTGGGAGGATACTTCTTAAATCTAGATATGGACTACATATAACCTTATAACCACCTTGTAGGGAATATTACTATTTTTATTGAGAAAAAAATAATTATAAAATTCATTGGTGAGGAAATTGTGGAGGTAAAGGTGGTATTTATACATGAAGAGGGGTGGTTTTAAGGGTTAAAAGAAAGGTTATTTTATTATATAAGACAACCACTTGTGGGTTAAATCAATTCCAACCAATTTTATATCATGTTAATGAGTGTTATATCATTTTTGGATGTTAAAAGGCTCAGTAATTCCAATATTACCATTCATCCAACCTAATTGATGAACATCATTCAAAAATTAAATTTTCTCTTAAAATTCCAATTTTTTCTTCCAAAATGTAACGTATAAATTTATAAATTAAAATTAATATTTAATGTTCATATTTATAATATATAAAAGGTATTATTATTATATAATATGTTTCATAATTTTTTTTCATGATGACATAATAATGATGTCATAAAATCACAGAGCTTTATAAAGTAGCACTTTTCACTTTTTCACAAAAAAATAAACTTTGTTGTAAAGTTCCAGAAAAAAATATCCCTATGATAATTTTGATGTTAGAAGTAATAAAATGAAGTTATTTTTTAAAAATAATTATCTATATATTATAATTTAATCATTAAATAAATATCCTTATATATTTAAATTTAGCAATTTCATTTAAAAATAAACATCTCGGGCATTTTAAAAATTATTTAGGACTTAGTTAAAATATATTTTAATTTTATAATGTGATTCATAATATTATTTGATGAAAATAACTTTTATATAAAGCCTATAAATTTATCATAATATACATTTTTAACATAATATTTTTATAGTCTCTAAATGGTTATACAATTTTGATAATATCATTAAATAATACCGTTACTCCTCCTAGTTGAAGTTTTCCATGATGTGTAATGTTATTAAGAAAGGATAAAGTATTTATATATTCTCATAAAAAAGTATTCATTATAAAATAAGAGTTCTATTAATAACATAATGGAATTTTTGAGGTGTTACATTCTTCCCCACATAAAGAAATCGTCTCCTCACAATTTTACTCTTTGAATAACACGTTGTAAATCAAAATGTTCACATAAGTTTTATCTATAGAAAGAAATGATTATGAAAAATGAAGAAATTTTAATCTTATGTGGTCATAATGGTTATACTTAACCAAGTATTCTTGAGATAATATTTATCTATCTAAGGCTCTATACCCAAATATTTCAAATTCTAATTCCCAAAAATAACCAATCTAAGCTCTAATAACAAATGAGACACCACAGACCAACACTTTCAGATCTGGTGATTGAATAATAATTATTAATCAATGATTGGTGTTTGATTTGATTGGAGGGATATCCAATGGTAATTTTAACCCCTCTATAAAGTGGTAATCCCATATTTCCCATGGTCAAATAATTTTGGGTTTCACTGAATCAACATTATTTTGTTACCATTTTTTAACTTGATTCCCCTAAATGTAGAAATGGTTTTTCCACCTTTTATAGTTTTCATTTAATCAATATTAAATTTTCTTTCAGATTCATATTCCAATGGTCATGATAAATGTAAAATAAAGGGATTGGAAATTGATTAAAAAATTACATAAAACCAAATACATGAATAAAGAAAATGAAATCAATCCAATTGAACTTTTCCCATTCTATTACGTAACCATATCATAGGGTGACTTTACAACCTCATCCTAATGATTAGATACTAATAGGTAAGGAAAAAATAAAAAGAAAGAAGAATTAAAATGTATAAGAAATTGGGGGGACCCTACACATCACAACTTCTTGATCCAAGATTTAGTCTCCAAGATCTTTTTCACAGTAAAAGCTTCAACCTCTATTTATATAGTTTATATGGGCTCTTGTAAAATTTAATTTCATTATATATTGGTCAAAAGTGGTCACAGGAAGGTCCTAGGTCTTAAAACTGTTCAAAAATCATTGATTAATCGAATCTGGCTATTTTTATCCAATCTCGACCTGTTTAAAGTCATGTAGTGATTACACCACCTATAAATTTTACACTATGTGTACCATATTTATGACATGTAGTATTTCTGGGAATCATCACATATTACAAAGTGTTACAACTATCAACTTATATTTAGGACACATTCTTCTACTTCACAAACTGTGGTTCTTCCACAACAGCCACTAGTACCCAATGTTTAATGATTACACAATGTGTAATGTCATTTTTCTTCTTTACGAGCCTTTTTTTAATTTGTTATTAAGTTATTTTCCTTATAAGTTCTCCATAATCATCATAATTTTTATAAGACCTTCATTTGATGGATTCTTTATCGTTTTATCTTCTTTTACTTGATTTCCATAACTTGTTTCATCCTAAAACCAATATGAAAAAACCTCAAAGTTATATTCATGAATTAATAATTAAATCATAAAAATCACATCATCTTAACATCTAAAATATACACAATAAATGCACTAATCAACCCCCACATGAATTCATACTTTTCATTAAGGATGGAATCGAAACATAATACAACAGATGCTTACACTAGCATGATTTAAATTCAATCTCAACAAATAAAATTGATCAAATGTAAAATAAAACGTTTAAGAATAGCATATAGAAAATTTATTAACACCTCATTTTTCAATGAATAAAAATTGACCATGTATTTTAATTTTCTGGTTTCAATGTATCCAATACTTTTTATTCATAAAATATCAATTTTCAATTAATTATTAATTTTCATACCCTTTTTAATTTACCTAATGTGATTTTTCCACTCATCATCATCGTATGAATAAATATAGTGGTTAACATACATCAAGATCATGTCATTGACCATAGGCTTGTAAGGAATATAGAATCTCCACTAAGTAACGAAAAAATTACAACTAATCATGAGGGATATACCATTTAAGATCCAATCACCCTAATTCTTATGGATGGTATGAATATGATCTAAATCAAGTAATAAAAAAATTAGGTTTTTATCTAATGTAATTTAGATTATAATAAAGAAGTCTAAATAGATTTTATTTCTATCTCCAACTAAAAATCTAAAAGTGGGCATGTGATACATGTAATCAAAATAAATGAATAAAACCCTATTTATTATTATTTTCCCCTTTTTATTAATTTTTTTCTTTAGAAAAATATCACATTCATCAACTACCAATATTCAATCAAAATATCATCAATCTGGAAAATAGTGATTATTTATCCACCTAAGTTACAACCCTTTTTTTTCAAATGTTTGTTAGCTTGAGAGGTTGATAATGAATTAAAATGAATAATACATGAATACTCCCTATATCAAAATAAATAGTCAACCAAAAAATTATAATTAGTAAATTATATTTATTTATAACCTTGGAAATACCTCCCCCAAACTTATTCATTTGAATATCATACAAATTATTTAATGGATTCTATGAATGGATAATACAGGCTTGTAACTCGTCTCATTTTATAACAAGTATTTTCATGGATTCTAGGTACATAAAAAGGATTAATTCAATGAGAGCCTCGTGATAAGGGCTAAAAAAGATTCATAAATCATTTTAAAAGTGATTTTGTTCATTCATATATTTGATAAGATGAAAAAACAAGTTCTAGAAGATATAAGGCCTGTGTTTCCAATGAAATATACTTTAGAAACAATGGAAAATATTTTCATAGTGTATATCTCAGGATTTATATGAAATTCTAGGAGAAATGATCATAGAAAATAATATGAATAATTAGATCAATTAATGAAAATATCATAAATTTATATCATGGCCAAATATCAGATTTTTTATAAAATGATTTAAATTCTCCACAAATAATAATTTTTCAACTCCTAATCTACATATTTATCCATACTAGTTATTTTCCCTATTTTTCTCATTAATATTTATTGAAAAAATAATTTTAAACTCTTGGAATTGTAATTATCCATAGTATTTCATGTCTCCTATTTCGGTTAATTAAATATTGAATCAAATGTGGGGCATGTAATTGGATGTTAAAAACTCTAATTAAATATTGGTGAAATTAGGAATTGAAACTGTTACTCGCATTTTTAGTGTTTCTTTGAAGCTGGTTTTACATGTTTATCCTAAAAAAATTCAGGATGTGTACTTTTCATCGGATGTGTAATTGTCTGGTAAGCTCCTCTTGTGTCTACTACTCCTTGATACCAGTTTTGGCCTTGATGGTCATATAAATTTAAAATAACCAAGAGAATGAATACCTATTATAAATGTAGTTTGGTCCCTTTTATACCTCTTTAAATGGATTAATTCTTCCTGATGGTTGTACATTCTAAATCTCTATTAGACCGATCCTCCATTTCTTCCTTAATTCGGATGAACTAAACAGAAGTTCATGTACCATCAATACCTATTGTCCTCTATCAAATGTAGTGGAGTAGTCTTATCCATCGGTGTCAATGATCATGGTACTTATATTCTTTTTCTTATTTAGTTAATAATCCAATTTCACAACATTGGCTAACTCATTTAGCTCATTACCTTCAGCGACACCCTCATCTTCAGGTGTATTGTCTCCTCCAAAGTCATATCATATTTCACATCACACTTTTTTATTTCCCTGTGGATGTTCAATATTACATGATCATAGCCAACTCTTAGACAATTTTATATTATTTCTACATTGATCTGTTCAAGAGAAGTGGCTAAAAATGGCCTCTCTAGAATTAGTTTTTTTTCACCTCTTTTATATCCTGCACTAAGAATTCGACAGGAAAGATAAGCATGTCAATTTTGATCATGAAAACCTTGATGAATCCTCAAGGTTACTTCACTTTTCAATATTCAAATTGAAGTAAAACTCTTTTGGGATTCCTTATTTCCAGATCTAAGCTCTTGAATGTTATGTATGACAAGATATTTAAACTGACACCTTTGTCACACGTACATTTTCCACATTTTATAGCTCTGATAAATATCGAAATAGAAAAGAAATATAGGTAACGTTTCTTCATAGGTAGGTCCCCTGATACAAACGTCGAACATTCTTGTGTGAGTGGAATGGTGCCAATTTCCTCAAGCTTCTTCTTATTGGTAACCATCTCTTTCATGATTTTTTTATAGGTGTACATGTTTGGTAGTCTCTGAAAAAATGAATATAAAAATTATTTTTTAAATTGTTCCAAAAATTTAACTTTTTGTGCATTGATCTTCACTTGAGTCATTCATTCTATAAAAGGTAGTCACGGTTTTTAATATAGTTGTTCTTCTTCAGTTTCATCAGCTATTTTTCCATTCGATTCTAAATTTATTTTTCACTTTATTTCATTGGTTGTTCTTCATTACATCCATTAAATTCTATAACACTTATGTTGGTTTGATTAACACTTCCAAGTAGTAATGATTTCAAATATTAATGTGGGAATACTTCATGGAGTATTAGTAGTGCTCCTCTGGGTCTCTCTATCATCTAATCAACAATTTTTCTTACTTGATGCTCTATATTCCAAAATGTAGAATTTTGGTTCATTTATTCTTCTTTTATTCCCTTGAGTACAACCCCAATTGTGGTTATGAATATAGTCAGCACCTCATCCAATGTATAGACCTGGATCATTAGTGTAGTCTCACGGGGTTCATGTTGTTGGTACCTTGTGGACTTTGTTGATATCCTATTCCTTTTTAAGGCTACCAGACCTGAAATTTATTACCACAATTATAATCAGCATAATTTATATCTTCTATATACATACCTTGGGGGTTTTCCTACTATCCCATTTTGATTTCCATCTTCCTAGTTAATAATTATACTTGTACCACCATCCAGTCATTATTTTTGATTGTGTGAACCTCTTTTAATTTTTTCCCTTCTCCTTACCATTGGAATCTATTTCTATCAATTTCAACCAAACTGTTGTGGCTCACTTCAGGTTACATATTCAACGGTGATCCTCCAGCATCCGTGTCTAGAATAGACCTATTTCTCTATGAAAAAGATTATATAAATATTGGATTAGAATCCTTATATCTATACAGTGATGGGGGAATTTTGTAGTCACATCTTCATATCATTCCAATGAAAAATATAGAGATTCATATTCAAATTGAAAAAAATAGAATATTTACCCATATGTACATTGATTTGGAAAGTGGGAAGAATTGGTTGATAATGTTTCATGCTAGATCATCCCGTGTAGTGATGGAATGTGAAGGTGGACATTGAATCCAATATAGATCTCTCTTATGTAATGAAATTATAAAAAAATATAGTCTTACATCATTGATTATAACATTTTGGAATTGAAATGTATCGTAGAGCCCGAAGAAGTTTCCAAGATGTGTGTTCGAATCATAATGTGACAGTCCATTGAATTGAATGTTTTTTGAGATAATGTGGATTATTTATGGTTTAATCTCAATGTTGTATGTAGAAAAAGGTGGTACTAGGATTATCTAATTAAATCCTATGTTTAATGGATGCTTGTAGTTTGTGATCTTCCATATCACTAGATCTCTTCTATGAACACCTCAGGTAGCTAGATATTTCTATGGTACAACTATGATTGAATCTCCCTTGTTATTCATTATGATTTTCTCCAGTCTGTGATTGAAGAAAAAAATATAATTTCATTTTTCTCATGTGTTGTGGTCATACATTTAAAATTTTAAAAACTGAAATCCAAAAAATGAATACACCCAGTGTTAATAGAGAAATTAAAATAAATAAAAAATAAAAAATAAAAAGAAACCTGAAAACTAACTTGTTATTTTCCCTTGAAATGGATCTTGTTTTGACATGCTTGATGTGCAACATTATTTCCCTATGGGTCTAATAAATATAAAAAATATATAAAAAATCAAACTATGAATCTCAATTAATTAAATGTTTGTATTAGAAAATATTTAGGTAGAACCCACAAAGATGGTGAAAAAGTTTCTTAGTTTTTAAATATATTTATGAAAATTTAAATGGAGAAGAATGTGAAGAATGATATTGGTGTTTTGAAACATTTTGAATTAAAAATAATTAAGATGATGTTTTTTGATTATTTGGTTTGAAATTAGATTTGAATGGTGTGTTTTGATTTTGAAGTTGTAGGGTTTATGTACAATTTTATTTTTAGAAAATAAGTTTACTAATCCATGATTGGTTTCAGAGTCAATACAAGGGAAATACAATGGTCTTTGTATCCCCTCCATGATGTGGTAATCCCATATTTTCCATGGTCTTGTAATTTATGGTTTCAATAAATCATGTTTGTTTCAATACCATATTTAATCCTGATTCCCCTAAATTTGACAATGGTCATGCATCCTGTTAGGGTTCTTAATTGTGAATAATTAAATTTCCTTTAAGATAAAAATACAAATGGTAGTTATAAAAGTAAAAGAAGGGGATTGGAAATTGATTAAAGAATTAAGAAAAATAGAATATAGGAATAAAGAAAATCAAATCAATCAAATAGAATCTTCCCACTTATATTACATAACCCTAGAAAAATTTGGGATTATTATCTTATACTAGTGATGTGATAATAATAGGGAAGGGATAAATTAAAGGAATGTATAATGAAAATAGAGATGAACCTTGGTAGGACCCTACATAGCACATCTTCTCGCTCCAATCATTGGTCTTTGGGATCTTTTTCACAACAGCAGCCTAACCCTATATTTATAGAGTCCATATAGGCTTGAGAAGCATTGAATTCCATTAATTATTTGACAAAAATTGTTCATGTGTGGATTCGATTTCTTAAAACATGTAAAAAATTGAATATACATAAAATCATGACATTTTTATCCCCTCCTGACCTTTTTCATGTTCTGTAGTGATTATACCATGTATAAATATTACACCACATGTATTGTGTTCATGACATGCAACATTTCTGGGTATCATCACCTATGTCATGATGTGACATAGATGTGTCATGTGGTGAAACATATCAACTTATTTGATGTATTCCTTCCTCAGCTTCATGAAATATAGTTCATTAATGACTTTCACCGGTACACTATATGATGAGTAAAGTCATTTTTATGCTCAAGGATCCTTTTTTGACTTGTTTCATATGTTCTCTTACATATAAGTTCTCTATGATCATCTGATTTTGTGAACACCTTCATTTAATAGAAATATTTTTCCTTTTATCTTCTTTTACTAAATTTCCATATGCTGTTGCATCCTGAAACATATTAAAAAACACTAGGGATTTATGCATGAATTAATAATTAAATCATCAAAATAAATTCATTTTAATATAAAAAATATATATAATAAATTCACTTATCAGTAGTTGTAAATGATGGGCGAGGAACCCATATTTTGGAAGAGTTATTACTTAGGTAAAAGATATAATGGGAGGGAAATGTAGTCGCTCATTTACAAGACATCAAATTCACAATAATGAGGGTATTTAAAATCACATGATAACATAATAAATTGAGAATCAAAGGCCTAGACAAAAGAATAACATGAATTGAAAGAATTGGAGGAAAAGATCTTCAACCATGGAAGGATTCTTCATAAAGATATATAAAGACTCCTTGAAACATTGGAACATCCTTTTAGGGAATCTTGATAAGGACATTAAGAGAGAAAACCTACAAAAAAATATTTTTTTGGAATGTGATGATGGAAAGGAGAATATTTATACTTGAGGAGGGGTGATTTTAAGGGATAAAATATAGGTTATTTTATTATATAATCAATCCACTTATAGATGAAATAAATTCCAACAAGTTTATTGGATTATGATAGGTCCAATAAACTAGATATCCTGAGAGGGGGGTCAATTAGGGTATGTTACATTGAAACAACTTTCCCTTTGATCTTGTTTATTTGTTATAAAAAACTCTATTCTCTATCCTTTCCATTGTAGAATATGAAAAAAATATTAAATCATGCTTAGGAAATAGAAATAATACTTGGTTCACCATCACTAGGCTATGTGTAATGAGAATACCCTAGCAATGTGCTGATGTACCAAATCCACTAAATGCACATTGTTGTTTACATGGTTGAAGTAGACTTACTATGCCTCTAGGTTTACAACCATTTACAATTTCAGAACTAACTTCTCACTCAAATGAAGTTAGCTCACTACTTATTCAGAGGATCCAATCACAGTTTAAAGACTTGTAGGTCCTATCATTATATATAATGAGTGCATCCTTCACTGTATGCAGATGAGCTGTTAAATTCCAAATTTCATCCACTGATGAATACCCCTTTGACAATGATTGCTGGGAAAAATCCATTGGATGTACCCTTTAAAAAGTTCCTACTTTACGAAGCTCCAAATTTTGAAAAGATCAAACAAGCCTTCATGATGGCCATGATACATCAAAAAGCCCACACCTTTGCAAAGCTCACTGCTTTGTACAGCTGAAGCCTTTATTGAGCTTATGCCATCGCAGAGCTGAAGCTGTCGCAAAGTAACTTCCTTAATGAATCTCACTGAGCCAACATGGAACACACCTATTTAAAAAGTGTTCTATAAAATTATTTCATGAAAATAAATTTAGATTAAAAATTATACATTTATCAATAAATATTTTTTAATATAATATGTTGATAGTCTCCAAAAAATAATAAATTTTTTACTATATCATTAAATAATCCATTTATTGTGATTGGTTATAGTTATACATGATGTGTAAAGTTATTGTGAAATGTAAAATTATTTATATGTTCTCTTAATAAAAAATTCATTATAAAATATGATTTCAATTAATAACATTATGTAATTTTTAGGGTGTTAAAGCTTCTATATAGTTATACATGATATGCCCAGGCCTTTCACACTAATAGACAACAACATGATGTTTTCCTAATGAAGCCCCTGAAAATACACCCAAATAAAACTGAGCACCCTTTCATTTTATTTTCTATATATAATACACACCATATCTAATAGCCACACCAACTGAAGCTCGAACCAAACATGTTCTCCCAACAATGTCTATCTCATTCATAGCATCTTTTTCTACCACCTCCACAAATGTCAGAAGTCATGATAGAATCAGCATCAACTAAATATCAGCCCTTAGACAAATCTCAAACATTTGAACCTTAATGAAATAATTTGTAAGAATCTTTGGTTCTAGGGGAACTAACTCCACAAAATAGCTGGAATACTCCTAAAATATACACTCACCTTTATCTAAGGTTTTAAATTCTCAAGTCTTTTCCATATGTAATAATTCAGGATATAAGTTCTGATTGAAGGATTTCTTGAAAGAATACCAGGTAAAATCCACTTGAATCTTAGATTTCAAGATAGATTACCACCATATCCTTATATTATTTCAAGAATATACATGGAAAAACCCACCTTAGAGGCCTAAATTGTTTTAGAAAACTGAAGATTCTTTCAATACACTCATGAAATTCCTCAGATTCATGGGGTCCATTATTACCATGGAAGATAGGTGTATTCTAATTAGTGAATTCTGATCCATGATTCACCATTCATCCATATTATCAAATATCCACCTAAACAAGACTCTAGATAGGGCGTATTATAGCTTCCACTAAAGAAGGGACCACTGGAGGATTTGTCTGCATATCTTTTCCAATAGTTTCCCCACTCAAAATCTAAAAATATCCTTCAGGAGGCATTTTATAATAAATACAAGATAATAACAAATCATCTTAAGAGAAATTTTTTCTAAGTCATAAGACCAACTTCCACAATCTATATTAATTCCTTTCAAAAATAATAATTTAAATTAATCATAGATTCTATGAATGAAAAAACAAAAAAAAAGGAATAGGTACATCTAAAAAACCCCAAATCTATTTTATTCAAATAACCTCAACTATCGATCGCAATCATGGAAAATTCCTTAAACACGCATGGTAACGTGAGTTCATAGAGTGTAGTGTGCTACTCGGGCACCCTCCAACACTTACTCACCAAATTATGATAGTCCTAACTCATTTCTACTAAGGAAATAAAACTAAATACATGAAGTGTCATAGCACTTTAAGCTGGTTAAACCCCTCTCAAACCATTTTTGTAAAGAACCAACACAGGTCCACTCTGCATCTCTCCCAAAAAGGTCTACCACATGGTGAGGTGAAAAAAACAACACAAGTCTCATATATAACTGAAGAAAAAAAAATATTTCAAAGTGGAAGAAAAAAGATGTGACCATGAGACATAAAATCTACATCCCAACTGGGATAAAGATTATAAAATAGGAAATCTCAATCGCTAAGCCCCATGTGACATTCCATCAGCACATAATTTTCCCATTGTGAAGGTGTTTAAAACCAAGAGAATCTGGAGAACTACATGACACCCTTCCTTTTACCTGAGTACTACAAAACCACATATAAAATTTAAAAAATAAAATGTAGTGCGTAAGTATAATTCCCAGTAAGATTTTTCTAAATAATCTATAGAATGTCTAATACCATGAAAATGATATCTCTCTCTTTAAAACAACAAAATGTATAAAGACTTTCCAAAAGATAACCATTATGTAAAGAATCCTTTGGTTTTTCATAAATGTATTTCATATTTACCCCAACATATAATATGATATTTAAAGGTGGGAAATCATATAAGCATATGAAAAACCATATATTGATATTCCATATGATAATAAAATGATCAACCAGCCATAATATATTCCATCATGTTTAAAACCAAGGAAAAATGAAAATTCACAAAATTTTGGCTCTAACCTATGGAAATACATACTCATACATAAAATAAATCAATAGTATAGGAATAACGTGAATCCAACAAATATTGATTCCTTACACGATGTCACTTAATATCAAACCACTAGTGGAATAAAACAAACTACGTGTGAAAAGTCCATTTCCCAAAGCACCCAAGGTTCCCAATATTCTATACATTTCAACACCATTTCAAATCATAGATCAAATTTCATAAAAACTTTTCCACAGTGAATCTCTATGAATTTAATGCTTTAAAACCTATTTTAGAATCAAATTAACCTTAAGGGTATTTCTTCAAAAAATATTATGTCCAATCCAATTTTAAATCTAATTCCCTTTAGAAACATGCACCTATTTACACAAAACACCATTGATATCAAATTAATCCAATTAATAAAAAAATGAATTTATAAAAAATTAAAGTGATTTTAATGTGTTAAAACATTTTTATAGAGTTACATACCCCATGAATAGAGAGAAAGACCCAGAATTGTTATCCCAAGGCCTAGGGTAAAATTTAATCAAAAAGGGGCTTAATGGCTTTAGAACCCCCCTCTTATATGCCTATGGTTTAAAATAGAAAATTTGAAAAATAATTGATTTTGGAGGAAAGTTGGGTTTTTGTACACAATCTAAAAATTATAGGACCATAGTGAAAAACCCTCATCGATTCCATATTCATCAGGTTTTTACCGAATATTATAACACAACCCATTTCACTACATTTTAATCAACCCTGATTAAATAGGCCTATAGAAACCGTGGTGTATACCACACCAAAATACTATTCATCTATAACAATTCCAAGGTGTAACCCATGAACTATGCCACATCTTGCCACAAAAAAAGGAGAACCACCAAACACACCACTGTGAAACTCCTCAAAACAACCTCTACCTCCACAACATAGAGCTCATCCAAATGGATGGCCGATGCTATAACCCCTTCACCATAGTATATCCTGGTTAATATTGGTCGTGGAACCAATATTCCACCTCCTGAACCCCATGACACAACTTTATTTTCCATGACATAGAAAGAAACTCCACAAAATATCCAATCCCATCCATAGTGCACAATACTAGATAAAAGTCTTTTAACAACACTAGAAAAATCCATCAGCAGTTGTAAATTAGTATTTTTTATATATGTTTCATTAAAAGGGTGAACCTTTTTTGTGGTAGAAAATAACTGTTAAAGTGGTACATTATATGTGCTAAAAAGCACCGATAAATGTTATCCTTTATCAATGCTAGACTATCAAAAATGAGGGTTCGCATTTATCAGTGTTTCTTTTAGCACTGATAAAGGTCATGCTTCTACAATGTGTTGTTAAAATTATAGCACACTCTAGAACTAAATACTATCAAAAAATATAGACAACATCAACAAATAAAGGATATAATAAATTGACAATTTAATTGAAGTAAAAATTTTATAAAAAAATAAAAAATCACTATACTATAGAGATTTCAATCATATTTGTACAATTACATTAGCCAGTACAATTTATCACAAACCTTCAAAAACATTAATGGTTTCATTTTCTTTGGCACCTGACCCCCTCTCAAAAATCTCGATCATGGAATCAGTTACTGAAAAAACCACCCCATCTCAAGAAATATAGTACAACTATATAAGAAAACAATTATTATGTTAGGGATATTATTAATAAATAAATTATACATAAATATGAAACAATACATTAATAAAATGCCAATTTTGACCTCATAACAGATACTTTGTGTCATGTCGGTCACACTATGTGTTAGATTGAGGTGTGGATAATTCATACACATAAAAAATGATATATGGATCATTTTACTACAATATCAAAACAATCTATGTGTTTTATCTATTTTGAGTATGTCACATGTTTTTTTACTAAAATGTCCTTTTAAACTAAAAACATGAAATTTGAGTCACATGGAACACAAATTGTATCATTTTTTGGTTAGAATGGTTCAAAAACATAAAAATGCTTTATGAATAGTTTTCCTAAACTATCAACATAATCCATTCTTGTTTTCTTGATTTTCATTAAGTGACACAAGTTTTGAACTAAAATGTCAATTTTAGATTGATAATAGACACTTTGAGTTATACCAGTCACACCATGCATCGAATTGAGGTGAGGTTGATACCTAAATGTCACAAATGTATTATTGATATATTTTTTATAAATTATCATGATAATAAAAAATATTTTTCTCAGTTTTGAGTACAACACATGTCTTTTTTACTAAAATGCTGTTTTAAATAAAAATAAACACTTTTAGTCATACCTATCACATCATGTGTTACATTTAGGTGTAGCTAATCATTAAAGATAAAAAAAGAATTATGTATATTTTTTATAATGTATCAAAACAATATGAATTAATTTACATAGTTTTGAGCATTTAAGTTGTTTTGTTACTAAAATTTCATTTTAAACTAAAAACCTGCATAATGAGTCATACTAGTCACATCATGTGTTGGTTTGATGTGATACTAATTCCTACACATCACAAATGACTTTTGAATCAATTTACTAAATTATTAGGAAAATATATGAATATTTTCTCAATTATCTATGAGTAACACACAAGTTGAACTAAATTGTCAATTTTAATCTGATAACAGACACATTGACTTATATCAAGAACACTATATATCATATTGTGGTGAGGTTTATTACTATACATAAAAAAGTACTTATGGATCATTTTACTAATGTATCAAAATAATTCTAACGTTTTTTCTTTGTATTGAGTATGTGACATTTTTTTTTCAACTAAAATGACAATTTTAAACTGAAAACACACTTTGAGTCATACCGGACACACCATGTGTCATTTTGAGGTACATATAATTCCTACACATCAAAAATTACTTATGGATCATTGTAACAATGTTTCAAAGAAATATGAATTTTTTTATTAGTTTTTTATATGTCACTTTTCCCTTTTACTAATATATCATTTTTAAATAAAGAGACACACATAGAGTCATACTAGTCACACAGTGCATCATATTGAGGTGAAGATGATTACTACATGTCACAAATTATTTATGGATTATTTTAATAAATTAGAAAAACAATCCAATTATTTTTTTGATATTTATACTTGTGTTTTCTACTAAAATGACATTTTATATTGAGAACACACACTTTGAGTCATATTGGTCACATAAGGTGTTGGATTAATGTGAGACCGATTCATACATGTCATAAATGAATTATGAATCATTTTCCAAAATTATCAGGATAATCCATGTGTTTTCTTTATATTTCAATGCGTGACATATTTTTTGAATTAAAGTGTAAATTTTTAATAGATAACAGACACTTTCAATTATACTATCCACATTGCGTATCAGATTGAGGTGTGATTGATTGCAACATATTTAAAATGACTTAGGGATCATTTTAACAATGTATCAAAATTATATGAATTCATTTTTTCAGTTTTGAGTATGTGACATGTGTTTTCAATTAAAATGATAATTTTTAAATCAAAGCACATAATTTGAGTCATACCAGACACACCGTGTGTAGGGTTATGGTGAGGTTGATTCATAAACATAAAAAACGACTTATGGGTCATTTTACTAATGTATGAAAATAATAATAATTAATATTCTCATTTTTGAGTAATCCAACATCATTTTTTACTAAAATTAAATTTTTTTAAAAATAAAATTTTAGTCATATCTGTCACAATATGCATTGGATTGAGGTGAGGCTACATCCTACATATCAAAAATGACTTATGGGTCATTTTTTTGAAGTATCAAAACAATCCAAAAGTGTTTTCTTAGTTTTGAGTATGTCATTTATGTTTTTTACTAAAATATCATTCCAAACTAAAAACATGCACTTTGAGTCATATCGGTCACATCATGTGTTGGTTTTATGTGAGAATAATTCCAACATGTCATATATGATTTATGGATAATTTTATTAAATTATAAAGATAATATGTTCATGTTTTCTTGGTTTTCGGTGAGTGAAACATTTTTTGATCTAAGTGTTCAATTTTAAACAAATTACAGATACTTTGAATCATATCGGGAAAAAATATGCATCAAATTAATGTAGGTATGATTCCTACATTTGATGAATGACTTATGGATATTTTTCATAATGTATCAAAATATTTTTAATTTTTTTTCTTGGTTTTGATTATTTCAATTGACTTTTTTACTAAAATGTCATTTTTAAATAAAATGACACATGTGGAGTCATATTTTTCAAACTGAGATTTGGATAGAGGTGAAACTAATTACTAAACATCCAAAATGACTTCTAGATCAGTTTACTAATATATAAAAACAATACAAATGTGTTTTCTTATTTTTGATTATGTCAATTGTGTTTTTTACTAATCTATCATTTTAAATTGAAAAGACGTACTTTGAGTAATACTGGTCACATCGACTGTCACATTGATGTGAGACTAACTTATACACATCACACATGACATATGAATAATTGAAATAATATTATCAACAAAATATGTGCATTTTTTGCTTATTTTTTAGTGAATGAAACATGTTTTGAAATAAATTGTCAATTTTAAACTAATAACAAGCACTTTGAGTTGTACTGGGCACATCATGTATCAGACCGAAGTTCCCTTGATTCATTCATATAAGAAATGAATTATGGATCATTTTAATAATGTATCAAATAAATACAAATGTGTTTTATCAGTTTTAATTATATCACTTTTATTTTTTACTAAAATTCTAATTTTAAAATAAAAGGAACGCTGGGAGTTATACCGGTCACACTATTCATTTCATTGAGGCAGGGAAAATCCCTAAACCTATAAATTACATATGTATAGTTTCACAATAGTATAAAAACAATACTAATTCAATTTCTCATTTTTGAAAATGTAAATACAGTTTTTTACTAAAATATAATTTTAAACTAAGAACACACACATTGAGTAATACTATTCACATCATGTGTCAATTTTACACGAGACTTATTCTTACACAACACAAATGAATTATGAATATTTTTCTTAAATTATCAAGACAATCAAAGTATTTTTTTTTGTATTGTTCAGTTAGTGACACATGTTTGAAAATAAATTGTTAAATTTAAATTGATTGTAGACACTTTGAGTCATATCAGGCCCACTGTGTATTAGATTGAGGTGAGGAAAATTCCTACACATCATAGGTGAATTTTGTATTGTTTTCGAAAAGTTTCAAAACAATGTTAATGTGTTTGATTGGTTTTGAGTATGTGATGTGCGTCTTCAACGAAAATGTCAATTTTAACTGAAAACACACATTTTGAGTCATACTGGACACACCATGTATCAAATTGAAGTTTGGTAGATTCGTACATGTGAAAAATTACTTATGAATCATTTTCCTCAAGTATAAGATAAAAATTATAACGAAATTAAGTAAAAATTAGGTACAATGATGTGAAAATCAACTAATTAAGTAGTTAGAAATCACCTTTTCATGATTTCTGTATATATTCTAACACCAAGTATGTTTCCCATTCATTTTTAAGAAAATATATTTCCCCTTTGGAAAATGATAAGTTTTTATAGTCATGATAGATTTGAGAAAATTTAAATAAATAAAGGGCTAATAAATATTTTAAATAAACTCATATATACAATTGAAAATAACTTTTTGGGATTCTAGTTTGTTGATGTAATACGATATCTTTCATAAAATTTCAAAAATAATAACCACAATCTTTGCCATTGTTTTTTTAGAACACTATATAACTATTGATAAAAATAAATAGTTTAATTTTCTATATTTTTGTATGGTGAAATATTATTTTTTTACCCTAATACTTATCCAATTATAGAAGTTGATAGGCTCCTTTTCATGGACTATCCTCATGCCATGATTTTGACGATATTTAATCACCACGATATCATCATAAATTTTTAATATAAAATAATATAAAATGTAAAAATTTAATTTAAATTGTAAAACATTAAATGAAGTTTATTAAAAATTGATAATCATCAACGGTGTTTGTTGTCATCTTTTTTGGTATCAATAAATTGAATCTAGAAAATAGATCTTTAGAGTATCCAAATTTACTATAATGAGTAACCAATGATACCTAAAAAAGAAATAAGCAATAAAATGAATGAAAATATATTTTATATGATTAAATTGTAGAGTTCTACATTTCTACAAGTTTATTATGAAGAGTTATCTACCTATATGTTTGATTTCAATCAATTTGGCTATTTTATCATCTATTACATCAATTTGATTTGGTTACAATTTTTATTATTATATATAAGTGTTGTGATGAGTAATTATTACAAATTTATTTTCTTATTGTTTTCCCTTTGAATAATATTCAAATATAATCTTGTTAAAATATGAATAGTATTCATTCATAATTATCATTGTATATCGACTATTGGATAGAGATATCATGAAAACACAACTCATGTATACATTTACAACTATGAATCCTGGCCTTTCATGCATGAGTATTTACTTTACATTATGAAGTCAAATATATTATGTAATTTACTATCAATTCCTTTATTCTTCACAATCATTTGGGGATTGTAGCACCATTTTCTAACATTGAATCTACATCTACCTTTAATATTATTATATGAAAAAGTTGAACAGGGAAGGTAAATGAACTTTAAGAATATGTTTTTAATTATTTGGTTGATCCTTCAGTTTGTTTTGATTCGAGCTTCCATTTCACTCCATTCCCTTTCTCCATCTTCAATAAAATTCATCATTTAAAAAAAAATTATTGTTAAATATTTTTCTTGAAAAATAAATTGGAAATTAATACCATATTATCGATATTTTTTTACAAGATATAATAGATATGTTATGAATTTTACAAAAGAAAACTTGACCATATAAATATATGTATCATCAAGTGGAATATGTATCTTAGTGATCGGCTCATGATCTGTGTTAATCCCAACTCTCACATGACCTATTGAAAGTCATCTATTGTATAGAATATCTCCTTGGATATTGAACATGGTGTCCCTCTCAAAAAGGATATTTTTGGGTGTAGATATATATAAATCAAAATCATTTTCACCATATAGAATATCAATATAGGAATTGAATCAGTGTCTTCCTGGTTCACAATTCCTAAAAACAATTATGAAAAATATTGATTACCTCTTCTAAAAAAGCTCTTTGAGTGTAATGGCTCACATAAAACATGGTGGGGATGGGGGTCTTCATATATTGGTCAATCTTATGTTGTTTATTCAATTTTATTTCTTTTATATAGTTCTATTATGCCTTATAATACTTTGAAATATTTCTATATATATTTATAGAACTAGGAAGAGAGACAACAAGCCCTTTCTTGTCCCGATATACACAGAATTATTTTCATAAAAATATTAATGATATTTTATATTACGAACACATAGTTTCTTAAATACACCGGATACCTTTTAAATGGAAGTTCGGATCATAAATCCAAGACCGTGGTTGGGTCTGGAACATGTTTTTTACCATTGGAATTACCTAAAATAGGTCAGAACATGATGCTCAGACATCTCGTTCGTTGGAGGTATGTTCATTGGATAAATTAATCAATTAATTTAAATAATTTATTTACTTAACCTCACTAAAATATCTATAATATAATACCATGGTGAATTTCCTAGGGATAGCCTCATTTTCTAGCGATCTCCAAGAGATTATCATTCCTCCTTCCATTGAAAAATCGCATCGAATGATGATGAAACTCTTGATATAGAATATTGGGATGTAGTGAATACTACGATTTCCTTTAATGATTGGTGAGAACATTTATTGAAGATGAACAATCCAATATCTATGTAGGAATTATAAATTTTTGTTCTACAAACTTTCAATTAAATGGTTTGAGAAAATAAATCCCTTCTATTCATCTATTCTAATTGTAGATCCGTAGAATGCTCTTATCAACTGATTAAATTGTTTTTCATGTTTTTATAACCTGGTTTTCTTTGATCTTGATCATTGGCCCATAACAGTTGGAAATGATGGTGGAAAATATGTTATTGATCTTTTCTCCCCCTTTTTATTCAGGTTATTCACCAGTAAGACCATATGATCCCGGTTCGACATTATCAAGAGGTACCAAGCCAAATTAGACCCCCAAAATCATAAAGAATTGATGAATAAGGCATGGATTAACGAAACAAGGATATATATCTGGTGTTATCAAGCTATGGAAGATCATTTTTATGATCATAGATCGTATCCTCATCCACAAATGAATTTGGATCATGTGATGTGCGATACAATGTGTGTGGGGATTCGTGAATTGTGTTTCTAGAAACCAGAGGTCTAAAAAGTTTCGGCTGATTCTAGATCCACAAATCATGAGAAGATATTAGGCCAAAATCAATTTGGTGAGTCTATATTTGAAGATGGGATCATGTATTTGGATTTCTGAGAAAACCTACTACAAGTCGTCCACTATGATGAACACACGGCCTCTAGCTCCATTGTTATGGCATCTAGGTTTTTGATAATTAATAAAAATAGAACTATTTGTACCCCACCTTCTCACTATGCACCTCATCCCTAGGTGGAAGAACCATGTGGTGGAACACATGGGAAGGACCATGTGTGGGAGAACATGGCTAGGCTCATAGCCATGTACCAATGTACACAGACACTGGGTAATGTACATGGACACAAGGTGGATACATAGACATTACCAAGCACATTGGAGGGACCCTAAGTGTCATGGGTACACCATGTATATCACCAAAAAAACATTTATACATATATTATTGGTTGACTGTGTACCTCCAGGGACACAACTAGGTGATGAAACGGGACCACACACCATGTGGTTCCCCTCACACGCCATTACCCATTTGATCATTATTAGTAAACATCTACATTATGTATATCCTTTATTAGAACTTGTATTTTGGCATGTGGGTAGCCTACCTTGAGTGTTTTTTCATTTATAATGAGATGGTTATCTCATTTGTGGCTTTTCTGATAGGATGTGGTATTTTTTGGGAATGGATCTTGGTTAGGTGATGCTCGATGATGGAAGTGATCAAGCAGGATCACTACTGGCATGATGTATAGTGGAACCCCCCCTCCCCAATCAACATGGGAATGGATCATGTACAATAATTTAATGTGAGGAACCCCTATTAGATAGGGTGTGGGTCCCTGTGACATTATAGTGGAATCCCCCATCAGCATTGGGCGCGATTCCTCTGTGAATATTTATAGAGTGGAACGCCCCTGACACACTAGGGTGTGGGTCCTCTATTTAGAGATTTTGGCCCCAAAATTGTGTCGCACAATGATGAGCTATAGACCTTCACACAATTACTTATATGAAAACAGATGAGATGTTGGGAATCATTGAATGAATTTTTTAATGGTTTGTTACTCTTCGTCTTAGACTGATCATTGAAACTAATATCCCTATGCACTCTATTCTAGGATTCCTTGACTAATATTACATATATACCTTTTGAATCCATACTTTTGGAATTGGTTACTCTCATTCCATGAGATGCGAAGATGCACGAGGTATTCCATATGATTTTTGTGTATAAATTCTCAGTTCATGGCCTATCATGTGAGCTTATTTCTCTAAGTGGGTAGGTAGTAGCACCAACCCCTATCGAGTAGTATATTATTCCAGTCGAGCTGGATATGGATGCACGTATCCCCAGTGCACTCCATGAGTTCTAGCACTAGAGGCAGTTGGGGTTCTCTTGAGAGATAAATCCTTTTGTAGAATATGATTGTCTTGAATTATTGGTCAATGTCATTTGAATCATATAGAAATCGATGGATCATGTGGTTTCACTGGTAGTAATATTTTTTCATGGAGTAACTAGGTGATGATGAAGTATTATTAACCAGATGCGTGATGAGTTGACACACTCATGGCCTGACTTCTTGTATCTATTATATGAGGAGTAATACACCTCCATATTACAGTTGGTTTGGATTTAGGATCTTCTATAACTAAAATAAGAAACGAGGAATGTGGTTGAGTACAATTTTAGGTTCAAAAACCTTACTTGGTACTCCCTTTACATGATTTGGGATAGCTACTTTCAGTAAAAGAAAATTGATCATGGAATCTTAAGAGATATTTGTGTCAGTGTGGGGACCTTGTGAATCCCCACCTATTATTGGGTTCTATAATGATCACTAGTGATTGAGATATATCAATAAAATGTATGATAGTTAGTAGGAGATGGTAGTGGGTGCCACATAGATGAGTAATCTACAGTAGCTATAAAACATTACGCAATAGGATATCAACGTAGGAGACCTCCCCATGATCAGACTCAAACATGTTGTTAGGGATAGCATATAACACCACAAAATCATAAAGTGGTTCAGTTCTATACTTGTGATGGTTGTGGTCACATGGAGTGAGACTACCTGACTAGACATGCTGAGCAGCATAGGCAGATATCTAACGGACTACCACATTATAGGCATCACCTTGATCCGGGATCTCCTAGGTGATGGAAGGGTTGTCCCTATAGAGGTAGAGCTAGATGTGTAGCATGAGGAGCTATGGGTGGTGGAAGATTCAATGATATCCTTCCACCACCTTCCTTAGGTATCTCATGTGAAGCTCATGGATTAGGTGGTTGGGGTCGCAGATTGCCCCATGATTTGGAGGCGTATGACCCCATAGCACTCGAGATTATTTGAGGTCTGATTTTTGTGTTTTATACTCTTTCTTCAGTAATAGTAGACACAAGTTCTAATAATTCATTCATCACTATAATCATAGTTTCAGGGTTGGATCTCCCAGTTGAGGTTCTATCCTAGCATCTTCATCATGATTTTCCTATAAAAAACGCATGTTTTGTATATTTTATCTGATGTTTGTGTCAGCTATCTCTTAGTAGAGAGAGTTCCCATGGGACCTTTTGGTCATCATGGTATAACCCTACAAAATCATCTTAGGTATGTATTGGTTTTCCATGGTCTGATCCCATATTGAATTTCACCACATATGATTCAAATGACTTCTTATTGATGGGATAAGATTCACCTTTATGGGAAAGAGAGATCTCATGGAAATACAAGTGAGTTATGTGAGAAGGAAGCCACAACCCATCACATATCATTTAGTGAGTATAGACCTTGGTGTATAAGGCTTAACATGTATCTATATTCCTTCGATTATGGAGGATTATATGGATTTTTTCCTTGAGGACATTCTGGGACTTCCACCATGGTGGGAGATGGATTTTTTCATCAACTTACATCACAAGACCACTATAATATCTTCTACAGCTTATTGAATACCCTCTACTAAGATTCAAGAACTGAGGTTGTAGTTGGAGTACCTTCGAGTGAAGGGTTTCATCATACCCAATGGGTTCCCCTTGGCAGATCTAGTGTTGTTTGTGAAAAAGATGGACAAGAGATTGAAACTTTGCATAGATTATTGTAATCTGAACTAGAACATGATAAAGAACAAGTACCACTTTCTAAGGATTGATGAGCTCTTAGAAAAGATGTGAGGTCTAAGATGGTTCTTAATGATTGATATCCAATCCAGCTACCACCAGTTGAGCATTTGTGAGGATGATATTCCAAAGATGGAATTCAGATATCACTACTAACATTATGAGTTCCTGGTGATGCCCCTTTTTTAGAGGAATTCCCCAACCATGTTTATGTATTTGATGAACCAATTCATTCCATCAAATTTTTACTAGTTTTTTGTTGTCTTCATCTATAATATACTCATATACTACACATCATAGGAGGGAACATTCATATCACTGAGGATGGTTCATGATTTACTTCGAGAACACCAAATTTTTGGGATTCTCTTGAAGTGCCAGTTCTTGATTCACGAGGCTCATTTTTAAGGGAATTTAATCTTTTATCATTGTTTATCCATGGACCAAGTGAATCTCACCCCAATGAATTCTTGGGATCCACCCAAGAGCATGTTGGAAGGGTAGTGATTTCATGGTTTGGTGGGGTACTACAAGAGGTTTTTGGAAGACTTCACCAGGACCAAAGACCCATTGACTAAATTTATATGGAAAGGGATGTCATTTACCTGGCTTGAGTTGTGCTAGAGGGACTAAGAGGAGTTGAGGTTAAGGCTGATGAGTGCTCCAATGTTGAGACTACGAGAGGATGGAATGAAGTAAAAAGTATATTTTTATTCTTCATGAGATGGGCTCAATTGTGTGTTGATTTAGCGGTAAGAAGTTATAATATACAAGTTGAGGTAGTTGAGACCCCATGAGAATAAATACACAACTAATGACCTAGAGCTAGCGATGGTAGTCTTCACCATGAGGATTTGGAGGAACTACCTTCTGGGAGATCAATTTATGGTTTACTCATACCATCTGAGTGTTATGTACTTCTTCCCATAGAGAGACGTTCACATTAGACAATGGTGCTAGCTGGATTTCCTAAAGGTCTATAATATTGAGATATTCTATAATCTAGGGAAGGGAAATGTAGTAGAATAATCCATTACAAGGAATCCTGAAGCTCTCTTTTTGTAAGAGGCTTATGAGAAGATGGCCTCCTTGTAGTAGACTCTAGTAGAGAATGAGGGTACAACACTTCTATAGTTTATGGTGTTTACTCTTTTGCTTCTCAATCATGTGATATATACCTAATATGGAGACATAGAGTGTGAGGTTTTATGTTACCAAATATCCATGGGGGATTCACCAAATTTAAATTTTAAAGGAGGGAATCGGGTCATCATTTTCCAGGGATGGATGGTAGTTCCATTCATGCTATAGAAGGAAGTGATGTGGGAGTTCTACACTTCTCCCCTAAATATACATCATCGTGTGGTGAAATGTATACAGACCTTTTATAGTTGTTTTGGTGGTCTAGCACGAGACAAAATATTTATGATTTTGTCACTAGATTCCTCACATGTTAGTTGGTGATGGTCGAGCACCATATTCTAACCGGTTTCTTATAGCCCCATGAGATCCTAAAGTATAAGTGGGATGACATATCCATAGACTTTGTGATAGGGATTCCCTACACTATTAAGGGCCATTATGCTATCTGAGTGATAGTTGACTGACCCACTATGTTAGGAAACATCGTTTCTATTTGGGAGAAGAGTTTGCTAGAGATTTTTGTAGTATATTTACCTAAGGGGTATCATTTTCCTTCACGGGGTGCCCTCAACCATTGTCTCCAATCAAGACATACGGTTTATATCACAATTGTGGAGAGGCCTACTGGATGCATTTTAGACCCAAATGAAGATGAGTACAGTATTTCACCCCCATATGGATCGGTTGACCATGAACACTATACAATTGTTGGAGGATATGCTGAGGGATTTCATGTTAGACTTCATTCATAGCTTAGAGGATCACATTCCCTTTTTAGAGTTTGAGTACAACAAAAGACACCACTTTACAATCAGAATGAGACATTTTGGGACCCCGTACTGGAGACACTTCATGTCACCCTTGTGCTAAAAAGTGATTGAAGAGACATCTATTATGGGTCCAAAGTTAGTGTTGGAAATGATGGAGAAGATCTAGGTCATCCAATAGAATATGAAGATAGCTCATAGTAGGAAGACATCTTACACAGATCATTATCATAGGCCCTTGTTTTTCAATAAGGGAGACAACATTTTCCTAAGTGCCTCCCCATGATGAGGATTATAGAGGTTTTTCCCATGAGGCAAGCTATCCCTAACGTTTATCAGGCCGTTCGAGATCATGGAGAGGGTTGGATAGGTTTCTTACTTCCTTTCCCTACCACCAAAGCTTGAGTGGTTTCACGATGTCTTCAATATGTCATAGATAATGAGATATGTTCATGGCCCTACACACACAATCGAATGTGGAGAGCTATACATCAAGGATGGATCTACCTTTATAGAGCACATAGTGGAGATCGAGGATTGGTGGGAGATAACCATGTGTGTATGGACCATCTCCTTGGTCCATGTGTTGTGGTAGTACAAGAATGTGCAAGAGAGTTCTTAGGATTGGGAGATCCATATGAGGGCTTAGTAACCCATGTTTTCTATCTAGTGTTTTTTCTAGATGAATTTCATAGAAGATGTAATTATTTTGAGAGAACATTTTTTTCCTTATAAGACTTTGAAATATTTCAATATATAATTGAATAGATAGACATTGATAGGACATGGGATTCCAAGGTCCAATTTTCCTGGAATTAATTTCATAATGATATTAAATATATTTTATATTGTAACAACACAATTTCATAATGAAAATGTGATAACTCTTAAATAGATGTTTTAATAAAAAATTTGAGACCACCATTGAATCCATATCGTGTTTTTACTCTAGGTGCAACATAAAATTTGATGACATTGGGAGTTCAGATATCTCTCCCATTAGTGGTATGTACAATGGATAAAGAAATAAATAAATTTAATGGGTTTATTTATTTAACCTAAATATAATAAATATAAGTATTATTCCATGGAGAATTGATTAGGGGTAGCCTCATAATACTTATCTCATATTGAGCTTCTCCTTCCTTCTTATATGGGAGAATCGTATCTGATGATGATGAAACTCTTGATTAGAGTAGATAAGGACACAAAAAACACAATTTATTCCTTCAATAATTGAAGAGAATTTTATTGAATTATGAATAATCCAATATCTACGTAGCACTCTTCAATTTTATGTTTACTCCCTTTTGATTAAATTCTTTGAGAATATCAATCCCTTCTGTTGATCTGCACTGATTGTAGATCCTTAGCATATGCCTATGTACCGATTAAATTTTTTATCATGTTTCCCCCCGTTATTTATCTTTGTCCCAAAATGATTGTCCAATTATAGTTAAAAATATATTCTTTTTATTTTCTCCTCTTTCTTCTTAACATTCATCACCAATATGGACCTATGGTCTCAGTTCGATGTTGTTGAGCAGTACCGAGCCTGATTGGACCCTCGGGATCACAATGAATCAATGAACGAGGCATGGATCAATGAAAAAAGGATATATCATGGTTTTTTCAGGATTTAGAAGAAATTTTTGACAATAATATATCAAATCATAATTTACAGAAGAATATAGGGCATGCACGTCGTGAGGCAACAGATGCAGGAATTCAAGAATTGGGTTTTTATCCACCAAAGGTCATAAATATTCTGAATGGTGATAGATCCAATAATCTTAGGCATATATAGGTTTGGAATCAAAGTGGAAAGTCCATATTTTATGTTTGGGTCATTTATTTGGATTTATAGAATAATCTTGAATACACTCTGTGTACTGTGATGAACACATGGTGTGTATCCCCTTGGATGTGACTGCTAGGGTTTTGTGAATTTGTAAGGATGGAACAATGTGAAGACCTCTTAAATGTTTCATACCTCATCTCTTGGTGGACGAGCCACATGGAGGAACACATGTGAAGGAATTTGTGTGGCAGTACATTGAATGTCACATGGTTATGTAATGAAGTAGATGGACATGGGGTAAAGTACATGGACATGATGTGGATACACAACCAAGCACACGACGGGGAATCCGAGTGTCATGGGCATGCCGTGTATTTCCTCTACACACCATGTATACATACATGATTGGTGAATTGTGTACTTTATAGAACATGTCCAGGTGAAGGACCAGGACCACATTCCATGTGATTCCCCTCACATGTTTTGTACCCCTTGGATCCTTTGGAGGAAATTTCAACCATTATTATCTCCTTCATTTGAACTCAAATTATGGCCCATGAGTAGCCAATCCTAGGTTTTTTTTCATGTATAACATGATGGTTCCCTTGATTGTGGTTTTTTTGGTATGATGTGAAAATTTATATGAATGGAGCTTGGTTAGGAGATTCCTGATGATGGTAGTGGTCTAACAAGATCACCAAAGAATTCTAATAGAGTGGGACCCCCATCAAGTTAGGCACAAGTCTTATACAGCTACATACAAATTGGGACCTCATATCATATAGGGTTCAGTACCTCAATGACTAAAGTGGAACCCCATGTCACACTAGGGCATGGGTCCTTGACATATAGCGTGGAACCCTCCATAATCTCCGCCATAGATCCTCTACAGCTATGGACTGAGTGAAACCCCATATAGGATAGGTTATGGATCCCCAGTGACTATAGTAGAACCCCCTATCACACTAGGTAAAGGGTCCTCTACCAAGATAGTTAAACCCACCATCATCATGGGTTTGGTTGCTCTATAACTACTTACCGAGTGGAATCCCCTATCAGATAGGGTGGGGGTCATCGATGACCATAATAGAACCCCATATCACAGCAAGTTGCATTTCCTTGACCTATAAAGTGGAAGCCCCCATAATCTTAGTCATGTGTCATCTACATACTGAGTGGAACCCTTGTAATATTGGGTGTGTGTCCTTGTGACACTATAGTGGAACCCACCATCAGTATTTGGAATAGGTCCTCTAAAGATATTTATATAGTGGAACACCCAGACTCACTAGGGTGTAGGTCATCAATATAGATATTGTGGCCCCTCAACTATGTGTCATAGTAATGTAGCATGGGTCTTCACATAGTAACTTATGGGAAGAAACATGAGATATTGGGCATCATTGATTTAATTTTGTAAATGATGATGACTATTATTCTTTGATTGATATGTGATGTGGAGATCCCCTTACTCTCATGTTAGGGCTTCTTTGACTATGCGTATATATATACCTTCTCTATCCACACCCTTGCATTTGATTACAATCTTTACATAAGATGCGAAGAATAATGTGGTATTCCACGTGCTTTCTATGTTTATATTATCATGGTTGGATGATTTTTCTCTCCTACTATTGGTGGAAAAGACTCAATGTGTATTTTATCTACACACCTTTTTGAGGCCCTTATGTTTAAATGAGGTTACTTCCACTCTTGTTTTTGGTTGAGCTATTTTATTTCACTATATCCTAATTTCTATTTGTTACATATTTTTTTTTTCCTATTTCACCTTTTAATACTCACCCTTTAGATTTTGGGGAATCCTACATGGTATGTATATACTCACACCTACATGGGTTTTGTCATATGTGTTGTTTCTTATAAAGACATCAATCATGTTGTAAGTGACTATAGAGGAGCTTATGGATACATGTTATGTTGGACCACATATAGTTTTCATAGAATGGAGGTCATGAGTAGGTATATCTCATCATTTTACTTTCCGTTTATGTCAAGTTGGATCATATTTTTGGTTGGGTTGTATTTTCCCTTAAATTTTATGTTACACTCTCATAGTCTTGTACTGTCTAGAGGTTTTACATGAATTATTTTTTCCCTACTATTTTTCATAATTAAATCTTACTACCTTTGAAGTAAATCATTGAGATTGATGTGTATCAGCATATAGGTACTTAGGAAAAGGCCTCCATAGTTTAGTTATACCTTCAGTGTTGGTCTCTATTCATTAGCCTATGGTGGTGGGCTTGAGGAAGTTGTGGCTTTATCCATTACTTGGGTCATGTCATGACATTCCATCTACTAAAATTTTCTAACAACACTATCTTCTAATTAAATTCTTATTCTAAAAAAGTTAATCATGCATGTGACACTTACATTTGTTTATATTTATCCCTCTATTCATTTTTTTCTCAAAATATGTTCTAGGTGACACCACATACCCACACCTCTAACACGACCATACTATTATGGACACATCAAGGCTACTAATAGAAACTATTCATTAGGTACAACTAATTATTATTATTATGTATAAGTCAGATAAAAACGATTAGAAAATAAGAAATCATTATTATGTAATAGATATTTAAATAAAAACAAATTTTTATTATGAAATAATTACACTTGTTTCCCACACTTTTTCTAAGTTCTCATCTATTTGTATCCCTATTTTATTTACACATGTATCCTTCCATGACACAGGATATGGTACGGAAGTGGATTTTGATTTTGATTTATCAATATTTATATAAACAAATGACCATAATTATTTTGTTATTTTATATCAAAATAAAATTTTTATGGTATATTCAAAATATGTTCAAATTTTATTAAGTGAAGTATACCCCAACCTTGCTTTATGATAGGGGTATGTTTGATTTTATTCCCTCTTCTAATTTTTTGAAATATTTTTTTTAAATTAACAATTATTTATCATGTGTTCATACATTTTTGTTGGGTGAGGGTTTTTTTCCCATCAACATATTTGATACAAATTTTTTTAAGAATTTTGTGAAATCATGTGTGATCATTTATAGAGAGCATTAATAAAAAATTTAATATGTGGTTCCTCGACTAAAAATACACTCTAAAAAGGATAATGAAGAGTATGTCAATGTTCCATAATTTGTTTTAGTAAAATAAAGAATGTATATCATAATGTTACACTAATCTCTTCCCAAATCAGTGTCTTAAATTAGGACACAACATTGTTCCATGAAACTGAATCAATTGGCATGCACCTGCGAGTGGTGAGCCCAATGTAACTGCTGAACATGGCCCTATCAGCGTTAACATGCTAGGCACATTAATTCCATCTAACCTCAAATTTTATGCCTTTGTTTCTTTACAGAATATTTTTTCACATAATATCATGATACGACGCTCTTTTTTTGACACCGTTTGTTCACCTTCAACAATTTCCTCACCTTAAAAAATTTCAATATGTTTTTCCTCTATATTGGTTGAATCTTCATGTTTAGAATGTTGTTGTTCCTCTACATTAGGAGCACCAACATTTTTATAAACTTGTTGTTCCTCATGATTGGGAGCATCGACATTTACAAAAATCATTACCTATTGAAGTGGTTGAACATTTAATTTATATTATATAAAGGTTATAGTGAACATATAATAATATGAGGTAACACAATATATATTAGAAAAATAAATATGACCTGATTATTGAACTCTTTTTAATGGGTTAAGGGATTTAACCCCTCTATCGATTATTCAAATCCCATTATTATTGTCTCCTATGACATACTGGAACTCCTCTACATTGGTACCACTTCAAAATGATTATGATTTCCAAAAGAAAGGTTCATCCTCTGTTGAATTTCCATATGAAAATTCAGTGGTTTTGGTTGATAATAGAACAATTGACCACTTTCTGTTTGTGGGATCTAAAACATAAAATACTTTTACTTCTTATGATTCCATTATAAACGGTTCATCTTTGTACGCTTCCTTACTAAAATATACTTTCATGAATCTCAATTCATATATATTTAATAGAACTTGTATTATCAACCAAATTGCGTTAAAAATGGTGATTTTAATATTGTGTAATCAAACTCCAACATTTTGATGATGCCAAAGTATGAAATGTTCGAATAAATTGGATTTCCTTCCTTGGTACCAGATACAAGCATCTCTTTAGCAACATGTGTAACTCCAATAATATCCAATGTATTATGTTAAAAATTTCATTTTTATAAAACATATAACCATTAATTATATAACCATTATAAGATAATTAATTCACACTTGGTCCTCTAGCTAGTCATTGATGTTGTTATAAAATTGAATCTGTATTTTTAGAGGACTCCTAAGAAATATTGTCTCAAAAGCATCCTATAATTTGATGGTTTTGTGTATTTTATATCCTACCGTCACCACTTAATTAATTCAAATGCCTAATAATTTATCTATGGGATTCAAAATTTTAGGAAACCTCTAAAATATCATGAAAAAACTAAAGGTGGGCCTACTCCCAATCTGTAATAGTGAATGTGACAACATATATTCCAAAAATTCATTCACCCCTACCCCACCAATATTAAAGATATTTTCCTAGACCAATGTATTACACACTTGACTGCTAGTCATTATAGAATTTAATGGCTTCCTCGACAACATATCACTCCATAGTACATCTTTCTATCCGAATTTTATTTTTCTTACACCGTTTCAAAATAAACTTATTCCATTCAATGGGTTACATCCATATATAATGTACATAACCACATAGTTTAATATATCTTACCAAGTGAACCATCGGTCATACCATCATATCAAATAATTTTTTTGGGAATAACATCTCCAATTCACATAATAGGACAACAATTTCATTTTCCATAGTCGGTAATTTCATCAGGTCTATGACTTTGTTACCTATAGATTTGACAATAATAAACATAGAATGGTTAATGTATGATGTAAATTCTGGGAAAAAATATAACATAAAGATTCATGCATTAGATATTACAACAAAATATGAAATTCATATGACTTAAAACCCTTTAACTTGAAATCAGTTATTGACATGATATTGTTGTTACTTGATGAATAAACCTATGGAACCATTACATCATTAAAGAAGTTGAAAAAATAATATCTCTCCTTTCTAGAATGAAAGGAAGCAGGTGGAGGATGAAAAGTGTGTTTTTAACCCTTCACTGGAGCCAACTCTTCACATATTCCCAGGTCAATAATGTTCTACCTAACCATAATTCAATCCTTATTTTTCATATGTAAAATTAGTGATGTTCCAATCACACTATAAAAACAATTTTTTCAACATGCATGACATCAAAAAAATCCTGATATATAAACTATTCTAGTGTGGTAATTCAAAAAAACTGATCTCTTTTTCTAACTAGCTTTCATAAGGCTTTTTGAAAAATGTTTACCAAAATCAGTGTCAATATGTTTTACATTCTCAAATAGTTAATCACCAATTAGTAGAGATGGTGTACTGTGTTCTTACAAACTCCCATCGAATTACGTCATCCAGGATTGGTACTTATATAATCAGGGTAGAACTCTATAAAGTCCTATAAACATAGTCTTCAATGAATGTTTCTGCCTAATTGACATTGTATCTTGTTAAACAATGGGACACACTTGAGTTACTCTAATGCAATATATTGAAAATTTTCCATAAGATGGAATTTCATTTATCATCTTATTCAACATGTATCTCAATGTGAAATCTTCATTTATATAAGAATCATACAACATAACACCCAAATACCACAATAGTTTCAAATATTCGATCAATGGATCCAAATAATCATCAATATCATTACTCGGTTATTTTTTCTAATATAAATAGAGATAACATAATGTATTTTCATTTCATGCATAACCATGGTGTAAAGTTATAACTAAGAAACATAGTCAGCCATGTGCTTTAAGTGTTTTATAAAACCAAAATAATTCACACTATCTGTAGATAGCACAAGATGAAGGATTCCCAGCTCATTTACAAATTCATGATACTTGTGATCCAATCTCTTCTACTAAGGTGAGTATTTCCAATGACAATGTTTCCCATCTTTATTTCTTGTATCTAAATGACACATCAATAGTCCTTAAGTCTCCTCATTTCTATATAGGTTCCTAAACCTCAGAATTATTGGGAAGTAGCATATAACATTCATATGAACTGATTCATCATTCTATTATAAAGAACAACCACACGTTTGGAAAATTTTATATGATTTTTGGTCCTTACGAATCATTATAAAGGAATTTGGAAAGACATTTATTTTTTAGATATTATACCCATTAATCATTGAATTCTTTTAGAATTATATGTTCGGTATGTAATCTCATTATATTCTAGGATCATATCATTTAAAATTCAAGTATTTTAATAAAACTGGTGTAACTTCATCTATTTATAGATTTTAAATTATAAAACATCAGTATGGATGAAAATGATGTATATTTACTACAACTAGCATACAATGGAATCTTTTCACAACTGTTTAAATACACAAATAATCAACAATCACAGTGTTCATCTTCAACTATTAATGACATTTCCTCAATACAAACTTCATCATCTTTCACACCTATAATCACATCCTTGATACAATTATCATTAGTGTCCACACATCTAATCATATCAGTACATCCATACAAAGAAATGATATCCCACTCACAAGATACATTCATTTTTTACCCATGTTTAGTCCAACATTTATAAATTTGATCTATTTCGTGACAAATCATGTGTTCATCCAACTCCCCTAGAATAATTAGTCTGGAATAACAACTGCGTAAACATAGAAAAAAGATTTGGGAAGGGTTATATGCATGATCTTTTTCGATCGTGATGACCTCTTTCACCCAATCTTCATACTCTTTTTCCATACAATTGGAATATAGCCATTTTTTATTCATATACATCCTATTTGATTCGGTAATAAAAATATTTAACCAAATAAATAAATCATAAAAACAATTTCATAGAAAAAGTTCATCTTATGATTAAAATATTAGTGTAAGGTATGATTAATAATGGTTGTGATTTTAAGGACATAAATTGGTTAATTGATGTTTATGATTTTACTAATGTGGGTTATAATTAATCTTTTCTATATTATATAAACCTAATCTACCATCTCTTACAATAATTCAGGTCCAAAGAGATATAACACCCCTATTAGAACCCAATGTAGAGGTGATAAACATATGACCATTAAAAAAAATATGTTTGAGGGGGAGAAACAGATCTTAAGTGATCACATACCTTGATTTTAGAATATCATTAAATTTTCAAGACATCAAAATTAGATAAACTTTAACTAATACAAATATATTAATAAATTTTTTAAAATTTAACGAATTGTTTAAAGAAAAGTGATTTCATATATTCATTATATTCATTTAAATAATCCATGTATTTATTTACATGGAAAATATAAATTTATAAATATTTTTCACAATATATTATAAATTATAAAACTCTAAAATTAGATGGAATAATTTTAATAAAATTATTTATATTGATTTACAATTTCTAAAATATATATATATATTATTTATAATTATTGATGTATAAATTGATTTTCTTTTATAAAAAAACAATTAATTAATAATTATAATTAAAAATATTATTTTAATATAAATTAATAATTATTTTTTAATGTATATTTTTAATTATATTATTATAAAATTATATTCATAAATAATTATATGTATACATAAATAATATTTAAAATATACATTACTGAATAAATATTAATTAAAAATTTATGTATTATAATAATATATATTATTTTTAAAAATTAAATTACTAAAATTCAAAATATAAGTTCATATTATAAATTCATTTAAATATTTAAAGTTTCAGTTTTTTCAATTACTTATTTATATATATGATCATATTTATTAACATATAGATGTGTGTGTGTGTGTGTTTAATGAACCCAATGACATGTGTGTCTGTGTGTGATAAATAAATTGAATATATATATATATATATTCAATTATATACAATTCATGTAACATTAATTTCATTATAATTTCTATATAAAATAAACTACAATTAATTTCATATATCTAAATATTCTTATTTTAATTAATATTGTTAAATAAATTTTAATAATTACTTATTATATAATAATATATATGATATTAGTTGTATTATAGATAAAAATTGTTCACATATATGTGTGTGCGCGTCTGAAGAACCAAAGGACATAGTTGTTTCATTGTTTAATAAGTAAAATCCACACATACATTTGTATAATATTAATTTTATTATTATTTATATATAAAATAAAATAAACTTAATATATAATATATAAAAAATCTTAAATTAATTAATATCATTTTTTAGTCATCATAAGGGATTCAAACAAAAGATACCATAAGTGGGGGTGCATTAAGGTTTTGAACTTTTCCAACATAAACACTTTTTCCTTAAACTCTCAGTTCCCAATAGGATCTAAAGTTCATTATTAGTACCCTTGAGTTCTTTTTTTGATTATGATGATTTTATCGTTAATCATATCTAGTCTTTATCCGTTTTTATAGATGATTCAATGATCCTTAACCCACACACACAGATTATGTGAGGAAGAATATAAGGAAGGAGGAAAACATAAGAAATTGATTTTGGTATGGTTCACCCGAACTAGGCTAATTCAAAGAATGTAGAATTTACAATGTGAGGATGCACCAAAATTCACTTACATAACATTAATATATATATATATATATATATAATTATATATTAATAACATTGTCCATAGAATATGTTCCCAGTAATGTTGTAGCAGGGGAAAATTTTGGGTGACCAGCAAATTTTGTAGGTGAAATGTCACGTATGACAAGTGTCAATCAACTGGATTTTCACACCCCTTACTAATGTGTGACAGAAATGTCATGACAATCAAATACTTTGTTAAAAAATTAAAAACACCCAAATAAAAACATGAAATGTTAAAACCTTTTTTATTTAACTTCAATTGGTCTACGAGAGAGTGAGGTAGAGTGAGGGAGAATTCCGGGTGGTGAGAGAGAGTGGAATTGTGCACAACCGCAAGGAGGGAGAGTGGAGGGGAAAACAACAAGGATGGAGACAAGTGGTAAGTGTGGGAGATAGGGAGAGAGGGGGTTCACCTGGGTGGGAGATTAACAAGGGAGGGAGGGAGAGAAATGGATAGAGAGAGGTGACAGAGCATGGTGGCAGAGAGGGAGAGCGATAAAGAGAGATAGAAGTGCTGAGGTTTCACTTCCACATGTTCATGATGTAAAGGATGAATCATGGTTGGTTAGGGTTGAATTTATAAAGAGAACTTAGTTTTTTATCAATGCTTCAAAAAAAGAGCTAATAAATAGGGATTTTATCAATTTTCTTGAAAAATCACATATAAATAGGGATTTTAACAGTGCTAAAATAAAAAACGCTGATAAAATAAATCATTATAAATGCTAAAAATTAACTAATAAATATTTAAAAATATAGTTAATATAATTAAAAAATTATTTTCCTATAATTATTAATAACTATAACTATATATAATTTTAGAATTTGAGATGGGCGTAATTCAAGAGATTCTCTTTCTATCACCACATGGAGTTTAGATCTGAATTTTTATGGTCTTTGCTAAGGGATTATATTAAATTCCAAGGGATGTTTTTATATATAATTCAAAGTAGAAAAAAGATAAAATTTATTTTTATAGGGAGGATACAATTTTTGGAAAACCTGATTTTAAAGTCACTCAACTAAGAGAGGAAGCCCAAACCATGATTGGGAAAGCTGATAAAGGATGATTCCTCTCTAATGTAGAGAAATGTTCAAGTAAGTTTATTAAAAATGTAACCTTAAACTTCATCGAGGCTGACCATGTGATTTTTAAATATCAAATAAGGGAATTTAAACACTTGATCATCACACATGTTATTTTGTTTCTTCTGGATAGACCATGGATGATTCATGGGATTCACATTCATCTCTCAAAAATCTGTGGTTTTGAAGAATGGATCATGACGTCCATAGGTAAGGTATTTTTTCATATCATTTCCCTTCATGAAATATTAAATCTATGGCATGAGGGTGTGGAATTGGGTCTCTCAATCCTAGAACTCTTAGGCTTCAGGATTGGGATCCATTATTCAACCCCTCAAAGATCAAGAACACGATTTATTAAGTCTAGTTCTGGATAAAGGGTCAAACCTAGTTCTTATGGCACTGAAAGATCCTTTGTGAAATTTCCTCAGTCATGGGAATATTCATCAAGTTTAACAAAGAGACTGCGAAATAAAGGATTGGTCACTTTTCCAGGGTATTTGTTGAGGTTGATATTATTTCTCCAATTACCGAAATGATTATTTTGTTGGCTGGTGAGTCTATAATTTAAATCTCAATTGTTGTGTAGAATCTCCTATAATGTTTGTCTAAGTGTGAAATCATTGGGCATATTGTTGTAAAATATCATAGTAATCAAAAGATGACAAATTGTAATAGGATGGGTCACTCTATTGACTATTGTAAATTCAAGAAACCACTCCTTCAAGTGGAAAATTCATTGAACAATGGTCAATCAGACTTAGGATCCATGGATTCTTGGAGTACACCTATTGGAACTAGTCCGGACATCGGGGCTATTAGTGTTTGGATAAACCCTTCCTTTGCTGCAATTGTAGCTAGTGGTTTATCAAATCTTATGGCTTCCCATGCTGAACATAGTCTTGTACAAGGTGTCAATCCAAGTATTGTTGTGTACAAAGGTGGTTCTCTCTAGAGTCAGTGGGTGATTCTCCCTCTGAGAACCAAAGTGTGGGCTTCTGTCCTACTCCACATCATGGAATGTTAAATTTTGCAATAATTCCTCTTCAGGATACCTATGCTAGATCTTGGGAAGGTATTGTTGATGAGGAAGTGAGATAGATTGCTGGTAACATGTTTCATTATAAATAGTACTTAATTTTCAAGAATATTTTCAATAATAGAGGACAAACCACATGAAATGAAGGCCTAATTCCTATTGTATGTGACGATGAGTAGAACCTGTATGTTTTTTATCCTTCCAAGTCGGATCCACATGATCTTGTCTCAAATTTTTGGTAGTCCTCTTATGATGACACAGATGCATGCAATTTCATAGAATATGTCTTCATCAATGAGGGTGGAAATAATTGGAAAAATGGATATCCTAGGGTGATCTCTTCAATAAAACTAAAAAAACACATAAAGGGGGTGGGAGAATGTCAACTTTTTTTCAGGAATTATTATAATCATTTCTGAAAAATGAGACTGTGAATACAAGGGGAAGGAATGTGGTGTAATCTGTTGAAGTTATAGGTGCATCTAGAATGGAATCCTATGAACCCCCCCCCCAATCTGTAAAGGGTGGGTGTTCTTTGATCCAGACTAACTAAAGGTTGAGAATCCAATTACCATTCCCTCATGTAAGAGTGCTAATGATTTCAAGAATTTGGAGTTGTCATATCCACCATGTTTTATTGTCCTAATGAAAAATTAATATGTATCTTTTGGAAAGGCCTCATATGAGGAATGTAATATTTCATAGAAACAATCCTAGTATCATAGCTATAGAGGAGTAGGGATGTGAAATTACCACTGAATCCCTCAGTTTGGAAGCTTTGAAATAGTTTTTTCCACAACTTGAATTCATTTTTTATATGATGGATCCTTATGTATTCAGTTTCAATAACTGTTTAATAGTTTAGAAGTTGTTATCAATCAACATTGAAGATGGATTATAATTCAATCCAGGTGTGGAGTTTAGGGATCTATCTTAAAAATTTAGTATTGTCTCCACTCTGAAGGACTTCTCTGAATTACCATTAGATAAATAATATGAGGCCCCGCAATGGTCCAGGACATGGTGGAATTGTTGACATCCAAAGGGAAAAGGAATATATCCTAGGAATTTGGGATCTATAGTGACTTGTAGGGATTGGCATAATATATTAGGCTTCTTTACTTCTGAAGTCACTAGTATAAGTCTAACCTTTAACAACACTAGTAAAAGGGCTTTATTAGTGCTATAGAACTGCAGATAATTCAAGTGATGTTAAAGGGTTGTCTTTAACAGTGCTCGTAATAAGCACTAATAAATTCCCCCATTAACAGCATTAAAAAATGCTTATAAAGGGGGGCTATATCAATAATTTTTCATAGCACTAATAAAGGGGGCCTTTATCTGTTCTTTTTAGCACTGTTAACGGTGTCCTTTAATAGTGCTAAAAATCGCTCATAAAGCCCCCCAGATAATGGGGGATATTTTTTTTCAAACCTACTGCACCTTTTATTATTGAACACCTCCCACATTATCAGCTCTTATGGGTGATCCCTTCACCCCTTTATCATATATTTAAATAATTCCACTCTCCCGCATGCACCCCTACCTCCAGCGAGTTTCGAACCAGAGACCTCCAGCTCCTACGCACACATATTTTCCACTCCCCTATATTATTTTCTTTTATGTATTATGATATACATATTATTACATTTTTCCCATATATTTATTACTATCTATAAACATATATTTAAATACATATATAAAATATGTTTTTTTGGCATTATAAATACATATATATATAAAAGTGTGTCTGTGTGTGTCTGCACCTATAAATATTATTATACATATTTATATTGTCTTAAATATATTATATATTATTATTTAATACATTTATTATAATATATATCACTTATTTAATACACACACACAAAGATATATATATACACACATTATATATACATTAATTATATCGGTATATAAATATTCAAACATTTTTATTTTAAAAAAAATTGATATTATTTTTTATTTATATAAGGATTATATATTATGAAATTTATTTTATATGTATGTATGTTTAAATATTTATTTCTAAAAAAATTATATATCAATATATTAAATATATGTATATGTTTTATATATTTTGTTATAAATAACAATACAATATGAAAAATGATAAAACATTAAAACCATAATATAAATATGAATGTAATACCTAGGAATTAATTCATTCTCCACAAAAACTTCAATAAGACACCCTTAATTGAGGGAAAAAATCCATCGAATGTCAAAAAACAATGGTACCCTAACTAAAAACTCAGTTTTAAAGGCCTTATAGGAAATTTTTGGACTCCAAAATTGTGATCGGGGTTCCCCCAAGTTAATATGGTGTAGATATCATCGCAAGATTTGATTTGATATGTGATAGAGCTCAAAAAAACACCTGAATCAAAATTTATGCCTTTTTGAAGTTTGACTTGTGTTTTAAACTTATTTTAGAACTGTTATTATTTTTTTGATTTTTTATCATCAAATTGTTCTTAAATGACTATTAATTAATAATAATTAGAAAATTATTAATTAATAATATTTTTTAATATTTATTTATAATCAATTTTCATTAAATATCTTATATATTAAGTGTAAATGCCTATATAGCCATATCAAAAACATATATAAAAATATATTTTATATTTCTATCAATATAAATATATAAATATTTTAATATTTATATAATATTTTTAATGAAATATATATAAATATATATATGTATTTTAATATACCATTTATCAACCCTTTTTTATTAACATTGACAAAGGCCTTGTGAGGTCCTGAAAAACTAAAGTATGGACCTTATATTCGATAGAGAATATAACACAATACACCGAGCATGTAAGGAGATATATTAACATGATACATTAAAATATATTTACTATTTTAAAGATATTTGATATATTATATATTTCAAAATTCACGCAACATCGAGTTAGATTTTGTTACACATAAGGCAGGCTCTTTTTGAAAGCATACATTACACGCAAGACTGAGCTTCACTGATCAATAATATATTATTAAAATATTATTATTATAAGATGTCACAATGTTGTTAAATTATTAGTTCTGAATTGTAATAACTAAATTAAGAAAATTATGGTTTACAAAAATATAAAATAAATTAATTGGCTAAAAATTAATTTCAAAATTATATAAGATGCAATTGAATATAAAGTGAATATTTTTATAAAAAACAATTTTTATGTTCAAAAAGTTATTTTACCCTAATAGATAAAATTAATTAAAATTAGTGAGTTATATTAATGTAATATATATATTATATGGTAAATTAAATATTTTTTTACATTCAACTAGAGGATTTGATAGGTATAAGATAAGAACAAACCCAATTTCACACATAAAAACCCCATATTTTTATAAAAGCAATTTTACCACCTTTTAAAGGAGAACTGATTTTAAATATACTTTTTGACACAATAATTGATTTAATATGTCAAAATAAACTTCATCTTTAAAATCAAAACATAAATATTATGTTAGGGTAAATGCTTTGGTATTTTTCTTGTGAAGATTCATTTTCTAATTAAAAGTGAAAAATAGTGAATTTTAGTTCTAAATAGCTTTTTCAACATATTGATTTATAAGGATAGATTATGTGTAAGATTGGTTTTAATGTTTAACTGTTTAATATTTTTATCAATTAATAGAATTTATTTCATTGGAATCAATTTCACATTGAAACTGACTATAAAAATATTGCAAACTTTTGGACAATTTTACTTTAAAAACTCACATTGTCATCTTGTCTAACATGTTAAATTTAAATTATTTTTTTCCACTTCAGTGATTATAATTTGGAAAATTGGATTAAATATTTGTAATCATAATTATTTTTAATTTATAATAAGTTATACTTAGTTTTTGAACAAAACTATTAGTGCAAGTAATTAAAATTAATTATAATTATTAAGTCAAAATTAAACATAATAAATGACTAAACCATAGACTTATGGGATCAAATGACAAATACACTTTTCCAACACCCATTTTATATACATACTTCATCAATTAACCTTCCATTATTGATTTTTTATGTTTTTAAATACTTTTTTAGGTAAAAACGTGGGTACACCTATCTTCTTTTCAAAAATACCATTTGAGTCCTTATCCTCCCTTATAAAAGGCCACCACCTCTTCCCCTTCCTCACACCTCTCAATACACTTTGGATCGACCAATATCTGCCAAAATATAAACTCAAAATCCATCCACTTAATCTATAATCTTTCAATCAGGATGGAATCCACCTATGGATACCTTTTGGTACAAACCAAAAAGAGTTACCCGATTTGTAAGGTAACATTTTCCAATGATCTCTTGTCCATAATTTACTTATACACCCACTCATATATCCTTATTATATTATTGTATAAAAAACCATTATAATAAATATTCAAGTTTGTTTTTATTATAAGTTTTCTACCTACACTTACACGCACATCCATCTAATTGGTAATGAACATACTGTTTCTATGTACAGAAAACTACTGCATTGCGAAACAATGATTGATTATTTTTCCTTTACCACCTCTCACAGAAGAAATTATGATTGAAAATAAGAATATATATGAAATACATTATATTTATAATATCTTTATTATAATATAATTATTTCATAATCCATACCTCTATACATTCCATTTTGCGTAAACACGATAAATCGCTTGTGGAAGTGTGGACTGCCTCCCCCCACAATGCAATGTGATTTGTTGATGTTGTACATGGAACGTATTGAGGATGGTATTAATAAGAATATTATATATATATATAATTCTATATTTATAATATACATTATTATACATGTCATTTACTTTTCATTCTTTTAAATTATGACAATGAAATGAAAGTAGCACTTATCCATATGTACGCCCTATCGTCTCCATGAACGATGCATTTTGTTTTCAATCTCCAAATATTAAATATTATTATAAATAAATATATAAATATTATATGTGATAATTAGTTCATGGTTAATATTTTTAATATGATTAAACCATGATATTATTAATATGAACAACAATTAACAAGTTAAAACCTACTTGAGAAAACTAGGGACCGAAATAGTGAAATTAATAAAAGTTTGTTAAAAATGTATTATGAGATATTATAAGAATTTAATGGTATTAAAAACTCGAGTATGGTTATGATATTATTTATTAACATATTTTAAACCACTATACAAGATTCTAAATACCACACAACAAAAATTAAGGATATGGTAAGGCATTATTGTCTTACATTTTTTCCGTGAGGCATATGCCATATACAACACTTAAATTTTTTGATAGTGCATATTATGCACATTCAGATGCATTATATCATGAATCCTTTTATTCATGGTATGAAAAACCTTCCTTAATTTGAATTATTCTTTAAATGATTCATGTGGAACGAGACACTTGGGGATGTTTATCGATTATTATCCAAAAAATGATCTGAATGTTTATCTTTGAAATCTCAATTACTTTTGTGATTGATAACATTCACTTGAATTAGTCACTTTATTGTAATATTTTTTCATTTTAAATTACCTTGAATATCTATGTTCTCACAAAGTAGATATTATTATTATTCCTTAAACGATATATCATTTTACATACGTTGTTCACTTTGATAGTTATTTGATTAACTGGGAAGTTATTGATTAATATGATTCTTATATTCAATATGGATAAATTTTTATAAGGGAAATTATTTATTAAATATATGATAAATTATTTAGACTGGTATGAAATGATTGGGGCCTGGTTATAGATAGCCCCTCGATATATTGTTAGTCTTATATGATGAAACATTTGACCAAATAGGATGGGTTTTTACCAAGGATGTTATAAACTGTCTTGTGAAAGGTATTGATGGTAAAGGTACTTATACCTAAGAAACATATAATCCAATAATAATGAATTTTCCTCATTTATATTCAGTTATTATTCATCCATGAGATTTTTCATCAACATATCTATGGATGCATTTCATTTTAATGCTTCAGTTATTATTTATTCCAGAAATTTTGCAATGATATATATATGGATTCATTTCATTCGAATTATATTTATTAAATAGAATATTTTTTTATTATTCACCTTTCAATTTAGATTTTTCCTTATCCATTTATTTTAATGGCATGTGTTAATAGTTTTTTACCTTTACTTGTTCATTATTCTCATCACTTTATTATTGCTTTTCTTTACTTACCCTTATTGATTATTTGAGCCCACCCTTATTATCTTTCATTTACCATGGTTATGAAAATTAAATCATTGACTGAGCGTTGAGAGATTTAGTTTATTATATTTTATTAGATATCATGTTTTATTTTCATTTTGTAATGTATTATTGGAATCATTTATGTAATCTAGTTTTCCAAAACTACTAAACTGATCAGTCCATTGTGATTTATTTCCTTTTAATCATACCAATGTAACTAAATAATGCACTGGCTCCATGATGTTGGGGCAGAGGTTCTATAGTTTCCATGAAAGGAAGATTAGTAGAAATCTTGGGAATAATATTTAGGAAAACAAATTTTAGATAACTTAACCCTAAAATATAATTTGAGGATAAGTATAGAATAAAATACTAAAATTTTTGTAAGGTATAGATTATGTGGGTCTTCCTATCAATACATCCTTGTATGGATACTATAAGTGGATGTGTATCATAAAAAATGTGCCAAGGAGTAATAACTCTGACACGGTGTTCCAAGCATAACTTGGGGTAACCTAGTACATGACAATAGTATTTTACTTTGCACCTTGTTTGAAACTCCCAGGGGATATTCTTAAGACAATTCACATTTTCTTTATAGAACATTATGAAGTATTTTAATAGATAATGAAAATAAATAACCTAGGTTAAAACTACTATGTTTTAGATTTAAAATAATATTTCATGATTTAGGAATCATATAAATGATATTATAGATAAAATCTATACCAAGGAAGGACCTTTGTGGAAATAAATGGATGGAGTATTTTTGTATTAGGTTTGTATTGAAAACTATTGTTAAAATTATATTTAGTTATCAACCTTATTTCAAGGATATCCATCATATTTAGTTTCGAAATTATATAAATTTGGTTTATGAAAATGACAACTTATATGTCAGGTGACAACCAATCATGCTTGGAAAGGTCTTGGGACTTGAACTCATGACCGATGAACAATAATGGTTTCACTCCAACAATTGACTTATGCAATGTCCTAGTTAATAAGTCTCTATTCTTAGTTGAACAATTTGATGAATAAATATTCATTATGAACCAGTAATGTACCATTTTAGGTATAGATATCAATATATTAACCATATTGACATTGTAGAATAATTAGTGTCAAATACATAGACTCGCCATACTTTTATAGGCCTTATGATCCTTTAAAAGTTTCTTTTAGTGCTTCAGGAATAAAAAAATCATTATTGGTAAATATGTTTTGGGAGTAAAGGGGTGAATTAGATTTTGATCGAAGTATAAACAAAATTTTTGATAGTTCATCTCAAATTTAAAACAATCATGTAAGAATATTTCATTATATTCTTAGTCAGTAAAAGAAATACTCATCATTAGGAATATAACTTAGAAAACAAACATCGTCCTAATACCTTAATTCTTTTTGAACCGATGTCCTTCTAAATCATCCCATATTTATGCCGTTTATGCCCTCATATGTCCATTAATCATTATTTTTTTTATTTATGATGACATTCACTCCATAAAAATATTGACGCTTTTACTTGGAGTGCCTATTTTATCATTCCACTAATGTCCTCCTACAAAGAGACCTAGTTACATGGTAGTCTATGTGACCTTTGTACTTCCCAATCTATCTCTTCTAGGTTATGTCATACAAACCCTTCTAATTATCTTAGATTACAAACATAGTAAATATCAAAAAATAAATCACCAAGATCATGTTTAAATTTAGAGTACGCAATTTAATTAAGGTGGGGAGAATACAACGACTCGAAAATCTAATGTAGGAACCTTATATTTGACAGCGTGTATAACACACGAGACCAAACACTTTAGGGGATACAATACCCTCATAATTTAAAATGTATTTACTATTTTAAATATATATGTTATATTATAGATTTTACAATTCAGGCAACATAATGTTATCTTGTGTAACATGCAAGAGTGGTTCTTTTTGAAATCATATATTACATGCATGATCAAGTTTCACTGAAAAATAATATATTATTATAATATTATTATAATAAGATATAACATTGATTTTAAATTATTAGTTATGAATATTAAAAACTAACTTATGAAAAATATGGTTTACAAAAATATTAAATGAATTAATTTTTTAAAAGTTAATTATAAATGAATATAAGAAGCAATTGAATATTATGTGAATATTTTTATAGAAAACTATTTTAATACAGAAAAGGTTGTTTTAACCTAAATGATTAAATTAATAATAATTAATAATTGATATTAATGTAATGTATATATTATTTTTTCAATAAAATATATTTGATATTCAAACAAAATATTTTTAAGCATAAGTTGATAAAAAATCCCATTTCACACATAATAACCCTTATTTTTATAAAGGAAATTTTACGGCGTTTTAAGGGAGAATCCATTATAAATCTGAATTTTGACAATTTAATTTTTTTTAATATGTCAAAATGAACTTATTATTTTAAATATATTAATAAACATTAGGTTAGGTTAAAATTTTGTTATTTTTCTATGAAGACACATTTTCTAATGAATAATAAAAAATACTGAATTTTAGTTCAAAACTATTTTTTCATATAATTTATTTATAATGTTAAATTATGTTTTTGATATGTTTTCATGTTTAATTAGAAAATATTTTTATATATTAATACAATTTATTTCATTGGAATCAATTTCACTTTTAAATTGACTATAAAAAAATAGTAAACATTTGTATTTTTTAACTTTATCAACTCACATTGTTGTCTCATAAATGGTATTAAATTTCAATTAATTTATTCCTATTTTGTGATTATAATTTGGAAAAATGGATTAAATATTTTTAATAATAATAAATTATAATTTCTAATAATTTCAACTTTTTTTATGACCCAAAAAATAGTCAATGTAATTAAAATTAATTACAATTATTATGGTAAAATTAAGCTTAATAATGGACTAAACCTTTATCTTAAGGGCCTAAATGACCTATCCACCTGTCCAAAACACATTTTAGGGGAATAAGTAATCTATCAACCTTCCATTATTCATTTTTGATTATATTTCCATACTATTTTAGGTAAAATGTGGGTATACCTATCTTCTTTTCAAAAATACCAAGTGAGTACTTTTCCTCCATTTTAAAACACCACCACACATCCCCCTTACTCACAGCTCTCATGCCACTTTGTATTGACCAAAATATGAACAAATATCCACTAAAAATTCCTCACAAGTATCTATAATCTTCAATTCGGGCAGATATCCACATAAGAACACGTTTCGGTACAAACCAAAAGGAGTTACCTAATTTTTAAGGTAACATTTTCCAACGATCTATTTTCGTTCATTTACACCTACACTCACTAAAATATCCTTATTATATTATTGTATAATAACACCAGTAACCTAAATATACAAGTACTTCTTTATGAAAATGTTTCAACCTACACCTATACACATCCATCTAATGGTTAATGAACATGTTGTATTTGTTTATAGCGAACTACTCCCTCATAAAACAATGATTGTTAATTTTTCCATTACCATATTACATGGTGGAAATTATGATTGAAAAAAAATAGATATATATATGATATATATGATATAAAATAAAATTATTCTTCTTGTAATTATTTTATAACACATACCTCTAAACATTTCATTTTTGGTAAATACGATAACATTGCTTATGGAAGTGTGGACTACCGCCCCCTCAATACGACAAGATTTGTTCACATTATACATGGAATGTATTAAAGATGATATTAATAAACATATATTACATATATTAAATATATATGATACTGTAATTATAATACACATTAGTATACATATCATTTAATTTTCATTCTTTTAATATACAATAATGAAATGAAATTAGAGTTCATGTGTATGTATGACCTACCGTCTCCATGAACGGTTCATTCTATTTCCTATATAAAATTATTATAGTTCCTTATAAATAAATATATATAGAGTATATGTCATAATTAATTCATTTTTTTCATTTTGGAGATGATGAAACACTGATATAATTAATGGTAACAACAAGTAACAAGTTAAAACTTACTCGAGAAAACTGTGAAATTAACACCCGAAATAGTGAAATTAATGAATGTTTCTTAACAAATGAGTGATTATATATTTTAAAAAGTAAATGGTATTATAAACTTTATTATGGTTATGATATTATTCATTAAAATAATTTAAGCCACTATATAAGAGGATAAAGACCTCACAACAAAAAGGGAGGATAAGGTAAGGAATTCTAGTCTTACTTTTCTTTCTCTTAGGAATACACCATTTTTTCGTTTTGGTTTTCAGACTCAAAACACCCAATGGATCATATCCAATAATTGATGGACCTACTTTCCAAAGGAAGGTGTTCACTGGATTGTCTAACCAGAAACTCTTAGGAACTCACCTTGGTCGAGAGGATGGGAAGTCAGGCTCATCACACCCTTTTTTGGGGGGGATTATTGCCTCTTCCGGGACTCTCTTATATATTTTAGATGTATTCATATGTTTGAAAATATTTTGTTTATACCCAAACATAGTATCCACAGATTTAACCTTGGTGGGAAACGGTCAACTGGATGCAGGGGTTTAGAATCATTTATTCCCGAGGTTTAGCATCCCTCGTTGGATTAATGACCCCGAAGAGTTGGAACATGCTTGACGCGCCACTAGGAGTGGCGCGGTGAACCGATGTGGAGATAATCAGATAGATCGGTTGTTGGGCTTGAACCTCAGGGAGGCTTCCTACGTACCCTTCTTAGGAAGCAGGGATCAATGTCCATGTAGTTCGGATTGGTGTCAGGGAACCGATGTCAAGAGAGACCGGGTTGTCTGATGGGTGGTGGGCTTGAACCTCATGGAGGCTTCGAACGTACCCTACCTAGGAGGCAAGTATCAATGTCCATGTAGTTCACATACATAGTTTAACGTCATACTGGACGAGGGTGGAACTCGACGTGAAGAAATGACCGAGTGGTGGGATTGAACCTCGTGGAGGATTCCTACGTACCACGCTTTGGCATGTATCAAAGTCCCCGTAGTTCGCTTTGGCTTGGGGCTTATGCCCTGGGGATGCCCGGAATAATGGATTGGGGCTTACACTCCGAGGAGGCCAATGGTCATGGATTAGGGCTTACAATATGAGGAGTCCCATAGGAGTATGTCATTGTCGATGCTTACTCTAAGCCCACTTGAGTCATGCTCAGTGTGCGAAACAAGAGGCAGCAGGGACCAGAGGATGACGTCACAAAAGGTGCGTCCATGAGAATTGTAGTGGGGATTAAGCATGAGGGTGGCCTAGGGTGATGAATTGGGTCTTACACTCTAAGGAGGCCCACGATGATGGATTGGGGCTTACACTATGAGGAGGCCCAGAGCGATGGATTGTGGCTTACCCTCTAAGGAGGCCCATGGTGTCTTCCTCACGTCTGGCCTTGAGGGAATTGAAACCCATTGGTGGGTTAAAGAATATAATGAGGGCCAACACCTATGCGTAATTGTGCAAGTGGGATAATGCCAAGGGCGTTGGAATCAGTCCAAACAAAGGAAGATGAATAGTGTGAATTACAAGCCCAAAATTCGGAACACAATGAGGGTGGCATGGTGATGGAGGATAACTATTGACCATATTCGAAACACAGCATTCATATAATGTTATCCTGAAATGGGGACCAACAAATGTGGGTCGACTGCTAACCATATTTGAAACACATGACCTATCTCGAATTGTTGTCCAAAGTCTTCCGGGGCGTTGGCCCAGGACGATAGGTGAGCCGATGTGGCATGAGGCCAGGCCGTTAGGGGGTCCCTTCAGACATGAAAGTGGATGAGGATCCGGATTAATGGCACAACGAGCATGGGGTGGAGTGATGGAATGTTTGAATGGATTACAACACTCTGGAAATTATGCCACTGTGATCATGGTATGAGGCATCTTATAAGGAAGGGGCTTACTCCAAGATAGATGCCCATGTGCTGCTATGGAGCAGCACTGTTGAATGGAGCTTACGCAAGAAAGCTACACAGGTGCCTTCTTCATGTCTTACCATGAGGGCATCTCAACTCACTGGTGGGTTGAGGGATATAATTGAGGCATACACTTATGCGCAAGTGCACAAGTGGGATAATTCCAAGGGCATTGGAATCAGTCCAAACAAAGGGAGATGAAAAGTGTGAATCACATGCTTGACATTTGGAACAAAATGAGGGTGTCATGGTGATGGAGGATAATAGTTGACCATATTCAGAACATAGAATTCATATAATGTTTTCCTAAAATGTGGGCGAAAAAATGAGGGTTGAATGCTGACCATATTCGAAACACATGATCTATCTCGAAGTGTTGTCTGAATTATTCTAGGGCGTTGGCCCAGGATGGTAGGTGAGCCGATGCGGCATGAGGCCAGGCCGTTAGGGGGTCCCTTCAGACATGCAGGCGAATGAAGATCCGAATGAAGGACACGCAAAGCGTGGGGTGGAGTGATGGAATGTTTGAATGGATTCCAGTGCTCCAAAAATTATGCCACTGTAAACATAGAATAAGGAATATCTAATCATTGAATGATAGATAATGCTACAGTTTATAGTCATATAGAAAGGACTGTTTCCATATAGTTTAACATCATATGGGTAGGACGAGGTCAATACAGTTTAACATCATGTGGTCAGGATGATGGTTATACAGTTTAACCTCATGTGGTTAGGATCACTAGGAAGGATATCCCAAGCAATGGTTGTTGTGGTACTTACGCAAGGGAGGCCCTTTCTGGATGAACCTAGCATGAAAGCTAGGTAATGGGATTTTAGGACTGTCCTGAGGAGTAGCTCGACTCATGGAATTTATAGGACATATGTTGGAGAGGCATAAGGGTGAAATGGAAAATCCTGACATCATGGCCTGAAACGTTTGTGGTGCGACTCTCCATTTTTCATTGGGGTCAGTGACAGTAGCGAAGGGCCCGGCCCGGAGGGAGATGCCGTGATGGATCCGGCCACGTAGGTAGCCCCATGTGGTTCGCGGTTTGATTGTCCATGAAGGGAGTCTGTGAAGGACTGGCTCTGAAGGAGGTTGTCCATGAAGGATGCTATCCACGAAGGATGTCTGCAAAGGGGATGGTGCCCATCCTACTTCGTGCCCGTGGAGGGGTTCTGACTCCATTTCGCGAACGACACTGGTCCGCAGAAGGGGTGGCCACAGAGAGACTATACGAAAAAAAATGGCCACCATGGTCTGGCTGCAAAGGTGCAGGCTGCATGTGGTTCGCAGACTGGTTTCTCCTCTCCATGGAAGAGCACATCCGCGGAGGATATGGGGTCCGCGGATGGTCGCAGACCGTTGGGAGAGATTTTTCCAGCGTCTCCCCATAGGTTTTTACCCATCCTTTTTCCATCTATTTTTGTGCCCCTCGATGATTATTTACAGAGCGGCGAATAAGATGGGAACACAGCCTTTGCGGAAGCCCATGAAGGAATCCCCAGCCGCGGTCGACTCAGTCAAACATCAATTTTTGGAACCGAGATCTGTGGAATGACTCCGTGGCCATGCACCACACTACCTCTATCCCGCGAAAGACATCGGTCCGTGCAGGGGGCGGCTCGCAGCGGTGGAATGGCCTAACACATATCCTGCCTTGCACCCATGGAGGATCCCCGCTTCTATTTCACGAACGACACTGGTCCACAGAATTGTAGTAGGGGAGTCTGTCGAACCTGCCGTGTGCTATTGCTGGGAGCCGGTGCACGGACCGGTTTGGTCATTTTCCATGTCTTGCGATAATTGGATTTCCTCCTTGAGGAATTTTCAGGACCCTACAACCATATACACAACTTACTTGATTTTTTTAGTGTATCATATGTCCATTTTGATACATTTTATCATGAATCCTTTTCTTCATTTTATAAAAAACATTCCTTCATATAAATTATTATTTAAATGTTTGAAGTGGTATGGAAGACTATGGGATGTTTAAAGAATACTTTCCTCAAAAACATTGTAGTGATTATATTTAAAATATAACTTCCTTTTGTGATTGTTAACTTTTTCATGAAACAATTTCTTTATTGAAATCAATTTTTATTAGAAATTACCTTGAATATCCATGTTCTCACAAAATGGATATTATTATTAAAACATAAATTATATATCATTTTACATCGGTGTTCACAGTGACAGTTATTTGATTAATAAGGAAATTATTTATATTTTTATATTCTATTAAATATGTATATAATTTTATAAGGAACGTTATTTATTAAATTTTTGATCAATGATTTGGACTAATACTACCTGGTTGGGGCCTAGTTATAGATTTCCCATGGATGCATCCGAAGAGATGAAACATTCGGGCAATTCAAATGGGTTTTTACCCAATTTATTGTAAACAATCTTGTGAAAAGTATTGATGGAAATGGTACCATATTCCTAGAAAACATGGTGTCCTATAATAAAGCATCTCCATATTTTATATTCAGTTATTATTCATACATGAGATTTTGTGTCGACATATATGTGGATGCATTTCATTTTCCGGATTCAGTTTTTATTTATCCATGAGCTTTTTCATTAACATATTTATAGATTCATTTAATTATTAGTTTATTTATTAAATGACATGTGTTTTAGTTATTCTACTTTACCTATTAATTTTTCCTTATTTAGTTTTTTTAACGGCTTGCATTAACAGTTATTATCCTATCCATGTTCATTATTCTCATCAATTAAATATTTCGTCCACTTTACATACCCTTAAGAAGCATTTGAGATCACCATTATTATGTTTCCTTTCCCCAGTTATAAAGAATAAATATTTTAATGAGCATTCATGGATTATGTTTAATTCATTTTATTATATATCATGTTTTGTTTTTTTCCCAACATATTATGTGAATTATTTATGTAATTTGGATTTCAAAAACTGCTAAACTAATCGGTCCATCAGGATTTATTTCCTTAAAATCAAGCCAATATAATAAAATAAGGCATCATATCCTAGGTTCTAGGATCGGGGCATTACATGGCCCCCTTTATGAGTACATTTTTGATAGCTCTCATAGAGAGGGAATTTACTGGTTCTTTTTTATAAGCACTAATAAAGGGGCCCAATTAACATCTAAATTTTTAACACTATTAAAGAACCCCTTTAACTGTGCTAAAAAAGCGTTGTTATAGACCCCCTTTAGCGTCACATTTTCTATCACTAAAAAAGGGGGTCTTTAATAGCACATTAAAAGCCCTATCGATGGATAAACCCAGTTTTGTAGTAGTGTGTGGGAATTTTATGTCTTTCTTGATGAATATCCTTCCTTGTATGTTTTTCTTTTATTAATTAAATTGGGGTCATGTGTTTGGTTTCCAAATCAATGACTAATTCACCTTGGTATAAATAATTTTAAATAAATATATTTAAAAATATTTGAATATAATAATAAATATATTTATATAATTATGTATATTTACATAATCATATATAATTTTATAATTTTATATAATTATAAATTTTATAATGATATAAATTATAATTTTATAATTATTTAAATATATATTTATTTATAATTATAATTATAATTATATATATTTAATTATAATTATAAATATATATATATATATTTAAAAATATTTGTACATAATTATAAATAATGTTATATATTTATATATATTTTTATAATTATATGTAATTATATAATTTTAACTATAATAAATTTATTTATTATTTGGTTGATAATTATAAATATATTTTTATTATTAATCAATGCCCTAGACATGATGAGAAGCACACATAGGATGATAATCATCAACCTGGTGAGGCATTACATGAGTTGGAAAATGTGGTTCTTCTCCAATGTGTTGCACCAGACGACTCTCCTTCACAGCATGAAGGGGAAGTTTGCATTATGAATCCAATGAAAGTGGTCTTCTCGGGACATGTTCCATAGGAGGATGGGTCCAGGTAATCTGATGATCAATAGAATATGAATTATTATCATGACATTCAGAATGGTTTCAATTTTTCAAGAATTTCTGGTAAATTTTGTAATATCTCCAAATGATGGAAGTGACAATGAGAAGCATATGGTCTTATTAGACTCTAATCATTTCAGGCCTCTAGGTAGTGGTAATGTTGTTTCTTTTAAGGATGTTTTCATAAATGGAAGGTGAATGATGATCAATGGTGAAGGTTTTACTCTCTTCCCACCAAAAAGATGGTTGCGGAAGGATTATTCCAATCTGGCAATGAATGTGTCTACTAGAACATCCTCCAAGGCACCAAAGATCTAGATCACTTCAGAGCAGTAAAGGTTAAACGCAATGATCCTTATGATTCTCAGCCACATTAATTCACCGTTGGAGTTGGAAACTACAAATGAATCTGACTATGACTATGAAAATGATCCTTCATCTTATGGTCATTAAACTTATTTTTCGAATGAATGAAATTCTCTTTGTTTGACCTTGTATGTTCTCTTGTTAACTTTTTCATTCATCTTTTAAAAAAAGGTCATTAAATTTTCTTCTGACTGAATGTTTTTCATATATTTATTATTTAAGTATATTTATTATAAATTTATAAATATTTATTTATTTATATTTATTTATTTATTTATTTATAATTATAATTATAAATAAATATTTAAATAAATATTTGTTTATATTTATAATTATTTTTATTTTTTTACTGGATGGTCAAGTTCAATGCCTCTTTATTAATAGAGAAGAAAAATTAATAGCACAATGTTGATGAGGAAGAGTCAGACATGACATCTCTTCCCTTATTCAAAAATAAAAAAGATAGAGAAAATAAAAAAGATCATATTCAAAACTATTACAATCTCCAAATTCCTCATACCAGTCAGATTCATCTACTAATGAACTGATGTAGCTAGACTAAGGATTCCACCCATCAATAAGAGATGATGATTTGGTTATCCTAGTGGGATTAATATGGGATTAATCCTTCTGTGGTCTTGGTTTATTCATTTAGGACGATGAGAAACCTTCATCCTCCATCACCTTACCTTTAAGAATAATGTCTCTATAGGATATCTTTGTAGATGGGACTTCCTCCTCTATATCCTTCTATTTTCTTGCAATATTTTTAAGTTTACAATTCTCTTTAATATCTTCCAATCATTGAGAACCTGCAATGGATGAGTCAATAAAATATATATCCATAATGTGAACATTAATTCATTCTTGTCTTATAGGTCCCAAAAGGCTCCCGGAAGCTAGAGCCAAGATAGAGTCTATTAACTGTCCAAAATCAGAAATAGAGGTTAGTTGAACACTTTGATTTCCATCCTAATGAAGCTTCCCAAGTCCAGGCCCTATACCAGGCTCTCCCCACTTACAAGGACTGTAATTCACCTCAGAGGATTTCCTTCCAGTGTTGTTATCTAAAGACTCATAAGATACTCAATTAATATTTTTAGGAGGTCCAACATTCTAAAAAAATACAAGGCAACTCTTCACAGGGATGATCCTCCGATAAATGAAACTAAATTTCATTCTACTAAAGACATCCCAAGCCTAACCTACTCAATGTACAATACATGCACCTATTTATTAATGGAGGATACAAGTCCAGATAACACACCAACAGAAGATGCATCATCTGTTGAGTGAGATGCCCCATTATATGGTTGTTGTGGAACTACGGTTTTAGCTCAAGCCCCAACATCCTCGACTAGTGAGTTCACTCTGAGATATTGACTAACTTGGATATCAACCTAGACAATACTTGACATAGGATGTATAGACTCTCCAGTAAGAGTAGCAATGGGACCTCTTTTGGGTTTCTTCTTGTAGAGAGCCACATCATGCCCATATAATGAAAAAAAAGTGAAAAAATTCCCCTCCTACAGTTAGATTTAGAATGTCTAATATTATTTCAAATAGAAAAAAAACTCATGTAGATTCTCGTAAAAAAGCTTTAGAATTAATTCATAACCATGACTGTCTAGAACATCTTTTTTAGTAAGTAGAAAATTCAGATCCACCTCAACTAACACCTCGGAGAAATACCCATTCCTAGATTTTTGTTCTCCCTATACATTTTGATAGGGACACCAATTAAAGAAGAAATGTTGTATAAGATTTGAGGATTAAACATGATCCAATTTATTCCAAAAAAATTTACGCAGACGTGATTAAAGGAGTTTTTTATTTCAAATTGATGGAGACTAAAACTCCACTCTTGAACACATAGCATACCTGGTTTCAGATACACCAATCCATGGGCCCATGTTATTCCCTTGAGTTCCTCATATGGAAACTAGACAAGAAAAAATTCATGGCCCACGGGAACACATATCCAATTAGAAAATCCACTGATTAAGGACAAATAGATAACAAGATCATCAAATTTCCATGATTTCTCACTTCTCAGAAGAATGACTTGACAAATAATGGAAAAAATACACTAACCTAGACTTTTGGTAATTGCATCTGATCCCACATATACATGGGCTACTATTTTGAGAACCTTAATAGAATTGACATCTTGAAGGGATGTGAAGAACCGTTGATTCAAAGGATCCCAAATGCCTTGTAACACACCCCTAGATGAACAGAGTCTTGAGGCTTCGATTGCCTCCCCAGAAAAGGCATACTATGATTTTTAACTTGAGGGACCTAATTGTATGAATAGATATTCACACTCCTTGGATGAAAATCACTTGGGTAATGGATAGTAGGGTGGGTCGCAGCTTGATTGAGACTGTGGTCAGCATGGGCTGATTCATGAAACTTTTGGGTCTTTTAGTTTGTTTTTTGTAGGCCATTTTTTGGAAATTTTCGTAATGTTCCTTTTTATGTTGGTGTTTTTTCTCTGCATGTAGATGGTTATGCAGTTTCGGGGGGACCTACAGTGGTATGAGACACTGTTGGAGAGATTATCTCGGGTACCATTGGTTACCGATGGCATGGGATTCCGGTAGTGAACATCTCCCTCTAATGATGTACTAACACTGACACCTCTAGAAATAGGCATCGGGGATGACCTAAATGGCATGAGCAATGATACTGATGGGAAAGAAAACCTCCTCATCATGAACGGTCTGGCATTTAAGATAATAACCTCATGTGGTGTGTCATTGGTGAGCCTCATTGATATGGTCGAGTGAACGATATTTTCGAGGATGTCAATTGTTGGCGAAATCATGACTACTTCTTATAGTGATGGTGTTTTTGGGCCTTTAGGACGTTTTATGTAGGTCTTCATGGATTTTATATGGGTCTTGAGACTTTCTTTTCTTAGTGGTGAGTTTATCACTTTCATGATTTGGTGACATTTTTTCCGTCACATTCTGTTTATTTATTGTAGTTTTATTTTATTTAATTATTTTTTACGGTTGGGCATTCTCGGTTCCTACAATTTCATGGTATATATATGATTTTTTTTGTTAATGTATATAAATAAAAATTACTTTTGAATACAAATTTTATAATTATTAAATATATATATTAATAGAAAATTTTATTAAAATGTTTTATCACCACTAAAAATAGCAGTGACAAAGATCAACATTTACAAACTCTTTTAGCCAACAGTGATAAATGTTAACCTTTTATCTGTACATTATTTTTATCACTGATAAAACATAGTGCTTGAAAAGGCGTGATTTGTGGTAGTAGAAGACATTTGTATAATTCTTAGAGAACTCCATATCCTATCAAAAAACCCCAAAACTCAAATCACCACTCCAAAAAATTTAAAAGTAGAGTGTACCATAACCTGGAGGGAGTCACACTCTTCCACTTAGCCATCTCCATCAGAGCAATGGAATTTAGAATTCTAGATTCACTGATTTTAAATTATAAAATTCCTTTGCTGGAAACTATGTTCAAAACTGAACCTAACAATTACTTCTAGACAAAAAGGACATTTTCCATTTATGGTCGAACTTACATTGCTCAACCCTAACAATGATTATATGACCACTTATCCTTGAAAACTCATTTGATATGTAATATATTTTTTTGTGTTCGCACGCGCCCATAGTCATATATATTTATATAAATCAATTTACATTTGAATTTAGTTATTTATTTATACTTAATATTGATAAACATGTTCACACACACATCTATTGGTGTGTGTTTATATAATATTATTCCAAAACAAATATTTATATTCTAATAAATATATTACATTATTAAATTATATTTATATATTTTATGTATTTATTATTATTTATATATTTTATATATTTATTTCCATATATATATATATTCAATTTTTATTTAATTTTAATTATCATTATAAATTTTATTTTCCGTAAAATATATATATTTTGATTTCAAATTATATTATAACATATATTTATATTTATTTATTTTTTCACTTTCCTAAAGTAGATACACATTATATTTATATATTTAAATACACTCTATGTATAAATTTTAAATATATTATAAATAAAATAAATATAAATTATATTTACATAAATAAAAAATTTAAAAAATATACTTAGATAAATGTAATATGAATTATATTTAAATATAAAAACTATTTATACATAAATCTATAAATTATAAATTTTAATTGTATAATATATATATTTATAATATCATTTCCATTAATATAGTTTTTTTCTTCTAAATATAGTATTTTCTTAAGTAGTATTTATATATTTTAAACTTTTAGTTCAATATGTATCTTTATATATTTATTGTCATTTTTTATATATTCTTTAATTTTTTCTTAATTAATAATCATTTTAAATTTCATTTTCATAAAAATGTTTACATCATATTCAAAATATATTTTAATATTGTTATATATGTGTACACACATTTTATTTATATACATACATTATTTTTATAGATGTAAATAATAAATATATTATAAATTTGATACATATAAATAATTAATTAATTTCATATAGATTATAAGTAATGGAAACAACGCACAGACTCACAGACTAGTAATGACATGTCGCACTCCTTCAAAGGGATGACTCACTCCGTAGCGGACTCATTTAAATTTTTATAACCCAAAGGATGCAAATTTTATGGCCTAAAGGCACCTAAATCACGCCTTCCATACCACTCATGTGGTGCTACAATGTTTCCCTATCCCTACTAGGGCCCTCACATTCTAGCCATAAATGGGCCATAAATGGCCCATAAATCCCCCATAAAGGAGACTTCTAGGATTTGAACTTTGGTTGAATCCAGAATCATGGAAATACTTTACCACTCATTCAAGCCTCTGACTACCAATGGAGTAAGGGTTTTGAGGGCACTAGAAGATGCCACACCAAACCTTTATTAGTCCTTACCTTACACCCCAGGTACCATAAGCCCCTAGCTAAATTTATAATGTTGTGTGTGTGAATGTGTAATTAATAAAATTATATTTCAATAAATAAATATATAATGTTGATAGATACATTCACATACATATTCATACACATTCATATTGGAGGATCATGGTAAATTGCGAAGGACGAACAACATGGATTAGTTGCGATTTAATCCCCCGAAGAATGAAGAGAGTGGTAAATTACACTCATATTATAAAAAATTCAAACCATAAATATTAATGGCATCTTGAATGGAATTTCAATATATTTAATATACACATTAATAATCCACAAATCAATGAAAAACATTTGATTCGAATGAAACCAAAATAAGTATAGAAAAAAAGAAAAACGTTTGTATGAAAATAATTGGGGACAAAACATTGATGGAAATATGATAAAAATATAAAGAAAGAAAGACGTTTTAAAATATTATATATTATAAATTATTAATTATATATAAATGCAATAAACAAATAAATAAATACTTTTAGATATTAGAATAATTTAAATTATAATATAAATTGAATTCATAAAAAATAATAAAAAATTGTTATATAGTTAATGTCATTTCATGCTCCACATTCTTTTCATCAACGATCAATTCATCCTTTTAACTATGTCGTACATTTCAAGGGAATTTGTTTCCTATTGTAGTCCTTTGTGACTCAAATAGTACTCTAAATTCCCACTACAAGAAAGACATATGAGATTAACGAAACTTTTTAGCATTTAATTGCGATTTAAACCACCGATAAATGATGTTTGATGTTTTCTAATAGCGTCACATATTTTTGTGTTGATATTCAATTTTCATTGGTTTTTTAGCAATGGGTCTGTATCTATCAACAGTTTAAACTACCGCTAAAAAATTAGAAACATTTTTTTTGTTTTATTTTTTAAAATTTTGTTATTTATTATATACTTACAAATAAATTTCTGTCTATAGATATATATATCGACATAATATATATTAATGTATATAAATATTAATAAATAGATTTAAATATATATAATTATATTTTAACATAAATAAATTTCTAAAAATATATACTATATATCTATATATCTATATATATATATTTAAATATAACAGTCTATATATATACCCACATAATATATAAAATATATATATATATATATATATTCATTAATACATTAAATTATCTATAAAAATATAAAAATATACATTGACTAACATAAATATACAAAGATATATATATATATATATATATATATATAAAGGAAAATAATTATACATGGATACATATAGATATATATAGATAAATATACCTTTATATATCCATATAATATATATAAATATATATAAATATAAATGCTTATGAATATTTATAAATATCTATATATATACATTTTAATATAAGTAACTGTATATAAATACAATGTATGTCCATAAATATATATAAATACACAGAAATAAATATATGCATATATATATATATATATATCCATATAAATATCTATAAATACACACACACACACATATATATATATATAAGGTGTTTGAGGGTACAATTATATTCAGACACACACACACACTACACACACACCGAACAGAAAAGCATGTCCTATCACCCAAAGGGATAACTCACACATTCAACCCTATTTATTCATATATTAATGGTCCATAGGCCCAACATTGGATGACTAAAATTCCCCTTCATTTTTTATAGACCAATGGCCTTGCTTGCATTAGTATGTCCATGGGTCTTCTCGCATTGCCTTCATCAAGTCTATTCACCATCTTCCCACATCATACCTGAATTACTACCACTTATTTTGATGCCTCCATCATAAATTAATAAGTAATAATTAATAGTTAGAATATAATTCAAATTTAATAATTTTTAATTATTAATTAATCATTCTTAATTATGTAAAAGTTTAAATAAATAATATTAAATGATTAATAAATATAAATAATAATCAATAATAACTAATATGTGATGCATTATAACAACAAAAACAACAAAAACAACAACAAGAATAAATAAAAAATAAAAAATATATTTTTAAAATAAAACAATTAATTTTTATTAATGAAAAAAAAACTAAAACGAATTTACAAACTGCCACTTATTATTAATTTAGGGTTTAAACTGTTGAAAAATGAATTTCCATTAAATAAAAAACCATCGTGAATTAGTGACAATTTTCTAAAACCACCACTAAATAAAAAAATTAAACAAATTAGCATTGGTTTTAAAATCTATTGATAAATAAAATGTCAGTAAACACATAACATTATATCTTTTTTCTCTCACCACTATAGTTTTTCCCTAAAAAACTCAAGACACTTCTAACTTGTGTTTCATGCACATTAATTGCAACATTTTATCAATTCTAAAAGAAAATCACTAGTAAAGGGTGTGTTTTTAACAACAATAAAAAACAGCACTAACAAAAAGATTCTCTATGATGACTACAATAGTGTGGATCAAGACTTACTTTTATTAGTGTTTTTTAGCATTGATAAAGACCACATTTATAAGTTCAATTCTTAGCCTTTAACAGCATTTTTTTATGCATACAAAGAAGCCCTTTATTAGTGTATTTTTATGATGGTAAAAGGTGACCAACATAAAAAAATATAAATTTTTAAAAATAAAATTTTAATATATACATATATTTTTATAGATATATATAAAATATATTTCACTAAATATGAATTATGTAATACAAAATATGTATTTACACTTAACATATAATATATTTTGTGAAAATGTTTTAAAAATAAATAAAAACTAAAACTAATTATTAATTTCTAAATTATATTAATTTATTGTTATTTCATTAAAATATTGGGGTAGAAAATATTAATCAATGAATTAATCTCTTAAGATAATTAGAAAACATGACTGGAAATTCGAACTTCCATAAATTTTGATACAACTTCACAATTGGGCACTATTAGATATCAAACTAAATCTTGCAAAGATTCTTACATTTTCAAGACCTAGGGGAACCCCCATTAGTGTGATTATTAGTAAAAAAGGACCTAAAAGACTCAAAAACTGATTTCTTAGTTGGGATACCCTGATTCTTCATAATTTGATGGAATTTATGGTTCATTTAAGAGGTCAATTTTGTCCTTTTTCTACAATGAGTTAATTTGTTCTGAGTGATCGCTTTCAAATATATATATTATGGTGTTAAACAATTAACATTTTTTCTATTGTAAGGTTATTTATAATTAAATATATACATATCTATTTTGACCAACATTTAATTTCCAAATTATCATTATAGATTTGGATCAAGGTGAAATGGTTATTCATGTTTTTTGGATCAAATGTGGACAATATATAGCTGATGAAATTTAAGCAATCACCTTCTGATTTTTCCTTTGTTGGGAATGAATTTTATTAATATGTCTATTTTCTTACCACGTTATGGGGTGGTCGGACCCATTTTGCTAGCTTACTTCATTTCCTCAAATGTTGTGAAATGTTACATTTTCTAATATTTTAGGCATACATTTCCATTTAATATATACATATATATATATAATTAGTTATAAAATTTTAATTGTATTAAAAAATATTTAATCATATATATATATAATCTTTTAAAATATATAAATCAAATGTAAATAAAAATTATTCATCAATTTTATTTAAAATGTAAAACATTCTATTTTTTTCATATAAAAATATATTATTATGTCTATACCTAAAATAATGTATATTTGTGTGAGTATGGATTCTCATATATTTTATGTGAAAAAATATTGAAGTGGTGTGTTGGATTTTGAGTGTGTCCTATATTCGGCACACGATCCCACTCTTCGTACATATATATATTAGAGATGGTGGGATAATGCACAAAAATGAACCCCAAATAAAAGTATGTTTCTTTCTTTGAGAAAGAAAAATAAATTGGATTGGAAACACATGTGATTTTTCAAGAACCTAAAATAGTTTAAACCCCAACAATAAGAAATAACGTAATGAAAAAGAGAGATCCACACAACTTGAGGATGAAAAAACTTAATTTCACATGCTGAAATCGGCATCGAAGCAACTTTTCTCCCATGCCGTCACGTCGTCAACGTTGGTCACCCCCATCGCCAACCCTGGTCTCCTCCCATCACCCCCACCATAGCCTCCAATGAACCTGTCAACAATGAAATTCAACCACCTCTGCTCAATCCCCAAACCTCAGCATATACACTCCCTCTGGCCGCTAAGCATCTTCCATCAGCACTGGCCCAAGCTCAAGGCCCTTATCATTACCTTCATTACACCCCGCATCCCCCAATGCATGATCGACACCAAAATACTGGATGTTTAAAGGGTATTTTTAGTGGCCGCCTATGGTGGTCAGTGTTGAAAAATAATGAGAGAGAAATTGTGACTGCCTAAAGCGGTTACAGGGTGGTCTTTAAAGACCATTAGAATAATCCTATGGTGGGTTCTAAAAGGAATATTTATAATAGTGTAAATTAAGTTAATATAATTTTATATTACTTATTCATAATACATTAAAGATGTTCAATTTTCATAGGGTATATGAATGCATGGAACTGGTCACATGGTTTTTTTCTTTCATTTGATTATTTTTTTTCTCGAATATTAGTTTATGTACTTATATCAGTTGTTTACTTGGACCATTGATTAGCTGACACGGAACATTCTTGTTTCATCCTAGGTGATTTTCTTTCACTCAGCATCGATCTGGGGTGCCACCGCCATACTAATATTATGGATCCACTTGTCTCATTCATTATCTTACCTTTATTTATGTGAACTGTATACATAATCTAAGCCATCCATGCGGTAATCATCTCCATTTTCTATCTATGTTTCATGATGCACTCTAGTACACCATGATTTCCCTGCTGGTTGCTTGGATTTTATCGATCTATTCTCTCAAACTGGAACCGATCATCTGGTTCAGTTAGTGAGTTCTCGGTGAGTAACTCCTTCGATGTGCATAGGACTTCTTGAAGAATAAGAACAAGACTGAGGTTATCTAGACAGCCACACTGCCCATCATTGACTTCATTTCGCCTCCTAGTACAATAGTACTTATCTGGTGGAGACTCAGTGGAGATCAGCTCATTCCTAGATCTAGAATTATAGTACATCAAGAAGGTTCCTCATCTAAACTTCTTTTTTTAAGTAACTATGTTTATGTTTAGTTTCTTGGATCCATAGTGATATATTATTTCCAATCATGTATATATCCTTATCCTTTTTGGGTGTGTGTGTGTGAGTCCATCCAGGAGTAGAAGGAATTGACTCTGCCTGACAGGCTTCACCGCTGCCACCTAGTTCAACAGGGTCAACCTCTTTATATAGTCTCTCTGCTTCTTATTTGATTTTCATTTTATTCTGTAGTTTCTTTCATTTCTTCATGATTCATAATAAAATGGTTTCATGAGTGGTGTTTTCTCCATGCATGTAGGATTACACTGATCTGAAGCATGTTATATATTATTTTATTTCCTTTCAGTACATTTTGTTTACATTCTTCCAACATCTTGATTATTGAAGAATCTCATTCTACTTATTTTTATCCTATTGATCAATTGATCATATCAAATAATCAATCCAATAATAAGAAATAGAGGATATTGGTTGTTTTAGGGTTTAATGGTTTAACCACAAAAATTGGTATCGGAGCCTAATGTAATGATAATAATGGGTCCCACTAAATTTTATATTGATAAATTTAATGGTGAAAATGATTCCAATCTTTAGAGATTTAAAATGATAGCCTTACTGGACCATAATTATTTAATTTATGCTCTTGATGGTTCTATAAATAAAATCATAAACCCTACCATAGAAGGGATGATTACCACCACTTATATTGATGTCCCTTAAGAAAATCTTAGGAAATTCTATCTTTCAATCCTGTTATCTTTAAGTGATAATTTCCTTAGAGAAGTTGCATACATATATTATGCTTCCACTATATGGTCTAGGCTCAAATCCCATTATATGACTAAGTCTCTTGTTGGTATATTATACAAAAAAATGAGATTTTATACTTTCAAAATGAATGCAGAAACTGCACCCATGATTCACATTGATGAATTTAATAATGTCTTGTTAAATCTATCCAACATAGACATTACGTTGGATGATTAGGACCAGGACATTATATTGTTAACATTATTAGATGATACATTAATTCGGTTAAAGACTCTAGGATGTATTGTAAATATACATTTAATCTTGAAAAAGGAAAATCGGTTTTACTATCCAAATACCATCAACAAGAAGGGTAGTCTAAATATTGAGGTTGAGGGTTTATTTATTAAGGAAATAAGTGAGTCTAAAGGCAAAAGTGAGTCCAAGGGTTGGAGAAAGGAAACCTATCATTCTAATAAGAAAATATATATGTTTAAGAGAAAATTAATCAAGTGTTTTCAATGTAAACAACCTACACACATTAAGAGGAATTTCCCAAATAAGAAAGATGACTATAGATATAATTTTAATTACGATTCCTTTTCATTTGAGAATGAATTTGACATGGGTGAGGTGTTGAATGTATCTAACATTTCCATCTTTGATGAATGGATCCTAGATTCGGGATGTTCATTCCACATGTGTCTTAGGAATAAATTCTTTACTAAGTTGAGGGATGTTGAATATGGAGAGGTATTTCTATGGAACAACAGGATTTGTCAAAGTTTGGGAATAGGCTCGGTTTCATTGGATCTTATTGATGAGACTCTTAAGACTATTGAGGTAGTTAGGTGAGTAATTGAATTAAAAAGAAACCTAATACCCCTAGTAATTATTAACCATAAGTGGTATAGTTTTAAGTGTTATTCTAGAAGCCCTAGAGTTTCATAAGGATCCCTCACATTTATTAAAGTAATCCTTTACAATGGTCTCTATGTGTTATATTTTAAGGTTCATCGAAGTCAATTGAACAACACTTGTAGTTTATAAATTGATTCCACCACCTTTTGGAAAAGATGTTTAGGGAATTATAGTACCAACGACATTAGTGAACTCAATAAACAGGGGATTTTTAGTAACATCGCTCCCAATAGTCTCCCATTTTGTGAGGATTGTGTATATGTTAAACTTATAAGTGTCATCTTCAGTAGGTCAATGTATACGGGTAAATAACCCCTTGGGTGTGTTCATTCAGATCTATGGGGTCCTTCTAGGTTCAGCTCCCACAGTGGAGGCTTATACTGCATCACATTCATTGATGAACTCTATAACATCCAAAGTAAGTAATGACTAATAGATATTTTTATCTATGTGTATTTATGAATTAGATAGTGTTTTAGAGGCTTAAAATGAGAACAAATCCAATCTTAAGCATGGAATACACTAATATTTTTAAAAGATTGTTTTACTACCTTTTGATGGCAAACCATTTTTAAATAAAATTATTGACAATTTTATAAGCTCTATTTGTCATATTAACCATATTTTTTATGACTGTGACATTGACATTTACCATGGGTTAATTTTTGGTATTTTTTTGACAATGTTAATTTTTTAATGAATAGTAAAAAATACTGCATTTTACATCAAAACAGCTTTTTCATCTAATATAATTATATAGTTAGATTATCTTTTTAATTGGTCTTAAAGTGTAATTACAATATTTATTTTACTATTTAATTCAATGGTGGTCATTAGAATTAATTTCACTTGGTAATTGGGCATAAACAAGTGCCAAACTTTTCATAGATATTGTTTTTAAAAAACCCGCTATTTTTTTTTGAAAACGGGAATTATTTTTAAATTACTTATTGCTATTTCTATCTCTGGAATTTGGTAAAATGGATTAAATATTTGGAATCATAAGGTCCAAATTATGTAATCAAGACTCTCTTGTTTTTGGACATTATGAATGGCAACGATGGTAATTATCTTTAATTATCTTGATTAATTAGTAATCTAGTAGTTAAAGATAATAAAATAATATCATAATAAAAACAAATGACCCCAACATGTGTCCTAATTCTACTGGTTGTGTCATTTCCGACCATGGTATGCCTTGTGACAAACTTGGGGACCCCATGGAATCACTTTTGTGTGATAATGACTTTTTATCTTTTTATTTTTAATGAAAGTTAAATATAACAAAGAATGTATCACCTGAGGAAAACATTTTTAATATTGACTAAATAAATTATATTTTGGACTATAAATAGTCATTGGTAATATAAAAATATTTCCTACATCATAGTATTTTTTTTATAATTTTTAGACATTAAATAAATTAAATTATTTATGACGTCATGATGATGCAGCGATTACCTCATTAATGAACGATTTAAATAAAATGAAAAGATAATGTAAAATATAAGACTTAAACTTTTCAAAGACCTATTTGATGAGTATATTTCGAACCCTTATCACCTTATCCTCGAAAAACATCAATTTGGGACCTTTTAAATCCGAAACACATTTCTATATAATGTAAACTTTTTTAACTTTCCAAGAGTGCCCCTCCTCTCCTCTTATAAAAGGCCCCCACCTCTACCACCTTAACGACACTTCTCAGTCCTTTGGCTCAGCCACGTCCTGATCATTTTATCTCTCCACAACCCTCTATTCATCGTATGAGCCATAACTTAGGTAGAAAGCTCTTCAAGACCCATTTTTGTTCAAACCAAGAAGAGTTAACCTATTTAAAGGTAAAGTCCTCTCTAATGTTCTTTTGTTTTATTTTTCTTCTCCAACCCCCTAAAATATTTTTATTAATTTATTTTTTAAAAACACCAGTATTTTCAATATTCTAGGATGTTTTTATAAGAATTATTCGAGCTAAAATTACACACACCTTCATCTAATGGTTAAAGAGCATACTGTTTCCATGGATGGCGAATTTCTGCCTCACAAAACGATGATTGTTCAATGTTCTTCTAACACCTTACAAGGTGACCATTAAGATGCCACTATATTAATATATGATATATAATATGTTTATGTTTTCCTTAAGCTTATTTATTTTTCATTTATGTCATACCATTATGGCTTCCATTATGGATATATGCAATATTTTCATTTTAGGAAGTGCGGACTACCGCCCCCTCAAAGTGATTTGATTCATTAATGCCATATGTGGAACGTATAAAGTATGTAGTTAATGATATTATATATGATATTATACTGGAATTATAATATACATTTATATCATTATGATTCCATTCAATAAAATACGAAATAGAAATGAAAGTAGCGTTCATCCGTACGTTTGGCTTACCGTCTCCATGAACGGTGCATTTCATTTCATACCTCAAAATGTTCTGTAATATTGTAAATACATGTATATACTGGATATATATGAAATATATGATATCTAAATCATGAATATAATTCTGGATATAATGGATATTTTACCACATGAACAACTTGTAATTATAAAGAGTTTATTTTTGACTCAAGTACCAATGATCGACAAAACGACCATTATTAACATAAATAATTACATAGTGTTCATAACATGGTAATAAGTGATATAAAAAGAATAATTAACTTTAAAAAGGTTCTTCAATGAGTATAAAATAACTCAAGTGTAATATTCAGGATGTTAAAGAACGATCGAGTCAAGTCAGACCCGAGGTAAGGGACTTCGTCTCAACCTCCTTTCATTGAGGCATATTATTTTTTATACACAACATTATTTTATAGGGTGTATAAACCCCTTTGACATTTACATTTACTTAGAAGGAATGTTTTTTATATGAATAGTTTACTAAATGACAAAAGGTAATGTTTTTTTGTCGTACGTATGCGGCGAAAACGACTTCTCTGCTTCTATGGCCATTATTTGAGTTTCGGCATCCTCTACAAGCCATAACTTTTTTTTAAATGAAAAATAAATACCATGTTTTAATATTCTTTTATTTTGGTATTCGAAATGGTTTTCATAATGTTTTTATATCAATGTGTTGTATTGATATCTTGTTATTAAAAAGTGGAAATGTTATGTTTCCTTTATGCATGTTTTATGTGATACGATTATGTTATGGTTCTTGGAAATTGTTATGAAGACGGGTGGTTCGGTGATAAAATAAGGGCGGGTGAGCCAGATATATCTCTCCAATGCATTGGGTAACACGAAGCAGTTAAACATTAAGTTATCTCTGAAGAGATTTAGGGAATATACTATGATGGGTATTCCAAAAGTAACCATGAGGGTTACTCCTAACATAAGAATGTTATGAATTCCTCAATTTACCTTTATGTCTTATGATCTCTATGATTTATTCATGATTTGATGAGGTATGTTAAAATTCTTATGTTTTATGTGTAAAGTATGATTTCATACATGGAATAATGTTTTCATTTTGTACTTTTATATCATCTACTGATCTTTTTATGCTCATCCCATGTTCTTGAAATGTTTTTCACAGGTCAGGGGAAAAATACATGATGTGATGATAGTGTCAAGGAAGTGTAATGAAAGAATCCATGTTTTATTTTAAATATGTTTCTGATGATGGGAAAAATGAGTATTATCTTTTATGTAACCACTTTGTTTAAATGTGGAGTGTAATGCATGATTTGTGATCTTATATTCTAAAACTCTATACCTGAAAAGATACTCAACGTGTATTCTTGAAATAACTCAAGATTAAGTAATGTTTAAGGCTGGGGCCTTATAGTTGTTATCAACGGTCGGTTTAGATAACTTTATGAGTTAGAATTATATTAAATTGTTATACAAAAATATTTTTTTTATGGTCAAATTGAAATGATATATCATATGATGATTACCATGTTGCTTCATCTAAGGCATGTTTTTACAGAATGGTTTTCTACAGAGGAAATAGGGAAGTAGTGCTAGGAAGGTATACAGAAGGAAATGACCTTCCAAATCAGTATCCTAATATAGTCGGAATTGGAACTGAACAGTTTGTTGCAGTGATGGTGCAGTTGACTCAAGTGATAAATGGTGGTGTTATCCATGCATGAGATCAGCCAGCTCAACCGCAGAGGAACTTGTCAGTGGTGGAACATTTCATGAGGCAACATCCCCCATATTTCAGAGGATCATATGACCCTGTGCTAGCTGAAGGGTGGATTGAATAACTGGAGATGATTTTCAATGTCATGGGGTGTTCAGACAATCAAAAGTATAGTTTTTCTATTTACCATTTGGAGGTTGAAGCCGATCAGTGGTGGTCTATGGTTAAAAATATCAGGGATGCTGATGAGATTGATGCTCTCGACTGGGATGAATTCAATGGTATGTTTCTTGAGAAGTATTTTCATAAGGCTGTTCAACATAGGATGTAAAAAAAATTCTTGGAACTGAGGCAATAGGACGACTCAATGGGTGCTTATGAAGAGAGGTTCACTTGATTGGAAAGGTATGCTCCAAATTTTATCCGAGACCTTCATAGTAAAATCAATCAGTTTTACTCACGATTAATGCCAAAATATCGGAGGGTTTTATATTCTAACGAGTTCAAGAGTTATGAAAATCTTGTTCGATGTGCTAAGAAGGTGGAAATGCAGTTTTTCGATGATCAAGTGTTCTATAACAACCAACAGAAGAAGAGACCGAGGTGGGAGGAGAAAGTAAAGAATTCTTCAAAATGTCTGACGGTAATAAAACTAACCTTCCAGTTTGTGATAAATGTGGTAAAAGGAATGCTGTGGAATGTATTCTGAATTCTGGGAAGTGCTACCGATGCTGTAAGATGGGACATAAGTCTCGTGATTGCACTAAAATATATCAGGGTGATGGTAAGACCAAAATTGATTTACAGTTAGTGAATTGTTTTAAGTGTAATGAGATCGGTCACTATGAAAACGAGTGTCCCACAAAGAGCTTGAGTGATGGGTAGCAGTTAGACTACAAGCAGAAAGGGGTGGTGAAATCCTTTTCAACTACTTTAGAAGATGTTGGGCCATCAAATGAAGTGCTATGTAACACCCCAAGATTCTATGGTACTCTTCTCTTTTAATAATAGAGCAGCGTGTGTTGTACGCAATCTTGAGTTCTAACACACCGCGACCAATAAAAGTAGCTGTTATGAATAGTAATACCCACTTTTTGAAATTATATAAATTTTATATTTCAAAATGGACTTCATTTTTGGATTCGGAATATCGAAATTAGCCTATGTAGAATTTTTGGTATTTTTCTAAAACATCCAATTTTTAATGAATAGTGAAAAATACTTAAAAACAACTTTTTTAATCAAAATAATTTATATTGATAAATTATAAAATTGAGTGGGTTTTAAGTACAATTAGAATGTATTTTTACCATTTTATCCAATATTGGTCATTAGAATTAATTTCACTTTGAAATTGGACATAAATAATTGTCAATCTTTTGATTGATATTCTTTCTTAAAGACACGCTATTTGTTGTGACTGCAGGAATTAATTATTAAATTAATTAATTCAAATTATATGTTTTAAATTATGTAAAATAGACATAATTTTTGAATTAGGAATATCAATTATAGCTTAGGGTGAATTTTTGTTATTTTTCTGAAAAACATCAATTTTTGATGATTAGTGAAACCACTAAGTGGTAGTTTAAAAACTAATTTTTCGAGTAAATTAAACATTACCACTTCTGTGATTTGATTTTCAAAAATCCGACATACATGGTTTTAATTAAGATGTAAAATGTGGTTCAATGGGATTAAAATAATTTTTTGGTGAATAGTAACTTTTATGTTTTATTAATCGCGATTAAAGATAATTAGTGAAATTTAAGGTAAAAATGATATTATAAAAATATTAAAATATCTTTCCACTTGTCCTACCCTTATTTGATGAGTCATGGCCGACCTAGAAAATCCATGGGTCAAATTGGGGACCCCATGGAGCCACTTGGGTATGGAAATGACATTAATGACTTTTTATTTAAAGTAAAAATAAAATTGTCACAAACATGTGTTGTTTTACTAAAAAAATTATTACATGGGGTTATATAAGTTAACTTTTTGACTATAAATATTCATTGGAATGATACAATGATTTCCTACATCTTGGTAATTTGTTTATAATTTTTAGACATTAAATAAATTAATTTTTTTATGACAGCATGATGATGTAGAGATTACCTCATTAATTAATGATTTAAATAAAATGAATAGGTAATGTAAAATCTAAGACTTAAACTTGTATAAAACCAATTGTATGAGTATAGTTATAACCCTTATCACCTTATCCTTGAAATATATCATTGTGGTACCTTTAAAAGCTAAAAATCACTTCATAATGATGTAACATTTCATGACATTCCAAGAGTGCCCCTCCTCTCCTCTAATAAATGGCCCCCACCTCTACCACCTTATTCACACCATCAAGCTATTTTTCTTGCCAAAACTCTGCCCAAATACTCTCTCAACTTCCTTATATTACTCCTAGAAGCTTCACTTTGGGAAGAAGCATTCCCAAGGAAGCCTTTTCCTCAAATCAAAAAGAGCTACCTGATTTTAAGGTAATTTCCTCTCTTATGTTCTTTTGTTTTATTTCGCTTCTCCAACCCCCTAAATTCTTTTTATAACATTATTTTGTAACAAAATAGGTATCTTTAAAATACTAGTATTTTATTATGATAATGATTAGAGCTACACTTACACACACCTCCATCTAATGGTTAAAGAACATACTGTTTCTGTGGGTGGCGAATTACTGCCTCACGAAACAATGATTGTTCAATATTCTTTTAACACCTCTCATGGTGGAAATTATGATGGAACTATATTTATTTATGATATATATAATATTTATTTCATCTCTATGCTTATGTATTTTACATTTAAAACATACCTTTATGCTTTTCAGGTTGTGAAAACATGATAATTTCATTTTAGGAAGTGCGGACTACCGCCCCCTCAAAGTGATTTGAATTGTTAATGCCATATGTGGGATGTATAAATTATAGAGTAAATTGTATTATATATGATATTATACTGGAATTATAATATACCTTTATATCATTATGATTTCATTCCATTGAATATGAAATATAAATCAAAGTAGCGTTCATGTGTACGTACGACTTACCATCTCCATGAACGGTGCATTTCATTTCTTACCACTAAATGTTATGTAATATTATAAATGCATATATATATATATATATTAGATATATATGATATATATTATATCTACATCATGAATATAATTCTGTATATAATTTATATTTTACAACATGAACAACTTGTAATTATAAGAAGTTTATTTTTGACTCAAGTACCAAAGATTGACAAAACAACCGTTATTAACATAAATAATTACATAATGTTCATAACATGGTAATAAGTGATATAAAAGGAATAATTAACTTTAAAAATGTTCTTAAGAAAGTATAAATTAACTCTAGTTTATTATTCAAGAGGTTAAAGAATGATTGAGTCAAGTCAGACATGAGGTAAAGGAACTTATTAACTCAATTTCCGTTCATTGGGTTAATCTCCTACTTTCAAATTATGTCATGATATTATTATTTCATATCATGTATTTAAACTTTCTTTATGTGAAAATATAGTGAATACACATAATAGATCTATTTTATTTAAAAATGATCTTTGTAAGGGAACTTCTGAACCCAATTTCCGTTCTTAGGGTTAATCTCATACTTTCAAATTATGTCATGATATTATTATGTCCAATCATGTATTTGTACATTCATTATGTGTTCTTATAGTGAATACACATAATAGATCTATTTTATTTAAAAAATTATCTTTATAAGGACTTCATCTCAATCTCCTTTCATTGAGGCATATTTTTTTTATACACAACATTCTTTTATACTGTGTATAAACTCCTTTGACTTTTACATTTATTCAAAAGGAATATTTTTATATGAATAGTTTTACTAAATGACAAGAATGAATGTTTTGGTTGTCATATGTATATGACGACAACGACTTCTCCACTACTGTGACCATTATTTGAGTTTCAGCTTCCTCTACAAACCATAACTTTATTTAAATGAAAAAATAAATACCGAGATTTAATTTTCATTTATTTTGGAATTGAAAATGGTTTTGAAAGAGTTTTTATTATGTTAATGTGTTGTATTGATATCCTTTGATTGAAATGTGTATGTATTATGTTACCTTGATGCATGTTTTATTTGATACGATTATGTAATGGTTTATGATATGTTTAAACATGTTCATATGAGGAATGCATTGGACTTAATAAGTGACGAGTGGAGCCCGCTATATCTCCTCGATGCATCAGTAGGTCTCATGAGACAAACTAGTTTCTTGGCATGAGGACTTGACAAAATCTTATTTGTATTCTTGGCACGAGGCCTTGGCTACGTGGTTATGATAGTCTGGAATTATGCATTCCATCATTATGAAGGTGGTTATTGATATTGAATGTGATTATTCGACTAGTAGAATATCCATGTGACTAAGTAAATGGAATTATTTCATTTTATTTTTTCCATATTATGCTCAAGTTCAAGATTAAAAGGCTTTTGTTTTTGTTATACATTGCTGTAAATGTTAATGTTTGTTTATGAAAGCTTCCACTATATTGTTATCCTTACTGATCATCTGAGCTCATCCCTTCCAATGTTTTAATTTTTCCAGGATGTGAAGAAGTATATTATGAATGAACTATAGGGATAGTATAATGGGGTATGAAGACAAGATGTTGTCGTAGTTTTGTTTTACTTTATGATGTAATGTAAGACTTATGAATTTATATAGTGTTTCTAAGGATACTAAACTAATCGGTCTTTCGAGACTCGATCTTTTGTGATCATTCCAATGTTACAGAATAATGCACCGACTCTAGGTAACTAGGGTCGTGGCATTACAGATGGAATCAGAGGCAGTTTAGTACTATCCTTGGAAGCTAGATTTAGATAAACTCTAATTAGAGCACATAGCCCAAAGATAGACTTTGAGGATTTGTATAGAACATCTTACTAGAATTTTGGTATTATATAGATTTTGTGAGTTTTCCTAGCAATACATCCCTGTCTAGATATGAGCAGGTAGAGGCAGATCTGGCACAGATGTATGTAGGGGTAAAACCCAAAAACACCGCTTTGAGCTAGACTCGAACGAGAACTGGTGCACGACAACGGGCCTTGCTGCACTCTTGGTTTCGACACTCTCGGGGGATATGCTTAGGATAATTCTCATTTTCATTACAAACCATTATGAAGGGTTTAGGAGTATATACTTCCTCAAAGAAATTTTTTTTATGATTATTGATTATATCCATAACCTCCTCAATTTATGTTAAGTGTTTTAAAAGTATTGGATTATGTATTTTGATTCATAAACAAATCTAATTTATGCCATTGTTTAGAAACGGCACCTAGTAGGAGGAATAGAAACCGTATAAATGCATGCACTCCTTTTAGGGATTTCCCTCCTGCTCAAGGTAATTATAGTGGAGCTGGAGGTACAACTGGTGCTAATCAACTTATCACCATACTGGGACAACTAACTCAGGTTATGAATAATAACCTTACTCATATGGAGCACCCTGATCCGTAATGTGGAGGTTCAATGTTAGACCACTTCATGAGGAAACAAACTCCAACATTTAATGTGGGTACAAATCCATTAGTAGCTGAGCAATAGATAAAATCCTTAGAGAAAATATTCCACGCCTTGGGGAGTAGTGAAAGGGAGAAGGTTGTCATGGATGTTTACCGCCTCACTAGAGATTCCAATCAATGGTGGTCGGTGATTAAAAACACAAAGGAAGATGAAAAAGTATCATGTATGGAATGGAGGAAGTTTAAGGAAATTTTCTTAGAAAAATACTTTCCACATGACCATCGAGCAGATATGGAAAGGAAATTTCTAAGTCTAAGACAAAAGGAAGATGAGAATGTCGCAAAGTATGAGGCTAACATTACAAGGATAGAAAGAAATTCTACAGATTATATACGTAACCCATAAAGTAAGATTGGTCGTTTATTTGATGGGTTAAAACCATTTCTCCGTCGAGCATTAGTCTCACAAACCTTCTCATCATACGAAGATGTTGTCTCATGTGCTATTAAGACAAAAAATAAATTCTCTAAATCTTATGACAATAATGTAAAGCAATAGAAGAAGAGAATGGTGGAACAAGAGCCAGATAAAGGGAAAAAGGGAAAGTAGGATTTTCCATTATACGATAATTGTTGGAAGAATAACCCCGGTACTTTCCTAAAAGGAATGGGAGTTTGTTATAAAAGTGGATAAAAAGGTCACCAGGCTCGTGATTGAAAGGGAAAGAAAGAGGCTATCAATGTTGAATGCTACAGTTGTAGGGAAATGGGTCATTATGCAAATGAATTTCCTAAGCGTTAGTAAAAATTACCTTATAAAAGGCCAAGGGATAAAGGACAATATTATGTGGTTACTACAGTTGAAGTTGAATAATTAATGTATTGGTGATTTTGGACTCAAGGATTATATTCTGGTTATAAGAATAATGTGACATATATAAATATTGTACTGCCGTACTTGTTGTTTTCATTAAGGTTTTAAAATGATTAAGGTAATCATATTTTCATATGTGACAATAAGAGAAACATTACTTTGTATGAGGAATCTGATGATACAATTGATTTTGGAATTTAGAGACCTTTTAGAAAAAGTCTGGACAGAGGTATTTTGGATAACTATAAAGGTTGGAATGGATTAAGTTGAACTTTGGGTAGTATTGTTTAAGGTTATAAAATCTATGAAGATTAATTTTGTAATATTATAATACTATAGTTTTAGGAAACAACAACCTGCAGGTCGGGGGATAACCCATCGCGTCGGACAAAGCTGTATGAATCGAACCCAGAACCATAGTGCTACATGCCTTTAATACCTACCACTGGCCTATAGGATGTCCCTGGTTATTACAAAATAGTTTCCCAAATCTAAATGGTATGTGTTAATATTTGGAACCTTATATGATTAGGATAAATATAATATTTTTGAGTTCTATTATCTTTTTATTGAAAGATGGCTTTGTGGTAAAAATTTATTAAAGAATGAAAGTCTACATGTCAAGTATGTATATTCCCTTACGTTCTTAGTAAATCTCCTAAATAAATTACTCAACTTAATAAAAGGTAACTTAAAACGAAAATGTTGTGGGTTAACTATTCCTACCTGGGAATCAGTGATCGTTTAACCAATCACAAGTTTGTGATTTTCTTGTAGTTAACTTCCTCTTAATATTGTTTTATACAACTTTCCATTAAACCTTGATGGTTTGTTTTTCCTCCATATCCATATTTTCATAGAATCCTTGTATAGGCTATCTCGGGAGACATTTGTACTTCTCTTTCTTTCTTTTAATGTTATATTTTTGTTAACCCTATTTCCGATGTGGGTTTTCTACAAATGTATTTTCTATTTTCAACCTTTTATTTTTGAAGAACATTTTTAAATTGCGAGGACGCAATTTATTGAAAGGGAGGAGAATATAACACCCCAAGCTTCCATGGTACACTTCTTTTTGAATAATATAGCAGCGTGTGTTGTACGCAACCTCGAGTTATAACACATAGCGACCAACAAAAGTATTCGTTATGAATAGTAATACCCACTTTTTGAAATTATATAAATATTATATTTCAAAATAGATGTCATTTTTGGATTCGGAATATCAAAATTAGCCTATGTATAATTTTTGGTATTTTTCTGATAACTTCCAATTTTTGATGAATAATGAAAAATACTTAAAAACAACTTTATTAATCAAAATAATTTATAGTGATAAATTATAAAATTGAGTGTTTTTAAGTATAATTAGAATATATTTTTACCATTTTATCCAATGGTGGTCATTAGAATTAATTTTACTTTGAAATTGGATATAAACAATTGTCAATCTTTGGATTGATATTCTTTCTTAAAAACAAGCTATTTGTTGTGACAACAAGAATTAATTATTAAATTAATTAATTAAAATTATATTTTTTAAATTTTGTAAAATATACCTCATTTTTTAATTAGGAATATCAATTATATCTTAGGGTGAATCTTTGTTTTTTTTCTGAAAAACATCAATTTTTGATGAATATTGAAACCACTAAGTGGTACATTAAAAACAAATTTTTTGTGTCAATGAAACATTACCACTTATTTGATTTTATTTTCAAAAATCATACATACATGTTTGTCATTAGTAAGTAAAATTTTGTTCAATGGGATTAATATAATTTTTTGGTGAATAGTAACTTTTATGTTTTATTAATCGTGATTAAAGATAATTAGTGAAATTTGAGGTAAAAATGATATTATAAAATTATTAAAATATATTGAAACTTGTCCTACCCTTATTGGATGAGTCATGGCAGACCAATACAATCCATGTGCTAACTTGGGGACCCCATGGAGCCACTTGGGTAAGGAAATGACATTAATAACTTCTTATTTAAAGTAAAAATAAAATTGTCACAAACATGTGTTGTTTTACTAAAACAATTATTACATGGGGATATATAAGTTATATTTTTTACTATAAATATTAATTGTAAATCTATAAGGATTTCTTACATCATGGTTGTTTTTTTTGTAATTTTTAGACGTTAAATAAAATAAATTGTTTATAACACCATGATGATGCAACGATTACCTCATTAATTAATGATTTAAATAAAATGAAATGATAATGTAAAATCTAATACTTAAACTTGTCTAAAACCGATTGGATGAGTATATTGCAAACCATTATCACCTTATACTCGAAATATATCATTTCTGGACCTTTAAAATCCGAAAATCACTTCATAATAATATAACATTTAATGAAATTCCAAGAGTGCCCCTCCTCTCCTCTTATAAAAGGCCCCCACCTCTACCACCTTATTCACACCATAAATCCATTTGGCTCGGCCAACCTCTGTCCAAATACTCTCTCAACTTCCCTATATTACTCTGAGAGGCCTCAATTTGGTCATAAGTCTTCCCATGGAATCCTTTGGCTCAAATCAAAAAGAGTTACCCGATTTTAAGGTAATGTCCTCTCTTATGTTCTTTTGTTTTATTTTTCTTCTCAACCCCCTAAACTTATTTTTATAACTTTATTTTGTAAAAACACTAGAATAATCAATTTAATAGGATTTTTTATGATAAATATTCGAGGTACACTTACACACACCTCTGTCTAATGGTTAAAGAACAAACTATTTCTGTGGGTGGCGAATTACTGTCTCACGAAACAATGATTGTTCAATCTTTTTTTAACACCTCTCATGGTGGCCATTATGATGGAAATATATTTATTTATGATATATATTATATTTATTTCCTCTCTATGTTTCTTTATTTTACATATAAAACATACCTTTATGCTTTTCATGTTGTGCAAACACGATAATTTCATTTTAGGAAGTTTGGACTACCTTCCCCTCGAAGTGATTTGAATCGTTAAGGCCATATGTGGGATGTACAAAGGATGGAGTAAATGATATTATATATGATATTATACTGGAATTATAATATACCTTTATATCATTATGATTTCATTCTATTAAATATGAAATAGAAATGAAGGTAGCGTTCATGAGTACGTACGACTTACCATCTCCATGAACGGTGCATTTCATTTCATACCTCTAAATGTTATGTAATATTATAAATGCGTATATATACTGGATATATATGATATATATGATATCTACATAATGAATATAATTCTTGATATAATTTATATTTTACCACAAGAACAACATATAATTATATGAAGATTATTTTTGACTCATGTACCAAAGATCGACAAAACGACTGTTATTAACTTAAATATTTAAATAATGTTAATAACATGGTAATAAGTGATATAAAAGGAATAATTAACTTGAAAAATGTTCTTAATCAAGTATAAATTAACTCTAGTTTATTATTTAGGAGGATCAAGAATGATTGAGTCAAGTCGGACATGAGGTAAGGGAACTTCTTAACCCAATTTATGTTCTTTGGGATAATCTCCTACATTCAAATTATGTCATGATATTATTATGTACTACATTTTATTTATAATTTATTTATGTGTAAATATAGTGAATACACATAATAGATCTATTTTATTTAAAAATGATCTTTTTAATGGAACTTCTTATCCCAATTTTCTTTTCCTAGGGTTAATCTACTACATTAAAATTATGTCATGATATTATTATGTACTATCTTGTATTTGTACATTCTTTATGTGTACTTATAGTGAAGACACATAATAGATCTATTTTATTTAAAAAAAATTCTTTGTAAGGGAATCATCTCAATCTTCTTTCATTGAGGCATATTTTGTTTTATACACAACTTTCTTGTATACTGTGTATAAACCCCTTTGAATTTTAAATTTATTCAAAAGGACACTTTTTATATGAAGCGTTTTACTAAATGACAAAAAGGAATCTTTTTTTGTCATAATTATGTGGCGACAATGACTTCTTCACCGCCGTGACCATTATTTTAGTTTCGGATTCCTCTAGAAGCCATAACTTTTATTAAATGAAAAATAAATAACAAGATTTAATTTTCTTTTATTTTGGTATTGAAAATGGTATTGAAAGTGTTTTTATTATATCAATGTGTTGTATTGATATCTTGTGATTGAAATGTGGGAATTTAATGTTACCTTGATGCATGTTTTATGTGATACGATTATGTTATAGTTTATGATATATTTAAACTTGTTAATTTGAGGAATGCATTGGACTTAATAAGTGACGGTTGGAGCCCACTATAGCTCCTCGATGCATCAGCAGGTCTCATGAGACAAACTAGTGTCTTAGCACGAGGCCTTGACAAAATCTTATTTTTAGTCTTAGCACGAGGCCTTGGATACATTGTTATGATAGTCTGGCATTATTCATTCCATCATTATGAAAGTGGTTATTGATATTGCATGTGATTATTCGACTAGTAGAATATCCATATGAAAAATTAAATGGCATTATTTCATATTATTTTTTCCATATTATGGTGAACTTCAAGTTTAAAAGTCTTTTGTTTTAGTTATACATTTCCATAAATGTTAATGTTTATTTTTTAAAGCTTTTTCCATATTGTTATCCTTACTGAGCATCTGAGCTCACCCCTTCCAATGTTTTAATTTTTCATGGATGTGAAGAAGTATATTATGAATGTCCTACAGGGATAGTATGAGGGGATATTAAGACAAGATGTTGTTGTAGTTTAGTTTTACTTTATGATGTAATGTACGAATTATGACTGTATCTAGTGTTTCCAAGGATGCTAAACTAATCCGTCTTTCGAGACATGATCTTTTGTGATCATGACAATGTTATGCAATAATGCACCAAATCTGGGTAACTGGGGTTGAGGCATTACATGGTATCAGGTACTTCGTTTGTTTTTTCAGATTATGATAGTGTGTTGTTTGATTCAGGGTCTACACATTCTTTTATCTCTGAAAACTTTTCAAGTAAAATGGGAATACCATCTCAAGAAATGACTCCTAAACTTGTGGTAAAACGCCTGTAGGAAATGTTAAGGAAAAAAGATTTTATAATAATCTTCATATCCATATCTGTGGAATGAACCTACTTGTAAACCTTATTGTTTTACCTCTAGTAGAGTTTGATGTTATCCTGGGTATGGATTGGCTCTCTATTTACCATGCTAAGATTGACTGTAGAGCTAAAGAAGTTTCATTTCTGAAAGACTTTCAGTTTGTGTACAAGAATGAACCCTTAAAGTTGATATCATATCAAGAGGTTGAGAAACTTGTAAAAGATGGAAATGAATGTTACCTTGCACATATCATTGAAAACAAGGGAACTATTCATATTTATGATGTTCCAGTGGTAAATGAGTATCCTGATGTTTTTTCTTGATGAGTTTCCTGGAATAATACCAGATCGGGACGTTGAGTTTACTGTTGACTTAGTTCCTGATGCTAAGCCAATTTCAAAACCCCCTTATCTAATGGCTCAAACTGAACTTTTAGAGTTGAATGAGAAATTTCAAGATTTATTAGAGAAAGGTTTCATTCGACCTCGCACATCACCATGGGGTGATCCTGTTTTATTTTTTAAAAAGAAAGATGGTTCAGTGAGACTTTTCATTGATTATAGAGCCTTGAATAACATCACTGTTAAGAAAAAATATCATTTGCCTCATATCAATGATTTCTTTGATCAGCTCGAGGGAGTTCAGTTGTTTTTCAAAGATTGACCTGAGATCGGGGTGCCATCAGTTGAAGGTAAAGGAAGTAGATATTATGAAGACCGTGTTTCGTACAAGATATGGCCATTATGAATTGGTAGTAATGCCTTATGGGCTAACCAATGCACCTGCTGTATTCATGGACCTTATGAATATAATTTTCCATGAGTTCTTGGATAAGTTTGTGGTAGTTTTCATTGAGGGTATTTTGGTGTTTTCTAAAATTAAGGAGGAGCATGAAAGACATTTAAGAGTTATTTTGAAAACCATAAAAGAAAAGAAATTTATAGTAAATTCAGCATTTGTGATTTTTGGTTTCAAAAAATTTCATTCCTTGGTCACATTGTTTCTAAAGATGGGATAACTATTGATCCTGAAAAAAAAAAGGTTGTTGAAGAATGGCCAAGACCCAAAAATGTAACTGAGATTCGTAGCATCCTTGGTTTGGTAGGCTATTAACGAAGATTTGTTAGAAATTTTTCATGATTATCTAGTCCAATGACTAAGAAAACTGAAAATGGTGTTTAGTTTATCTGGAAAAAAGAATGTGATGATTGTTTTCAGGAATTGAAATAAAGATTGGGGAATGCTCCAGTTTTGGCACTAACTTCCAGGAATAGGGAGTTTGTTATCTATAGTGATGCTTCAATGATAGGACATGGTTGCTTCCTAATGTAGAATGATCATGTAATTGATTATGCTTCACGATAGTTGGAAACACATGAGGTAAATTACCCTACACATGATTTGGAATTAGCTGCTGTTGTTTTCGCTTTAAAATTTTGGAGGCATCATTTGTATGGAGTAAAATGTGAAATATATACTGATCACAAAAGCTTAAAGTATATATTCACTCAGAAAGAATTGAGCATGAGACAGAGGAGATGGCTGGAATTAATCAAGGATTATGATTTTACAATTCATTACCATCAGGGAAAAGCAAATAATGTGGCTGATGCTTTGATTCGAAAAAATAATGATTCATTAACAATGTTGTGTTTGGAAGGTGATCCTTTGGTTAAGGATTTGATGAACTTTGGAATATAAGTATTTGGTGCAGGATTTCATTCTATTTCGTTTCAGTTATCAGTGAACTATTCTCTATCAGACAGAATTAAGCAACCACAGAAGCAAGACAATGAGTTGTAGAAAAAGGAAGAGATGGTTCAGAGGGGTAAGTTGCCTGAATTCAACATTGATAATGATTGTGTTTTGAGATTTAGGAAGAGATTGTGTGTGCCTTGTGATTTACAGTTGAAGAGGGAGTTGTTATGTAAAGATCATAGTTCTCCGTTTTCAGTTCATCGAGGAAGTACTAAGATGTATAGAGATCATTGAGAGTACTACTGGTGGGATGGAATGAAAAGAGATATTGTTGATTTTACTATGAAGTGTTTGACTTGTCAACATGTTAAAGCAAAGCGATAGTTACTGAAAGAGATTCTTCAGCCTTTACCGGTACCAGAGTGGAAATGGGAGAATATATCCATGGACTTCGTTGTGGGATTGCCGAAGACATCTTGAGGTAATAATGAAATCTGGGTTATTATTGATCGCTAGACTAAATATGCTCATTCCCTTGATATACGAGTTACTTTTTCACTAGATCAACTTTCCCGTTTGTATCTTAAAGTGGTAGTTAGGTTACATGGAATTACTCTCTCCATTGTATCGGAACGTGATCTCAAGTTCACTTCTAACTTTTGGAAAGGTCTTTAAAAGTCATTGGGTACTGAATTAAATTTTAGTACAACTTTTCATCCTCAATCATATTGGCAGTCAGCATGAACAATTCAGACTTTGGAGGATATTCTATGTTCTTGTTCGATGGGTTATCAGGGATGTTAGGACCAACATTTTTCTTTGGATGAGTTTTTTTATAATAACAGTTTTCATTCCAGTATACAGATGGTACCATTTGAGGCATTATATGGGAAGCATTGTCAAAAACCAGTTTTCCTGGATGAAGTGGGTGAAAGGAAGTAGACGGGACCAGAACTGGTAGAGGATTTGGCAGAAAAAGTTCAGCTGATACATAGACACATGAGAACAGCTCAAAGCAAGAATAAGATTTATGCAGAAAACATGAGGAAGGATCTCTATTTTGAGGTATGTGATCATGTCTTCCTCAAAGATTCACCATGGAAAAGTGTGATGCGATTTGGTAAGAAAGGAAAGCTGAATCCAAGGTTCATTGGACCATATGAAATTCTGGAGAGATTTGGATCAGTTGCATACCCAGTGGCTTTACCTCTGAGTTTATCTTAGGTACACAATGTTTTTCACGTTTCAATGTTAAGGAAGTACATGCAAGATCTTTTTTGAGTCCAGAGGTAGTTCAGCTGGAAGAGAACCTATCTTTTGAGGAACAACCTATCAAGATTCTTGACCATAGGGAGAAAGTGTTTAGAAATAAGGTGATTTATCAAGTAAATGTTTTTTTGGAAAAACCACATGATTGAGGAGGCACCATGGGAATCAGAAAATGCAATGAGGGATAAATACCCCCACATATTCGTTAGGTAAATAAATTGTGGGGACCCAATTTTCTAAAGGGGGGAAGAATTTAACAACCCAAGTAAGTAATGAATAATAGATATTTTTATCTGTGTCTATTTATGAATTAGATATTGTTTCAGAGGCTTAAAATGAGAATATATCCAATCTTAAGCATGAAATACACTAATATTTTTAAAAGATTGTTTTGCTGCCTTTTGATGGAAAAACATTTTTAGAACAAACTTTTGAAATTTTTATAAGCTCTATCTGTCAAGTTAAACATATTATTTATGATTGGGACATTGAAATTTACTTTGGGTTAATTTTTTGTATTTTTCTGACAATTTTGATTTTTTAATGAATAGTGAAAAATACTGCATTTTACATCAAAACTGATTTTTCATCTAATATAATTATATGGTTAGATTATATTTTCATTGGTCTTAAAGTGTAATTAGAATATATATTTTTACCATTTAATCGAATGGTGTTCATTAGAATTAATTTCACTTTGAAATTGGGCATAAACAAGTTCCAAACCTTTCATAGATATTGTTTCTAAAAACCCGCTATTTGTTTTGACAACAGGAATTATTGTTAAATTAATTATTGAAATTTCTGTGTTTGAAATTTGGTAAAATGGATTATATATTTGGAATCATAAGTTCCAAATTATGTAATGAAGACTCTTTTTTTTTTGGACATTATGAATAGTAACGACAGTAATTATCTTTAATTATCTTGATTAATTTGTAATCGATTAGTTAAGGATAATATAATAATATCATAATAATAAAAAATGACCCCAAAATGTGTCCAAAATATACTATTTGTGTCATGGCGGACCATGAGATTCCTTGTGCCCATGGAATCACTTTTGTGTGATAATGACTTTTTATCTTTTTATTTTTAATGAAAGTTAAATATAACAATGAATGTATCACCTAAGTAAAAAAAATTTAATTTTGTCTAAATAAATGATCTATTGGACTATAAATAGTAATTGGAAAGATAAAAATATTTCCTACATCATAGTATTTTTTTTATTTTTAGACATTAAATAAATTAAAATATTTATGACATCATGATGAGGCAACGATTACCTCATTAATGAACGATTTAAATAAAATGAAAAGATAATGTAAAATCTAAGACATACACTTGTCAATGACCTATTGGAAGAGTACATTTCGAACCCTTATCACCTTATCCTCTAAATACATCAATGTGGGACCTTTTGAATCTGAAACACATTTCAATATAAAATAACATTTTGTAACTTTCCAAGAGTGCCCCTCCTCTCCTCTTATAAAAGGCCCCCACCTCTACCTCCTTACCCACACTTCTCAAGACTTTGGCACAGACAATACCTGATCATTTTATCTATCCACATCCCTATCTTCATCCTAGAAGCCTTACCTTAGGCAGAAAACTTTTCAAGAAACCATTTTGGTTCAAACCAAGAAGAGTTACCCGATTTAAAGGTAAAGTCTTCTATAATGTTCTTTTGTTTTATTTTGCTTCTCCCACCCCCTAAAATATTTTTATTCATTTATTTTGTAACAAAAAAACTATCTTAAATATACTAGGATGTTTTTATAAGATGTATTTGAGCTACACTTACACAATCCTTCATCCAATGGTTAAAGAGCTTACTATTTATGTGGATGGTGAATTTCTGTTTCACAAAACGATGATTGTTCAATATTATTCTAACACCTTCAAAGGTGGCCATTAAGATGACACTATATTTATATATGACATATCATATGATTATTCTTTCCTTAAGCTTCTGTATTTTTCATTTATGGCATACCTTAATGGCTTCCATTATGGGTATACACGATATCTTCATTTTAGGTAGTGCGGACTACCGCCCCCTCAAAGTTATTTGATTCGTTAATGCCATATGTGGAATGTATAAAGGATGTAGTTAATGATATTATATATAATATTATACTGGAATTATAATATACCTTTATATCATTATGAATCCATTCCATAAAATATGAAATAGAAATGAAAGTAGCGTTCAAGCGTACGTACGGATTACTGTATCCATGAACGGTGCATTTCATTTCTTACCTCTAAATGTTATGTAATATTTTAAATACATGTATATACTAGATATATATGACATATATGATATCTAAATCATGAATATAATTCTGGATATCATGGATATTTTACCACAAGAACAACTTGTAATTATAAAGAGTTTATTTCTAACTCAAGTACCCATGATCGACAAAACGACCATTATTAAATTAAATAATTACATAGTGTTCATAACATGGTAATAAGTTATATAAATAGAATAATGAACTTTAAAAAGGTTCTTATGAAAGTATAAATTAACTCATGTTTATTATTTAGGACATTAAAGAACGATCGAGTCAAGTCGGACCCGAGGTAAGGGACTTCGTCTCAACCTCCTTTCATTGAGGCATATTATGTTTTATACACAAATTTCTTTTATATGGTGTATAAAACTCTTTGAATTTTACTTTTATTCAAAAGGATTATTTTTTATATGAAGCATTTACTAAATTAAAAAAGGGAATGTTTTTTTGTCATACGTATGCGGCGACAACGAATTCTCCGCCACCATGACCATTATTTGAGTTTTGGCTTCCTCTACAAGACATAATTTTTTTTAAATGAGAAATAAATACAATGTTTTACTTTTATTTTATTTTGATATTGGAAATGGTTTTCATAATGTCTTTATATCAATATGTTGTATTAATATCTTGTTATTGAAATGTGGAAATGTTATGTTTCCTTTATGCATGATTTATGTGACATGATTATGTTATGGTTCTTGGGCATTATTATGAAGAGAGGTGGTTCCATGATAAACTAAGTACAGGTGAGCACGATATAGCTCTCTAATGCATTGGGTAATGTGATGGAGTTAAACCTTAAGGTTTCTCCGAATAGATTTAGGGAATATACTGTGATGGGTATTCCAAATGTAACCATGAGGGTTACTCCCTATGTTTGAATGTTATGAATGCCTCAAGTTACCTTTATGTCTTCTGATATCTTTGATTTATTCATGATTTGATGAGGTATGTTAAAATGCTTATGTTTTATGAGTAAAGTATGATTTCATACATGGACTAATGTTTTCATTTTGTACTTTTATATCCTTTACTGAGCTTTTTTTGCTCATCCCATGTTTTTGAAATGTTTTTCACAGGTCAAGGAAAAGGTACATGATGTGATGATAGTGTCAAGGAAGTGTAATGAAATAATCCATTTTTTATTTTAAATATAATTCTGATGATGGGAAAAATGTGTACTATCTTTTATGTAACCACTTTGTTTAAATGTTGAGTGTAATTCCTGATTTATGATCTAATTCTCTAAAACTCTAAACCTGAAAAGATCATCAACAAGTATTCTTGAAATAACTCAAGATTATGTAATGTTTAAGGCTGGGGCCTTATAAATTCTCTAGGAAATTTTGGATTCATATACTCAAACATATGTATAACACATTTTATACCTTTATGAAATGGAAATAAAGGGCATAAAGTGACTCTAACAAGAAAATCAAATCCTTGAGAACTAATAATTATTTAGTGTATATATCCACATAATTCATTGAAATCTATAAACCTAAGGGAATACAAATATACCATACTATTGTGGAAACTTCATAGAAAAATGGGTTATTAGAGATAATGAATAACACTATCCTTGAAAGGGTGAGGTGCGTGCTGTCCCATTCAAAAATCCCTAGGTCCTTATGGGATAAGGATACCTCAACAATAGTCTATATTATTTACTACTACCTATCTTATAGTAATTCGTTTATGACCCCCGAAGAACTTTGTAATGTTTCAAACCCAAGACTTTCACACCTTAGGACCTTTGTATCCATAACATTTTCTCATACATGTAATGATAAACTAGATACTAAGGATGTGATGTATATATTCATTCAACATCAAGTGGGTGTTAAGGGTAATTATTTGTGGGTAGAAATCTGGGATATCAAAAATATATAGAAAGATGATTTGTCATGTTTCATGAGTCCGGTCTATCCAATGATAAGGGATGTGAACCTCTATAGTCCTTTGGTGGCAATAAAAACCCCTCAAGAGTCCCAACACCCTTAGGTGTTGAAGTCCCATTATAATCCAGTGACCACTCCCAGTCCGGGATAGGTCTAGATCCCCTCAATGTCCAAAACCAATTTGATTCCAATTCTAATTCGGATAATGAACCTGAAATAGAGGAACCATATGATATGATCAATTATCAGCTCACTCGGGATAGAGAGAGAATAATTATCATGTCTTTAGCCTATTACAATTATGAAGACATTGTTTCCTATGTTTTTAGTTAATCAGGTGATTTTTTAATAATGAACCTCAAACTTAAAAGAAAGTCCTGATTTCCAAAGAGGCCACCAAATGGTTATGTTCAATGCATGAAGAGCTGAATTCACTTCTTAGGAACAACAAATGCTTTATTGTTTATATACTTGATAACCATAAGTTAGTTGGTTCTAAAAGGATATATAATATGAAAGAGAAGAATGTTGGAGAAACTAAAATAAAAAATCAATGCCCAAATGGTTGCTAAAGGCTTTCTTCAACTTGGGGGAATTGATTATAGTGAGATATTCTACACCATTGTTAAAAATTCATCTATTATAATTCTTCTTGATTTTCATGCCAATTTTTATTTTCATGTTGAACAATTAGATGTAAAAACCTTCTTTCTACATGGTACCCTTTCTGAAACAATTTATATGACCCCTCCTGATAGATTTAAAAAACTTTTCTAACCTAGTCATGTTTGTCTTCTTAAAAAGTATTTGTTTGGAAGTAAAAAATCTTCACCGAAATGGTATAAATTTTTGATTATTTTATGATTGAAAATAAGGTTTCTAGAAGTAAATTTTATTCATGTGTATACTATTAGATTGTTAAAAATGAATCTATTTACCTATTATTATATACTGATGTAATTCTTTTAATCTATAATAACATGAGGATTATAAATTATATAAATAATAAATTAAACTGTTTCTTTGAAATGAAAGAATTAGGAAATTATAATAAAATCATAGGTATGGACATAATATGAGATAGTAATGGTAGAACCATGTACTTATCCCAATCTACTTATATTATGAAAGTATTAAGAAGATATCTTTTTGAGTGCGTTATACTTATTATTACTCCTCTAGGAAAACTTTTTAATTTGTCTTTGGGTAAATCCCTTAGAAATGATGTTGATGCTGCCTTCATGAATAAGATTCCATATGCTAATCTAGTAGAAAGTCTTATGTATGTTATTTTTTGTTCTAGACCAGAAATTTCATTTTATGTTCGTATATTGAGAAGGTTTATAGGGAAACCTGGTAAGCCTTATTGGCATGAATTGAAATGGGTACTCGAGACTAGTCTCCCAGAAAGTGCAACAAGAAAACAGTGGTTTCACTCTACAATACTAAGGTAGAGTATATTTCCTAGACAGAAGTCATAAATGAGTCTATATGGATGAATGGATTTCTTTCTGCGTTGTCTTTATCTTCTAACAGCATAGTAGTTAACTGTTATTTCCTATCTTCAATGCAATAATATATGAACTTTATATTCCATTTTAGATCAAATGACATTGATATAAGAGTTCCTTTTGTAAGGGATATTATAGAATTTGGGATGGTGAGTGTCACTAAGATACCCACTAGGGACAAACTGACCTATAGCTTGACTAAGGTTATAACATTTTTCACATTAATGACTTGACTTAAATTAATGAATTTAGTCCCAATTCTATAACTTATATTTTGAAAACATCATACTTATATTACATTTAATTTAAAGGTGGTTCTTTTTTGTATATTTCCCCTACATTGATGCATTTAAATTCCTTTAATATTGTTTTATTTTATTTATTCATAATGAATTAATGGTGTTAAATTTTCATGGGGTATATGTATTCATGGCACTGGTCAAATGGGTTTTAGTTTGATTTCATATAATTATTTGTTTTCTAGAATTTTTTGTTCCTTACTTACATCGCTTGTTTACTAGGACCATTGATTGGATACCATACAACGTTCCTGCTTCATCTTGGGTGTTCTTCTTTTTCTAGCCCTCGATCTTGGGTTCCACCACCATAACATCCCATAACGCCACTTGTCTCATTCTTCTACCACCTTTAATTATTTTAACTATTAGCATGATCTGGGTCATCCATACAATTTTGATATTAGGTTTTTGTCTATACCTCATGATGCTCTCTAGAAAGGCATGATTTCCTCACTGGTTTCTTGGATTCAATCGATCCATTCTCTAAAATTATTTCTTTTCTTATGATTTATTTCATGAGTTCCCAGTGAGTAGCTCTTTCGCTATATACAGGGGTTCTTAGAGAAGAAAAAGGATACTAAGGTTATCCAACCACCCACACTCCCCATATATAAGTTCATTCATACTCCTAGAACCATAGTACTTCTTTGATAGTGACTCAGTTGATATCATCTCATTCCTAGGTCTAGGAAGACTGTACATCACAAATGACATATAGACCATTTTCATAAAGTATCAAAACAATATAAATTAATTTTTGTAGTTTTTAGAATGTAACTTGTGTTTTGTATTAAAATATATTTTGAAACTGGAAACACACACTTTGAGTCATATCAGTTGAATCATGTTTCGGTTTTACATGAGACTAACTCCTACACATGACAACTAAAATATGAATTTTTTACTAAATTGTCAAGATAATCGGAGCATGTTTTCTTGGTTTTCAGTGAGGGAGATGTTCTCAACTAAAATTTCAATTATGAACTGATAATAGGAATTTTGAGTCATACCGGTCACATCTTGTGTCAGATTCAGGTGTGGTTAATTCATACACATAAAAAATGACTTGGGGATTGTTTTTCAAAAGTATCAAAATAATCAAATTGTGGTTTCATGGTTTTCTATATATCAATTTTTCTTTTTATTAAAATTTATTTCAATTCGAAATAAGAATGTCACACATTGAGTTATACTAGTCACACCATTCAAAGGATCGATGTGGGGTGGATTCCTACATGTTATAATTGACTTATGAGATGGTTTCCTAAAGTATCAAAACAATCTAAATGTGTTTGCTTAGTTTTTATTAGTTCAAATTTTCTTTCTACTTAAATTAATGTGAATTTTTAATAAATAGACACACTTGGAATTATAACAACCATTCTTTATATCATATTGAGGTGTGGATGATTCCTACATGTCACAATTCAAATATGAGTCATTTTAGTAATGTAACAAAAAAATTACAATGTGTTTTCTCATTTTTGAGTTTGTCACTTGTTTTTTTTTAAAATGTCATTGGATACTGGAAATATGATCATTGAGTCATATTGGTCAAATCATGTGTCGGTTTGACATGAGGAAAATTCATACACTTCACAACTAACTCATGAATCATTTTCCTACATTTTCAAAATAATTGGAGTGTGTTAGTTTTTTTAGTGAGAAACAAATTTTGAACTAAAATATTAATTTTAAAACAATATCAGACATTTGGTGTCATACCGGTCACACCATGAATCGAATTGAGGTTCTCTTGATTTCTACATGTCACTAATGTTTTACAGATCAATTTACTAAATTATCAAAACAGTCAAGAAGCATTTAGTTTGTTTACAGTATGTCGCTGATTCTTTTTACTAAAATTAATATAAATTTTAAATAAAAATACACACATAGAGTTATACTAGTCACATCATACATCATATTGAGGTGGGTTTTATTCCTACATATCAAAAATGACATATGAATATTTTTTCAAAAGGATCAAAACAATCTGAATGCATTTGATTAGTTTTCAATATGGCACCTTTTCATTTTAATAAAATGTCATTTGAAACTAGAAACATGCATTTTGAGTCATATTGGTCACAAAGTGTGTTTACTTATTTTAAGTCATAACTGACTTATGAGTCATTTTTCTAATGTATCAATACAATCAAAGAACGTTTGGATAGTTTTTAATGAGGGAAACACATTTTAGACTAAAATAAAAATTTTAAACTAACAATAGACACTTTGATCAATACCAGTTTCACTGAGCATCAGATTGAGGTTCAATTGATTCCTACACAAAAAATGACTTATGGATCATTTTATGAAGTATTAAAACAATATACATTGGTTTTCTTAGTTTTTGGTATGTCACTTGTTCATTTTACTAAAATTAATGTCATCTCTAAATAAAAACTCACACTTGGAGTAATACTGGTCACACTATGAGGTTTGGTTGATTGATACACATCAAAATGACATATAGAATCATTTTACTAAAGTATAAAAACAATATAAATATGTTTTCTTAGTTTTTAGTATTTTACTAGTTCTTTTTACTAAAATTAATGTCAATTTTAAATATAAATAATCACTTGGAGTCATTCCGGTCACACCTTGTGTCTAATTGATTAGTTGTTGATTCATACATGTCAAAAATTACTTCTAGATTATTTTACGGAAGTATCAATTCTATATGAATGAGTTTGATTAAGTTTTAGTATTTAAGTTGTCATTTTTACTAAAATTAATGTCAATTTTAAATAAAAAAACACACTTGGAGTCATATAATCCACACCATGCATCATATTGAGGTGTGTTTGATTTCTACATATTAAAATGGTTTATGGATAATTTTACTATAGTATAAAAACAATATGAATTATTTTTCTATGTTTTGAATATATAAATTGTATTTCTACTAAAATTAATATCAGTTTTAAATAAAAATATGCACCTAGAGTCATACCGGTAACACCATCCCATCTCCATTCTTTGCTGGACTGCCAACACATCATATTGAGTCGATGTTTTTAGCTAGAAACCCATCCTCTACTATTCTGGTTTTCAAAAACAAGAATTATTGTTTGGCTATGAACATTGAATCAATATGAAATGTTGTATTTTCAACAAAAAATGGAAATAGAGAACATTGTATCATTAGTATAAAATAACATTTTATCTCTTATGTGGCTTGTTTCAAATAGTTGAAATAAAAATATGAATTCCCAAAATATATGTGAAAAAAACTAAACATGTATTAGTTAAAAATTATAAATAAATTAACATACAAATAGCACATAAAATTATGAAAAAATTAAATAAATAAGTAGTAGAAATTCACCTTTTAGTGATAGTTGTATACATTCTTGAACCTTTTCCTTGTTTTTATTATCTTAGTTGCAGCTTCGATGTCCAATCTCTCTTGATCATGAGAATATTTGAACATACCACCCCAACTCATGAAAAAGAATTCAACTATATAAGAAAAAATTCTTATGTGAGTAATACTAAAAATAAATAAAATAAACTTAAATGTTAAACAACCCATTACTTCTATGTAAGTCACATCTTCGTGATATATGTGCACATTTTTCCATCAAGTATGCTACCCATTAATTAATAAATAAATATATGTCATCTTGTGAATACTAGAAATTTTACAGAAATCTTAGTACTAGAAAAATATAAATACATGAATTAGTAATAAATATTTTAAATGAAATAGTAATTATTGTTGAAAATACCTCTTTAGGGATGACAGTTTATCTTTGGAATATGATCTCTCTCATAAATTTTGAAACATAATGACAAAAATATATTCCATTTTTTAAGACACTACAAATGTATTGAAAAAAATAAGTAATTTGTTTTGATATGTGTTTAGATAGTGAAATCTTATTATATATACACTGATACTTGTACTCTTGTAGAACTTATCAAGATCCTTGTGAGAATGGGTTGTCCTCATGCCTTGATTTTCATGATTTTTATACACCACCCTATCATAACATAATTCTCATTAAAACATAATATAAAATATATTACTTTATGTTTTGTTCTAAAACATAGGATGTACTGTATTATGAATTGAAAAATTCCATCATGTGTAGTCGGTTTGATGGGTATCCATGTAGTGAATCCCTGAAATAAATCTTCGTAGTATCTAAGTTGACTGCAATGATCATCTAATGTTTCATAAAATGAAGAAAATGAAAATATATTTGATATGATTACATTTTATAGTTTTACCCTTGCATCATTGGTATTAAGAACAGTTTTTCATCCATATGTTTTCTTTCAATTGATCTGGCCATTTTTGACATGATTTCATTCATTTTTTATTCTATTTTTGTTTGTTATGCAGAAGTGATGTGAGAAATAATGAATCCAAAGTTATGTTCCTGGGGAAATACCTCTAATTTATATTCATATAAATTTCATGAAAAATATATGAAAGTTTTTTAGTCCTAATTAACATAGTATATCATCTATTGAAAAAAAATCATGAAAACAAACCTAATATATATATTTACAATTGAGACTCCCATCCATTCATAGCTGCAGATTTCATTTAAATTCTCAAGAGAAATTTAGTGTGCAACATCCTCTCTATAAATTTATTCTTTAAAATCAACAATTTGATTACTACAACATTATAACATTGTATTATCATAAAACATAAATGTTAGAAAATGCAGATACTCAATGGGAAAGGAAAAGGTTCATTCTGAAAACATTTTTGATCAGTTCATTGATCCTTTATATGGTTTTGATTAATCCTTTGATTTCACCCCCTTCCCTTTGTCTATATATAATAACATTCATCAGTTCAGGACTTTTTTCATTAATTATTAAGGTTTTAGCATGAAAAATAAATTTTAAATGAATAACTTCTTATCGACATGTTTTTACAATATATTATGGACATTCTATGAATTTTCCAATATTATGGTCGACCGTATGAATATCTATATCATGATGTGGAATAGGAATCTCAGTGCTCGACTGATGATCTATAATAATAGCCACTCACACATCACATGTCATAAGTTGTATCTTGTGTACTGTGTCTTCTTGGATATTAAACACAATATCACTTGCTAAATTGTAATGGGTGGATGTTGATAGATATAAATCACAATCATTTTCAACCTGTCGAATATGAGTACATGAAATTTATCAGTGTCTTCCTGATGTACATTTCATGGAAACAGTAATGAGAATAATGTTTACCTCATCTAAGATAGCTCTTTGAGGGGAATGGATCGCCTCAATGTTGGTGGGGGTGGGGCAGGATCTTCATGTAGTGGTTGCTCTTATGTTTTTTGCTCTATTTTCTTCCCCCCCCCATAACATTTTCTAGCAACATAGTCTACCTATAAATATTTTCTTCAAGGGGGGATAATACTTCTTTTATCTCTTACATTAATTTGTCTTTATCCTCTTTTTCTTTTATTTTCTCCAAATATGTTTGGGTTGTCACCACAAAACTTGCACCTCTTACATAGGAACACTGTTCTGGATACTTCAAGGACAACGATAGTAAGTGTTCATTTGGTACAAGTGTTTATGAGTGTTGTGAAAAATTCTGATAGAAAATATAGAAAAATAAGTAATCAATTTTTTTAATAGGTATTTAATGAAAACCCAATTTTTATTATGTCATACTTACACATGCATCCCACATGTTCTGTATTTTTTCATCTATTATTATACTATATATATTTACATGTGCCTCCTTCTATATCATATTATGTGGGATGAAAGTGTCTTTAAATTTTGATTTTTAAATCTACTTATAAATAGAGGAACATAATTTTGTTGTTGTTTCATGACATATAATATTATTCCAGTAGATTTAAAATGCGTACCAGTTTTTTTTTTCAAATGATTGTACCCCATCCTTGATTTAAGATTGATGTACATTGGCTTTGCTACCCATTCCATATTTTCAACTCTAAATTTTTGTTTCATAAATATAATATTCTCAATCAATGTTATTAATACACATATATTCAAATAATGTATTACCATCCACAATGTACCTGAAAATCTATCTCACTATGACAACCTATAAATGCATCCCATGGAGCAGGGTTTATTTGGTGTGATTACATAAGTGTATGTAGAATTCTTATTTCTCCATTCAGAAACATTAAGATGAAATCTCATTATAATTGTGTGCAAGCATCTGTGAATCCTTCTAGAAAATATTAATAAAAATTTCTTATGGGAGTCCTAAAATATAAATGAACTTTTCAAAGGATGATTAAGATTAAGTCAAAGGTTCATTATTCGAAAACCAGTAAAATAAAGAAAGGATTTCATAAAGGTACCATAATCTCTTCCCAAATTAGTGTCTTAAAAATGGGAATAACACAGTTCCACGAATCAATATCCATTAGCATGTCCTACTGAGTGATGAGCCCAATGTAACTACTGAACATGGATTTGTTGGGGTTAATAGGGTGGCCACATGCATTCCATCCAATCATGAATTTTATTCCTATAATTTTAAACATAATAATTTTCTCTAACACCATAACACCAACATGCTTATATTTTCTCTATGACATCAGTTCTTCATCATATACCACATTCTCGAGTTCAACATAATTAATATGTTTTTCTTCTAGATTGGTATCTTTTGAATGTGTAAATGGTTAATGTTCATCACCACGAGGAGAAATAGAAGCATGAGAAACCGATTGTTCCTTAGGATTGGGAGAATCCACACACGCAGAAGTCATTGCCTTTAGATGTGTTTTATCATTTTAATTCAGATTATATAATTGAAAAAGAAAATAGATAGTAACATGGGGTAACACAATGTTTTTTAAAAATATATTTAACCTGATTATTGAACTATTGTTTAAATGTTTATGGGATTTATCCCCTTTATCGAGTATCCAAATCCTTTCATTGTGGTCTCATAAAACATACAAAACCCCATCTAAATTGGCACCACTACGAAATTAATACGACATCCTAATGAAATGGTCATCCTCTGTTGAATTTTCATCTGACACTTCAGTGGTTTTGGTCGATAACAGAACAATTGACCACATTCTATATGCCGTATTTGGAACATGAAATACTTTTATTTCCTTTGATTACCTTTTAAACGGTTCACTTTTGTACCCTTCCTTACTAAAATCCACTTTCTAAAATCTCAATTCATCTATTTTAATAGTACTCTTGTTATCAACCCACCAATGTTGAAAAAATGGCACGTGGAATGTTGTATAATCCAATTCCCATATTTATTTGATGATGCCAAAGTATTACATATTCATATAAATTGGAATTCTATCCTTAATAAAAAACATTCATTGCTTCAGCCACACGTAGAACTCCACTATTTTTCATTGTACTCTCTCCATCAATTTCATTTTAATAGAACATATAACCATTAATAACATACCAATTTTAAGATAATACATACACACTTGGTCCTTTGGTTAGCCATCAAAGTCATTCTGAAATTGAATTCATATTTTCATATGACTCCTTAAAAACATGGTCTCAAAACCATTCAATAAACTATTGATTAGGTGTATTTGATATCCATATTTCAATCCTTGATGGAATAAAATGCTGAATAATTTCCTTGTGGGTTTCATCATATGGGACTACCAATAAACTGTTATGAAAAACATAATGGTGGGTCTGCTCCCGATCTATAATATTGATTGTGACAATATATCTTCCAAAAATACCTTCAACCACATGTCTCCCAGTGTGACAGGATCTCATTAGACCAATTCATTCTACATTGGATAGGTAGTCAGTATAGAATTCAATGGCTTCCTCAACATTATATCGTTCTTCAATACAACCCTCTAGCCAACTTTTACTTTTTATATACCCTTTCAAAATATCCATACACAATTTAATGTGGTACATCCATCTATAATGTACAATAACACATAGTCAAATCTCTCTCACCAATTGAACCATTATTTGAACAATTATACCAAGGAATATTGGCGGGAAGAACACTTCCAATTCACATAAAATGAAAAAAATTCCTTTATCCCAATATAAGAATTTTTCTGAGTCTAAAACTTTTCAACATATAGCGTTGAAAAAGAAATAGAGCTCGGTTGTTTTATGAAATAAATTCTTTGAAAAAATTTAATGTAAATGTATAGGAATTAGATATTTCATCAAAAAATGACAATCATTTTATTTCATATCCTTTAACATTAAATCACTCATTGACATGATATTATTGATATTCAATGAACACCCATTTGGAACCATTACATCATTCAAGATGTTAAAAAAACATATCTCTCCTACCTGAAAAGAATGTAAGATGCCGGTGGAAGAAAATCTGTTTTTCAACCTTCACTAACGCCAAATCTTTCTGTATTCTCATGTCAATCATGTCCAACCTAGCCTTAATTATATCCTTTTCTTGGTGGGTGCATTTAGTAATGTACAAATGACACTATCAAATACATTTTTTCTATATGTATAACATCAATAAAATTTATGACGTACAATAAATTCTAATATGTTAATTAAAAAAATGATCAATTTTTCCAACTGGTTTTCATATGGTTTTCAAAAAAGGATTACCAAAATCAGTGCCTGTATATTTTAATTCCTCAAATAGTTCATCACCTATTATTAGAGATGGTGATGTACATTTGTCTAAACATTCATTGAATTATGTCATACAATATTGGCACTTATGTCGTCTAGGTAGAAATATGTGATGTCTTAGAAACATAGTTTTTGATGAATGTTTCAACCTAATTAACTATGAAAATTATTCAGAAATCAAAATACCTTGAGTTCAATTAATGTTATATCTTAAAAAATTTCCATAAACATGAATTTTACTTATCATCCCATACAAAATGTATCATAATGTGAAATCTTCATTTCTATAAGCTTTATACAATGTGACACATAAATGCCACAATAATTTCAAATATTTGAATAATAGATCCAAACAAACATCAATATCATTACCCGATTGTTTTTGTCGTGATATAATAATATATTATATAATGTATTTCAATTTTATGCATAATCATGGTGGAAATTTATAATTTACCAACATAACCATTCATGTATTGTGAGTTCTTCTTTTAAAACCAAATGGATTGACTCTATCTATAGACAATGAAAGATAAAGGTTACTCAAGTCATTTCAAAATTTAGGATAGTCATGATCAATTCACTTCCAATGAGGAGAGTCTATTAGGTGAAAACATTTCCAATATTTATTTCTTATATCTGTGTTCAATTTCAATAGCCATGTAGTCTCCTCATTTTTATATAGGCACTTAAACTATAAGATAATTGGAAAGTTCCATAAAACATTATTAGGACCCGATTAATCTTTATTTTATAAATAATCAACACCCTTTGGCCATTCTTTAAGTGATTTTTGGTCATTGTGAAATAGTATATAGTCATTTGGATATACTTGTATTCTTTTAGAGATCATACCCATAGAACATATAATTCTTTTAGATTCATATGTTTGGAAATGGAGCTCATTATCTTCTGGAATAATTTCATTCAATGCATCAAGTAGTTTAGAAAAACTTGAGTCACTCCATCTGTTTTTAGCTTTTAAATTATATAGCTTTAGTATGGCTAACAGTGATGTGTATTTAGTGCAACCAACAAACAATGGTGTCTTTGCATAACTCTTTAACTACTCAAAAAATTTATGAAAATACTGAAGATCATATTATATAGTAAATTTAATTTCCAAAATATGATCTTCATCACCATTCAAACATGTAATCACATCCATAATGGGGTCTTCTTGCTTTTACACACTTGTAATCATATTAGATGATTGATAAAACGCTATGTTATCCCAGTCACTAACTAATTTTTTTACCTGTTTTTAATACAATAGTTATAAATTCTATGTATTTCATGATAGATCATGTGTTGTTACAACTAATTTGGACTCACTAGTCTTGAATAACAATATTTTAAACACAAAAAATGGATTTGAGAAGGTTCATATGCTTGCTATTTTGCAAACATGATAAACTCTTTCACCCCATCTTCATACTGTTTTGTCATATGATTTGAATCCATCTATTCTATATTCATATCCATCATATTTGATTAGAAACTATTAATAATTTAAAAAATAAATACACAAAATGGGCCTTTCAAATAAGGGGAACCCAAAATTTGAATGGTTCAAATAATTTTATCATACTTTGAAGGAAATTTGTAATTGAATTTAAGAAAAGAATTAGTCCAATGGGGTTAGTTGTTATCCTCTAAACTCATCTAGAAGATTTGGGGTACGAGTCTAAGGTAACAATATGCAATAATAACTATTTGGGAGATGAAGCTGATGAGGTTGAAAATTATTATTTCATTTTATTTCCTGTGACTCATCCCCATACAAGCTAACACCAAATCATAGAGATGATGTGGTTGTAGGGGAATCCTCTAATTTAAACCCTGTAGGTGATGTTGGAAGGAATGTAGTTTTAGGAGTAACAATGTGGATAATCATTAATTCACCTTTTGCAGGAGTGAGGTTGTGATGGATATCCTATGGTGTGGATAGATTTAGAGACATTCCCTTTCAATTATGTTATTATAAATATATATTATATTACAGGTGAAGATATTTCTATGTGAAGGCTAAGGATTCCATTTTTGGGTTATGATCGCCCGAGCTGGATCATTTCAAAAAGGGATTTATGTGAGTCTGATGAATCATGGGGAATGAAAAAAATTCCTATTGTTTTTTAGTGGTTTCTTAGTCTTGGGAGGATAGATAATGAAGTAAACTTATCATTGTGAAAAAAATTGAGAAGTTTACTTGGAATATTGATGGTTTTTGGTAAATTATGATGTAGATAATTTTTCTACAGGTTGAAACTAGAATGAGTTGAAGGGAGGAAATAGACTGACACTTGGATTTTAGAAATCTATAATTAGAATAATTTAAAAAATATAAAGAAAAATAAAATAGAGGCCAGTTGAAAGGAACCAAGAATCCACTTGAAGACTGAATTAAAACTACATATGTTTTCACACTTTTTTTCTTAGAGATGCACCAGTGCATATAATAGCTGTGGAATTTCTCGAATGTGATTATATTTTAGTTAGTGGATTTGAATCGGTGGATGATTCTTTAAAATAAGGAGCTGTCTACATAACACCCACTAATTCCTCACATTCCCGTAGGTTAGACCCTACTCTATAACTATAATAGTATAGTGTATATCAATAAATAAATAATTCTTCAGTCCAATTACCTATCAATAATTTAAATTTTAAATGATTATGATGGAAATTATAATGATATCATAAAAAAATTTCGAGTATGTTGAAAACATGAAATTGAGTGGTTACCTTGGAAATGAGATTTGGAATAGTATTTAGCTCATGAAAAATTTATGAGCATGATTTTCAAACCTTGTATGGTTATGGAATGGGTAATGTAACTTCACATAATCCAAATCCTGATTAGTTATCCATGTGTGTTAACTATATGATCCAATTTTTATTTAATATATAAATTCAATACTCATATGTTTTTGTTATGTTTTAATAATTTCAAACCCCCTATATCATCCTCGAACACAAAAATATTACCCTAAAACATATTTGACTGTGTTTAGATTTTTTATAGGGAAATTTTATGGGTTTTCTATAAATATTCAATGATTTTCTCTCATTATATATTGAGATAAATCTACATGATATTAAAGGTAAAACATTTAATGTATACTTTGTTCATTAACTTCCCTCCTTTTTTATAAAACTATATAAAAGTAAATATATGATATAAAAGTATAAATAGATTATAGAAATAAATAGTTTTATAATTTTATAAAGGTGTAAAATTATATTATATACAAGAAAAATTTATGAAAGTATAAAATTATAGCAATTTATAAGGAATAAAACTATGATTATATATTAATTTATAAATCTAGAAAACTATTAAACTATAAATAATTAATAAAATTTTATATTTAAATTATATGTAAATGTGATATACTATAAAATTTAAATAATTATATAAATTTATAAAAAGAATAAAACTATTAAAGTATAATATAAATTTTATATTGTGAAAAAATGTAAAATTATAAACATGAAACATATTGATTATTTCAAAATAAATTTTCATTCCAAGATTTTTTTATTCAAAACTAACCTTGAATCACTTTATCAATACTTTGAATTTCATGTATCACTTGAAATTCCAAGTAAAAAATAAGAACCAATTGAAAAATATTTTTTAATATGAGAACACATTTTTAAATTACACAATTCCTTCATTATATATTTTAGCCTATAGCATGTGTATCAAGGGGAGGACATGAGAAGTGGATGATATAGAAAAAGAAGGAGTGCTTGCAGACTAGATACAAAAAATCCTAAATTTCAAAAATAATATAGTATGAATAAATCTCATACCACCTCTTATACTCTTGTAAAAAATAACCCTAATAATATACATTAATTAATCACCAAATAAAAAAATTCACCAACCATAATGGGAAATAATAAAAGGAGAATCTTGAGGATCTCACACACCCACTATTCATAAAATCCTAAACGAGGCCAAATAGGGCTTCAAAAATAGTTAGCTTGGGATGCTAATACAATCCAATAAATTTTTTCTGAAATAACAATTTAAATGCCTCTTTAAACACAATACACATAAAAACCAAACACAGAAAAATAAAAAAAAACTAACCTGATTCCACCGAATTAAGTCATTTAAAAAAGAAAACTACACTTTCACCAAATTCATTACCTAAATGGGGGAAAGTACCTTGGAATTACCTTTACACATAAACAACATGACTCTTAGTTATTTAAATACTTTTCATTAAAATTTTCATTTATAAACTAAGTAAAACCATTTAAAACCTTTATAAGAAGTGATACCACCTTTTAGAAATTACTAAATCCATAAAAACTATTACATATAGTATTAGAAAAAAAAATTAATTTAAACCACAATGAATTCAATGATATGAAATTTAAATTGAAAGAAAAACACCTACAGAAACCAGGCAGGTCCATTTAAAAAATTTCAAAACCATACTGAAAATAATTACCTATGGTGGTGAATGATGATATAGGAAAGAACATTCTCTAGGTAAGCACTATCAAATAAAACCTAGAATTTGAACCAACCCCAAACCATTTAAATATAAAAACAACCATTATAAGGTTTTTGGGAGATATAAAATCATGTATAAAAGGTAGGCAGAGTAATGCGGATGGAAGAAAAAGAAAGAAGAGGTCTTATTAAAAGGAAAATGTAATAAACCAATATTTTATCAATGGAATTTATCCCTTATTATAGTAATTTCATATAGTAAAAATCACACAAAATCACTTAGATACCATAATGAAAACATTATAAACAAATAATTAATGAACTAAGATGTATTTTTAGATGTTAAGGAATGAATACTGATAAAATAGTAACTTGACCCAAGGAATAGCAATACGACCCCAGTGAATAGTAAACCAATCAAATGAATAGTAACCTCACCCATGAGAGTATAAATAAAATTTATTCATCTTATAAATGAATGTATGATATAATTATATCTTAGTATAAGTAAATAACTTTTTTAAAAATTATTAATTAATTGTTGTTATTTTTGTAAGTCATAGAAAATTAATTACAATTTAATGAATAATTTAATAATTTTTGAGAAAATTTATTTCCTAAATTAAAATTTTGATGTATTATGTTTTTCACATAATTGTATGAGACATTAAGTAGTATTTAATGTGATACAAAATTAGTTTTAATTTTAAAATCTGCATTTTCCATTGAAATGCTGATTTTAGTAAAAAAATAAATTTCTCATATTTAGAAACTTATTTTCATAAAATGGAGTTTATTTTTTAATTCTACCCATTTTAAAATGTTTTGTGTGATTTTTTGTGGTTTTTCTAAAATACTTTATTTTTTGGTGAATAGTAAAATACAATAATTTATGATTAAAGAAAAATTCATTAATTAAGGATACATAGATGATGTATTGATGTTATAAGAAACAATTCTCACAATTTACATCATTATTTAAATATATTTTTTAATAATTTTGAAAATTAATAAAAGTATTGGCCCAAAATAATAAACTAATGAATATAGTAATGAGAAAACACATCTCCACCTATAAATACCACCCCTCACCCCCATTTTCCTCACACATCTCAAGAATTGATCATTTTACAAACTATAATCAAGTATCATTCCATGAACCTCACTGTTGTCTTGGATCACAAGCTCTTATCAAAATAAGGAGTCCATTTCCCTAAGGAGGTTCTCAAGTATGACATATTTATGAGATAAAATCCCCTTCCTTTTTAATTAAATTTCAATTAATTTATTTTTCTTTTCTTATCCTCTACCCACATAATCTATCAAAAAAATCATTATAACTTCATTATATTTTATATACTTGAATTATATCATTTTAATGGTAGATCCATCATAAAATTAAATTCCCTCTCCCTCTCTTCTAATTTAAAAATGAAATCATCACCCACGATGTGTCAACTTACTGACATCATGGATGATCCATTTTCATTTACTTTAATACCTTCAATTATGATCATGAAAACAATATAATGTTTGGAAAATAATTTAAAATACATGTTATAACCCTTTTATGTTCTGGAAAAAAATATTTAAAAAATTCTAAGGATAAAACAAATCAAGTTTGTTGTCATAAAAGCCCCGCAAAAGTAACCTAAGAAACTTTTATTAACTATTTATCTAATGAGTCATCCACATTACATTTAACAAAATTAAATATATATATATATATATATATATATATTTGTGCATTTAATCCTCTTTATGTCTATTAATAACATATATTTTCAATTCTAGAAAATTAAACCCATTCTATATAAATATCCATACACATATTCAAGTAAACTGATCATGAAAACCAAGAAAATGAACACTATTGAATGATGAAGTTAAACTATATAACTCATTTAAACTCCCATAAATGGACATAATAAAACTAGAATGAATCAAATTGATTTATTAAATGTTTTTTATTTTTTATTTATTGACGTTAATTTTATTGTCTAGGATATTAAAGAGAATAGAGCGTTCAGAGATAAGGTAAGGGGAATTCTCAAACCCAACTCTCTTTCTTTAGATTTTCCCTCTACCACCCCATTTTCAGTAAGAATATTCATTTTACATATTTCATTCATAATTTTATTATGATTTCTACTATATACATGGTACCAATATAGTTTTATTATAAATTCCAATTTTTTTCCAAAAAAACTATTCTTTCTGAAAACAAATCCTTTACTTCTCATGAGATTGTATATTATTCAATAAAAATTGATGATTCTTATATGAAGTATGTTATTCCCTATCTATTTTGGTAACCCTTATATTTATTCATGAATTCATGCTTTATTAAATGACACTCCTTTCTTTTCATGGGTTATTTTATGACCAATATTGATATACATTCTATGTGTCATTAATGATAATATAAATGTTATGATGTGATGTGTGTTCCTAGAATTATATAGTGCTCAAATTCATTGGGTAATGTGATGTGTCTCATGATAATGTAAAGTATATGCGGTTGTTTTCCACTAAGACATGATGTTTCCTTTTCTTGCATTGTAATATTTCAAGCCATTATTTATTCCCTCTTCTAATGATTATGAGCTTATGCCTATGTTATGATGATAATTATTTTTCTCACCCATGTTATATTTATTCAGGATCATTTCAATCTTCGTGCTGGTCTTTTATCTCACCCATTTTGTTTAAGTATATCCTTAGGTTATTACTTACTCTAAAGAGAACACAATGTCCAATAAGAAGCTAGAGAAGAAGGAATTAAATAATTGTTTATATATATTATTTTTTCAAAATTATGTATTGTCTTAATTTTCCCAAAACACAAAAACTTTGGATCCTGGTTGTGCAATTATTTTAGGTTATTTGTCTTTAAAATGATTTAATAAGTTATGTATTTAAAGGTGGGTCTCTATTGTTGGTATCAGACCATAGTTCAGTTGATTTGGGAATTATTATTAGAGAACATTAATGAAAACACATAGTATGAGACTAAGTATAAGAAAACACCCAAGAAGCATTGTTTTGTAAAATTTTAATATAGGTATCCCAAAAGATATATCTTTATGAATAATTTACCAATGGAATAAATTATTTATTTATAACTTGTTGGATTATGTTTTTTCTAACCTTTTCTATTTTAGAAAATGGTGTGAACCAAGTGAAACTGGACCAATAATATGTGTAAAAGTCAATGTAGTGATTTCCTAATTGAAATACCCAATTCCTTAGGAGATGGAGTTCATAATTTCATGGTGATTCTCACCTAGCTATTTCTGAATATGAACAATAACCTAAATAATGTGGATCTTCCGCCATCACTTAAAAGTTAGAAACTCAATATCAACAGTTTTATGTGACAATGACCACTGATGTTTAGTGGATCTTGTGACCGAATAGTCATGGATCATTGGGTCAAATCAATGTAGATGATCATTTATGTGCTTCAATATTTTGAGATGGAGAAGGTGACTCTAACTTATTACCATTTAGAAGGAGAGGATGAATAATGTTGGGATTTGCTTAAGAACACCACAACAAAGGAAGAAGAAGAAGATATGGAGTGTAAAGACTTTAAGATAATGTTTCTTAATAATTATTTCCCACAATCCTTTCATACAAATATGGTGAGACAATTTATAGAGATGATGCAAAATAAAGGTGAATCTATAATGAACAATGAAAACAAATCAAGGATTTTAAGGTTTGATTCAGTATTTTTAATCAACAATTATAGAAAAACTGATAGATTATGTAATGGTTTAAAACCATACCTTTGAAAGGTTATTTAAATTATAGACTTTAGGATTTATGAAGAAGTTGTTCAGTGCACTTTGAAAGTGGAGATGAAGTTTATAGAATAGTCTCATAGCTATGGTGATAGGGTTCTATGAAATATGACTACATACATTGTTAAAGTGTTGTGGAGGGACCATAAGTATGAAGACTCTACTTGGGAACTAGACGAGGTGAAGAAGGAGATATACCCTCACCTGATTATGTAAAATAAAATTTTGAGGGAGAAATTTCAAAACAGTGGAAGAATATAATGACCAAAAATTTTATCAATGGAATTTGTCCATTCATGTAGAAGTTTCATATTGTATAAATCATATCAAATCACTTATAGACCATAATAATAAACATTATAAATGAAACATTAATGATATAATATTTATTTCAGAACTAAAGGAACCAATAACAATGAAATTGTAACTTGGACTTAGGGATTCCTAGTTCATTGGACCGAATATGGTGGTGGCCTCGTGGAGATTGGTAGTTGGTCTCTCTGAGCGTTTTACTTTCCATGTTTTCATGTTGGGAAATATTTTTTGTTGGTTATATATTTTTTCACCTTTACATTTAGTTTTTACTACCATACTCTTATATTGTTTAGTGGTTTTACATGAATGGTTGTTTCCCTAGTAGTTTTCACCTTATACTTTTAATACCATATCACATCAGCATCAAGATGGATATGTATTGGCATAAAGCTAATTATGAAAATTCCTCCCTATTTTAGTTATACATTTATTGTGGTTCTCCATCCCTTGGCCTAGGATGGTGGGCTTGAGGTAGTTTTGGTTGGAGCCCCAGCTTGGGTCTGATCATGACATTCCTTCCCATAACATTTTCTAACTACTCTATATTCTAATTAATTGTTTATTCTATAGAATTGATTTATTCATGACATTATTCCATTTTCTTATCATTTACCCTTGTACATTGTTTATCAAAATATGTTTGGTGTAACACCCAAAAACCTACACCTCTGATGTGGCCATACTGTTCTGGCCAATTCAAGTCCACTAATAGCAGTTGTTCATTAGGTACAGATAATTATGAGTCATGGGTCTAAGTGGGATAAAAATATCGGAATTTAAATAATCATTAATATGTGATAAACATTTAAATAAAAACAAATTTTTATTATGTCATACTCACACATTTTTACCACAGTTTTTTGTTATTTCACCTATTAGTATCCCTTTTTTATTTACAAGTAAATCATTCAATAACATGTGATGTGGAATGGAAGTGGATTTTTATTTCAATTCATCAATATGAATATGAAAAATTGATCATAATTATGTTGTTATTTCATATCACATGACCGTATTACAGGAGATTTAAATTATGTTCCAATTTTTTTCAAATGAAGTGTACCCCATCCTTTATGTATGGTAGTGGTATTTTTTATTTTCTTCCCATTTCATAGTTTCATAACTCATTTATTCTTTCATAAATTAAAAATTATTAATCAACATGATTAAAACATATATTTTCATGTAATGTATTAGCAATAACAATGTACTTGAAAAGATGTCTCCTCACGATGACCAATAAGTGCATCACACACTTGTTGGTTTAATCAGGTGGTTAAACATTTGTGGTCGGTGTGGGTTTATTTTCCCTTCAACATATTTGAAATAAAAATTCAAAATAATTGTGAGAAATCATATTTTATCCATTATAGAAATCATTAATGAAAATTTAATTTGGAGTTCATCTACTATAAATACACTATGAAAGGGATAAATTAGAGTAATTCAAAATTTTATTATTTTATTTTATTTATAAAATAAAGAATTTATTTCATAATTTTGCCATAATATATTGTGAAATGCAGTTTTTAGGTTATGGAACAACATTGTTCCATGAATCTACATCAATCGGAAGGTGCATGAAAGTGGTGAGAGAAATGTAACTACTAAACATGGAAATTTTGGATTTAACAGGCTAGCGGTATGTATTCCATCCATCCTCGAATTTAATTCCTTTGTTTCTCACCTTAATATTTTTTTATAACACCATCATGATAGGATGATCCTTTTTTGTGACTCCAGTTGTTCAACATCTACCATTTCCATGGCTTCAACATTGTTAATATGTTCTTTCTTTGGATTGGCAGAATTTTCATGTGTATAAGGTTGTTATTCTTTTGCATTGGGAACACCGAAATTTTGAGAAACATGTTGTTCCTCATGACATAGAGCATTAACATTTAGAGAATTAATTATATGAAAAAGTGGATGACCATTTAATTTAAATTACATAAATGAGATAGTGAACAAATAATAATATTAGGTGACAAAATGTATATTACAACAAAATATTACCAGATTATGGAACAAACATTTTTTAAAGGTTGAATGGATTTCACCCCTCTATCAACTGTCAAAATCCCTTCACTAGGGTCTCCTATGACATACAATACGTTATCTAAATTGGGACCACTAGGAAATGATTATTATTTAAAAATTAAAGGGTCATCCTCAGTTGTATTAACATCTGATTCATAAGTGGTTTTGGTCGACAACAGAACATTTGACCACTTTTAGTTTGCAGGATCTGGAACATAAAATACTTATACATCATATGATTCCATTATAAATAGTTCATCATTATATCCTTCCATACTAAAAACTAATTTTATGAATCATAATTCATCTATTCTAATAGCACTCCGATTATCAACCCAATTTCCTTGAAAAATAGGTACTTCAAATATTGTGTAATCCAACTCCAATTTTTTTTTTATGATTCCCAATTATGAAATATTCACATAAATTGGATTTCATTCATTGGTACCAGATACATGCATCGCTTCATCCCCAAGTGTATACCCACTATTTTTCATGGTACTATGTTCATCATGTTCATTTTTATAAAATATATTACTAGGGTTGTAATTTTGGACTGAATGCCTGAGTTGTCCGGCCAAAAGCCCGAGCGGCCCGACCCAAAAAAACCTGAGACGGGATGGGCTTGGGCTGTAGTTTTTTCTAGCCGGGCCTTGGCCTATTAAAAACATCTGACGGGCCGAGGCGGCTCAGAAAATCCCATTCCACTGGCCCGTATGAAGCCCAACTCCTAAAATCCCATCTAGTATGAAAAGAATATCGATAAACAGCTGGTAAAGATATTTGAACCCCTTACCATAGGCTTCCAAGGCTGCGCCTAGACCAACTGGTCCTAGGGGTGTGCATGTTTAAGAATTACCAGACTGTATATATATATATATATATCAATGATATAACATTATATATATATATCAATTATTTAACATAAAAAATATATAAAAATTTATAAAAACTCATTATATATTAACAAAAAAATTATATATATAATTATATATATCAATGATTTTACATAATATATATATGTATATATTAACAAAAAATAGAATTCAATCAATGATGTTCACAAATGCCCCCCCCAACCTCATTAATATTTTATGTATTCCCCCCAACCTCATTAGTTTTTTAAGTGTACATATCTATATATATTATATATACATATATAAATATATTTAGAAAACAAAAAAAAACCTACCCATTAATTTTCTTAAAAGGTGCACAAAATATATATAGATTATCATTTATAAGTCTATTTAGAAAATAATTAATATATCCACTCATTGTTGCGCACCCCCAACCCCTAACTAATTATTCATACAACATTCACTTGATATTATAATTGATATCTATTTAGACATGGAAAACACTACAGATTCATATTTTAACCGAATGTTTTCAAATAAATTATTTTGACTTTAATTTTTTTCAAAATTAGTCTATATTTTAGATTTTTATTGCATTAAATAAAATATTATAATTAAAATAGTCATGTAATGTTGAGGTTGACGGTTATTATGAAATGCATGGATTGAGAAATTTATAACATGTAAATTGATTGAAAATTGAATGATCAACGTTTCAACTATAAAATGTAAATAAAAAAAGAAAAAATTTATTTAAAATAAAAATATATCAATGATTTAACATAATATATATATATTAAAAAAATAACACTCATTAATTTATGTTCGTGAAAGACTAACAACCACATGGTTTTTAAAGTCTATTTCCATATATTTTTTATATTTTATATATTATATATACATATATTCATATATTCATATATAAATCTATTTAGAAAAAAAATTAACCCACCCACTACTGTGTACCACCAGCCCCAAATTATCTTTTTACAACATGGACATAATATATATAGATTCAGATGTATAAATATATTTAGAAAAAAATTAGCATATCCACCCACATTTGAGTACCCCCAAGCCTCGATTAATTATTTTAAAAATTTCACATATTATTATTAATGTTATTTATTAAAATGATTGATATTTATTTGGACATGAAAAATTTCGTTCGTTAATTTTTTTTAATCGAACATTTTCAAATAAGTCATTTGGCCCATAATTATTTTTCTGAATTGGTCTATATATTAGATTTTTTTAATAAATAAATTATTATAATTATAATAGTTATGAGATGTTGGGGTTGAGGGTTTATTATGAAACACATGAAGTGAGAAATTTAAAACATGAAAAAAGATTTAAATTTAAATGTAAAAAATTTTAATTCTATTGTAAAATGTAAATAAACAAGAAAAAGTAATGGAAAATTTTTACAAAAAAAATTAATGTTTAAAAAAATTTCATTAAAAAAACGCATTTAAAATAAAAAATAAAAAACACATTTAAAAAAAGATAATAAATTGATTAAAAACAAATTAATAAAACATTTCTATATTTAAAAAAACGTTTCAAAAAAGATAAAAATTTTACAAAAATCTTTTTATAAAATTTATTTATAAAATCAATTTTAAAAATTGTTATAAAAATATAAAAATCAATTTAAAAAATATTTTAGAATTAGTGTAAAAAAACATTTTAAAGCAAACATTTTAAAAAAATATTAGAATTTTTTTTTCAAATAAACATTAAAAAATCATTCTAAAAGTAAATTTTAAAAATAATTTTAAAATAAATGTATAAATCAAATGTCAAAAAATGTTTTTCACTCTATATATTATTTTATTTTGAAAATAATAAATGCCCGCAAGTGTCAGCCTGTGGCCTGGCCGGGCCCGTGGCCTGACCCTACCCTATGGTTTGGGCCAGCTCGAGGCTGCGCTCGGGCCGCCACATGGAACCATTCAGGCTAGCCCAACCTAACCTGAATAGTGGCTCATCACCCAGTTTTTTACTAGGCAGGCCCAACCCTCCATGTTTTGTTCCAGGCCGGGATGAAATTACACCCTTATGTATAACCATTAATTACATAACCATTATAAGATAATCCATGCACAATTGGACCTCTATCTATCCATAAATGTGCTTCTAAAATTGATTATTGATTTTTAGATGACTCCTTAAAATTATAGTATTGAAACCATCCTATAAAATATTGATTCTATGTATTTGGGATCCAACCATCATTCCTTGATTAACTCAAATACCTAATAATTTCTTTATGGGTTTCAACATATGGTTAAATCTCTAAACATTATGAATAACCTAAAGGTGGGCCTAATACTAATCTATAATAGTGATTGTGACAATATATATTCCATAAATTCCTTCACCCAAAACCCGCCTAGAGTGACGAGACATCAATAGAGAAATTATTTACACACCATAAAGGTAGTCGTTACACAATTCAATAGATTCTTAAATAACATATCAATTCGTAGTAGAACCTTCTGTCTGAATTTAATTTTTGGCATACCCTTTCAAAATATTCTTATATAGTTTAATGGGGTACATCCATATATGATGTACAAGACCATGTAGTCAAATCTATATTACTAAGTGAACCACCAAGTGAACCATTATATCAAAAAAATTATCGAGAAGAGCATTTCCAATTCAAATGATATGACATCAATTTCAATTTCTATAGTTGGAATGTTTTTGGATCATTAACATTACTGCATTTAGCTTTAAAAAATAAACATAGATTCATTAATATAGGATGGAAATTCACGAAAAAAATAAAACATAAAACTAGAAGCATTAGATCATATATCAAAACATGACAATGATATAATTTTAGACCATTTAAATTTAAATAATTTGTTGACATGATATTCTTTGGTTTTGAATAATACCCTCATGGAACCTTTAAATAATTTAAGAATTTTCAAAAGTGATATCTCTCCTTTCTTGAAAGAGTGTAATAATTTGGAGGAAGAAAAGTATGTTTTTATCCCTTCACTAGATCCAACTCTTCACGTATTCCCATGTCAAACATGTCTAACCTAACCTTAATTCCATTCTTCATTTTCCTTGTTGCATTTATTAATGTCCCAATGTCACAATAAAAAAAACTTTTTCTCACATTCCTGACATAAATAAAATTTCTAACGTAAAAATAATTTTAGTATGGTAATTCAAAAAAACTGATCTTTTTTTCCAACCATATTTTGAAAGGATTTTATAAAAATGGTTTACCAAACGTATTTTCTATATATTTTAATTTGTCAAAACACTGATCACCTATTAGTGGAGATGGTGTAGTGTGTTCTTTTGAACTCCAATTGAATGATGTCATCCAATATCAGTACTTATGTCATCATGGTAGAAATATGCAATGTCCTAGAAATGCGGTCTTCAGTGAATGTTTCAACCTAATTGAGTATGTATCTTGTTCACAAATGGTACACCCTTGAGTTCTTTTAATACTATATTCAGAAAAATTTCCATAATAAATAAAGCCATTTATAATCCTATAAAGCATGGATCTCAACATCAAATCATCACTTATGTAAGCATCATACAAATTAACACCCGAATTCAACAATAGCTTCAATTCTTCGATCAATTGAGCAAAATAATCATCAATATCATTAGCTGGTAGTTTTGGTTCTCATATAGGAATATATAATATAATGTATTATCATTTCATGTATAACCACGCTGGAAAGTTATAATTTAGAAACATAGTCATCCTTGTACTGTGAGTATTTCATTGAAAACCAAAATGAATCAATCGATCTGTAGATAACTCTTGATGAATGTGGAGCTCGAGAGAGGGAGATCTGCAATGGAGGGAGAGCAGTGAGGGAGGGACAGAGGCTACGTAGCATGGTGGAAAGGAGGGAGAGTAGCAGAGAGAGATAGTGGTGGTGAGGTTTCACTTATGCAAGATCTTGATGGAATTAATGAATAATGGCCAGCTGGGGTTAAATGTATAAGCGGGGTATGGTTTTTATCATTGATATCAAAACAAATAATTAATAAATAAGGCATTTATCAATGTTAAAATAGAAAATCATTGATAACGTCTCTCTTTATCAGTGCTAGGAAACCACTAATAAATATTTAACAATATATTTAATATAATTAAGAATACTAATTCTTATAATTATATATAAATATAACTATATATAATTTTTTATTTGGAGATGGGTGCAACTCAAGAGATTCACTTTCTATCTCCTCATGGATTCCATATCTGAATCACAATGGTCTTAACATGGGAATGATATTTTGATCTGAGGGATGTGTGTGTCTGTAATCTGAAGATAAAAGAACATGAAATTGGTTTCAATGGGGAGAATAAAATTTTTGGAAAACATTATTTCAATGTCACTCACTTATTAGAAGAATCCCAAACCATGATTGGGAAAGGTAAGAAGGGTTGATTCTTCAAAGAGGTTAATAATTCTTCATGAAAGGTTACCAAAATTGGCACCCTCTCCTTCATCGAGCTTGGACATGTGATTTTTCAAGATTGAATAAGGTAATTTCAACACTTGATCATCACTCAGGTTATATAATTTTCTCCAGAAAGACCATGGAATATTTAGGGGATTCATAGTCATCTGTCTCAAATTTGGGGTTTCAAATATTGGATCCTGACCTCCCTAGGTAATGAATTTTTAATATATTTTTACCTTCATAAAATCTAAAATATTTGGCATGGGGTTGTGTAATTATGTCTCTCAAGCCTAGAACTCTTAGGATCTAGAAACGGTATCCATTATTCAACCCCTCACATATCGAGAACACAATTTCTGAGGTCTGGTTCTGAAGAAAGGGGTAATATGGTTCTTATAGAACTCAAATATCCTTTGGTACATTTCCTCGGTCATGGGAAAATGCTTCATGGTTTACAAATAGACTAGGAAATAATGGTTTGGTCACCTTTTTAGGGTACACTTTGAGGTCAATATTCTATCACTCGTTATTGAAACATCTATTTTGGTGGTTGGAGAATTTATAATTGAAATCTCAATTTCTCCATAAAAGATTTTCTGAATTTTTCTCTTGGTGTGAAAACATTTAGCATATTGTTGGAAATTTTCATAGGAATTTGAAGTGTACAAATTATAAAAAGATGTGTCATTTTATTGACCATTGTAAATTCAATAAACCACCACATCCAGTAGAAAATTATTTGAAGGATGGTAAATTAGACATGGGAGCCATGGATTCTGGGAGTGAACCTACTGGAACTAGTTAGGACCCTGGGGATCATAGTGTTAGGATACAACCTTACAATGATGCAATTGTAGTTGGTGGTTTGTCTAATCATGTGGTATCCAACGATTATCATAGTCCTATAAAAGGATTTAATCCATGTATTATTGTGTACAAAGGCATGTTCTCTCTGGCACAGAGGTGATTCTCCCTCTAATGTCAAGGGTGTGGGTTTTAGTCATTCTGCACATCATGGAATGTTGAGTTCTATACTGATTCCAATTTAATATTCCCATGTTTGATAATGAGCAGGTATTATTGATGGGGAAGTGAGGGAGTTTTTAGGGAACATGATGCATCGTAAAGTAGACATACTGTTCAAGCTGATGTCCACTACTAGGTGAGAAACCACATGTAATTAATAAATGATTCCTGTTGTAGGTGGATATGAGCATAACCTATAGGTTTCTTAGCCCACCATGGAGGAACCACATGTGCCTATATCAATCTATGGTTAGTCCTCTAATGATGATCTCGATAAAGCTGATTTTTTATAATTTGCATACTTAAATGACGGTGGATGCAAGGGGGAAAGGGATATGTTGGGGTGATATCTTCTATGTAGATAAAAAATGGAGATGGGATCATGTCCACTTGATTTTAGGCATTTTTAAAATCAATTATAATTAATGAGACTATAAAAACATGTGAAAGGAAAGGGGTGCAATCAAAAAAAGTTATGGGTTCATCTAAAATGGAAGACTCTAACCCCCCATCTATAAAGGGAGAGTTTTCCTTGATCCAAGACAAAACAATGGTTGATAATATTACTAAAAATACCTCAATAAGGAGCTCTAATGGTTTTGAGAATGTGGAGTGATCTTATACACCCATTTTATTGACCTAATGAAAAATTCATATGTATCATTTTCTAAGGCCTCATACGAAGAATGTGATATTGCACATGAATATAACACTAGTATCATACCACCATAGGACCAATTAGGTGAAAGGCCAATGGAAGACCTAAATACAAATGTGGGAGAATGGGTTTTTTGCAATGTGATCTTATTTTTTCTATGATGGATCTGGATGTATTCGACTTCAATGACTATTTAACAGTTTAGAAGTTGTTATCAATAAACACTGAAGATGGATTCTGATCCAATATATATATGGACTTTTGGGATCTATCTTGGAAATTTAGGATTTTCTACACTCTGAAATACTTCTCTTAATCATTATCAGATGAATAAAATGAGGCCCCGCAAAGGGCCAAGACATGGCAGAGAGGTCAACATCCTAAGGGAAAAGGAAGATATCCTAGGAAGTTGGGATCTAGAGTGACTTGTAGGTATTGACTTACTATATTAGGCTTCTGTACTTATGATATCACTTGTACATATCTAGCCTTTAACATCACTAGTAAAAGGGATTTATTAGTGATGTAGAAGTACTGATAATATGATCGATGTTAAAGGGTTAGCTTTAACAGTGCTTGAAAAAAGTGATGATAAAGGCCCCCTTTAACAGTTCTCAAAATGAACTGATAAAGGGGGGATTTATCAATTATATTTCTTAGCGCTGATAAAGGGATCCTTTATCATTTCTTTTTTAGCATAGTTAAATGTGTCCATTAATAGTTCTAAAAAACATTGATAAAGTCCCCTATAAAGGGGGTAATGTTTTTTGTTTAATCCTACCACACCTTTTTTCAGTGCTCCCCACCCCCTTTTATCAGTGCTTGTTTGCGATCCCCCTATTAGTGCTTTATATAATTCTAGTATCCCCGAAGTTCCCCTACATCTGGTCAGTTTTGAACCTACGACCTCCAACTCTGATGCCCTCACCTTTTCCACCCTCTATTTGTTTTTTCCATTTTATGATATATCTATATTTATATATATATATCATTACAATTTTTATCCATATATTTAATTAAAATTTTATTTAGTAATATATATATTTAAATACATATATAAAATATTATTTTTGTTTATAAATATATAAATACATATATATATCTGGGTGAATCTATAAATATAATTATACATATTTGTATTTATTTACATATATTATATATTTATATTTATATAAATTTATAAAAATATATATCTCTTTGTCAAAAAACACACACACATATATATATATAAATTATATATACATTATTTGTATTATTATATAAATATTCATACATTTTTATTTTTAATAAATTGGATATTAGTTTTTCAAGGTTTCAGGTGTAGTGGAAGCATCTGTTGGGAAGTGCCCATCTTTTCTTTCTTTCCATAATTGATTATCAATCTATGAGCTATATGACAGAAAATGTTGTGTCCATGTAATTGAATATAATAAATATACAATGGATAAGAATTCCAGAACTGAAAGAGAGGAGATCAACAGATTTTTTTTATAATTAATTTAATTAGATAAATAATTGCCTTTAAGGAATACATTCTTCCTTGATTAATCCGTTGAAAAATCTAAAATGAACATTCATTGCATTTTGGAAGACAAGTGTATATTTCCTCTAGCAGTGATCCACACATGTTACATGAATTTCCATATGTTTCCAAAGGAGTCTTTGGGTTCTAGCATGGAATATCCTCGCACTTATGTTGCCCTCCTTTGATCTCCTTGAGAAATGATTCCAAAGCTTTCTCCATGATTTGGTGGAGGAGAATTGATCTGTATTCTTGAGATCATATTTTGAGATGATATCTCTCTAGTATTGATAGTATTATCCAAGATTGTTGTGAACAACTAAATAGACTAATGAGGAAAATAACAAAATTGAGTATTTATATTGCTAGGGTTAAATTAAATAATTTCACAAGTTCCCTTAATTATTTATTTAATCCTAGAAAAACCCCATGTCAAAAAAAATTATAATAATATTACTTCCCTACATGTTAATAAAATGCTAATTAAAATTAAATATTATTTAATTAGATAATATTCAATATTTTTTATTTCTCACCAGACTATTAAACTCGGTCCAGCTATCCTGTAGAATATTTATTGGGGCTTGAATAATTTATATTTATTTATTAAATAAATATCACTGCATTATTCTATAATAAATAAATTAATATTATATCCACTAAATAGAAAAACAATATTTTTTAAATATTCCACTCACAATATATTCTCTCAAATAGCTAGTGAAGGAATAAATGTGATCTAGCATACATGAATAATTATTAAACAATGTGTGGGAATAATTTTTATTCAACATGTAAAATAATATAAAATAATATATTATTTAACTGAGATTCTAGATACACTTAGTGTGTGCCCATCTAGGCCTCTTTCTTAGTGGCATTAGGCGATGCAGCAAAAAATTCGTTGTTTGCATCTAAAAACACACCAAGGCACCCATAGAGAAAGAAGTTAATTCCACAATGACATGTCACCATATACAGATTCTTATTATGTAATATAATCCCTTTATCAAAATATCTGTAATCATGTAGGTTTCATGCAAGTTCCATCAAATTTTCAATGTTATTTTATTTGACATTCCGGGAATAAAACATTTCTATAGAACACCATGGACGTGGATTTATTTAAGCTATATAATTTCCGTCAATGGGCTTTAGATATTAACATTCGTTAATTAGTAGAAGGGATAAATCATCTCATACATTATTTATTATTTCAATATTACTCATGATGCACCCAATATATCCTACCTCACTACGAACATCTATCATCACGGTTTTGATCAATACATCATAGTACGTGACTCATAATAATCATTAATAATAACCTTAATTTCTAAGGACCAATACACGCATCTATATATAGGATCATCCAATGACACATATAAATTTGTATTTCCTTCTGGAGGGTCCCATTATCTTAATATCCTACTAGATATTATCGAGGGTATACACCATGAGAAGGTGCCTCAATTCCCTATCAGTATCCACCCATAATATCCTATATCATTTGTGTTCCTCAAATGATATCATCCAGATATAAAACATTTATTCAGGAATAGTGTCGTAGCACTTTCGGGTTCTCATCATAGTGGGGAACTTCTATGACATTTTAGCATGACAGCTACTCTTATGACAATATCATATACTATTTCACATAGAAGAACAATTATTATGTTATAAGTTGTTTATTAATATACTAAATAATGAATTCATTTTTAATAAAATGTACAAAGATGTTGGTTCTAGGGAACCAACTCCAACAATATCCCACGCTCACTAGAGCCAACTTCTAAGAACCTTCAATCTGCTAGGTCTCAGATGAAACTCATGCTTCTGCTGAGATATGCCTTTATTAATGAGGTCTACCATATTCACTTCATGGGTACTTCTCACACTAGAACTTCACCCCTTTGAAAATAAATCCCTCAAAAGGTGATACTTCCAAAGTATGTTCATTGTCCAACGGTGTGAACATGGATCTTTTTTAAGAGCCACTGCTGTAGTATTTTCACAATATAATATGATAGGGTCTTTACTATTATGTACCACATCCGGATCATAGAAAAAATTCTAAATCCAAACAGATTCCTTGGCTACATCAGAAGCCATTATATACTCTGGATCTACTGTAGAATCAACAAAAACTTGCTACTTTGAACTCTTCCATCTCACAGCTCCTCCATTCAGATAGAAACAATATCTTGATTCCCACTTCAGGTCATTCTGATCTGTCTGAAAATGAGCATCAGTATAACCCATGATGACTAACTCTTCATCTCGTACATACACCTAGAACATATCATTAGTTCTTCTCAGATACTTAAGGATAGCCTTAATAGTAGTCCAATAGTGTTCTCCTTGATATTCTTGATATCTACCTACCAGGATCAACGAATAGGTAACATCAATTCTAGTACATAACATGGCTTAAATTATTGATGCTATCATTGAATTTTATAGGATCTTACTCATTTTCTCTTTCTGTTATTTTTTCTTGAGACACATTTTCTTAGAAATATGTAATCCATGTAATGTGGGAACAAATCCTCTCTTGTATTATTCCGCACTAAATCACTTTAGTATCTAGTCAATATATGCACTTTGAATTATTCCAAGGAGCCTCTTGGATCTATCACAAATGATCTTGATCCCTTGAATGTAGGCAGCATCACCCAAGTCCTTCACAAAGATGCACTTGTTTAACCAGTCCTTAACTTGCTGTAAGACTGGTATGTCACTTCCAATAATTAATATTTCATCAACATATATTACTAGGATAACAACTAAATTACCCTAATCCTCTAATAAAAAACAAAACACATTCATTCTTAATGAAACCAAATTCATTTATGGATTCATTGAATCGAATGTTTGATGACCTAGATATTTTATTTAATCCAAAAATGGATCTATGTAAAATTCAATTTTTTTGGCATCACCTACATTCAAAAATCATTCTGGTTTAGTCATATACTTATATTCCCAAAGGTTCCCATTAAGGAATTTAACTTCGAAATATATCTACAATGTCTCATTTTCATGGTAAGCTGTTATGTCGTGTAAAATTTTGATTGTTTTAAATGTGGAAACTAGTGAAAAGGTTTCATCATCATCAATTACTCAATGCAGTTTAAATCCTTTATACACTAGTCTTGCTTTATAGGTACTAAATTTACCATATATGACTAGTTTCCTCTTGAATACCCATTTTCATCCCATAGGTTTTACATCAACTGGCGCATCGACCAGAACCCAAACTTGGTTCTGTACATGGAATCCATTTTAGAATTCATGGATTCTTGCCATATCACATCTTCTAATATATCAAATAACTCTTTATAGGATATATGTTTTTTAATGTCAACCAATCTTGATTCATCATCCTCAATGACTAGAAAAATGTATATCTCTAGTTCTCTTACCTCTCTTGAGCTCCTACATAGTACTTGTGTTTTAGAAACTACTTCTTCTGTGGGGACCTATGTAAAAATTTCCTATATAAACTCTTGTGTATCTTCAAAATCAACTTCATTGATCTAAATTTTCTCCCACTGTCCTTTTTTAATATGCGGTCCTTCTAATGAAATAAATCTTTTCTGGTGATAGTCACTTTCATATCTGAGGGGTTTTAGAGGTAGTATCCCTTTGATTCCTTACGATACCTTGTTAAGATACATCTTATACCCTAGAATGCTAGTTTTTTTTGCCTATTAAGGACTTATCAAATGCCTCAAAACCCCATACACTTGTATGCGATAAAATGAGATTCTTTCAATTGTATAAATTCAAGGGAATTCGATTGTCACTTTAGTTGGTACTCAATTTAATGTGTATGTCGCAGTTTGTAATGAATCTCCCTATAAGGATGATGAAATATCTTCATGAATAATCATCAACCTTATAATGTCCAACAAGGTAAGGTTCCCCCTTTCATTAAAAAAATTACACTGTGCTGTATAAGGTGGAGTGAGTTGTGATAGAATCCAAAACACACCTTTAAATGTAGTAAACTCATGGTTATGATATTCACCACCTCGATCTGATCATAGCATCTTTATTTTCTTAAAAATATGGTTCTCTACATCATTCTAGAATTATGTAAATTTATCAAAGGACTTTTACTTATACCTAATCAAGTAAATATATCCCTATAAACTCAAGTCATTATTAAATCTTATGAAGTAATAATATCCACCTCTAGCTTCTATTAGAAATGGTCTGCACACATCAGTGTATAGAAATCCTATAAGCTATGCGGCCCTTTCACTTTGTCCTCCAAAGGGTGGTTTGGTCATCTTTCCTTATAAACAAGCAAGACATCTATCAAATGTTTTTATCACAGAAGAGTCTAAACAACCAACTTGAATGATCTTTGTCAAGAGATTCATATTTAGATTGGAAAGGTAGTGATACCACAACTGGGTGTTATATGAGTTTTATGAACATGATTCCTTATAAATTTCCAAAACATTGTTTTAGTAATTTAATACATAAAGAGAGTTTTTTAAATGTTTCATACCAGGAATTATGTTTTCATTATAAAAAAACAATTTTTATTTAACAATTTGAAAAAAAACCCAACTATATATATGAATGATATGGATTTTATGGTCGTGGTAACTATAGTTACATAATAAAAATCTCTTAAAACCAAAATCATTCTCATTGGCAATGAAAGTTGGTAGTCCCTAATGGCTAGTAAATCCAATCTCTCTCCATTCGATGCTCTTAGATCCACCTATCCTCTGTAAATATTTCAAAATCTATTTGGTTCCAATATTTGGATACAAGTTTAAGCACCCAAAGTAGTAACTAATACCCAAAGTGTAGAAATGGAACGATTGAACATGATAATGAATGCACGTTTTTCACTTTATTCTAGGGGAAGTTCTTCTTCCAGTGGATGGACATTCAACATGAAAACCACACTACGTCTTTTCCATTCCCTACCTCTATATCTTCATATCCTTGGTAGGTTGGTGCTCAAGAGCTTTATACTATTTATAAGTCCTGGGACCCTTTTCTTTTCCCTTCATTTTCTTTTTGACCAAAAGAACTGTTGGTTTTTAACCCCATGAACTTATCCACATAGAAAATTAACATAATATGTTTTGGATGAATCTTCTCACTATTTCTTATATTTTAATTAACTATAAAGTTGGATAAGGTCTTGGGTAGTGATTAAAGTATGAGACTTGTATACAGCTCCTTTATGAATTCAATCCCTAATTTTTCTAGGCATTCAATGTAGCCAATAATCTGGAGTACATGAGCCCCATAGGGAACAAAATCTCCAAGAATAGCTGTGAGAAAAAAATTCTAGATCACATACCTCTCTTATCTCACCTTCTCTTGATTGAGATCTTAATGGTGAAACATAATGATATAGGAATCCATATCTTCATGTTTCTTTAAAAGGCCATTGGACATGGATGGTATCATGTACCACTGAACATTTGTAGAATCATTTATATATTTATTATAGAGAGATAGCTCTTCATCACTTTCCTTATTTCCATAAACAAACAATTTCATTTTAGGGTGAAGGATTACATGTATGCATCTTTTACACTCTTGGAAATTGTTTCTAGTGAGAAGGTGTTCCTTATTAAGAATGGATCGCAATGACATGTTTGATTTCATTTTAATTTTTTTTCTACAAAATAACATGAGCATAATTTTAGTAATTTATCTAATAAATTAAGAAAAATAAATAAATTTTATATTTATTAGTTTCCCATTATTTTATTAGAACCCAATATCCCTTAAGATTGTATTTGGAATATCATATTTCTTAGACATTCTAGTGGGAAGGATCTATATTCCAATTTTCATTACCGCTACATTGGTTTGTCAATCAACATTATTGGTTTTATATAGGAATTTTAAATTCCAAATTCACTAACTCATAGTTCCTTGATCTGTTGAGTGGACTCCCCAATCCTAAAATCCTTTAATTAGATTTCCTCAACCATTGCTTCTTAGTTACATTAATTCCTTCTTTTTCAGTCGACCATTGATTTCATTTAAGTTAATTCACCCCAAAATATCAGGTTAAAATTCCCTAATAATTGAAATCACTCCAACTTTGTCTAGTCAAGCACTTTGAACTATGGTTTGATTCTAACCGAAGTAATGGAAGGTTGTACCGAATTAATATTTCACTGAGGGTTTTTATCCTTCTATGTGTAAATTTTCAATTATTATATTTATAACAAGATTTTTAATATTAGGTGGGATTTACATAAGTTATTAACCATGTTTAGATAATATTTACGCATATTATTCCTTATTTTAGTTCTATCTTTCGTGGTTGTTAATTCATTAATTATGTGATCGTGAAAAGACATCCATAATGAAATAACCATGAAATTGATATTAATAAAATAATGATGTGGTATGATCATGATCTCTTAATAGTGGTTATTTTATCTAGTGGGTGATAAAATAACTATTGACCAAATGGAAAAACACCTTGAATCAATTAAGGTTCATGATGTAGCTTTCTGCCTGACCACCTATGTATCTCATCATATTTTTTTTCATCGGCTCCGAACTTCCACCGCCTCCACTATCTTGGGAGCTGTATCCCTTAAATATGCCTTTTTAATAACACACATATGAGGGGGGAAGGGGTTTCTATAAAAGAAAAAATTGGCATGCATTCCCAACATAATGAAAGGAGAGATGGTAAGTAAGTCTACAATTTAATTTGATAATAAATTAAATGAAACCAATCATATACAAAATATCTGGTCTAGCGCATGATCATCCACATGCATGTAACTAATTACATATTTAACAAAACTATCATTCAATTGTTAATTGTTATTCTTAAGAAAAATAATACTCTAATTGATTATTTATTATCTTTAATTAATCAATCATTTTATCCTATTCATTATATGAATTTCATTAAGATTATCATCTATGGAAATTTTAATCAAATTAAATAATTTCATTTAAAATTAACCATCTGTATAAATGTACAATGGAGGAAACATGGTGAATAGAAATCCAAATCTACCCAACAACTATTATACTCAAATACAATATATTCTCTGTTCCAATAAGCATACATTACTTATTATGTACTTTCATGATGTGTAGTATCAACTTAATGACTACATGAATGAGGTGTCATTATTTAATGCACGTAGAGAAAATAATTTAATGCAACTCATACATGATATGTAGATCTTTAAAAATACACAAATATTAATTAATAATTTATATATAAAATATTAAAACATATCACATGGCATGTCCTATCAACTCAATGACCACACACAAAAACATGTCTCAATGATTACATAATATAAAAAATAAATTACAAATCTGCGCAACTGGTATAAGTTTATGGTGTGTAGGTCTTGTGTATATGGAATGTATATCTCTAACTATCTATTATAGTTAACCACATAGGGACTTGACCTATGAATCATAACTTGGAAAATTTGGAGTACACAGTGTTTCTAAAAGGCCACATGCTTTGTAAACTCCATGATACAAAGTCATTAGTCAGTTAGGCATCGTATGGAATACACAGCCCATCTTTCACTCAAAGGGACTACACGTTGTGTACGTGGGATACAAGGCATCTAGTTCGACTGACCATGTATAATTAAATTCTGGACAACAAGTGGTGCAATTTAACGAATGTATTTGATTCATATGACCAGAAATAATTTAGAAACGAATTTATGATGCATTTAACATGACTGCATGCCATGTAACTTCAATTACAACGTGTGTAGTCTTTTGTTTTCTGACCAGAAACATTGGAACTTCCTGATGAGTCCCTCAATTTTATATTTATCATAAAATTAAAGGTATTGATTAGATCTATGAGGTACAATGAAGGACCAAATAGATCTTGAAATTCAAATTAAAAGAAAAATAAAAATATAATTGAAACACTAAATTAAAAATTCATAAATCAACAATGATTTTTAAAAATTTATAAACAATTGTGTGTCCACTCTAAAACCACTTGAAGGTTCTGGGCACATCGGAAGTATGGTTTGGGTGGTGCCCAACATTGGTTTTTACATAATCAATGATCAATCAATGATATATATGAAAATGAATGTTGTGATCTGTCGAACTGAATCAAAGAAATATATAATGGATAATAATTTCAGAACCAAGAGAGAGGAGGTAGACACATATTTATTATAATTAATTTAATTGGATAAATAATTACCTAAAAGCAATTATTTCTACATTGATGAATCTGGTGACAGATCATCGGTGAACCATTGTTGCATTGTAGAAAACAAGTGTATATTTCCTCTAGAAATGGTCCACAAGTGTTCTAGAAATCTCTAGATGTTTCCAATGGAGTCTCCAAGTGCAAGCATGGAAGATCCTTATGTGTGTATCTTCCTCATTTGATCACCTCAAGATCCACTTCCAAAGAATTCTCTATGATCTGGTGGAGGAGGATTGCTCTTTGTTCTTGATATTTTTCTGGTAGATGATAGATCTCTAGGCTTGAGAGGATTCTCAAAGATTGTTGTACACAGGTGAATTGGTTAATGAGGAAAATAAAATAATTGTGTATTAATATTTATAGGGTTAAAATAAAATAATTTCCGAAGTGCACTTAATTAATTATTTAACAAAAGAAAAACCTGATGCTAAATAATAATAATATTATTTTTATTTCTCGACATGCTCTTAACATATTAATTAAAAGTAAATATTATTTAATTAAATAAAATTCAATATTTTTTATTTCTCATTGAACCATTAATCTTGGTCTTCCATTCCTCCACAATATTTTTGGGCCTTCAATAATGTAATTTTATTTATTAATTAAATATCACTACATCATTCACTAATAAATAAATAAATATTATATTCACTAAATAGAAAATAAAGATTTATTAAATATTTTTCTCACAATATATTCTCTCGAATGACTAATTTCTAAATAAATGTGAACTATCATACATGAATAATTATTAAACCATGTGAAAGAATAATATTTATTCAACATGTTAGAAAATAAATAATAATTTATTATTTAAATCAGATTCTGGATACACTTATTTTATGGATTTCTAGACCTCGTTCTCAGTGGCATTAGGTGAGGAAGCCTAAATTCCATTGTTAGAATCTAGAAATACTCCAAGGAACTCATAGAAAAATAAGTTAATGCTTCAATGACATTTCACCTCGTACAGATGCTTACTTTTTAAAATAATCCCATTATCATAATATCTCTAATCTAATAGGTTTCATGCTAGTTCCATCAACCTATATGTTCAATGTCCCCTTCTTTGACATTATGGAAATAGAAATTACCTATAGAACACCTTGTTCATGGATTTATTTAGCATATAACATTTCCCTCAAAGGGCCTGAGATATTAACATTCATTGATGAATAGAAGGGATAACTCCTTTCTCACATTATTCAATAATGCAATATTACTCGTAGTGCACCAGACATATCTTACCTCACTATGAACATTTTTCATCACAGTTTTGTCAATACATCAAAGTACATGAATCATAATATTCATTAATAATAATCTGAATGTCTAAGGAACACTACACATGTCCTCAAAAATGAAAATTTAATGACACAAATAAATGTGGATTTCATACATGAGGGTCACGTTCTCATAATATCCTAATGGATTTTACAATGGGAATACACCATAATGAGGTTCCTCAATGTCCTATGAGTCTCCACCCCAGATATCTTGTATCATGAGTGTCCCTCAAATGAAATCAATTGGCTATAGAACATTAATTCATGAATAGTTTCGTAGAACCTCCAAGTTCTCATTATAATTGGGAACTGTTATGAACATTTTGTGTGATAACTAATCATAAGACATCATCACATTATATGTCACATAAAAGAATAATCATAATGTGATAAGTAGTTTATTAATATTAAAAATAGTGCATACAAGTTTATCATAAATTACATTGAAGTTGGTTGTAGGAAACCAACTCCAACATTTTTTATTTATATAGGGTTTATATATTGATAAATATATTTTATATGTAAGTTTTTAAAAAAAATTATTTATAAAATAAAATTTTTATGTCTGAATATATAAAAAAAATGTATTTTTTATATATTTGAGTATCAGTAACAATATAATATTGAAGAAAATAAAACATCAGACCCATAATATCAATTTAAATGAAATTCATTGGAATAAATTTAGTTTCCACTAATAAAAGTCAATAAGGCCCCCTAAAATGAGGCTGAAAATCCATCGTATTCTAAAAAATGAGGCACCCTGAGTAAAAACTCGGTTTGGAAGGCCTTCTTGGCCTTAAGGCCTCAAAAAGTATGAATGGGGTTCCATAGGTTAATAGGGAATAGATCTCATTGAAAATTCGATTTGATATGTGGTAGAGTCCAAACGGACACTCACATCAAATGTTATGGTCGTTTGAAGTTCGAGTTATGTTTTAAACTTATTTTAGATATTTTATTGATTTTTTGATTTTTGTACCTTCTAATAGATGATTATAACTCGATAATAATTATAAAATTATTAATTATTATTATTTTTTAATTAATTTATAATATATTTTCACTAAATATATTATATATTATGTGTAAATGAATATTTATCCTTTCCTAAAACATATTTACAAAAACTTATTTATATCTATATAAATATTTTTATATAAATATATTTTTTATTATTTTTATTGAAATATAATTTTTTTTGAAATATCCCCTTTATCAATGCTATTTTACTCATGATGATAAAGGGATCCCCTTTATCAGCACTTTTTCAATAGTGCTGATAAACGAGGGGTTTTATTGGCATGTTTTTAAAAACACTAATGAAGGGCCCCTTTTAACACCAATTTTTTTAGAACTATTAAAGGTCCCCTTTAACTATAGTAAAAAAATGTCATTAAAGACCCCCTTTAACAACACTTTTTTATGAACTGACAAATGGGGTCTTTAACGATGCTTTTAAAGACCTTACACTGGATAAACCCAGTTTGTAGTAGTATATGAGCATTTTATGCCTTGCTTGACCCGCTTTATATCTTAGACTTTATGGATTTGGTTTCCAAATCCATAACTGATCCATCTTGGTAAATATAATTTTAAATAAATTTATTTAAATATATTTGAATATAAATATAAATAATTTTATATAATTTCATATATTTATATATTTATATATATTTATATAATTATAAGTATAATAAATATAATAAATATAATTTTATTATTATTTTAAAATATATTTTAAAATATTCATATATATTTATAACAAATTTATGTATTTATATATATTTATATAATGATATATATTTATATATTAAATTTATTCATTATTTTGATGATAATTCTAAATCAATTTTGACTATAAATCAATGCTCTGGACAGGATAAGAAGCATACATGGGGTGATAATTAGCAACCTAATGAGTTACTGAATGAGTTTTCAATTGAGGTTCATGTCCAATGTGTTGCACTAAAGGACTCTCTTTCACATCCTGATGGGAAAGGTTGCATTATGCAGCCACTGACATCGGACATCTCAAGGCATGTTCCATTGGATGATAGGTCCAAGCAATCTGATGATCAATAGAAAATGAATTATTATCAAGAGATTTAGAATGATTTCAGTTCTTTAGATGTTTTTGGTAAATGGGGTAATATCTCAGATGATGGAATTGACAATGAACAACGAATATTTTTTTTGGACACCACTAATATCTGGTCATTAGATAGTTGTGTTGATGTTTCTTTTAAGGATGTTGCCATAAATTTCAAGGGAAACATGATAAATATTGAAGGTATAACTCCGGTCCCACCAAAAATAAGGTCATGGAAGGGTTATTCTAATATACCAAGGAATGTGTCTACCAGAACATCTTCAATTAATCCAAGATCAAGCTCACTTTAGAGTGGGAAGGGTCCAATAGAGTGATCCTTAGTATTCTCAAAAATATAATTCACAGTTAGAGTGGGAATCTATGAATGAATTTGATTATGACATTGAAAATTATCCTTCATCTTATGGTCACTAAACTAATTTTCAGGATGATGGAATGTCTCTTTGTTTGACCTCATTTATTCACTTATTATCCTTCTCATTCATCATTTAATAAAAGGTCAAGAACATTACTTCTCGCTAGACCATTTTCGTATATTTATCATTAAAATATATTTTTATAATTTTTTAAATATTAATATATATATATATATATAATTACACTTATAAATAAATAAATAATTAAATATTTTTATTTTTTTACTAGAGGGTCATGGTAAAAGACTATTTATTAAAAGAGAAGAAAAAAAGTATCACAAAGAGGACGAGGAAGAGTCAGACCTTAAATATCTTCCCTCATTGAAACAAAAAAAAGATATAGAAAATATAAATGATCATATTCGAAATGATTACAGTCTCCAAATTCCTCATCCCAGTCAAAGTCATCTACCACTGAAATGTAGTATCTAGCCTAAGGATTCCACCCATCTATAAGAGGTGTTGATCTGGTTCTCAAGGTGGGATTAAGATGGGATTAATTCTTTCATGGTCTTGATTTCTTCATTGAGGTTAACGAAAAACCTTCATCCCCTTTCACCTTACCTTTAATAATAATGTCTCCAAATGATATCTTTGGATATGGGTTGTAACGCCCCAGCCTGAGAAACCCAGAGCCGGTGCATTATATTTATACATTGGCATGATTACGAGGAATGAAGTCCCAAAGGATACATCATTTTATCAATATTGAAAAATAGATTACATACATGAAATTTAAATTACAATTCCTAACCTAAAATACGATATAGAAAATCATTTGATAACGCCATTATTCCCCTATATTAACCCTATATATCAATCATAATACACTTCTTGGCATCCCGTAAAAATAAAACATAAGAATGGGTTGATCTCAGTTTCATAGTAAGGGTAAATTGTTTATAAGAAGCTATAAAATTTTATGTAAAGATGTATAATAAGAACAATAACAATTTAAACATAAAAATGAACATAATATGGTAAAAAAATAAATCCAAAATTACTATATAAACATGCACATAGATATTATACTAGTCGAATAATCACATGTAGCAACTAATTTCATAATTAGGAAATACATAATTCCAAACATAATAACTACTATGGCAAGGCCTTGTGCCAAGACCATTCAGATATATTCTGTTGAGGCCTTGTCCAAGACACTAGTATTTCTCATGAGACCTACCGAAGAATCGAGGGGCTATAGTAGGCCCCGACCATCACATAATAAGTCCAATGAATTCCTCATATTAAAATGATGAGGCATAACCTAAACATTCTTATTCAATCTAGAATACAAAATGTCAATATTTTAACCATAAACCATGAATGGTATAAAAACAGCACATCCACAGTCAAACATATCACAACTCATTCAATACAACCTGGAATACTGTATTATAATAAATCTACCTCAATCAGAAATAATATTCAGTAAGGGTTGTTGACATAGTTGAAATTGATCAACAAAACTCTTTGAGCGAAATATCCCTTTTTTGTGAAATGTTTTAAAAGTAAAAAAATTTATAATGTAAGTTATATAAAACATAATTTCGATTCAAATTGTCCCATACCACTTTGAAACTTTTTAAATGAATTTAAATATTAAAAAATTCATGTACGTATAAATAAATCCATAAAATCCTTTTGAATATAAGGACATTAATTAAAAATATTTTAGAAAAATCAATCTTTAAAATTTTAAAATGATGATCTTGATAAAGATACCCTTCAGAAAAACCTAGAAATATTTCTTTTGGAATCAATTTTTTGAAACATTGTCATTGTTGATAAGTATGTCCCAGTAAATACATACATAGAAACAATCTCAGAAAACAATGAGATTGAGGAATTAACTATTACCTTATGTCGGATACTCTCCGTACAACTAAAAAACTCTTATATAATGTTTTTAATCATATTATTAACATATATCATCATTATAATAATATTTATGATATCATATATGATAATTTTATGAATTTATATTACCCATTTAATAATAATTTCCATGATAAACAAATATTTCGGGTAATAATCGCTTTCTTTATTTTATGTGCTTTAACTTGTTATTCATGATCGTATCACTTATATCATGATTTAATTACTTCTAATTTATATAAAATTATTTATATATCATATATATTAAGAATATAAATACATATAATATATAGATATATGAAATGGAATACACCATTTATGGAGACGGTAGGTCGTACGTACGCATAAACGATGTTTCTGTTTTCATATTGTATTGAATGGAAGTAAGTGAATGAGATATATGTAAATACACACACAAAGTAAAAAAAATATATAGTATAATTATTATGCCATATATTACATAATTATTAATAATATAAATTTTTATAATCATCGTTGAATGGTTAATGTGGAAACGAATCTCATCATGTCATGGAGACGATAAGTCATACGTACACACGAGCTATGATATCATTTCCATAATGATAAAATGGTATGGAATTGGTAGGAATATTAACTATAAAAAACATTATCATTTTTTTATATACATAATACACTTCATTATATACATCTAAATAATATAAGGTTGAATAAAAAATTACGCCACGGTGTGGAGATGGTATGTCGTACATACGTATGCATGGTGACATTATTATTTATAGGACTGATAGAATAAGGAATATGGTTGTACCATAATTATAATAATATCTCAGCATGTAGAAGGTACCCGATTTATTTTTTTATTATATAAACAATAGATAATGAGGATATAGAACAAGAAATGAACATTGAAATAGGTGATACAAAAATTACCACTTCTTCGGGTGTTTCCATTTGATTTTAACAAAAGGGATCATTAGGTTGGACTTCTGATCAATTTAAGGATTCTAGGATTATTTTAGGGTATTTGGGTGGAGATTTGAGTAGGTTTTTCCCCATTAAAATTTATTTGGAGGAGTTATTTAAAATAAAGGGAGGTACCCTTTTATAAGAGAGGTTAGGGGAACTTTAGGAAAAGATTGAAATATTAATTTATTTTAAAATTATATTTGATTTATAACAGCCCCAAATGGACTAATTTCAAGGATAAGGTTAGGATGGGTCTATATACTATTAACCAATAGTTTTTACCAATTTTTACGTCACCATATTGACATTATCTTTTATATTTAACCATTAGTTAAATAGTTTAACTTTAACCATGTCAACTTGTATTTTTTGACGACATGGTTAATATAGTTACTATAAGATGATAAGAGAACCAAAGTGGTTCATTAATGACATATGTAATATTATCTAAGTCATTTGGTCAAATATTAGAATATTAGGACTATTATATAATTTAATAAAATAGTATTTCTTTTAAAAACTCATTTGTGTCAATTTTGACACTGTTTAGTATTTGGTTTCTATTAATGTCATAAAAACATTATTGCTTCAAAAAAAATACATTAAATCAACCATAACATCCAAAATTCACCTATAAAATTCGTGTATGGAATCAAAAGTTTTAATTTACATTTATTTTAATATTTATAATATCAATTATTTGAATTTTCATTAATAAGGTAATTTTTGCATCATCATTGTGTTATAAATAAATTTAATTATTTAATGTTGAAAAATTATAAATAAAATACTATAATGATGTAAATATTGTATATATTTATAATTAAAAATTATAATCGAATTTATCTTATGTATAAGCCTATATTAATAATGGTTTATTTATTAAAATTTGAATTTAACATTTTTAACTCATCCTTAATTAAAATATAATAATTGTTCTAATCTAACCCAAGTGGATCAGAAATTATCACAGTTTTGTCCTAAGTTTGATTTTTTTCAAAAAACACTTATCCAATAGAATTAAGACACGTGGTGGGGTAATTTTATAATTTTATAATATTATTTTTACCTTTAATTACCATATTTACTTTTAACTGTGGTAAATAAAATTCAAAAGATAATATTCCGCAAAAAAATATTTTCATCCTATTGGACCAAATTTTACTTACCAATGACAACTGTGTTTGTCAGATTTTTCTAATTCAATTCACAAAAGCGGTAAAATTACGTTTTTTTCAAATTTTAAAATGTTCCTAAATGGTAGGAAAAAGATGTTAAATAGTCAAATAAATTTATATATATATAATCTTATTATAAAATTACTCCAATGAATTTCATTGGACTAATATAAGTATAATGTATCTATTTTTACATTAAGATATTTTTTTTAAAACAATATTTAAATGGAAAATTTGGTTATTATATACTATGTAGTATGTTTAACTATTCTTCAAAAATTAAATTATTTCAGAAAAATAAAAAAAATAACAGTAACATAATATTGATATTCCAGATTTAAAAATGAAGTCTATTTTACCAAATTAAATTTTTAGGAGTTTCTAAAATTAATTTTATCATTGTTCACAAAAGGACATAAAAAGTGGTTATTTTAAGAAAATAGTTTTTCTAAACATATAACTATTTTAACACAACTTATATTGTAACACCCTAACCCCAGTTACCCAGAGTCAGTGAATTATTTTAATACATTGGTATGATTACAAGGAAATCAATTCCTGAAGGACTGATCAGTTTAGCAATCTTGGAAAATAGATTACATACATGAACGTTCCATTACACTCTCTAACATACAACACAACAGGAATAATCCTTTGAGAATGCCATTTTTCCTTTATCATAACCCTCCATAACAATCATAATACACATATTGGGAATCATGGAAAAATAAAACATAAAAAGGGGGTGATCTCAGATGCTATGTAAGAGTAAGAAATACAGCGGAAGATAATATAAACATTAGGCATGGTAAATAAGTAAAAACACATGCCTATACTAATAACAATCATGAAAACATTATGGCATGAATATGAGCTGAGTAAATAATTCCATAATAAAACAGAGTCATGGGTATTCTAATAGTCTAATAACCACATGAAATATTAACATCTAATCTCATAATGATGGAATGCATAATGTCGGACATGATAACCACATAGCCAAGGCTTTGTTCCAAGACTACAAATAATATTTTGTCAATACCTTGTTCCAATACACTAGTTTGTCTCATTAAACCTACCGATGCTTCGAGGATCTATAGTGGGCTCATCCCATCACTTACTATGTCAAATTCATTCCTCATATGAAAAATATTGAAACATAATCTGAACATTCTAATTAAAAATAGGATACAAAATGTCAATATTTTAACCACAAACCATGAATGGTATACAAATAACACATCCATAGTCAAAAATAACTCATTAAATACAATATAAAAGATTTTATTATAATAGATCATCCTCAATAGAGAATAATGAAGGATATTGACATAGATTAAAATAATCATCAAAACTATTTGAGAGAAATATCCCCCTTTTTTAAAACATATAAAAGTCTCACTATTTATCAAGAAGCCGTTAAAAATATATTTTTGAATCAAAGTGTCCCATAACACTTTGAAACTTTTGAAATTAATTTTAATTTTAAAACATTAATTCCCATATAAATAAATCCTTAAAACCATTTTTTAAACATGGAAATTAATGAGAACGATTTAGAAAAATAAATCTTTAAAACATTTAAAATGATATTTGAGTAAGAGTTCCTAACCAAATTAAGGACGCATGAATATAAATATTTGTGATAATAAAAACATTATAATTTCATGACATTTAATGGATTCATGATATAATATGTAAATTTACAGTATATACACTATATAAAAGTGAATTGGTGCATAACAATAATGAAATCTCAATTTAACGTAAATTGAGATACAGTCCCTTATAAAGACTGTATCCTTAGGATAAGGATAAATCAATGACATAACTATGTGTGAAAAATATAAATACACTCTATATGATTAGATATTCAGTATAAATCAATCAGAGGACATTTACACATATTATTGTAAAAACAACACCAATGAATTGGATGTTCAACTCAATGAATGGAGATTGAGTTAAAATATTTTTATTAGGTTCATATCGATGACATGAGAATTTATTAATGGAGTTATCATGTGTATCAAAAGTATATCAACATAAATGGGAGTGGAACTTAGTATAGAAAAAATAAATAGTGATTCCACACATAATCATGGAGTAAAATGATCAATGAAGTATGCGTAAATCCAAATGAGTGGAAATTGAAATTTTAAATTCTTTTACCAATTTGGTAACTTACAAAACATACATCCCATAAAAGATGGATCAGAAGATGATGATTTCAATAATCATAAATTAAAGTATATTACACAAAGAATACAATAATTGGTAAGTACATACACCACATAAAAGGAAATGGTGGCAATATGGGATGAATCTCATGGGAATAGGAAGTGAAATGAAAACCCTTACTTCGTTGTTATAAATCGTGTCATTTGACCAAAAGTTAATAACCACCAAATGAATCACATAATACCATGAATATATGGAGAATAATGATAATATATATCAAATGGTAGTACACAATACACCACATTTAATAAATAAGTGGCGAATAATGGAAATATCACGGAATTAAAAGTGAGATAAGAAATCCCTTAACTGAAGTCCGAGTTGTCTTATATATTCCTTGTTAGTCCTGAATAATATAATTAATTTAATTTCAACTTTATTAAGAACATTTTTCAAGTTTATTATTCCTTTTATATCACTTATTACCTTTCTATAACAAGTAGTTAATTATTTGAGTTCATATTGGATATTTAATTGATGTTCAGAACTTGAGTCAAAAATGAACTTGTTATAATTACAATTTATCCATGTGGTTAAAAGTCCATTATCTCCAAAAATATATACATCATTTAGATATCATATATATATATTATATATCCAGTATATATATCTATTTATAACAGTACATAACATTTGGAGATAATAATTGAAATGTACCGTTCATGGATATGTTAAGCCATACATACGCATGAAGGCTACTTTCATTTATATTTTTTTAATGGAATTAAAATATAATTATTCATAGGAATATTATAATTCCAGTATAATATCATATATAATATCATTATGTCCTTCCTTTATATGTCCCATATAATTCATTAATGAGTCATATTATTCTGATGGGGCGGTAGTCCGCACTTCCTCAAATGAAATTATCGTGTTTTACCCATAATGGAAACCATAAAATAATGATATAAATTGAAAATACAGAAGCATAAATAAAATATAAACATAATATATATATATATATCATATATAAATAAAGTTCCATATTAATGGTCACCATGTGAAGCGGTAGGATATAATCAAACAATCATCGTTTTGTGGGGCGTTAGTTTTCCAACCACATAAACATCATGTTCTTCACCAATTAGATGGAGGTGTGTGTAAGTTTAGTTAGAATAATTCTCAAAAAAACATCATAGTATATTGAGTATACATGTTTTGTTATAAAATAAAGGAATAAAAAGCATTTAGGGCGGTTTGATAAATAAAACAAAACAAAATACAATGAAGAAATTTAAGAGAAACTGTTACCTTTAATTTGGGTAACTTCTTTTAGTTTGAACCAAAAGGACTTATTGAAGTGCCTTCTGCCTAAGGTATGTATTTTATGTGAAAGAGGTGGATATTAAGTGATTATTTTGGAAGGGTTTGGATGAGCCAAGGTGCTTGAGAGATGTGTGTAATGGGTCAGAAGTGGTGTCATTTTATAAGGGAGGTGAGGGGCTCTTTAGGAAAGTGTGAAAATATTATTTTATTATATAGTGATATTAAGATACTAAAGGACCAAAAATAATTATAATAGAAGATAATATGACTCATGGTATAATTAAAACCATCCAATAATTTTTTTACAGGTTTTATATATTATTTAAATATTAATAATCATATTTATTTAAATAATTTATTAATGAGGTAAATTCTACATCATTATTGTGTCATAAGTAATTTAATTTATTTGATGTCTAAAAATTATAAAAAATTACCATAATGTAGGAAATATTTTTAAATTTCTAAATAATTTTTATTTTATAAGTGATAACTTATATAACCTAATGTAAAAATTAATTTACTAAAAGATATTTGTAAATGTTGTTTTTTCCTTTGCTTAAAGTTAATAAACAAAAGTTTCATTATCACTCTTAACTGGAACCATGGGGTCCCAAAATCAGACCATGGATACCCATGGTATTCCATGACTCATCCAATATGGTTAAGACAAGTGTTAAATTAATTTTGTATTATTATAGTATTCCTTTTACCTTAAATTATCTTATTTACCTTTAACCGCGGTAAATAAAAGTACAATGTTACTATTCACCAAAAATTATTTTCATCTTATTAAAGTTTATTTTACATAATAATAACAACCATGTATGTTAGATTTTCTAAATTCAATTCACAGAAGCGGTAAAATTTCATTTAACTGAAAAGGTCAGATTTTTAACTACCGCTTAGTGTTTTCTCTATTCATCAAAAATTGATGTCTTTCAGAAAAATACCAAAATATCAGCCTAATCTATATTTGATATTCCAAATTCAAAAATTATGTCTCTTTAACCAAATTCAAAACATATAAGTTGGATTCATTAATTTAATATTAATTCCCGTTAACAAAACAAAAAACATGTTTTTAAGAAATAATAACTATCAAAATATTCGCACTAGTTTATGTATAATTTCAATGTGAAAATAATTCCAATGACCAAAATTTAATTAAAGGGTAAATATATAATCTAATTACACATACAATTCAATTTAAAATATTATCTAATGATATATATAAATTAGAATAAAATACAGTTTTGAATTAAAATACAGTATTTTTCACTATTTATAAAAAAATGAATATTTTTAGAAAAACACAAAAATTTCATCCAAAGTAAATTTTGATGTCCTGATTCTAAAGAATAATTTTATTTTGTCAAATTGAATATTTAAAAGGGTCAAATATTTGATTTTAAAAAAGTTCAACATTAAAAAGAAGAAAATTTGATTTAAAAAAATACATTTTTATCTGAAAATTTGAATTTATTCTTATAATATGTCTATGAAATACATAATATATAAGTTAATATAATATGTAGTATATTAAATTCAAACTCTAGTTAATACTATTCATAACCACTTTTGAAAGGCTAGTTTGGTAAGTCGTGGTGCACTCGAACTCGATGTTGCATGTAGCGCAAGCTATTAAATTTAAAGAAAATGACTTTATATGAAATATTGGGGTGTTAAATTCTCCCCTCCTTAAATAAATTGTGTCTTCATAATTTATGTTCTGGATTAAAACATGGGTTTTGAAATTTCAAAATATCTTATTTGAAATCCCACATCAAAAAATGGATTAATGTGGCCTCTATTTTAATATTAAGAATAGTAAGTTTGAAAGTTACCAAAAATAACACACACTAGGGTTCCTTGTAAGAATACATGGATATGGAAGAGAAAACTAACCATCAATTTCTGATGGAGAGTCGTAGAGTATATTATTAGGAGAAATTAAACGTTCTGAAAACCAAAAACATGTGATTGGATGAAAGGTCTCTGATAAATGTTTTGGTTTTATGTTCATTTTTATAAAGTTGAGGAATTTATTTATGATATTGACTAAGAACATAGAGAGATATATTTACTTTTTAAGTATATTTTCATCCTTTAAAAAATTTCTACCACTAACTCATATTTTTACCAAACGATGAGTATTCAAGATGACTTCGTCACACCTTAAGTGCTAGAATCAACTTCTAGATAATCACATAATCCACAAAGGATGAACTATATATTCCCCTGTCTTTATAGATTTAACCAAAACCAAATGGTTAGTACATGGTCAGATGATCCCGAAAATAGATAATTCTTTATAAAATGAAATACTATTCTTAATTTCCAAAATTAAATCAATAATAACCAATATTCAATAAATACATTTCAATAAACATTTGTACTTAAAATAATTCAATACAATCCAAACTAAGATTAAAACTCAAAACTAAGAAGAATTTTATTATGTAGTCTTCCATGTTAAGTTGTATCTCCAAATAACATCGACTACTCTTAAAGTCACATAATTAAAAGTAATTATCCAAATCACAAATTCTCTATGATAGGTTAATAATTTCCATAAATAACCTCAATCTCTATAAATCCACAACAAAAAATCAACCATTACTCCTCAAATGAAATTCCATAGTATTCTCTTTTCCTTATGCATATATTATACCCAACAGAACGAACGTCTTCCAAAATAACATTTATCACTTAATCACCAAATCATTTTCCTATAATAATGATATAAATATGATAAGACATAAGATAGAAAATTAACTTAAGATCCCAAATTTAATTATTATTGATCAATAAAAATATTTAACTAAAATTGATTAGTCACACTAACCAGGGACTTCATGCAGTCCAGTGGTAGGCGATAAATCATAATCGCACTCTGGTTGTGGGTTCGATTCTTGCAGCTTTTTCCGACGTGACGGGTTGTCACACGGTCTGTGAGTTGTCCTCTTTCTGAAACTATATTTTATAATATTCCCAAAATGAGATAAATTCCTCAAAAAAACACCATAACATAATTACACAACAAATGTTATCTTATACTCTCATTTTCATCCCAAAATTTAATAACTTATAATTGCCTCAAATTCAAAGATCATATAAAACCAAATTATTATTTATTCTCATATTATATTAAAATCCATCAAATAGGTTTGCAAAAAAATGTGCATTATCATAAGAATATCCCCCAGGAGTGTCTTAACCAACAGTGCAGCAAGTCCCGTTGTCGTGCAATAGTTCCCGTTCGAGTATAGCTCAAAGCGGTGTTTTTTGGTTTTACCCTTAGTTATATCTGTTCCAGAGCTGCCTCTACAAGCTCGTATCCATATAGGGATGTATTTCTTGGAAAACTCACAAAATCTTTACATTACCAAAATTCTAGGAAGTTCATCTATACCAATACTCAAAGTCTATCTTACGGTAATGTAATCTAATCGGAGTTTATCTAAATCTAGTTTCCATGTTTTTACTAAACTTCCTCTGATACCAACTATAATGCCCTAACCCCAGTTACCCAGAGTCGGTGTATTATTTTAATACCTTTGTATTATTACAAGGAAATCAATTCCTAAATGACCAATCAATTTATCAGTCTTCGAAAATATATTTCATACATGAATGTTACATTACACTTTCTAACATGCAACAATACATAAATAATCCATTGAGAATTTATTTGTTCCCTTTAGCTTAACCCTTCATAACAATCATAATGCACTTCATGGGAGTCCTGGGAAAATAAAACATAATAAAGGGGTGAGCTCAGATGCTTACTAAGAGTAGGTTATACAACGGAAGATAATATAAACATTAGGCATGGTGAATAAGTAAAGACGCATGCCTTTATAAATAATAAACATGAACACTTTATGGAAGGAATATGAGCTAAGTAAATAATGTCATAATAAAACATAGTGATGTGTATTCGAGTAGTCGAATAACCACATGAAATTTAATATTCTAATATAATAATGATGTAATGCATAATGTCGGACATCATAACCACATAGCCAATGCCTCGTGCCAAGACTACAAATAAGATTTTGCCAAGGCCTTGTTCCAAGACACTAGTCTATCTATTGAGATCTACTGATGCATCAAGGAGCTATAGCGGGCTCCACCCGTCAAATAATATGTCAAATGCATTCCTCATAGGAAAAGGATGAAACATAATCTGAATAATCGTATTAAAACTACTATACGAAATGTCAATATTTTAACTAGAAACCATGAATGGTATACAAATAGCACATCCACAGTCAAACATAACTCATTAAATACAATATGGAAGATTTTATTATAATAGATAAACCTCAATAGATAATAATGAAGGATATTTACATAGATGAAAATAATCATAAAAACTATTTGAGGGAAATATACCCATTTTTCTTTAAATCATTTAAAGGTCTCACTATTTATGAAGAAGCTGTTAAAATAGATTTTTAAATCATAGTGTCCCATACCACTTTGAAACATTAAAAGTGAATTTTTATTTTAAAACATTAATTTCCATATAAATAAATCCTTAAACGATTTTTAGAACATGGACATTGATGAGAATGATTTAGAAGAATAAATCATTTAATCATTTAAAATGATATTTTAGTAAGAGTTCCTAACCAAAAGAGAGACGCTTGAATAAAAATAATTGAGATAACAAAAATATTAAAATATCATGAAAATAAAGGGATTCATTATATATTATGTCAATGTACAGTATATGCTCCATATAAAAGTGAATTGGTGTATAACAACAAATAAATCTCAATGGAATGTAAATTGAGATAAAGACCCTTATATTGACTGTATCATTATGATAATGATAAATCAATGACATAATTATGTGTGAAAAATATAAATACACTCAATATTATTAGATATACAGTGTAAATCAATAAGTGGACATTCACACATATTCTTTTAAAAACAACACTAATGAATTATATGTTTAACTCAATGAATATAGATTGAGTTAAAATTACTTTTATCAGGTTCATATCGAGGACTCGAGAATTTATCAATGGAGTGATCATTTTTATCAAAATTATATAAAAAAAAGAGGATTGGAAATTACTACATAAATAATAAATAGTTATTCCACACATAATCATGTAGTAAAATAATCAATGAAGTATGTGTAAAGCTGAAAGAGTAGAAATTGAAATTTGATATTCCCTTACCAATTTGGTAACTTACGAAACATACATCCCATGAAAAATGGATAAAAAAATGAAGATATAAATACATATAAATTAAGGTATTTTACACATATAATACAATAATTGGTAATTAAATACACCACACAAAAGTAAATAGTGGAAATATGGCATGAATCTCATGGGAATAGGAAGTGAGATGAAAACCCTTACTTCATTGTAATCAATCGATTCGTTTGACCAAAAGTTAATAACCACAAAATTAATCACATAATTCCATGAATATAAATAGATTAATGATAATATATATCAAATTTCAGTACACAATACACCACATTTAATAAATAAGTGGCGAACAATGGAAATCCCACGGAATTAAAAGTGAGATAAGAAACACCTTACCTCAAGTCCGATTTGTCTTGTATGTTCCTTGTACATCCTGAATAATAAACATAAGTTCATTTAAAATGTATTAAGAACATTTTTCAATTTTATTATTCCTTCAATATCATTTATTACCTTGCTATAACCATTAGATAATTATTTGAGTTCATATTGGATATTTTATCGTTGTTTAGAACTTGAGTAAAAAATGAACTTGTTATAATTACAATTTTTTCTTGTGCTCAAAATTCCATTATCTTTGGAATGATATAAATGATTTAGATATCATATATATATTATATATACAGTATATATATATTTATAACATTATATAACATTTGGAGATAAGAAATGAAATGTACTATTCATGGAGACGGTAAGCCGTACATACGCATGAACGATACTTTCATTTCAATTTTTTTATTTTAATGTAATTAAAAAATAATGATACATAGTTATATTATAATTACAGTATAATATCATATATAATATCATTAATTAAATCCTTTATACATCCTAAATAATGAATTAACAGGTCATATCATTTTGAGGGGGTGGTAGTCTGCATTTCCCGAAATGAAATTATCGTGTTTTACGCATAATGGAAACCATAAAATAATGATTGAAATGGAAAATACCGAAGAATAAATAAAAAATAAAAATAATATATATATCATATATAAATATAGTTCCATCTTAATGGACACCATGAGAGGCGGTAGAAGATAATCGAACAATCTTCGTTTCGTGAAGCGTTAGTCTGCCAACCAGAGAAACAATCCGTTCTTCACTAATTAGATAGAGGTGTGTGTAAATGTAGTTACAATTATTCAAATAACAACATCCTAGAATATTAAGGATACTATTGTTGTTATAAGAGAATGTAATAAAAAGATTTTAGGGGGTTAGATAAATAAAATAAAACAATGGAATTTAAGGGAAACTGTTACCTTTAAATTGGGTATCTTCCTTTGGTTTGAACCAAAATGAACTTCTTGAAGTGCCTTGTGCCTAAGGTAGGATTATAGGAGAAATATGGGGGTCTTGATAGAATATTTCAGTAGGTTTTGGACGATCCATGGGGATTGAGAGGTGTGTGGAGTGGTTTAGAAGTGGTGTCATTTTATAAGGGGTGGAGGGGATCTTTAGGAAAGTGTGAAAATATAATTTTATAATATAGTGATATTTGGTTTATAATGGTCCAAATATAATTAAATAAAAATATAAGATGACTCTTGGTTGAAATAAAATCATCCAATAATAATTATACATGTTTTATATATTATTTTATTATTAATAATCATATCTATTTAATTCATTTATTAATGAGGTAATACTACATCATTATTGTGTCATAAATAATTTAATTTATTAGAGGTCTAAAAATTATAAAACAATTAACATAATGTAGGAAATTGTTTTATCTTTCTCATTAATATTTATAATCTAAATGATAACTTATATAACAATAGGTAAAAAGTAATTTACTAAAAGATACTTGTTTATGCCATTTTTACCTTTATTTTATCTTAATTAAAATAAACTGTCATAATCACTATTATGTGGCTCCATGGGGTCCCAAAATCAACCCATGGATACCCATTGTCAGCGATGACTCATCCAATAATGTTAGGACAAGTCTTAAGGTAATTTTGTATTATAATAATACTATTTTTTTCCTTAAATTAAACTATTTACATTTAACCGCGGAAAATAAAAGTCAAAAGTTACTATTCACCAAAAATTATTTTCATCTTATTGAACCATATTTTACATACTAATAACAACCATGTATGTAATATTTTCAAAATTCAATTCACAAAAGTAGTAAAATTTCATTTAACTAAAAAAGTTGGATTTCTAACTATCACTTAGTGGCTTCACTATTCATCAAAAAATGAAGTTTTTTAGAAAAATACCAAAACATCAACCTAATATATATTTTATATTTCGATTTCAAAACTGATTTCTATTTTACCAAATTTATAACATAAAAGTTGGATTAATTATTTTAAATTTCATTCCCATTGTCAAATCAAAAAATCATGTTTTTAAGAAATAATAACTATCAAAATATTGACACTTATTTATGTGTAAGTTCAAAGTGAAAATAATTCCAATGACCAAAATTGAATTAAAGGGTAAAAATATAATTTAACTACACTTCAAAACCAATTTAAAATATAATCTAACCATATCAATAAATTATTTTAAAAGGCAGTTTTGAATTAAAATTCTTTATTTCTCACTATTCTTAAAAAATGAATATTATTAGAAAATATCAAAATTTCATCCAAAGTAAATTTTGATGTCCTAATTATAAAGACAAATTTTATTTTGTCAAAATTAATATGTAAAAGGGTCAAATATTAGATATAAAAAAATTTCACCATTAAAAGGAGGTAAAATTGATTTTTTTTAAAGAAATAAATTTTTTATCTTAACAAATGAATTCATTCGTATAATATGTCTAATAAACACATAATACATAAGTTAAAATTATACGGAGTATATAAAAGTTAAAATCTAGTCAATATTATTCATAAACGCTTTTCAACGGCTAGTTTTGTAAGTTGTGGTGTGGTCGAACTCAGTGTTGCATGTAGCGCAAGCTATTAAATTTAAAGAAAATAACATTATATGAAATCATGGGGTGTTACATATAAATTTCATCATAAATATGTTCTGTTTATTTAAAAACATTATAAATCAAATTTGAAATATATTTTTTACAATTCATAATACTATATTAAATTGATAAATAATAATATTGTTTAAATAATTATAATACTAATGTGTTGTTTCACAGAAACTCAATCGTGCATATAATGCATGACAAGTCGATGTTGCGTCCAATATAAGCTATTAAATTACATTAAAGAGAAAAAATAATAAGAAATATTGGGGTGTTACATTCTCTCGTCCTTTAATAAATTCGGTCCTCACAATTTGAAATTGTTCTTCAAAAATAAAAGGATGAAAATAGAAAATAGCTTTTTGGAAAACTCACATCAGAAATAATCTTAATAAAATTTACTCTTAAGAGGTAAAGGGAAATGAAAAAGTCCCCACGAAAGTAGGATTTTGAATAGAATAACATTGGTGGCCATTAAAAACACAAACATATATAAAATATAAATATTTATTGGGAGTGATTGAGGTCATCAAATACAAACAAGTGAACAATAAATGGAAAATTGAAGGCCTAAAAGCCATAAATCTATGATAATTTAAAATATAATCGTTTCCAAAAAACTTAAGGTATTAAGATAATATGTTTTTTTAGATACCTAAATTTTTTAATTGGAGGGATTAATTTACTATCAAGATAAGAACCCAAGAAAAAATACTTGACTTCATTAACTATTATAATAATATTATCATTCTTTGGTTGTGCTTATATCTATTTCCACTTCATCCCTTACAATAAGAAATAAATGTTAAAAAATATTTTTCTTACACATTAAGCACATTTGATAAATCATAAGGTCCAAAAGTATTTCTTTATTCCTCTAAATGTTTACTTAAAATCAAAAGGTTATGTCAAAGTATCCAATAATTAATAAATTAACATCAAACAAAATATCAAGTGTTCAACTTACTCAATTCCAACCATTGGTGTTATTCAAAATACGCATGTCTAAATTCAAAGTCCCAATATTTATAAGGAAGGTCAACATAACAAAATGAATATCTCTTTTTCATATAACAACATTTGAATACCTTCACCGTGAATTATATTAAAACATGTAACGACCTGAATTACTATAAAACCTTATTTGAATATGTATGTACTTCTTTATTCCTTTTTTAAAACATAGAATACTTCATATACTCCTTAAATTTATAAATTTTAAAAACTCCCAATAATGATCGGTCAAAATTATTTTTCAATAAACCATTATTTACTTCGAAGGATATAAATAATATCCAATATACTTTATACAAATCAATTATCTCTAATTATGAAATCATTATCTTAGTTTTAGGAACATATTAAGTGTTATATTTTCCTAACCATATATTTTCCAAAATGTTTGAATTGAACATATGACACTTTAATTTGTACCATACAATCTCAAGTCCTTAATTAAATAATAATAATGTAGCACAATACTTATATACTCTATAATTCTTATAACTTGTACGTCATTAATAAAATACTTAAATGACACAATTATTTAGTAAAAACATAAGAACACGAATCATTCCACTTAATATGTGGTAGTATCATTACATGATTATTATCCAATAGTATCATTTGGGGTATACTCTGATGATTAGGACATTTATTTGTGTAGTGTCCCAACTCTGTGTTGATGAAGAATTGTACATTTGACACCATTTTCTTTCACTTGAAATCAAGAACATTGTATCATTTTTCTCCACAGTTATAAAAAACTCTCATTCCCTTCAAGCATTTTACAAGGTGATTATTTCCATACTTATTACATGTGGGAAAATAGTTCTTTCCCTTTTTCCCTTTATCCTTATTTTTCTCTTTCATTTTCTTCTTCCCTTTATTCTCTTTAAATCCATAGGAATTAGAGAATTCATTACTTATCTTATTAAAACGTGATATTATTTCTTCATTTTTTAGTAATATGTGGGAGATTATTTCCCTTATAAATGTTGTCTTACAACCATGAAATATATGATTCTTCTTACTCTTTGGATCATGCGTATTGTTGTAGGTCTCATAACTTCTACTGAGCACCATTTCTAAATGACGACATACACTCTATTAGATCATATCATAATGTAAAATCCAAATAATAGAATAATTCTCAATATTCATTGAATACATTCACACTAATAGTCTCATAATCATAAAAATGGTTTTTTTACTGACATGATTACTCATAAATCCTTCATAATGGTTTCTAAAGGAAACATGAATTAGCATAAGCATATTCACTGGTAATTTCAAACTAGGTGCGCTATAAGGCCTATTGTCGGATACTAGGTTACCCTGAGTCAAGATTAGAACACCTTATCAGAGATGTTACTCAAATGTACATCTATGCCAATACAAAATTCACTTATAGTATCCAAATAGGGATATATTTCTTGGAAAACACACAAAACCTACACATTACGAAAATTCTAGAAAGTTCTTCTATACTAATCTTCAAGTTCTATCATAGGGTAATGTTCCATATTCAGAGTTATCTAAATCTAGTTTCAAAAGTTATTGCTAAACATCATATGATACCATCTTTAATAACCTGACCCATGAATCCTAGATTCAATGAATTATATTAATACATTGGCATGATTACAATGAATCAATTCATGAAGGACCGATCCGTTTAGTAGTTTTGGAAGATAGATTACATACATGAACTTTATATTAAAATTTATAAAATAAAATAAGTCATAAATAATCCTTTGATAACGCTATTATTCCAAAATATTAACCCTATATATCAATCACAATACACTTCTTGGCATACTATTAAAATAAAACATAAGAAAGAGGTGAGCTCAGATGCTCAGTAATTGTAAATGATTTAGTGGAAGATATAAAATTTTAATGAAACAAGTATAATAAAAACAACAAACTTTTAAACATAAAAATGAACATAATATGGGAAAAAATAAATCAAAAATAATAATATAAACATGTACATTCAAATTCTACTAGTCTAATAATCACATGTAATAATTAATTTCATAACAAGGGAATACATAATGTCATACATAATAACTTCTACATCAAGGACTTTTGTCAAGACCATTCACAACAATTCTATCGAGGCATTTTGGAAAGCCACTAGTTTGTCTCATGAGACCTACTGATACATCCAGGGGCCATAGAAGGCCCCTACCATCATTTACTATGTCCAATGCATTCCATGTATGAAAATGTAGAAACATAACATGAACATTTGTATTACAACTAGCACACAAAATGTCAATATTTTAACCATAAATAATGAAAGTTAAAAAAATAGCACATACACAATCAAACATATCATAACTAATTCAATAAATTATGGAAGATTTTATTATATAAATCTACATCAATCAATAATAATATCCAGTAAATGATGTTGACATAGTTGAAAATGACTTGTAATGCTCTTTGAGGGAAATATCCCTTTTTTGTGAAATCATTTAAAAGTCACACAATTTTTAAATTAAGTAATTTAAAAGATATTTTTTAATAATAGTGTCCCATAACACATTGAAACTTTTGAATGTAAATAAAATTTTAAAATAATTATTTCTATATTAATAAATCTATAAAATCATTTTGAAAACATGGACATTATTTAAAAAAAATTTAAGAAAATAAATCATTAAATAATTTAAAATGATGATCTTGATAAATAGTCACTTCCAAGAAACCAAATATAGATTTTCAAAATTTTTTATGAAACATGGATGGGGATGATAAATATGACATAGTAAATATTTACACATAATCAATCTCAGATAATAATGAGATTGACGAATTAACCCTTACCTTAAGTTTGATACTCTCCGCATGACTCTGAAACTCTTGTATATTGATTTTAATCATATTATTAACATATATCAGAATCATAATAATATTTATGATATCATATATGATTCTTTTATGACTTTATATTACCCATTTAATAATAATATCCATGTTAAAGTGACATTTGAGGTAATAATCTCTTTCTTTGTCGTAAGTGTTTTAAATTGTTATTCTTGATTGTATCACTTATATCACGATTTAGTTACTTATAGAATATAAAACATTATTTATATATCATAAATATTACTAATTTAAATATTTATAATATATAGATATATGAAATTGAATAATCCCTAAATAGAGATAGTAGGCCGTATGTACACATTAACGTTGTTTCTGTTTTCATATCATCTTGAATGGAAGTTAGTGAATGAGATATATGTAAATAAACACACATATATATATTTAAAGTAGAATTATTATTTCATATTTTACATAATTATTAATAATATATATTTTTATAATCATCGTTGATTGATGAACATGGAAAAGAATCTCATCGTGTCATGGTGACGATAAGTCGTACATACGCACAAGCGACAATATCATTTCCTTAATGGTAAAATGGTATGGAATTTTATGATATATTAATTATACTAGAACATTATAATTTTATGATCATTATTTATATACATTATACTCATCATTATATCCATTAAAATAACATAATTTTGAATAAAAAATTACACCACGGTGTGGAGATGGTAAGATGTACTTACGCACACACGGTGACATTGTTATTCATAAGATAGATAGGATAAGGAATATGGTTGTAAAATAATTATAATAACATCTCATAATGTATAAGTTACTGTATTTATTATTTTAGTATGGAATCAACAGAGAAAGATTATGTAGAAGAAGAAAATAACATTGAAAAAGGTGATAAAATAATTATCTCTTCTTTGGGTGATTCCTTTTGATTTGAAAAAAATGGATCCATAGGATGTGTTTCTTATCAATGTAAGGATTATAAGATTAATTGAGGGTAGTTGGGAGGATATTTGAGAAAGTTTTGGCCGATTCAAAAGGCTTTTGAGGTGTGATTCAATAGAAAGGGAGGTACCCTTTTATAAGATAAGTGAGGTTAACTTAGGAAAACGTTGAAATATTATTTTATTATAAAATTATTTTCTATTTATAATAGATTAAAATTAATTTATTTCGAGGATATGGTGAGTATGAGTGGAAATATTCTCTACCAATAAGATTTTGACATGTTTAGGTCACCATAGTATCCTTATGTTTTACATTGAACCCTTAGTTAAATAGTATAACTTTGACCATGTATTCTTGTTTTTTTATACTACATAGTTAATATAATTACTATAACATGCCAAGAGACCAAATGTGGATCAGCAATTAAATATGTAACATTATCTAAGTCATTTGGAAAAATATTAGATTTTTAGGATTGTAACGCCCTGACCCCAATTACCCAGAGTGGGTGAATTATTACATAACATTGGCATGATCACGAAAGATCATGTCTCAAAATACCAATTAGTTTAGTATCCTTGGAAGTAAAAGATATATTCAAAAGGTTTGCATTAAATTATAAAATGTAAAAATAAAACAACATTGTTTCCATAAACAACAATAATATCCATATACTATCCCTACAGGTTAGTCACAATATACGTCTTCACATCCTACGAAAAATAAAACACAGAAAGGGGTGAGGTCAAATTCTCAGTAAGGATAACTATATAGTGGAGACTTTCATAAATAAGAATAAATAGTTAATTCCATATATAAAACTATAACAGAAGCCTTTTCAACATAAAATTCATCATAATATTGAAAATATAAATCAAAATAATTCCATTGACTTACTCACATGGTTATTCTACTAGTCTAATAATCACATGCAATACCAATAGCCACTTTCATAATGATGGAATGCATAATGCCAGACTTCATAACCACATAGTCAAGGCCATTTGCAAAGACTACAAATAATAGTTTGTAAAGGCCTTGTTACAATACACTAGTTATTCTCATGAGACCTACCGATGAATCAAGGAGATATAGCAGGCTCCACCCATCACTTACTAAGTCCAATATATTCCTCATATGAAATGGTTGAAACTTACCATAAAAATTTGTATTAAAAGTACCATTAAAAATTTCAATACATTATCAATAAACCATGAATGGTATGAAATAACACATCAACAATAAAACATATCACAAACTCTTCAATACAATTTGGATGTTTTTTATCATAATAAATCAACATCAAGCAAACTTAAAATCCATTAAAGGATGTTGACATAGATGAAATCAAAACCTTTTTAGAGAAATATATCTTTTTATTTTGAAATCATTTAAGCATCACATAATTATAATGAAAACATTTATTTTGAATATATTCTTATAAACTTGTAAAGGAAACTTTGACAATGTTATAATGGCAGAAAATAGCTGCACCCACAGTATAAGTTAAAAATATATTCTTACTATAAATTTTTCAAAAAGGTTAAAAAGTACCTTTAAGGAAAATGATGAAAAGATTCCATTCAAAAAAGTATCAGGTCAAATAAGGGTATAAATTATTTTAACCCATTGTCTATTAAACAGTAAAAATGTTTTGAAAGTCATTTTTATGAAACATGATTGTGGATGATAAAGAGGTATATGTAGATAATTACATATGAATAACCTCGGATAATGAAGAGATTGTAAAATTAAACCTTACCTTGTACTTTTCATCAGTCGAGGGTAGGTTAAACTCCTGTATAATATTTATATCATACTTATTAAATTATTCAATAATCATATACATATGTATGATATCATATATGATCTTAAAATATTTCTTTGTTAATAATATTTTAGTATTATCGTCGTTTCGGTTGTTAACCTACTAGTTTTCTTTTATTTTTTTGTTACATAAGCCATGTTTGTTATTGATTGGTTGTATATTATTCATATCCAGAATGATATCAAGTATTTAAACATTATTCTTAATAATTAGATGAACATTATTCTTGAATGTTTACGCTGAGGAAATGAATCTTACTGTGTTCATGGAGATGATATTCCGTACGTACGCACAAGCGACAATATCATTCTTTTGATTTTAAAATTGAATATAATTGGATGGTATATAATATATACAGAATAATTATAATCTTATATTTGTTGTTTAAATCATTTAAACACATTATTATACCCATCCAAATGATGGAATGTTTGAATAACAAACTACACCACGGTGTGGAGACGGTAAGCCATACGTACGCACATGCAGTGACTTTTTCATTCATAGGATGGATAAAATAACAAATATGGTTGTACCATTTTTATAATAACATTACATTATAAATAATATACTGATGTTATTATTTTATAATGGAAAAAAAGAGGAAGTGGATGAAGAAAATAACTTCAAAGAGGAGATGAAATATTTACCTCTTCTTTGGGTTCTTCCAATTGATTTGATCGAAAGGTCTCCATAGGATGGCTCTATAACTAAATGAAGGACTCTAGGATGAAGTGAGGGAAGTTTGAGAGGATATTTTTGTAGGTTTTGGCAGTGGAAAAATGTTTTGAAGGAGTAAATTGTAGTGAAGGGGAAGTTCCCTTTTATAAGAGGGGTGAGGGGCACCATAGAAAAAACATAAAATATTATTTTATAATAAATTCATATTCAGTTTATAATGGCTCCAAAGTTACTTATTTAGAGTCTAGTGTGGGTATGGGTCAAAATAATTTCAACCATTAGATTTTATATAGGTTTAGGTCACCATATTAACCTTATCATTTATATTTAACTCTTAGTTAAATAGTTTAACATTTACCATGTCTCTTTATATTTATAGATTATATGGTTAATTAACATACACTAACATTCCAAGAGAACCCCAAGTGGTTCATTATAAATATATATAACCTTATATAAGTCATTTACCCAATCCATATATTTTTATGAATTTAATATAACTTAATAATATAATATTTGTTTTCAAAAATCTTTTATGTCCATTTTAACACTATTTGGTAATTAATTTTTGTGAAAATAATAACAGTATGATTAATTTGAAAAAAGATTATTAAATAAATACTAAAATGGTATATTAACCTATAAAATTAATGGAATTCATCCAAAGTCTTAATTTACATTTATTTGGGTATTTAGAATATCAATTATGTTAATATTTCATTAATAAGTTAATTACTACATCATCATTGTGTCATAAATAAATTAAATTATTTAATGTATAAAAATTATAAAAAAATACAATTATGTAGAAAAAAAATTATCTTTCTAATGAATATTAATATCCTAATTTATCTTTTGTATAACTCTACATTAAAAATGGTTTAGTTTTTAAACTTTGATTTTAACTCTTTTAACTCTTCTTTAAATAAAATAATGATAAATGTCCTATTCTAATCCAAGTGGACCTAAATGATATTATTTTATTCCTAAGGTTTTTTTGGTCGAGATACAATTATCCAATAGAATTAGGACAAGTGTTAAGGTAAAAATAATATCATTTTTACCTTTAATTACCCTATTTACTTTTAACCATGGTAAATAAAAGTAAAAAGTTACTATTTACTAGAAATTATTTTCATCTCATTGAACCGAATTTTACTTCCATATGTCAACTGTATCTCTTGGATTTTTGAAATTCAATTCACAGAAGTGGTAAAATTATGTTTTTTGAGAATTTTAAAATGGTCCTATAAGGTGGGTAAAAGACGGTAAAAAGTTAAATAAAATTTTTATCTAACCAAAATTATAATAAACTGACTCTAATGAATTAGATTGAAATTATATAGGTATTATGTTCCTATTTTGATCTAAAATTAATTTCAATAAAATAAATAATTATTTAAATATAAATTTGGTTTTAAACTATAACGTAGTGTTTTTCATTATTCATCAAAAATTGGATGTTTTCAAAAAATACCAAAAATTCACCCTATGCTAATTTTGATATTTTGAATCCAAAAATGGAGTCCATTTTGAAATATAATATTTATAAAATTTAAAAAATTCAGTATTACTTTTCATAACAGCTAGTATGATTGGTTGTGGTGTGCTAGAACTCGAAGTTGCATACAACACACACTATTGTGTTATTCAAAGAGAAGTGTACCATGGAAGATTTGGGTATTATATTCTCCCCTCATTAAAATAATTTCATCCTTGAAATTTCTAAAATATTATTGCATAAAAAAGGCTCGGGTGGTTCTTCATCATAAGTTCTTCGAGTTCCCATGTTCCCTCTTCCATTTTATGATTTCACCATAGAACGTTTACCAGACGAGCCACCGAGTTTCTCAGCACTTGTTCTCTAGTGTTAAGAATCCTGACAGGATCTTCGCAATAAGACAGATTGGGTTCCAATTCTAATTCCTCATAGGTGAGTACATGTGTTGGGCCAGACATGTATTTTCTCAACAGTGATATGTGGAACACATTGTGAACATTGGAGATACTTGGCGTCCTTGCCAAACGGTAATCTATAACCCCAATTTGTTCTAGAATTTTGAAAGGTTAGATGTACATGGGACATAATTTTCCAATATTTATGAAACTTATAACACCCTTCCATGTAGATACCTTCAAGAAAACATGATCTCTTACCTGAAATTCCAAATCCTTCCTTCAGTTATCGATATATCTCTTCTGCCTACTAAGAAGTGCATTGATGTGGGTTTGATTACGTTCACATTTTCCATCGTTTAGTCATCATGTTCTATGCCTACAAGTTATCTTTCACCAATATCATGCCAACAGGTTGGTGTGAAACATCTCTTTCCATGTAATGATTAATATGGTGCTATATGCATACTTTATTGAAATATATTGTTATAGGAAAATTCTTCCAAAGATAAATATTGATCCCACATAACATTAAAGTCAAGTGAGCATGATCTCAACATGTCTTATAAGGTTTTAATAGTCTATACTGATTGTCCCTCTATTTGGGGGTGGTAGGAAGTGCTCAAATGAAGTTCAATATCCGTGTATTTCTGAATACTTTTCCAGAATCTTGATGTAAAACATGGATCACGATCAAAAACAATCGATAGGGGTACTACATGGAGTCTCACAACTTCCTTAATATAAATTCTCAACAGAAATTCAAGTGGTAGATCTTATCTTATAGAAAGAAAATGTGCTGACATGGTAAGACAATCAACAATGACCCATATTGTATTGTTCCTTCTAGGAGTCTTTGGTAGTCCCATGACTATGTCCATCATAATATTATCCCATTTACACTCAGGTATGGGAAGAGGTTTCATGACTCCTCCACGCTATTGCCTTCCAGCTTTCACTTGTTGACAATCTATACATCTTAACACATATTCGGAAATCTCACTCTTCATGTTGTCCCACTAAAAATGTTCCTTCAAATATCTATACATCTTGGTGCTCCCAGGGTTTATATATAAATTGGATCTAGGTGCATCATCCAATAATTATCTTTTTAGATCAGGTATGTTAAGAACACAATGTCTCTTCCCAAATTTTAAAATTCCATCTTTATATATGAATTCACTCAATCCTCTATCATTCACAACTTTAATATTATTTTGAAATTTCTCATCATTTTTCTGATAACTCTTTATCCATTATATTAATTATGTTTTGGAAACCATTTGAAAAAGTATCGATGTTTCACCTTCCATGGTAATTCCTATATCCAACTTCACTAGATCCATGAAAAGAGGATCCCTTTCAACTCTCATCTTGTTCAAAACTCCTTGATCTTTTCTGGTCAAATAATAATCCACCTTATTATCCTTCCCCAGGTGGTAGTGTATAGTGAAATCATAATCTTTGAGTAATTAAATCCATCTTCTTTGACTCATGTTGAGTTCTTTCTGTGAGAAAATATATTTAAAACTCTAGTGATTGGTATATATATCACATTTTTCACCATAGAGATAATGTCTCTATATCTTCAAAGCAAAGATTACCGCTGCTAATTCAAGATAATGAGTAGGATAGTTTTTCTCATGAATTTTTATCTGTCGTGATGCATTGGAAATAGCCCTATCATTCTACATAATGACACAATCAAGTCCATTCTTTGATGCATCACTATAAATTACAAACCCATCATTCCACGAAGGTAGAGTCAAGATAGGATAATTGACTAATCATCCCATCAATTCTTCAAAACATTCCTCCCCATATTTCTGTAAACAAATTTTACCCCATTAGGTGTGATCTTGGTTAATAAGTTAGCAAATAGGGCAAAACTCTAGACGAAATGTCGATAATAACATGATAAACCAACCAAAACTGTGTACATCAGTTATACTCGTTGGTGTTGGCCAATCATTTATTTCTCTTGTCATAGAAGGATCAACAAATATTTCATTCCTATAGAAAATATGGCCAAGAAAATAAATCTCTTGAAGCTATAATTCACACTTTCTAAAAATCCCATATAATTCATGTCTTCTTAAAGTCTTTATAATAATGTGCAAGTGATTTTCATGATCTTCATAGATTTTGGTGTATACAAAGATATCATTAATAAATAACAATAAAACGTCATCAAGATATTACTTGAAAACTCTATTTATTAGATCCATGAAGACAAGGGGTACATTAGTAAACCCAAAAGGAATTACTGTAAACTCGTAATGCTTGTACCTGGTTCAAAATGTTGTCTTTGGAATGTCTTCATTTTTCACACACAACTGATGATATCTATATTGAAGGTAAATCTTTTAAAAATATTGAGCTCTATTAAGTGGTCCAAATAAATCATCAATTCAACGAAGGGGATACTTTTTCTTTATTTTTATAGCATTGATGTCCCTGTAGTCAATGCACAATATCATAGACCCATCATTTTTTTAACAAAAAGAACAGGGCCTCCCCATGGGGAAACACTAGGGAGAATAAATCCTTTATTACTCAATTCCTCTAGTTATTTATTTAGTTCCACTAATTTCACAGTGCCCATTCTATATGGGATCTTCGATATGGTCCTTGAATTAGGAATTAAATCAATAGAATACTCAATTTCTCATACTGAAGGATACCTAGGTAAATCAACTGGAAACACATCAGCATATTCTTGTAATATAGGTACATACTCTATTCGAACATTCCTTTCCTCACCCATAGTTATTTTATTCTCTTCCTCCCCAATAATTGAATTTAGTTGAGCTACGGAGGGTGGATCTAGATAAGAATTATGGGGTGACGTTTCTGCTCTAAAGACAAGGTACTCCTTATCATCATCAAAAATTGTAACCTACTTATTCTTAAAATAAATTTTCACATCATGGTATGAAACCCACTCCATACTAAGGATTATATCAATTTGAATCATGTTTATAACGATGAGATCAGTAGATAAAGAACAATTATATGCTCTAACGGGAACTGATTCACAAAACATTGTTGAAATGATACATCCCTTAAGATTTTTGACTGACAAATCCCTTGTTAAATCAAATTGGAAATATCTAATTTTCTTAGCAAACTGGGACGATATGAAACAATGAGATGATCTAGAATCAAATAAATCATTGGCTAAAATTAAGGAAAATATTAAATTACCTGCCACTTCACCTTTTAGAGCTTCATCCTCATCGGTAGTGATAGAATAAGCTTGGCCTTGATCACTTTGCCTTTTCTTAGATAATTTCCCTTGACGCTTTGGACATTCATTTGCACAAAGTCCCATCTCCCTGCAAATGTAGCAATGAACATTGGTAGCTTCTTTCTTCTCCTTACAATCACGAGCTTGGTGGCCATTTTTACCACACTTTTAATAGACTCACATTCCCTTAAAGAAAGTACCGGGGTGTTTCTTCCCATATTTACTGTAGGATGGATATCCAATTTTTTCATTATTCCCCTTATTTCCATTTCCAGAGTGATCAGCAGATCTCTTCTTATCTTTCTTTGCTTTAAATCGTAAGAATTAGAGAATTCCTTTTATTTATTGATAGCACATGAGACAATATCTTCGTATGATGAGAAGGATTATGAGACTAATACTCGACAGATAAATGTTTTGAACCCATAAAATAATCTATCAATCTTAATTCTTGGGTTACGTATATAATCTATAGCATGCCTTGCTATCCTTCTAAAGTTAACTTCATACTTTGTGACATTCTCATCCCCTTTTTTCCTCAGACTCAGAAATTGTCTTTCTATATCCCCTCAATGGTCACAAGGAAAGTATTTTTCTAAGAAAATATATTTAAACTTCCTCCATTCCATATACGATTCTTCTTCATCTTCCTTTTTATTTTGAATCAATGACAACCATTGATTAGCATCTCCCGTGAGGAAATAATCTTCCACAAAAACTTTTTCCCTTTCACTACTTCCCTAAGCATGAAATATTGATTCTAATGAATTTATCCATTGCTCATCAACCAATGGATGTGTACTCCCATTGAATGTTTGTGGTTGTTGCCCCATGAAGCGGTCTATCATTGATCCTCAGCATTGTGGATCATGGTGTTCCATAAGGGTAAGGTTATTATTCAAATCCCGAGTGGGTTGTCCTAGTATGGTGATAAGATGATCATCAGTAGTTGTATCAGCAGCTCCACTATAATTATCTTGAGTAGGAGTGAAATATCTACATGTATTATGTGTGTTGATACAGTTTCCATTTCATCCACTTGGTGCAATTTCTAAACAATAGAATACACTAGATTAGTTTATGAATTTCAATACATAAATCCAAACAAGTAAAACACTTAACAAAAATTAAACAGTTTATAGATATAATCCATAAACATAAAAATGTTTTCATTGAGGAATTATATACTCATAATCCCTTCATCATGGTTTGTAAATAAAATGAGAATTATCCTAAGCATATCCCCTAGGAGTCTCATAATCAAGAGTGCAGCAGGGCCCATTGTCGTGCACCAGTTCCCATTTGAGTCTAGGTAAAAGGCATGTTTTCGGGTTTTAACCCTAGATAAACTTGTTCTAGAGCTGCCTCTACCCGCTCGTATTCAGGTAGGGATGTATTTCTTGGAAAACTCACAAAATCTCTACAATACCAAATTTATAGGATGTTTTTCCATACTAATTCTCAAAGTCTATCTTAGCACTATGTGCCCTAATCAGAGTTTATCTAAATCTAATTTCCAAGGTTTGTACTAAACTTCCTCTAATACAAATTGTAACTCCCAAAACCCAGTTACCTGGATTCTGTTAATTTTTACATAACATTGGCATGATCCCCAAAGATAAAGTCTCAAAAGACTGATTAGTTTGGTAGACTTTGAAGTATTAGTTACATTCCTAAGGATTACATTACAACATAAAATGATAAATTACAACAACATTTTTTCCATTGAAAACACTGAGATCCCATAGACTATCTCTTCAATTCAGTCACAATATACTCCTTCACATCCTGGGAAAAAAATGAAATGGGTGATCTCAGATACTCATTAAGAATAACAATATAGTGGAAAATTTCATAAATAATCATAAACCTTTAAGGAAATGTATGAAACTAAATCCAAAGCCTTTTCAACATAAAATTAATCTTAAAATCGAAAATATATATCAAAATAATTCCATTTACTTACTCACAAGGATATTCTACTAGTCAAATAATCCCATGCAATAACAATATCCAGTTTCATAATGATGGAATGCTTAATGCCAGACTTCATAACCACATAGTCAAGGCCTTGTGCAACGACTACAGATAAGATTTTGTCAAGGCCTTGTGCCAATACACTAGTTTGTCTCATGATAACTACAGATTCATTAAGGAGCTATAGCAGGCTCCACCCATCACTCACTAAGTCTAATGCATCCCTCACATGAACATGTTTAAACATAACATTATCATTCGTATTAAAACTATCATATGAAATGTCAATACTTAATCCATAAACCATGAATGGCATGAAATAAGACATCGACAATCAGTCATATCACAAAACCTTTAATACAATATGAATGTTTTTTATTGTAATAAATGAACTCTAAACAAACTTAAAATCCATCAAAGGATGTTGACATAGATGAAATCAAAACCATTTTAGAGAAATATCTCTTTCTATTTTTAAATCAATTAAGAGTCACATAATTATAAAGAAAACATATAGATTTAAGATATTATTATAATAATTTATGGGAATCTTCGACGATGTTATAATTGCGGAAAATAGTTTCACCCACCGTATAAGTTAAAAAAACATTCTTACTTTAAATTTGTCGAAAAGGTCAAAAATTTCCTTGTTTGGAAAATGATGGAAAGATTACTTTAGAAAATGTATAAGGTCAAATAGGGGTATAAATTAATTTAACCCATTGTCTATTAAATAGTAAATAAAATCTGAATGACATTTTTAAGAAACAAGGATATGGATGATAAAGAGGTCCAAGTAGATAATTACCTATGAACAACCTCGGATAATGAAGAGATTGTAGAATTAACCCTTACATTCTACTTTTCCTTGGTCAAGGGTAGGTTATAATATTGTATAATAGTTAAATAATTGTTATTATATTATAAATAAATCATATACATAAATATTATATCATATACAAACTTCTAATATTTCGTTGTTAATAATATTTTAGTATTATTGTCGTTTCGGGTGTCAACTTACTCATTTTATAATATATTTTTTATTACATAAGTCATGTTTGTTATTGATAGGTTGTATCATATACATATCCAGAAGTAAATCAAGTCCTTAGAGATTATTAATAATCATCAAATGAAAATTAGTCTTGAATGGTTACTATGGGGAAACCAATCTTATCACGTTCGTGGAGAGTGTATTCCTTACGTACACACGACCAACAATATCATTCCTTTGAAATTAAAATTTTATACAATTGGATGGTATATAAAAAAAGAATCATTATAATGTTATATTTATTATTTACATCATTTATACTCATTATTATACCAATCCAAATAATTAAATGTTTGAATGACAAATTACAACACAACATGGAGAAGGTAAGTCGTACTTACGAACGTGTAGTGACATTTTCATTCGTAGGATGGATCAAATAATGAATATGGCTGGACCATTTTTATAATAACATCACATTATATAGAAGATACTGGATTTATTATTTTATAATGGGAATAACAAAAAAAGAGGAAGTGGAAGAAAAAAAGAACTAGAAAGAGGTGATGAAATATTTACCTCTTCTTCGGGTTCTTCCTTTTGATTTGATCAAAAGGGATACTTCGGATGGCTTTATGACTAAAAGAATCAATCTAGGATAAATTGAGGTAAGTTGAGAGGGTATTTGGTTAGGGTTTGGTTGAGCCAAAATTATTTGAAGGTGTGAATTTGAGAGAAGAGGAAGTGCACTTTTATGAGAGTGGTGAGGGGCACCTTAGGAAAAATATAAAATATTATTTAATAGTAAATTCATATTCATTTTATAATTGCTCCAAAGTTACTTATTTCAAGGATAGGGTGGGAATGTGTCTAAATCCTTTCAACCAATATATTTTAGACTGGTTTAGGTCACCATATTAATCTTATCATTTATATTTAACTCTTAGTTAAATAGTTTGACATTTACAATGTCTCTGTTTTTATATATTATATAGTTAATAAACATACTATAACAAGACAAGAGAACCCCAAGTGGTTCATTATTAATATATATAACCTTATCTAAGTCATTTGACAGAAACTTATATTTTTATGAATAGAATATCAATTAATAATATAATTTTTTTTAAAAAACTATTTTATGTCAATTTTGACATTATTTGGTAATTGACATTTGTGAAACTCATAAAATCATGATTACTTCGAAAAAAGTTAATAAAATCAATCCTAGAATGTCATATTAACCTAAAAAATTCATTGAATTAATCAAACATCTTAATTTAAATTTATTGGGGTATTTATAATATCAATTTTGTTAATATTACAATAATATGGTAATTAGTGCATCATCATTGTGTGATAAATAAATTAAATTATTTAACGTCTAAAAATTATAAATAAATTACCATTATATAGAAAATATTTTTAGCATTCTATGAATAATTATAGTCTAATTTATCTTATGTATAGACCTACATTAAAAATGGTTTATTTTTTTAAGTTTTATTTTAACACTTTTAACTCTTCTTTAAATAAAATAATAATAAATGTACTATTCTAATCCAAGTGGACCTAAAGGATAATATTTTATTCCTAAGTTTGTTTTTGGTCGACATACACTTATACAATAGAATTATGACATGTTTTAGGTTAAAAATAATATCATTTTTACAATTAATTACCCTATTTACTTTTAAACGTAGAAAATAAAAGTAAAAAGTTACTATTGACCAAAAATTATTTTCATCTCATAGAACCATATTATACTTACTGATATCAACTGTTTCTCTTGGGTTTTTGAAATTCAATTCACAGATGTGGTAAAATTATGTTTTATGTGAATTTTCAAATGCTTCTAGGAGGTTGGTAAAAGGCTGTAAAAAGTTCAATAAAATTTTTTTATATTCAAAATTATTATAAACGAAATCCAATTAATTACATTTAGCTTATATAGGTATTATATATATATTTTGAACTAAAATAAATTTAAATAAAATAAATAATTATTTAAATTAAAATTTAGTTTTAAACTATAACTCAGTGTTTTCACTATTCATCAAAATTGAATGTTTCCAGAAAAATACCAAAATTTCACCATAAGCTAATTTCGATATTCTAAATCCAAAAATGATGTCCACTTTTAATGATAAAAATTATTAATTATCAAAAAGTGGGTATTACTATTCATAACGGCTAGTTTCATTGGTTGTGGTGTGTTAGAACTCAATGTTGCTACAACACACACTATTGTATTATTCAAAGGGAAGCATACCTTGGAAGATTGGGGTGTTACATGGACTATTATATAATTTAATAAAATAGCATTTGTTTCAAAAACACGTTTATGTCAATATTGAAACTATTTAGTATCTGGTTTTTTTAAAGTCGTATAAACATGATTCCTTCAAAAAAATACATTTAATCCACCCTATCATGTCATATTAACCTGTAAAATTCTATTATGGCATCAAAATTTTCAATTTACATTTATTTTAATATTTATAATATCAATTATTTTAATCTTTCATTAATGAGGTAATTACTGTATCATCATTGTGTCATAAATAAATTTAATTATTCATTGTCTAATAATTATAAATAAAATACTATGATGTAAGAAATATTTTTATCTTTAAAAGGAATATTAATATTTGAATTTATCTTATGTATAACCCTATATTAAAAATACTTTAGTTATTATAATTTGAGTTTAACACTTTTAACTCTCCTTTAAATAAAATATAATATATGTCCTAATCTAACCCAGGTGGATAAAAAAGGATAATATTTTTATCCGAAGATTTATTTTGGTTGAAAAACACATATATAATAGAATTATGACATGTGTGGGGATAAATTTATGTAATTATAATATTATTTTTACCATTAATTACACTATTTACTTTTAACCGTGCTAAATAAAAGTAAGAAGTAATTATTCACTAGAAATATGTTTCATCCTAGTGAACTAAATTTTACATAACGGTGACAACCATGTTTATCGGATTTTTTCAAATTCAATTAATAGAAGCGGTAAAATTACGTTTTATGAAAATTTGCAAATTTTCCTAAAAGGAGGTTAAATGACGTTAAAAAGTTCAATAAAATTATATATATATAATATTATTATAAAATGACTCCAATGAATTAAATTAGACTAATATATGTATTATTCATCTATTTTTACTTTAACATAATTTTTAGAAAAAATTATTTAAATGAAAAAGTCTGTTTTTATATACTATGTAGTATTTTTCACTATTCATAAAAAATTTAATGTTTTCTGAAAAGTACCAAAAATTCAACCTAACCTAATTTTGATATTCCAAATTCAAAAATGAATTCTATGTTACCAAATTAAATTTTTAGTAGTGTCAAATTAATTTTATTATTGTTCAGAAAAGGACAAAAAAACTTTTTCTTTTAAGAAAACTGTTTTTTTAAATATATAAGTATTTTAACAAAACTTATAAATTTTATTATAAATGTGTTTTATTTATGTGAAAACATAATAATTAAATTTAAAATTTATTTTTTTAATATTCATATTACAATATTTAATTGAGAAATAAAAATATATTTTAAATAATGATAATACTAATGTTTCGTTTCACAGAAACTCAATATTGTGTATAACGCATGCCAAGTCGTTGTTTCATGAAATATAAGCTATTAAATTATTTTAAAGAGATGAAATACTATGAATTCTTGGGATGTTACATGGTTTTTCTTTGTAGAGAATTGGATTTTTTCTTATAATAGTTTCATAAAAATTTATATACATTTCCAGAGCTAGACACTGAGATGCCTGCGATTCCGAGGCCCGGTGTGCCTAAAATTAATTTTACAAAATAAATATTAAATTTATTTTCTATGGAATGTTTAGTAAATTCAAGAAAATATGATAACTCTCAAATGGTTGATTAGATCCAAAATTTGAGATCATAGTTAGGTCTGGAACGCGGTGTTTACCCGAGATGAGAAACAAAATGATTCTGTATTGGATGTTCAGACCCCTTGCTCATTGGCGGTGTGTTTAAGTGGATTAATAAATAAATTAATAAATTAAATTAAATTCATTTAACGTAAAATAAATTTCTATAAATTTTTAATTAGGGAGAATTCATTAGGATTTTCTCATAATTCTCCCACCACTAGGGAAGCCCCCCTCCTTTCTATTTGGAAATAAAATGAAATGATAATGAAACTCCAGGTTCAAGAGGATTAGGATGTAGAAAATGCCAAATCTCCTCCCAAATCATTGGTGAACACGTTCTTCAGTAGTTATTGATCCAAAATATTGATAGGACCCATTATTTATGTGTTCTCACCCATATAATTACAATATTAAGCATGATCAGTTCTCACTCTTTGAATTTCATTAATTTGAGCCTTTTCTTGAGATCATGTATCAAAATAAATTATCCTTTAAATTTATTTCTTGTTATGTCTCGTTTCTCACCCTCATTTACCCACTATGAAATCATTTGGTAATCACGCTTGGACAATTATGCTTAACAGCATTGTTATTAGACCACATGGTAACAATTCGACATTGATTGGGTGGGTTCGAGTGTGATCAAACACCTAGATTCATTGTGGTATCACGAATGAAATACTGATTGAAGGTTTGGGGACAAATTGATAAACGGGAGGGATAGTATTTGGTTAAAGGGTTAGTTTTTGTAATCAGAGGTGGTTTGGGATCTGTTCAATAACCCCTATTTTCTAGGTTGGCATGTGACGGCGACATGCACTATGATAGGGATGGTTTCAAAAGGTGGTCATGTGCAGGTTCTCATGGTGGAGGCTATTTGGCATGGATAAGATGATTGAAGGACTCATACATCCAATGAGGTGGTTGAGTGTGGTAAATGTGGTGAGCGTAAATATTAATAATAATAATAATGGTGATGAGTAAATAAAATTAAAGGGAAATTTCTTATTATTATTATATGAAATAATAATAATAATGGTGGAATAAAATGTTTTTAGTTAATAATATAAAACTGGATTGGTAATTATGTTTAATTATCTTAATTATTATTAATAATAATTTTTATGAAACATTATTAATGTATGTTATAATTATGACAATAATAATGGCTCCTTATTTCCCAATTAATTCCCCTCTTAATGGAAAACCTTCCATATTATCACTGTTTGATCAGATCCAACGTACTATATAAATATAGTGATATGTTAATGAAATTTTTTGTACTGTTGGATCAACATTCTGTTCTCTACTTCTCTAATTTATCTTTTATTTTTATTTTCATTTGTTCCAATAATCATCATACACAAATTTGGCGCTCTATTCATGAACAACATCCTTCACCAATGATCAGCCTTATAATTATGATTTTGAAATTCTTCATGGTTTCAATTGGTGTTTGATAGATTATACAACACGTTATCAGTATGATGACCTTCTTCACATTGAGAATCATGAAAATAGTATCATCTTCCAAATAAGATAAGTATCATTAAAAAAAGGCATGTTATTTGTTTTTTTATGAACATTCTTCTTTTGACATAATCTTTTGCATGTGCATCAACTCAACTCACTCAAAGTGCTACATCAAATGGTTCGTATTATTTTATATTCTAGATTTTGTAATGTTTATTTCTCCCCACAACATAAATTTGAACATAATATATTATTTTATATATATTTTCTTGTAGGAAAAATAACAAACTTTTGAAGAGCTCTAATGGCCCACAAATGGAAAATTTCACACTATTCTCTGAAGAGAATGTGATTAATAACCTATGTGGTCAATTTCATGAAAAACATCATTCATAAAATAAAATAATGAAACAAAACCACAATAATAATTGGAATGATGAACATCGCGTAACATCCGTACGTCAAGCCGAAGTTTGGTGATTAGTGATTGACATCGCCTATATATCGCACGTTGAGACAAATTTATCTTATAATGTCATTATCCATGAGTTTTCATCTCACTTGTTCCTCTATTCACCCTAAAAGTGTCAAGATTGATTATGATCAATAAAGGATCATGATGATGATGATATTTATTTCAAATATTTGTATATAATTTATTGTTTTAATTATTATCTATTTATTTTATTTCTTATGAAATTGTTTAGAGAAATTAAATGTTCTTGATGAAAAATCATAAATATATTATATATATATATATATATATTAATCCCCAAAAGTTGAAAAATTTGATGAAATTTCTGAATTGAATATTCAAGAAATTTTCTTGAAGATTCTATAAAACACCAAAAAATAATTTTATTTTGTTCCCTAGAGTGATTGAGAATATTTATTGAAAATGAATTATTTCATTCCCTAAAGTGAATGAAAATATACATGATTTTATTATAAATCATCTAGGATGTGAGTATGATGTTTTGATAATGATCATTGTGTTGTATTTGATTATGACCAAAAATAATAATATAACCACTAGAAGTGGTTTGATGATAGTAAATATTTATAGAGAACGATGAATTTTATTAATATTTATAAAATAATGCAACCCTGAAGGATGTGATGGACTCCTCATGTTTTAATAATGTTTTAATGATCACAAATCTGGTTACTCCTATTTAATCTATTTCAAATCATGTTTAGAGGTGGTTGGATTCTATTTACATTAAATAAACATTAAAAATTCTTAATTCCTAAAATCATGTTGGATTATTGTTAACTATATTTAATTCTTGTTCTATAATGATTTATTTTGTGAATGATTAAGTCTATTTCATTCTATGAATATTACTACTTAAGTCAATTTATAGATATTTTTCTAAGTCTGAGAAGCTGAGAGTCTACCACTAGTTTTTTTTTCTAGAAAAGGACCCAGACACCGTGACCCAGACATTGTGACCCAAACACTATAATAAGTTCAAGAGATCATGAACTCTTTTACATCAGTTCCTTTCTACCATCACAAAGACATCGTTCAATGTTTGTCAAAGGACCACACAATGTGATCCTAACACCACATCTATAATACCTGTTACTTAGCTTAATTAAACTGTATCATCATGATTGTCTCAATGCTCAAAGGAAAAGAAGAAGAAATATTTTGGTGGCAACACTGTTTTCAAGTGGTACCAGTTGAAGATAGACTGTGACACCATTCTTCACTCTATTTTTTCATTTTAAATTTAATTTCTAACGGTCATATTTGAGACAATTAAAGTCATTGACATAATTAATGTTTCTTTGTAGACATGTCACCTCACATTATGAAGTATATGGTCAAAATACAAGAATACTATTAGTTCCAATATGTGCACCAATAATTTAAAATGAAGATAATATGGGATACAAATATACACAGACATTCGAGCAGAAGATATAGTGTTTTCAAAAGTGAACTAATGCAGGAAACAAGACACAACTGAAGACCACGCGAAACACTCACTCCCGATTCAAAATGTCTAGACTACAGTAGATCAGAATCATCATCATAGTACCAACTTCATCAATAACATTAGATAGATCCAACCGGAAACTAGAGAACCAGACTTGCGATACTCTATTTTTTAAAAGAATACTAGATACCTACATCTTCATCAACCTATAAGTACATAGCATCATTGTATATCACTCATAGCAATTATAACTCTTTCTCATCATATATTCTCTATTGTGTACTATTTTCAGCTTTTGAATAGTGTGTGTGTGTTTTTGTATTAAAAACACACACTATATATTGTATTAAACTAAAGGATTCAAGATATCCTTCCTATCATAACTTCTTAAATCTGTTTACTCCCATGGATAAGTGTAGAAGAGGTCCTTGTGTGACCTGGTAGTTTATACCCATGAAGAAATGTGGAAAAGGTCGTGTGACCTATATAGTCATATGCACAATTGTTTACCCCTATTCGGGGTGTGGATCATGTCTATTAATATAAACAACATGGTGGAAGGTTATCACCATGTGGAGTGGATTAGTTCTCATCTTGATAACCAACAACCATTTTTATCCACTGTGTTTCTTAATTTATTTTTTCTCTACTTTACTTAACATTTCAAATAACTCAAGATTTTTCTTGGATAGTTAGTCTTGGATAGAATATGTAACTATTTTACCTTATTATATTATCTTCAAAAGTTGTATCAACAACTCATAGTGATATTTTTGAGAATTAATTAATCTTTTGAAAAATTGTTTGAACAATAAAACTATTATAACTGTATTACCTTAATTAACTAGGCTATATTAATTTTTATTTGTTAAGATTTTTTATGTAAACTTGTTAACGGAAATATTTGTAGATACTCAATTCACCCCCTCTTGAGTAATCTACTCTAACTAAAATTTTGTATTAGAGGATTTTATTCTAATTAAAACTCTATTTTCAAAATTTGTTAAACAGTGATTTTAGTTGTACTTTAAAGATCATTAAATTTCTGTTAATTATGAAGTTATATCTATTTAAAAGTATTTAATTATTTTGGATAATATACTCAAAGGTTCTTCAAAAAACAGAACTCCATTCTTTAATGGAACTAATTATTCCCAAATGAAAATTAAAATGCAAATGAATTTATAAACTATGGGTTTTAAAATTTATTCTTAAATTATTGATGAGTATAAGATTCCCGATGTTGATATAATTACTTGGGATAACCCAACCCAGACTGCATATAACAATAATTTCAAATCCATGAATACATTATATTTCTCTTTAGGATGTGAGGAATTTAATAGAATATCTTCATTTAAAACTTCCCATGAAATTTGGGTCACTTTTTCAATTTCAAATGATGGAACTACTAGTGTGGAAGAAATGACACTCAATACTTATACATTTAAATATGATAACTTTAAAATGAAGCCGGATGAGCCTATTTCTGACAAGTATCTTAGGTTCAACAAAATTGTTGACACCATGATTTTTCAAGGAAGAGAAGTTACTTCAAAAGAACAAATCATCAGGATTCTATGATGCCTACATTATAGATGGACATGAACCTTTGTATCTATTAGAGAGTCATGTGACATTAGAAAATTACCTGTAAAAGAACTCATAGGGAAACTAATGATTTATGAAGAGGAGATGAAAGTCAACAATGAAGAGGTGGATGAACCCAAAATAAGACATGTGGCATTAAAGACCACAAACTCAAAACACAATGAGAATGAGAAATTTCCAGTCTCTGTTGAAAGTTCCAATAGTGAACAATCATCACCAAAGAGTTATAAGAAGATGGATCAATTAGCCAGAAGGTTTAAGAAATTTTACAAGAGGAATAAATTTTTCAGAAACCCTCACTTCAGAGAAATATATGATAAAAGGGAATTTGTAAGAAGTATTTGAAAAGAAATTACAAGTCTGATGAGATAGTATGTCATGAATTTAAGCTAAAGGGAAATGTAAAGGCTGATTGTCCCAAGCTCAAGTATAAAAATAAATATGAGAATAACGAAAGAATGTACTAAAAGTGAATGAAATCAAATTTGAGTTCTTCTAAGGATAGTTCAACTTACTCAATGTCTTCACATGATGAACATTTTTACAAATCTAATATGTGTTTCATGACAAAAACATTTGAGGTAACCCTGGAATCTTCGTTGCAAAATTCCTATTATTCTAGAAATAAAAGTGATTCTGAAAAGATGTCTAAAGATGAAATGTTTGAGTATTGCAATATTCTTGAAGAGACATGTAATTAACTAAAAGATAAATACATGTCTTTAAAGAAATTGTGTTCTCTTACCTTAACAGTTAAATCTGAAATTTTTGTCAAATGAGAGAAAAAACATCAATTACTCAAAGAAAACTATGAATTAATGATTTCTAATGATCAATAGAAAAAGGTCGTGAATGGTTTAATAATAGTAAAGATACCTTGGTAAGAACTCTAGGTAAAAATTTCCCCCCTAAGTATACTAATGGTATTGGATATCAACCTGGTAAAATAAATTTTGGAAAAACTAGTATTGTTTCCAAATCTTGAACATACAGTTTTACTCCTAGTTCTGGAAAACATTCTTCTAGTTCAAATAATAATAAACTCTCTATTGTTTTGAGTTTTTTAAGAAAAAATATGTTTATTTATCAAATACATTACATTATTCCTATAGGAAATGTATGATGAAGATGTGGGATCTAAAATCACTAGTTACTAATATTGCTGGACATAAACAAATATGGGAACCAATGTCTATTTTTATTTGAATATTTGGTTCAAAATTTGTTTAAAGGGATCCTATAAAATCTTAAGGTGATTTGAATGAGGGTGTTCAAGACACATGATAGGAGAATATTCATGTTTTGAGAACCTAATAATGTTTTATGGTGGGATTTTCACCTATGGTGACAATGCCAAATGAAAAATCCATAGCCTTTTCCAAATCGGTAACTCTAACTCAGTTTTAATTTCCAAAGTACTTTTTTTGATGGAATGAAATATAACCTGCATCTTTTTTCACAACTATTTGATTATGGATTTCATGTTAAATATTAAAATGATGCATGCAGTGTTTTAAATTGAAATAAATAATTAGTATTTTCTCCATTAAGAAATGAAAATGAATATTCTGTTAACATAGATTCTTTAGTTTCTTAAAATGCTTCATGTTTAAGTGTGTTTCAAAAATAATTTTGGATTTGGCATATAATACTAGGACATTGTAATATTTAATCTCTTATAATGTTAACTAGAAAAATTTTATTCAATGATCTACCCAAACTAGAGTTTCCAAATGATAAAGTGTGTGATCCTTGTCAAATGGGAAAGAGACACAAAATTTCCTTCAAACCAAATAAAGAATTGTCAACTTATCATCCTCTCGAGTTGGTTCACATGGATTTGTTTAGACCATCTATAGTGTCTAGTTTAAATAGGAAATACTATGTTTATGTTCTTGTAGATGAATTTTATATATATAATTGAACCTTCTTTTTGGATCACAAAAGTGAATCCTACTCCCATTTCACCAAATATGATAAAACTATAGAAAATATTAGTGTACTTAGAATTAAATATTTAAGAATTTATCATTGCCTTCAGTTTGATAGTCAAGAGTTTGAATCCTTTTACTCACAAGATGGATATGGTCATAAATTCCATACCCCTAGAACACCTCAACAAAATAGAGTTGTAGAAAGAAGAAATAGGCCCTTATAAGAAAAGGCTGTAACCATGCTTAGTGAAGATTTCATACCTATTTACTTTCGGTATGAAGCAATAAATAAAAAATTACATATTATAAATAGAGTATTTATTCGAAATATTCTTAAAATAAATCCGTATGAATTGTGGAAAAATAGAAAACCCAAAGTATACTACTTCAAATTTTTTTGTTTAAATGTTTTTATCCTTAATACTAAGGAAAATCATGAAATGTTTGAATCAAAGAGTGATAAAAGAATATTTCAAGGATACTCAACCTCTAGAAAAGTATATAGAGTTTTTAACAAAAGAACTACATTTTTGGAAGTATCTTCCCATATCATGTTTGATGGGATAGATCCACATGAGCCTAAGAGCTATCTAGAAAATCATGAGGATGATATGTAAAATCGGGGCATCAATGATAAATCCTCCAACTATCCTATAAAGGAATCTCTAAAAACATCTAGTTTTGGAAATTCTCCATATTCAATTCCTAATTAACTCGAACCTAGTGAAGAACATGAAATAAAGAGCCCCTATTTTTCTAGATCTATTAGAACCCTTAAGAACCATCCTTTAAAAGTTGTTCTAGGAGAATAAGATAAAGGAACTCAAACTAGAGCTTCTCTTAGAAATCAGGTTGAACATCATGTATTCGTGTCAAAACATGAACCTAAAATCATTTATAATGATATCAATGATGAATTTTGGGTGATGGATATAAAATAATAACTTCATCATTTTGAAATGATCAATGTTTGGAAACTTTATGATACCCCTAAAGACATATTTACCATAGTCAATAAGTGGGTGTTTAGAAATAAGGTAGATTAATATGGTAACATAGTTAGAAACAATGATAGATTGGTTGCACAAGGAAATAGTCAAGATGAAGGAATTTACTATGTGGAGACCATTTCACCTATTTTGAGACCTGAATCCATAAGAATCCAGCTTGCTAATGCTACCCATTTGAATTTCAAACTATATAAAAAGGATTTCAAAAGATAATTCATAAATGGGTATATAGCTATGGATTTTCTTGTTGAACAACTCCCTTTTTTCAAAAATCCTCACTTACCAAATCATGTATTCAAATTATCAATATCATTGTATTGTTTAAAACAATATTCAAGAGCATGGTGTGATAGATTAAGTACTCTTCCTAATTCTAAAGGTTTTAAAAAAATTATAGTTGATCATTCCCTTTTTATAAAACTAATATTCAATTACGTTTTAGTAGTTCAAATTTATGTAGATGATATTATTTTTGGATCTTCAAAAATTATTTACGTATTGAATTTTAAAAAATAATGCAAAATGGATTTGAAATGAGTTTAATGGGTAAACTAAAGATGTTTCGTGGATTTCAAATCACTCAAAATAATGATGGTATTATTCTAAATCTAATGAAATAAACTAAATATATGCTAAAACGTCTTGCCTTGGATAGTACTTAAAGTAGTGATACTCCAATGAGTACTACGAGTAATTTGGATCATTATAAAGATGTGAAATTTGATGATCAAACCACATATATAGAATGATTAGAGGCTTACTCTTCTTAAATGATAGCCAATTTTAAATTATGGTTAGTATATGTATGTGTGCTTGTTTTCAATAAAACCCTACGGATTCTCATTTAAATGCTGTTAAAAGGATTTTCAAATACCTAAAAACACTCCCAATGTAAAACTATTCTATCCTAGAAGACAATAATTTGAGTTAGTTTACTATTCTGATGTAGATTTTGATGGTTGTAATTTAGATTGAAAATGAACCTATGGAACATGTTACCTTTTTAGGAAAGTCTCTTATATCATGGTGTAGTAAGAAACAAAACCCTGTTGCATTGTCTACTACCAAAGCAGAATGCATAGCTGCTGGTAGTTTTTGTGCACAAATTTTGTTGATGAAACACACATTACTATATTATGGATATGACTTCAGGAATGTACCCATGAATTGTGACAATAAAAGTGATACTAAAATTTCAAAGGATCCCATTTCACATTCGAAGAAAAAACATATTATTGTAAGGCATCACTTTTTGAGAGATTATTTTCAAAAAGATGATATCACTTTGGAATTCATTAGAACTGAATATCAGGTTACTGATATATTCACCAAACGATTAAATTCTGAAAGGATAGATTATATCATACATGGATTAGGAGTGATTAATCTAATGTAGAAAATTTACTGTTTCAAAGACTCAATGATTCACAGTTTATTGTTTCATGATTTACAGTTTCACAAGTCACTACCTTAAAATTACTATCACACTCTAATAGTTCTATAGGTTACTATCTTCAAGTTAATATTTCATGTTTAGGGTTTCACACTTATTTTATCTCCGTTACAATCTTGCACTTATTGTTTAAAATTATGCTGTAAATCCTTTTGGAGACACACTGTAAATATTTCACCGTGAAAATCTATTTCGTTCTCACCGTGAAAATTTATTCTGGTCTCACCATGAAAATCAGTTTTGGTCTCATCATGAATATCTATTTCAGTCTCACCGTGACAATTTATTTTGGTCTCACCAAGAAAATTTGTTCTAGTCTCACTATAATGACACATTTTCTTTTTATTTATATATTATGACATGTATCATTGTGTTGATTATTTAACAGTTTTTATCCTACACATTTCAATTTTCAATGCCTGGAATCCCAAAATGGTAAAAACAAAATATCATTCTCTCTTTTCTTCACTCGAGGTCTCTTCTCTCGAAACCAAAACCATTTCTCTCAAACCATAAGTCCTCTTTAATCCCTTCAAATCTCTTTTTCTCTCTTGATCCCTCGTTGAGTGCCAAGAAAGAATTTCCCATATTCTTCAACTGTATAGAAGAATATTTCTTAGAAGAAGAATGTAAAAAATACCACCAAAGGTAGAACTTGAAAGACCATTGAACCCGAATCTTTTTGATAAAATATTATTTTCAGAAAAGGAAATCTATCCTATGTGGTTGCTGACAAGTAATTATTTATTATTAAAAGTAATAAAACATTTGGGATAGCTGAACTAGTTTTCAAAATAGGCAAGGACAATTTTTCCAAAACATGATGCTCAGTTTTATTAGTTTGTCCAATTTTCATTCAACATGGAAGATGGTTTTGTTGTATGAAGTTGTATTAATGGACAATGATGCAATTTTTTCTTGAGGTAATGGGATGAATTCCTATTGATACCACATGAAGGAATTTTTGTGGACTAACAAAGAGGTCCTCCTCCTCGAAGTGATATTTCTGTCTTTAAAGAGGCCTCAAGAAGCTTGACTACAAATTAGAAGAAGAGAAGTGAAACTATTGTAGAGCTAGATGGTGAATCGAGGTTTCTAGTTAAGTTCATTTAAAATATTATTAGTCCACAGAAAGGAGACTTTTCTACCCACATGTATCAATATTTATTATCGATACATCTTATGAAAAATGTAAACACGATCAATCTATCTAAGTATATTATACTTCACATGTGTGGGTTGATTAAGACAACATCAATGTATACCTCCTCTTCGTATTAAAGGTTAATCTCTGCTATGTTGTCTGCCAAAGGGTTTGTTGGTCTGAATGAAGAATTCATCAAAGACTATGAGTTATATATCTCAATCCATACAGTCAAAAGGATGAAAAAATGTTTTTGGTTGGAGGATAATGAAAAGATATATGAAAAGTTTAATCTGGTTGAGAATCCTTCAAGACCTAAGAACATATCTGATCCTTGTTTGGAACCAGATGAAGTTGCTGACTATCCTAATGAATAAGAAGAAGGGGAAACTATTGCACCGATGGATGGAACTGTCTTGGATAAGGAAGACAGTGGTCCACATATTCCACACAATATATTTGATACAGAAGAACCTGTTACAGAAGAAAATGTTAATTTAGAAGAATAGCCTACTTCTGGAAAAGAATATCCATTAAGTGTAAAAGAAAGAGTTATACATGAGTAGCATCTAGAAGAAGGGCTAATTATTGAGGAAGAAGATACTGTTGAGGTACATTGTGAGGAAAAATGTGATCCTGAACTTATCCAATCTGATAAGGAGATAATGGATTAATCATTCCTGTTTTATAGAAAAGAAATGTGTTACGCTATTGGAGATGAAATTTTATAAACATTACAAGGGACTGAATCTATTGGTCCTGTGAGAGATACACATGTTGAGGGGGAGCACCACCCCAGTCTAGAAAGGATTTAAGTTCCTAATCCTATTGGTCAAATCCCTCTATATACCTGGTATAAGTTCCCTAGATACTTTGATGTGTATAATGCCCAAGTGGCCTCTGTTAAAGTCGTAGACATTTTTAATGTGTATTAATTGAAACCGGTTTCTCCTTTAGAAGTAATCTCTAATAAGGAAGCGGATCCTGTTATAGTTCTTATTCCTGAACATTCTCAAGAACCATCTTCTTCAGTTATTCATGGTGATTTCAAATCCATTAGAGCAATATTAATAGATGGATTTGAACAAATCATGAACACACAACCTACTATTCTAACAAATCATAGTGAAATAGATGACGCCTTGCTATTAGAGAAAATCATATGGAAGATTAAACCAAAAATTCATCATGAAATAAAAGAGGTTAAAATTTAAAACAAGTTGTTGTGTAATTGGGTGAAGTCTCTCAGGGATATGGTTGAAGATATGAAAATAGTGGTGCAACGAGGACATGCTCTACTTGCTCATCGTGTTGAGGATTCTAGTGGTCAAATTCCACAAAAATTTGATTATATTATTCAACAGAACATGACTTAAATATTTTACAAATTGGATGAGAGAAACTTCTAGACAGTCAATGAGATGTGTGAGCATGTTTCTGGTCTCAACAAACTGACTGATGAGGACAGGGGGTGTCTACAGAAAGTTCTCAATCAGACAAGTCCCTCAATTCAGCTGTTACTACCACTAGTTCTATTTTTTTTGGGAACAGACCTAGACACTATGACCTAGACACCATGACCAGTGCCAGATATCATGATGTCTATCACATCTGTTCCTTGGTACCACCACAAAGACATTGTTCAATGTTTGGAAAGGGACCAAACACCATGATCCTAACACTGCATCTGTGGTACCAGTTTATGAGATCAATGAAACTGTAGCATCCTAACTATCTCACCACTCAAAGAAAAAGAAGAAAACATCATTTCGTAGTGACACCATTTCTATGTGATACCATTTCAAGACATACTGTGACACAATTATTTAATCTGTTTTGTCTTTTTCAATTTAATATCTAATGGTCATATTGGATTCATTTAAAAGAACTAAAATAATTAATGTATTATTATAGAAATGTCACCTTACAGTACGTGGTATGAGGTGATGAATACATTCATTATGTCGGTTTCAACGTATGCACCCTCAATTTAAAAAGAAGAAAAGTCGGGACGAAAATATTCATAGATGTAAGAGCAGAAGAGATAACATTTTGAAAAGTGATCTTATGCATACAATTAAATAAAATTGAAGAACACATGAAGAACTCACTCTCGATTCAAAAAGGTTGGTATACTATAGATCATAATAATCTAAGTAGTACCAACTCCATGAATAACATCAGCTAGATCTAACTAGAAACTAGAGCACCAGACTATCGATACTCTGCTTTTCACAAGATGGCTCAATACTCACATCTGCTTCATCTTATAAGTCCAGTGCTATATATAATAACACTCTGAGAAATTCTAACCCTTTCTCATCATATTTTCTCTGTTGTCTGATGTTTTTAGCTCCCAAGCAGTGAGTGTATGTGTTTGTTTGTTTGTATTAAAATCACACAATGTCTCCTTTACAAAACTGAAGGATACAAGAAATCATTCTTCTCATCACTTTTTACATATGTTTACACCCACAGATAAGTGTGGAATATGTCCTTTTGCGACATGGTATTTTATACCCACGAAGAATAGTGCAATAATTCATGTGACCTAGAAATTCATGCACACTATTGTTTACCCCAATTCAGGATGTGAATCATGTTTATTAATATAAACTCCTTGGTCGCAGGTGATCACCAAGTGGAGTGGATTAGGTCTCATCTTGAGACTGAAACACTTGTTTTATCTAATGAGTTCCTTAATATAGTTTTCTCTACTTTACTATACTTTTCAAAAAACACTAGATTTTACTTTGATGGTTTGTATTGGATAGAAGTTGTAAATATTTTTCATTATTAGAATAGCTTGAAAATTAGTATCCAAAACTCATATTGATATCACTAAAAATTAATCAATCTTCTGAGATGATATTTCAATAGTCAAACTGTCACAACCGTATTAGCTTGATTAACTAGGTTGTATTCATTTTTATTTGTGGAGATTTTATAAGTAAAATTTTTAACAGAAATTTTTATAGATACTCAACTCACCCCCCTCTTTGGTAATCTACTCTGTCCAACAAGTTGATATTAAAATAATTTCCTTTGAAAATATATTAAATTATATCTACATTTATCGATTATTGTTCATGAAATAGTAAAATCAAGGGAAAAGTTATTATTCATAATATTCTTATGGATTATCAATATTAAATCATAGGATTCATTTATGCCATAAATTGGATGTTTCTATTTATATAGGTAATAAATGAAATGATTGAATTACATAGTTTTGATAATCTGATATATTTTACAAAACTGATTTTACCACCTGAAGTGGACAAAACAATGACCACCATAATCAACAAAATTTATATTTTATGCAATATGATCATTATTAATAAATAATTATTTATAATTCATGTATCATGAAATATGATGAATGATTGAATTACCCAATGTGAATTTCTTTTATGATTACTATATCTCATTCCTTGAATTGAATGAAATTATTCATGAAAATATTGATTTAATATGTGCTATAATGAATATTTTACAGTTGATGAAGTTTTATTGAACGATTTATCTTTCATTTGATAAAGTTAATGTTGTTTATGAATTATAATTATGGATAGTGATATGGTGTGTGTTATGGATCTAGAATATTCTTCCACATTTATTCTTGGTACCACATTCACTAGCTTGAAAAGATGTGGGGAACCCTATCCTAGGTAGATATATTGTAAAATAATATTTGGTCATGAAGTTCCAAAATATTTGGGAAGCCCTAAAATAATAAATAATCCTCTTTGTGATGGGCCTAACCTATTATGATTATATTATGAAATTTTCAACCACCGTAAGTGAATATTATAACGACAAATATGATTCCTCACAATAAATGATCCCAGAGATCTTTAATGCACTGATATTGATGAAAAATAATTATAACTATTATTTTGATTAAATTATTCAAAATAACTCATATATGAGTTAGTATATACTCGTATAAGTACATTTATAATTAGAGAATATTAATTAATGACTCCAGAAGAGTGAATATATACCAAAATGTTGGTACATGTTCTTAATGATTATTTATATTTGAAGTCTTCATGAGATATATGAATGGTATTCATTAGAATGAATATCATATGGATACACCAAATAAAAGGGGTACCTTTATATGTAATGAGTATTCATAAAAAGTTATTATAAATAATTTGTTTTGTACAGTCAAATCAATAATGGTAAACCGGAAGTTTACCAATCTTGAACTAAAAATATATGGCACAATGATTTAGTCTGTCCAGGATCAATTATAATGAAAAATATTTATACATGTATACAGGAGCATAGATTTTTTGATAACATAGTATACATATATCATGGTAATAATGGTGAATTTATTTAATGGATTAATGTCCACAAATTTTCAATGAATTATTTCTCTTTAAGTTATTTTGAATACACCCTATATAATAATTTAATCGGAGATACCCATTTTTGAGTTAAATTATTTATATCATTAGCAACTATTAAAGAAATAAATTTCCTATATACTTATGAAGAAGTACATATGGGTGTTCCCACATACCATATCATCCATATATATATATATTCATTCACTAAATGATCATGTATGTAATTTAATTCTTGTGAGTATACATTAAATTATATGCATGTTGATTACAGTATATATTAAGCATCACACACAATATATAATATGGTCTAGCAGAACCGTTTACAAGAATCTCACAACACCTACATGAATGTAAATGTTTGATATCCATAGTATGATTATACACACTTGATGTTTGGTTGAACTGATTATATAAAATCATTTTTCATCACGAGTAGAATGAAATAAATATATTTTACCTTGATGAGGAATATGAATATATCGGAAACATTATATCATTTTAGATATTATCCCTAAAGTAACACTGGTACATGAAAAATTATCAGATCTCAATCAAATGTTTTTGATGATATATTTCCAATGAATTATTTTAAAACTCAAGGATGATTATAGATTTTCACAGATATCAACAACATAATAATTGGAGAAAAATATTAATCTAATTTATGAATGTTCAACATATAAGGTTTTGGATTTATAATCCATACTACTAATACTATTGAATATTGGGGATCATATTATATGATATATTATTCCTTTTACATTTGGGTATTTATATGAATCCCAGAAGGGTTCAAAATTTCTAAATCATATTCAAAATTATGAAAGTTTTACCCCACATGTTATATAATGGGGTGAACTGAATAATATTCATTTCATGTATACATATTAGTTTAAGGAAGAATATAAATTGAATTTATCATCCCATGGTTTGTGTGAATCATTATATTCAACATTTTGTTAGGATGTTTTGAAAAACCTCAAAAAAATTAATTGATTTCTGAAATTAATTAATTATATGGAATGTCCTGTTATTTTGAATTAATTATCCTGAAGATGAAATATTAAATTTTGTAGTGGATTTACATTTAAAAAACAACTAAATTACTTGTTTACATGATTTATATATAATGGATTGATGGAGAAATTACTTGTCCCATAAGGATTAAATATAAATTCACATTTTATTTATCCTTGAGGTATATACATGTACATGTGCATATGTACCTTAAAAATAACAATAAATTATATTATGACGAAAGGTAATGTTCTTCCCTATTCAGTGAAATCAAAAGGGTATGGATAACTCTTATTCTAGAATTCATAACTAAATGATTTGGTTATGAATTGATCATGGAAATTCTGTGAATTAAATGATGATCATTATGAATGGGAGATGTAACTATTGTGATCTATTTCTCATAGACGTGTTTTTTCCACTGGGTTTTCTTGATAACGTTTTTAATGAGGAAACACTCTAGGGACTTGATGTTATTGTACTCTTTTTCACTAAACAAGAGTTTTCCTAAGAAGGGTTTTTCCTTGTCGCGGTTTTTAATGAGGCAATCATAAATCATAATAGGTATCCAAGTGAATGTTATAACTTATTTTGGATATCAATAATTAAATGTCAATTGATTGTCTTCCCCATGCGTTGTAATTTTTAATTAAACGATTCATTATTACCTATGGTCATCCTCCCATGTCTCAAATACATAATTAAATAATAATATTAATTGATGTCCTGGAGACACAATTAAATGATATAATCAAGGGGATTTGGGAACACTACACTATTTTTTCCTTCTCATGGTTTCCCACTACGTTTTCTTCATATGTTTTAATAAGGTATCATGACATGCAATTCAGTTAGATTGGCTTCACTTATATTTCCCACAATTGTTTTAAAGTGAAATTTATATAATATTCCATGAAATTATGAAATCCAATGGGGGGGGTTATGAAACATTATTAATGGATTTCATAATTATCACAATAATAATGACACCTCAATTCCTAATTAATCTCCCTCATAATGGCCAACCTTACATATTCTCATTGTTGGATAAAATATCATGGAATCTATAAATATAGTGATATTGTAATGAAATTTTTTGGACTTTTTGATCTACATTATGTTATCTACTTCTTGTATTTTTCTTGTATTTCTATTACAATATTTCTCCAGCATCATCGTACACATATTCAATGTGTGCTTCATTAACGATGTACTTCTCCAATGATCGGTCTTACATTTCACGATTTGAAATTATTCACGATTTAAATTAGCATTTGATTGATTTCACAACAATATTATTTTTTTAGTGTAAATGTTTTTGAGTAATAACTAAAAAGGAGTAGAATATGTAATTTAAATGAAATTTTGTTTTTTAATTTAATTTATTTAAATTAAATATTGATTCCATGCATGAAAAGTGAGGAAGACACCGACATGTGCAACGTGGAAATAGGAATTCCATGCACTCCTTTTATCCCTTTATATATAATAATAATAGTATATGTTGAAGAGAGGTGGTGGATGTGAGGTCCAAATCATGTAACCCAAATTCAAAGGAGGAAAACAATTCGAGCATTTCCTTTGATGAATAAATGGGTTTAAATAATAACAATATATTATTTTTATTTTTATTATTAGTGGCTTCCAAACCCTAAATATGCTTGAAAATTCTTTATACGACATCAGATTAACGAACTGTCAATGAGAACATGATCCTGGAATTAAGATAGTCATTTTAAGGCTAGTGTTGGATAAAATTTTTGGACTCATACCTCGGGTCAACGAAACACCCAAAAAAAATAAAATTATTATTAATGGTGTCTTTTATCTAATATATCTCCCTCATTCAGTGTCGGAATAAAATTATTCTCAACTAAAAAATGGCAAAATCCCCCCATAAATGAGGCTAAAATTCAATCGAATGTTAAAAAAATTTGATATCCTGAGTAAACACAAATTTTTTTAAGTTTCCTAAGCCTTTTTGGTATTGAAAAAAGTGACACATAGTTTTCCTTGATGAATAGTGCATAGAGAATGTCGCAGGCTTTGATTTGATATATGGAAGACCTAATTCGGACATACGGATCAAAAGTTATGGTCGTTTGAAGTTTGAGTAACGTTTTCATTTTATTTTAGATATTTTATTAATTTTTTCATTTTTTGATTTTTAAATTGTTATTAAATGATTATTAATCGATAATAATTAGAAAAGTTATTAATTAATAATGTTTTTATAATTATTTTATAAGCCATTTTCAATAAAAATCTTATATATAAGGCGTAAAAGATTATTTATACTATATAAAAAAAATTTAATAAATATAGATTATATTAATATCAATATAAATATATTTATATATTTATATATTTATATATTATTTTTAATGATTTTTTGAACTAAACCCTTTATTAGCGCTAGTAAAAAAAGCACTGATAAAGACCCCCTTAATTAGCACTACTAAAAAAGCGCCGATAAAGGAGGTCCCTTTAACAATGCTAATAAATGCATTGATAAAAGGTTTTCTTTATCAGTGTTAAGAAAAGTGCTGATAAAGGGTTAGTTTTAACTGTTCTTTTTTAGCACTATTAAAAGTTCAGTTTTACATCACTTTTTTTGCACAGTTAAAGGGTGGCGCTTTGAAAACCCATTTTTTGGTAGTTTTTTTAAGGTTGTGGCCGAAGCCTCATTATATTATTTATGGTTCTTTAAAATTAAATATATACATATATATTTTGGAAAACATATGATATCCAAATTATCATCAGTGATTTAGATTGAGGTGAAAGGGCTCTTTTTGTTTTTGGATATACTATGGAAAACCCTCACACATGGCATCTAAGCTATAATATGGTGAGTTTCCCTCTATTGGTAAGGAAGGGAATCATGTTACTCATTTACTTCCCTCTATTGTGTAATTTTTCATTGGATAATCTTTTAATATAAGGCGTACATTTCCTTAAAATATATAAATATATAGTCATATATATATATATATATAAATTAATATATAATATTTTTTATATCAATAAACATTTAAAGACATTATTTTATAAAATTCATTTTTAAATATATTTACATATATATTATATGTAAATAAAAATTTCTCTAATTTATTTTCTATATAAAAATATATGAATATATACATACCAAAAAAATGTATATACATGTTTGAGTAATGATGGTCATAAAATTTACATGAAAAATGTAAATTTATATAATTATTTGAATGATTTGAAAAAATGATGACTTTTTTTATAAAATTGTGCTTAATTTACATTTGAAGAGTTATTATTGATAAAAATCAATAAAAATGATAATTTTTAATTTTTAATTTTTTTATGAATTTTTGGTTGAAAATTTATTAAGTGGCAAGCACGTGGATAGTCCTCAACCACAATAAAAAGACACCAAGAATTCTCGAGTGCCTAGAGAGGAGAGCCATCATGAGAGGGGAATAGGAGAAAAATACTGTACATAGAGCATGTGGAGGGAATAGAAGTCTGCTTTGATGTGCATGCCGCCATAACACAGCACTATGAAGTGTTGTAGGGACAAGACACCATGATGATCTGGAATTTCCATGGGTGTTGTGCTACCGTCAAGATCTACCACCACATACCGCCACTACCACCTCAGACAATTGTCTCTTACTGTCATGTTCTATCAATATTTCTACATCCAGGGGTACACTACTGTCATGAGATTTTGGTAAGTCATACTGTCTTGTTACACTATCACCTGCGACCATTGATCCCTCCCATCATCACATCCTACTGCTTGGGGTGAATCACCGCTCCTTAATAACACTAGTTGTAACGAAACAAAATTTTGAATAAATTTTGTTTCTTAATTTTGTGTGTTATTTTATTTTATACTCAAAAAAACTATTTCTTTTAATAAAATGGGTATAACATAAATGAGACCATTCAGTTTCGACTATTATATGACCATTGGTCAATATGACCGCTGGAAACTAAATGTTGCGATCATTGTCTCTAAATACAAGTTATCATGGTTAATTAATATAGAAAGATGATTCGATGGCCTCATCCAGTTGTCTTAGGCCGATCGAAGCCCATGTAACAGAACATGTGAAGGAGATAGAACCACTGGGATTTTCTCTAGACCACACTCATGCTGAACTTCATCATGTGAAGCTAGAACGGAATCGCCTTTGCGAGAATTTCAAGCTGATAGAAATTACTACTTGTGCAACGTGGACCGAGCTGCCCTCAGATTCTCTCACCATAGCACACCGTACACTTAGGTCCTACGTTGGGGTTATAAGGGGTTATGTAAGGAGACCGTAACGTTTTTCTGTTATCCTTTGAGATAAATAATTTTTTGATTTCTTCTTATTGTGAAGTTTGTGAATTTTCAAATGTCCGGATAATTTTAAGATGTATATTATTGATTAATTTTGGAAAAAAAATATTTTAAAATATTTTTGTACAACCTTAAACAAATAATGATGTGTAATGATTTTCAACAAATGGTCTTCTGTAAATGTGTTCAGTTAGAAATTTAGAGTCTAATAAGATCAACTTGATTTTTGGTGAATAGTAATTTATGAACAGGGATTTTACACTTAAGATTAGAAATGTGACCAAATGGATTATAAATCTCACTTAAAGAAAGTATTAATATAATTTAGGAACCTTGATTAAGTAATGTGATTAAATAAAATTGCTAAATAACTGTTTCAGAAATTACTAGTCAAGTATTATTTTTTCAGGTGAATAGTGTTTTTAAATTAAAAATTAAATTAAAAATTTTTGAAAATTATTTTTATAAAATGGAGTTCATTTTTGAATTCAGTGCATCAATATTATGTTAATGTAATTTTTGGAGATTTTTCTGAAAAAAATGAATTTTCGGTGAATAGTGTTTTTATTTAAAAATTAAATTAAAAAATATCTAGAAAAGTATTTCTATAAAATGGGGCTCATTTTTCAATTTAGAGCATTGATATTATGTTAATGTGAATTTTTGGGTTTTTTCTGAAAAATAAGAATTTTAAGTGAATAGTAAATAATACAGTTTTAGGGTTTCGATATGTTTAATGAAATATTAATTGTGTCACGATGAGATCATGAGATATTTTAAGTTTTGGCTGAATAAAGGTGAAGAATTATTGTATGGGGGCCCCATTTGGCCTAACACCATGGGAAATACCATGGGAGAGCTCATGGTTTTGAGAAAACCACTTGTGAGGTGTCCCTTGAAATTATTAAAGTATCACCTCCCTTTCCTTATAAATACCCACCCATTCCTCCTTTATTTTTCACTCCCAACTCTCCCCCAACAAATATATGGTATCCTTACCTCCCAAAGAGTCCTCCCAAGGTGCCCTCAAGCCCTCAAAGTCACAACATTCAAGTTTTAAGAGTTATGTTTTATGGTAAGGGGTCCTACCTCTCTCTTTCATTCCAAGAACTCTCTTTTATGTCATTTCATTTATGCTCCATGTTCTTATTTTGGGGATTTTATTTTATATTCAACGTACTTTCCTTTTCATGTTCATATGATGAGAGACCCCCTCTTTCTCTCATCATTTCATTTGATGAATGTTTAAGTGGCATCGTTAGGCTGCCGATTTTTTAAGGGATTCTTTCACCCTTCACATTTTTTTCAAAGTTCTACTTTCATGTCAAGTCTTTCAAGTTCAATTTTATTATGCTGGGTTATGATATCTATATCTATCATACTGATATTTTATGTTCATATTATGAGAGACCCTATTTGATCTTGTTAATTCATTTTTTTATGTTTTGAATGACGTCATTAGGCTGTAAAATTTTCATAAAAGAAATCTTATTTTTGTCTTCCTTTCAAGATTTTCATTTCATATGGTATGTCTTTCAAAATTCATTACCATGTTCTTATATACATTATATTATTTCTCTCTACTGATTTCATAATCATTTATGAGTGGGTGACCCATTTCCCCTCTCTTTTAATTACTATCTAAAACCCTGCAACATTGCTGTTATGCTGCCGAATTTTCGTCTCAAAATGTCTCTCTTTTTTTCTCAAATTGTTTTATTTCTTTAATTGAATACACAAAAATAATTATTCTATAGGGTTATTCACACACACATATATATATATATATCAAAATGTTCTATTTTATATTCTAGGATTTACATAATGAGACCCACTTTCCTTTTCTGTGGGTTTAAAGTGACAAAAAGATAACGTCTTTAAAGAAGTTTTTAAAATGTTATTATTATGAAATGAAACCCATTTATTTTATGCTATATGGGTTATTTATGAAATATTTGATGATAAAATATGAGTCCCATATTATAATAAAGAAAAATTTAAGGGTGCACCCTGATAGCGCTCCAATGCATTGTGTAATGATGTAACCACTAGATATTACAATTTTAACGATACCTTGGTGAATAACCCTGGAAAATTAAATTACACCTTGGGGATGGAACTTGGTGATATGATCATGATTGTCTAAGTTAAATGTTATAGCCACATCTTCATGTTATGAAACACATTATTTTTATTATGATATTCCTCATGATCGCTTTCTCATGCCTTAAAGTTATGTATCATGACCTTATTTGTGTATCTCAAGTTCACATGTAAAATGTTTCTCTTGTTTCCCTTACTGGGCCTTCTGCTCACCCTTTCCTTTGATGTATTCTACCAGGTTATGAGATGCTGTAATGAACTTAGTATGAACAATGAATAAGCCTTTCAAGTGTTTAAGAAGAATGTTTTATGTTGTTTTCATGTATTAAGTTTCTGGTTTCCAAGACACAAAACCATAAAGATCCCCAATTTTGTAAAATGTAATGGAATGTTATGTTATAAAAAGACAGGATTTTATAGTTGGTATCAATGGATGGTTTAGTTATTTGTGGAAATTATGATATTTATAATTTAGTAAGAAACCTATATAAAAGTTTAAATATAAGAAATCTTCCTGGTATTTTGGTGAGTATTGAGTAATTGGTTTATCATGAAAACACATCCAGGTCTGGATATGAGCCGTTAGAGGTGGCTCTGGCACAGATGTACATAGGGGAAAAACCTAAAAACACTACTTTGAGCTAGAATTGAACGAGAACTAGTACACGACAATGGGCCTTGCTTCACTCTTGGTTACGACACTCCCGAGGGATATTCTTTGGTAAATTCATAAGCTTAGTATGAACCATTATTAAAGGAATAAAGATAAAATAAAATATAGATTCAAATTACAATATATGATCATGTATAACCTAGATTTAAACCTAGGGGATCAAAAGTTAGGATATACTTTTCTTCTACAAGTTTATCCTTCTATGCTTATAGTTTCCTTTTCATGATTATTGGATAAGTATTTAAGCCCCCTAATTATACTTTCTTTCATAGTTAATGGTGGAAAATAGAAGAACATGTACCAACAACCAATGTGATAGGAAATGTGATGATTCCCATATTAATATGATAGAGATGACGAGAGATCAAGTTGAACATATTGTGATTATGACAAAAAAACTATAAAAAATCACAATTAGTAATTGGTACCTAGTTGCTCATCGAAATTCATCTAGAAAGAGAAAGATGAAGTCTCAAGGATATTCATATTTTAAAGTTGATAAGGGAATAAAGAACCAATTTCATTTGTGCAAAATGTGTGGAATGAGAAACCAAGGAAAATGTCACAAAGGAACCGGGAGATGTTTTAAGTGTGGGGTGATAGGGCATAAAGTAGCCAATTGTTTTAAAAAAATAGATAATGCGATTAATGGAGATAAGGTTAAACATAATGTACCTTATACTACTCAATGTCCTAAATGTGGAGAAGATGGACATAATCCAAGGAAATTATCTCTTGAATGGGATGAGAATCATAATGAGCATAAACAATCTTCGTGGACAAGGGAACAATGCAAGTCCTATGCTACGATGGATCATGATGACTGAAGTACATGTAACATCCTGGAAATAATTGTTTATGACATGTTGTATTTTAGTTATTGCTCAATGAAAATATCTTTTATGTTTTCTAAGAACATCGAGTCACTACCTAAGATGGTTTTATATCATTAAGGAAAACATCTATTGTTATGTATCACATGTTGATGTTGTGAAGTTGTTCTTCATGAAAAAAAATGATTAGTGGATTAAAAGATGAATATTATTTTGGAAGGAGTTCACTAATTTGGGGACCCTATATGATCAAGGTAAATAAATTACTATGGTATTTTCATTGAGAAGTAATGGTTGACTTATATTTTTAAGAATCGATGAATTTATGGCGAATTTATGGTAATTTAGGTTACTTATGGAAAGGATTAACCTATATTGGAGAAAATTTGATTAGGGTAGTTAATTTTGTTATATGACGTTATGAGTGGTTGATGTTGTTTGGAGATGAACGATAAAGTATATCTTAGAAGATTATGTTATCAAATCCTTCTTATATTTGGGTTTCAATCTTAGTTTTGTTTATTTTGAGGAATTTTAAGGACAGTTATTTATGGAATGGTCTATGGTGAACTTTGGGTAGTACCGTGGAATTTTGATGATTAAAAATAGATTCCCTTCTTAGGGTGTTCTTTTTTTTGAAGAGTTGTTTTATATTACCCCTTCTATATTTGGGATAATGTTTAAAGATAGAAGAAATAGATAGTTAATCTATTGTGGATTATGTGATTTTCTAGAAGATGATTCTTGTTATTTTTATGTGACCAAGTATTTTTGAATTCTCATTGTATGGAGAAAAGATAAGTCCTGGAAGAAACTTATTAAAGGAGGAAACTCTATGTGATGTTAAGAATATTTCTTGTGTTTTATTTTATGTAGTAAATTAATTCCCCAAAATTCGGAAATGGAACCTAAAACAGAAACGTTTTCTGTTAAATTTTTCTACTGGGAAATCAAATAACATTTTACCCATCACAAGTTTGTGATTTTCTGGTGGTTAACATTCTCCTAATAATGTTTTTTATGACTCTCCATCAGAATATGACCCTTTGTTTTATCTTCCTTATCGATATTTTCTTTCATGGAATCCTAGTATGGGTTAACTCTGGTGACCTTTGTACTTAACTTCCTTTCTTTTAATGTAATACATTTACTGACACTTTTTCCGATGTGGGACATTCAATAAAAATTTCCAATGCATAATTTTAAAAAAAATTATGAGGAAGCAATTTCTTAAGGGGGGAAGAATGTAACGACCCGAATTTTGAATAAATTTTGTTTCCTAATTTTGTGTGTAATTTATTTTATACTCAAAAAAATATTTATTTTAATAAAATGGGTATAATTAAAATGAGACCACTGGGATTCGACTTTTATATGACCATTGGTCAGTATGACCACTGGAAACTAAATGTTGTGATCATTGCCTTTTAATACAAGTGATCTTGGTCAATTGATATAGAAAGAAGATTTGATGGCCTCATCCTTTAGTCATGGGCCGATCGAAGCCCATCTAACAGAACTTGGGAAGGAGATAGCACCACTGGGCTTTTCTCTCAACCAAAACCAAGCTAAACTTCATCGTGTTAAGCTTGAACAGAATCACCTTCGCGAGAAGTTCAAGCTGATAGAAATTACTACTCGTGCAATGTTGGTCGATCCACCCTCAGATTCTCTCACCTTAACACACCTTACAATTAGGTCTGATGATGGGGTTATAGGGGGCTATGTAAGGATACCGTAACATATTTGTGAAATCCATTGAGATAAATAAATTGATGATTTCTTTTTAAGGTGAATTTTTTGAATTTTCAAATGTCCGAATAATATTAGGATGTATCTTATAGATGAATTTTGGAAAAAGGATATTTTAAAATATTTTTGTAATCCTTAAATAATTAATGATGTGAATTGATTTTCAAAAAATGGTCTTCTGCATATGCGTTCAGTAAGAAATTTAGAGTCTAATAAGATCAACATGACTTTCCTAGAATAATAATTTATGAATATTGATTTTAAGATTAGGATTAGTAATGTGACCAAATAGATTAGCAATCTCACTTAAATAAAGTATAAATATAATTTAGGCACCTTGATTAAGTAATGTGATTCAATAAAATAGGTAAATAACTTTTTCATAAATTACTAGTCAAGTATTAGTTATTTCGGGTGAATAGTTTTTTGAAATTGAAAATTAAATTAAAATTATCTAGAGAAGTATTTTTATAATATGGAGTTCATTTTTGAATTCAGAGCATCGATATTATGTTCATGTAATTTTTGGGGATTTTTCTGAAAAAAATGAATTTTTAGTGAATATTATTTTTTAAAATTAAATTAAAAAATATATAGAAATTTTTTTTTATAAAATAGAATTAATTTTTGAATTTAGAGAATCGATATTATGTTAAGGTTAATTTTTAGGGTTTTTTCTCAAAAAGTTGAATTTGCAGTGAATAATAAAAAATACAGTTTTAGGGTTTATGTATGTTTAATTACATCAAAACTGTGTCATGATGATGTCATGAGATAGTTTAAGGTTTGGCCGACCAAAGGTGATGAATTATTGTATGGGGGCCTCATATGGCCTAACACCATGGGGAATATTGTAGGAGAGCCCATGGTTTTTGAGAAACCCACTTGTAAGGTGTCCCTTGAAATTATTAAAGTATCACCTCCCTTTCCCTATAAATACCCACCCTTTCCTCATTTTTTTTCACTCCCAACTCTCTCCCAACTATGATATGGTCTCATTACCTCCCAAAGAGTCCTCTCAAGGTTCCCCTAATCCCTCAAGGTCCCAACCTCCATGTTTTAAGAGTTGCGTTTTAAGGTAAGGGATCATACCTCTCTCTTTCTTTCCAAGAACTCTCTTTTATGTCATTTATTTTATGCTCCATGTTCTTATGTTGGGGATGTTCATTTATATTCATCCTAATTTCTTTTTCATGTTCATATGATGGGAGACCCCTTCTTTCTCTCATCATTTCATTTGATGAATGATTAAGTGGCGCTGTTAGGCTGCTGAATTTTTAAGGGATTTTCTCACCCTTCTCATTTTTTTCAATGTTCTACATTCATGTCAAGTATTTGAAGTACCTTTTTATTATGTTGGGGTATTACCTCTATATCAATCATACTGATATTTTATGTTCATGTGATTAGAGACCCTATTTTATATCATCAAATATTTTTTTTATGTTTTATGTGATGCCGCTAGGATGCCGAATTTTCATAAGAGAAATATTATTTTTGTCTTCTTTCATGATTTTAATTTCATATTGTATGTCAATAAAATTTCATTACCATGTTCTTATATCCATTATATTCTATCTCTATACTAATTTTTGATCTTTTATGACTGGGTGACCCGTGTCCCCTCTCTTTTCAATGTTTTCTAAAACCCTGCAACATAGTCGTTATGCTGCCATATTTTCATCTCAAAATGTCTCTTTATTTATCTAAAATTACTTTATTTTATTATGTGAATACTCAAAAACATTTATTATACAGGGGTATTCACATATATATATCAAAATGGTCTATTTTAAATTCTGTAATTTACATACATGAGACCCGCTTTCCTTTTCCATGGGTTTGAAGTGACATAAAGATCACGTATTTAAAGCAGTTTTTAAAATGTTATGATTATGAAATGAAACCCATTTATTTTATTCTATATGGGTTATTTATGAAATTTTTAATGATGATATATGTGGCTCACATGATAATAATGATAAATTAAAGGGTGCGCCCTGATAGTGCTCTAATGCATTGTGTAATGATGTAACCACTAAAGAGTACAATTTTAACGATACCATGGTGAATAACCTTGGTAATTTCAAATGACACCTTGGGGATGGACATTTGTGATATGTTCATGATTGTCTAAGTTAAATATTATAGCCACATAATCATGTTATGAAACAACTTATTTTTATTATTATATGCCCCATGATCTATTTCTCATGCCTTAATGTTATGTATCATGACCTTATTGATGTATCTCATGTTCACATGTAAAATGTTTCTCGTGTTTCCCTTACTGGGCCTTCTTCTCACCCTTTCTTTTGATGTATGCTCCCATGTAATTAGATGATGTAATGAACATAGGATGATCAATGAAGAATCCGTTCAAGTGTTTAAGAATAATTTTTTATGTTGTTTTCATATATTAAGTTCCTGGTTTCCATGACACTAAACCTTAAAGATCATCAGTTTTGTAAAATGGAATGGAAAGTTATGTTATAAAAATCAAGGATGTTATACTAGCCATTGCTATTTCCTACTACCATTTCATTCCTATCTTTCCTCTATTCTCTGTTCCCTTCTACCATTAGAGTTTTCACCGACAGCCGCAACCGATGACTTCTACGACAAGTTGCAGTCGTTGTCTCCTACTACCATGTATATATCTGCTACTTCCAGAAACCATTCAACCACAACCATAACCCATAAAACCATTTAAATGTTTCATGGAATCAATGAATCATCACCAGAGATCACGGTCCTTTAAAACCCCATAGTCTTCATCGATGGGGCTCGATCAAACCACTGTGAAGGCCTGATAATGATGATAATAGAAACTATGACTTAAACCACACTGGAAAATGAGTTTAAATCGAAACATCTTAAACCCCATGTTGATACCCCATATAAGAAATGAATGCATGAAAATGGAGGATATGAAATGAGAAACTACCAATCTGTATGTGTGGTTTGAATAAGGATTCCAAAACCTAAAATTTTAGACGCATTCATACACAAAAGGTGAATAAAACATGAGATGATAATTATTACATAGAATGTAATAGGTATGAATTTAATATGAATATGATATATATTAAATTGGTGGATCCTTAAAAAAAATCCCCACAAATACTAAATGTGAATTTTTTTTAGGATAACCCTGTTAAGACCTCGATCATCCAACTTGGTAGGTCATGCTAAAGATGGGTGACTCTAGGTTATATTGTGTAAGGTAAGAAAGAAGTGAGTGACTTGATTATTCTATGGGTGAGTTATGGTAATGTTTGGTTTAATTTTTAGATATTCAATATATATATATATAATATGATATTATATATAAATTGTATATTTAATTAATTTAATTTGATTCTTGTAATTTATGTATTAATTACATGAGATAATATATATATATATATGTGATATATGTTTATTTCTCCCAAATGATTCATTTATGAGTTAAAAACCATTATGAATTATTTAATTGGCATGGATGATCATTCAATACGATTCAATTAATTATGAGAATAAATGTATATGGATACATTAATATGGGAAAAACATTTTTATTTAAGGAAATGTTACATGGGTTGATACATAAAGGGATGTGATCCCTCGTGTAAATATAAACAATTGCGAGAAAGAATCCCATTTCTCTATTCTATGCACAATGTTGTTCAATATCACAGATGAAGGCGCTAAAACCCATTCAACATTTGGGAATTCTAGTTATATAATCACAAATCCATTTGTCAATGTACCCCCCTCGGAGTAAGGGTGGTTTTGTTTACTGCTACATCATCTTGATCAGCATTCTTATTCACGGAGAAAGAGGAAAACTGCAGTTGTTAATGATTTTGAGGTACACAATTTATACAATTTATTAACGTGTAGATTCTTCGAGATAGATCTTCATGTGTTGGGGTTTTATTATGCTGAACATGGTCATGTGATGATCATACAAACCGAAATATTAGTATCAAAGGAAAATGCTTCTTTAACAAATCAACATGTTTATTAATTTATGAAAGAATATTTTTTCTAATAAAAATGGATTTTTCTGAATTCTAGTAATTAATTTGAAATGTTCATATATATTACTCTTATTTATATGAAAACAAATGATATATAGATTATTCAAGATCATTCAATTTTGAATTAAATTATGTTATTTATAAATATTTTATAAATAATGACAAAGGTATGACGAAATATTTATATATATTTATATATTTTTTTATACATTCATTAACTATAAAATGATTATGGTTAATTATTAGTTTTTTTAAAAAAATTACCTTTTGAAAAAATAAATCTCATGATTTATGATTTAGAAATAAATGGTTTATTTAAAAATTATTAAATAAAATTTATAAAGAGTTTTTAAATTCTATAATATATGGTATTTTGATTATATAAAAATGTTTATATAATAGATATTCAATTATAAAATGTTTATAATTCATGAAATAGCATATAAATTACATTTAATATAAAATTTGAAGGGATCATATTGAAAAGAATATAAAATTTTTATATTCGTTATAATTTATTAAATGTTTATAATTACCATCAATTTATGAATAGTTCATAAATATCTTATATTTTAGAAAATAAATAAACTTTCCATTTATTAAATTTTCATTAATATTCATTTTTATTTCCTAATTAATAAATTTGAAATTGATCAAATTAAAGGGGCTGTATTTATATATTATTATTCTTCCACATCAAAAGGTGTTTATATAATTTATAGGAACAATGTTTAAATAATAATTAGGTATATGATATTAAGATTATATAAAAGGTTCGAATTTTATAAATTTAATTGAAAATACTTTATAATTCATATAATATTATATAATTAAAAAAGAAATGCCATATTATAACTAATATAAAAGAAATAAAATTGGAAAGAATATAAATAATTTATATTCAAAATTATGTAATTATTATATTGTTAAAGGTGAAATTATAAAAGAGTTTATAATTAGATTTTATTTATTAAATTGGTCATAAGTAGTTATCTCATGATTAAATATTTGAATTTTTAATTTATTTAAATATTATTCCATATTTTATTCATAGTTATAAATAATTTATATTTTGATTAACATTATCTCAAAATTTATATGACGAATTTCTTCTAAGATAGAGCCTTTCACATCATTCTAGGGTTGATATAAAAATATTTAGTTCCCATCTACCTTGAACTCGGTTTTTAATTTTAGTTGTGATCTTGAGAGTTATTTTTGGGAATAGGTTTTGCATATTAGGTGTTCGATTTTTCCTGAATTGAATTCTCTCAATAGTAATGTATTTCCTAGTAGAGGGACTTGGGGTCAGACCGCGTACTTTCCTAGAGGTTCACCTTGGATTGGAAAGTGAATGGAGTTGGCTACCTATTGCTCCGTGCTTACTTAGGTTGAGCTTTCTAATCTCATATAACATTATTCATTTACATGAAGTGTTCATAAACATTATGTATATGATGAATATGTATATGTATGAATATATTTAACTTCTATTTTTGTGTGATTAACACAAACAAGTGGGTTGTGAAAAGAGTTACAAATTAATGTTGTGTGAACAAGTTAATTTGGTTGTTGGAGTATATATTCCAAACCTAATTCACTAAAAGAATGCATACAAAGAAAGGGAATAAGAGGTGAGAACATAATGATTACATATGATGTAGTAGTTATGAATTTAATATTCATATGGTGTAAAATAAATTAGTGAGACCTAAAAATAAAAAATCCCATAAATACTAAGCATTAGATTCCTTCCATAGAGACACCTTTTATGACTCCAATCATCCAACTGGGTAGGTTATTCTAAAGCTAAGTGACTTTGGGTTATCTTATGTAGGGAACAAAATAAATGCATGATTATGGATTATTCTATCTATGTGCCATTCTAATGTTGGGTGCCCTTGGATCGTCTTTTTTTTATCTTGTTTTTGGTGTTTTATTTGGGTTACACAAGGTAGGAGACCCTAATTGAATTATGTTAACAGAGGAATAGAGTTAAGTAAATCCATTAATGGATTTGGATAATGGGTAATCCACTCAACTCTCTATGATTCACAACTATTGTGATTGGGATGATTACCAACCTAAATAGCTATGTAATGGGAGAAATGCTAAATTGACTTAGAATTTATATAAATATGGATCTTCGATCACTAAATAGATATTATGTATAGAGTCATCAATGTTAGTGTGAAATATATCATTAAAATTCCTTAATGAAAAGATAAATGAGATGATTTACATCTGATTAAAAGTTATATTATAGATAAATTCATCATCATCATGAAACTAAACATCATATTAATCATTTAAATAAAAAGATTAATGTATGAAACTCCTAACACTAGTAGCTTAAGAAAAGTTCTCGAGGAAGAGAGATATTATATGTGTCCAAAAATTTCATTCCTAAGTAACCGAGAGTTTATGTTGTTCAAGAACTAAATTTATTTTCTTATTTAAACATGAAATAATTCATTTATGGTTTAAAATGAATTTAATGCATAATTTACCTTGGGATTTATAGTCTCCTATACTAAATATTATTTTGTATGTCCATGATATTAAATAAGATTGAATATGTTTGGAATAAATAAATAATTCCTAAAATAGATTTTTTTGTTATGAAATTCATAGTATTTTCATTTATGTAAATGTTCTGACAATATGAATGAATTCAAAAAAAATTACATAATATGCTGAATGTGTTGAGAATGGATGGACTGAGCATATGATGTCTAGATTCCAGTACTATATAGATAGTATAATTGGGTAAGAGATCAAACTAGAAGAATAAAAGATAGTTGAAAAGTTCAAAAATGTATCTTTATGAAGAACATCAAAATCATTGAAACCTAGGGATTTCATGAAGTAATAGTTATAAATCAATATGATTAGATTATCCAAAATATACATGAATAGGTATGGGAATTCCATTGAATTTCCATGATAGGTATGAATGTTATATAAAATAATTATTTCATTTTGAATTGTTTTTTATACCGTTTATTTGTTTAAAAGTTTTTTAAATATATAGGAGTTGAATATCAAAGGAATTATTGATTGAGCTTGTAGAATGAATTTAAATGATGAAGTAAAAAGTTACTACATCATGAATTTCAATTTAAAGAAATGTATCATACATGGATGAATCTAAATAATAGACGTGTATCTTTATATCACTTCACTTATTGGATAATAGAGGGTGTTCAATAAAAAATAATTTTCATTGAGATGATTAAATGTATGCACATGGTTTATTATTAATTAATTAATATAAAATGTTTTTGAGAAGATGATTTGGATAGAGGTGTTAATCCAAGATAAAATGTTTTTCCAAATATATTTTAAAATAGATGGTAATGTGCTCTTTTCACTCATTAGAGGGATATTTAAATAAAGTCCTATTTTCATGAAATAATTTTCTAAACACATAAAATACCATATATGATATGGAAACAATAATTTATTTATTTAATATTAAAACTAAAAGTAAATAAATGTTATTTCATAAAACACAAAGTATTTTGTGTTGTCTAAAAAATACATTCTTAAAAGAATATAGTATCTGAGAAGCTAGTGGGAATATGTTTGAACATATGGAACATCAAAATTAACAAATAAAATATTAAACCACCTATAGATTAAGTGATTCTTTACATTATATCATAAATAGTTAAGATTTTTGAAAATAAAAGAAAAATTTAAATTATTACATTTAGTTAATGAGAGAAAGTGAATATTACTAATAACTATAAGATTACACTAGTCTAACATTATAGTGATTCTTCAATTATTGTACAAAATAATTTAGGATATATGAAAATAAAAAAACTAAAAATAGTTACATTTAGTTACCATAAAAAGGTCACATCAATACTCGATGAAGGATTATACTAGATAATACTCAAAGTATTTCACATTATATCCAAAAAGATTTTTGGGCATAAATTTAAACAAAAATATAAATATTTATCTTAGTTACCATAAATAATTTTATACCACTTTATCCTAAAAGAGTTTAAGATATGGTGGTAAAGTGATAAAGTAAACAGTTACATTATTTATAAAATATTTCAAAGAAAATGTTTGATGGAAATGGTTCGGAATATGATTATAGTGTACTAAGATATAGTTCTACGTTGAAAATGAAATATAACCGTATAAAATTTTATGTTATGAAGATAAGATGTATCAATTAAAGTTAAAATAGTAAAAATGAGGGAATATAATTCCTACATCTCACCATTATTCAAACTCTCTTGCATTTTAAATGTTTCTCACTGAGAGGTTAGTGGGATTACTTTATCAGATGGTCACATTAGGATGGGACATGAATTAAATTTGGATGTAATATTTAAAATTCATTACTGCAGTAACTGCAATAGGTTCATGTTATATATTTATGTGATAAAAACATAAGATATTGTTTTTAATGGTTGTAAGTGTATCATGTTATTATAATAAAGAAAATATCCATTTATCATTAATTCATGTGTTCTTCAATTTATTTTACATGAATGGTAATGTGATAGATATCCCATCAATGTAAAAACATCATGTTCTCCCAAACTAATAGTAATATTTGAGTTGATTTTGTTGTGATGAAATGTAAATTTTAGATTGATTATATACTTATTTCTATTAGAAATGGTTTTATAGGAGATATTGAAGAATATATTTTTGATGTAACATGGAAAGACTTATTACATGGACTGATCTAGTAAATTATAACTCATGGAATTTCATATAGTCCTAGATATACTTAGGAGTGTGTGATTATTATCAATTCTTCTTATGTGAGGTTGGTGAGATACTTATCATGATAACATTCATACATTGATTCCCTTCTTATGAATGTCACGACATGAACATAGCTAATCCAGGGTGTTTGTGTATGTTGTTGATCATGTTGTCAGTTGGAGTGAAACCAATAAGGGATTGATCCACTTGTATTGCAAGGAATGGAATATAGACCTGGATTTAATTAGTATGAGGAAATTCATGTACATGCTTATTTGTTTCACATATGATGTCCTTATCTACCTGGATAAGTGAAATGTGATATTCGTATCAGATAAATGAATGACATGCGATATATTCATCCACATGTTTAGTATTTTTTAGAGAATCAATATAATTATGAGAGACCTTTACGAGATTGTCATGTTCCATGTCTATTGGTTGCGTTATATCATAGAAAAAGGGATTATATAATATACATATTGTGTATATAATTCATCTTTTTGTGGGAATGTTCAAATAGATATATGATTACATTTGATGGTGATCACACCCAACCCCTTTTTAGATTGAATAACACTGATTCTTTTCTATAGGTTTCTCTTTTCTTATATCTATAAAATAGAGATTTCGTAGTTGTTTTCAATGATGTTAAGGCCAGAAGGGTCCCAAAAATAGGCCCTTGGAACTAATTAAAATTTTGGAAAAAGTTTTTTTTCAAAATGGACAAAACTTGATGAACAATTGTATCCAAAATAGTTTGGATGGATTCATAAAGAGTTGTGATGTTATGAATAAATTTATTATGAGATTTAAGTTCAAGTGGGACATTGTATGATATGCATGAAAAAAAATATATAATATATGATAATTTATATATATATAATGTAAATTTAATTACCAGAAATTTATTCATGTAATTATTGTATTAAATACATGTGAATATAAATATATATATATACATGATGTATATTTATTTCTCCCAAGTGGATTAATTAACAATTAAAAATTTGTATAAACATATTAATTCGATTGAATGCTCATTGAATAAGATTAAATGAATTATACGAATAAATTTATATGGATTAAATAATATGGCCGAAACATTTTCATTTAAGTAAATGCATCATGGATGGATATATAAAGGGATGTGATCGCTCCTGTAGATATAATCTATTACGATTATTCCTCTCAATTATCTATTCATCCTACACTACTTTTCATCATTTGATATGAAGGAATTAGTACCCTTTAGAAATTAGAGTATCTTCATGATACTATCAATGATACTTTGGCTAGTGTAATTCCCTTGGAGGTAGGGTGATTTAGTTCACTTCTACGTGATCTTCATCAAGCATTATCCTTCACAGATAAAGAATAAAACTGATGTAACTAATGTTTTCTAGGAATACTGTTTATTCAATTTAATTAAATGATGATTCACAAAGATATATCTGCAAATGTTTGGGATGTCTTCTATTTCACATGGTCAATTGATGGTCATACAAAACCCAAACAACTACCATGGAAAAATGAGATGAAATAAAATAATCACGAACCCTGTATTGATATCCCATGGCCGACATGAATACATGATCAAAGAGGCGATAAAATGATAAACTTCAAATAACAATGATTGGTAATGATCATGTTGTACATACATGCATCTAGAAGAAAACACAAGTGTTCACCCCACCCTTTTTGAGGTATAATAAAGTTACAGCCAAATAATAATTAGAAACATGCATACCTTGCCTTGTAGTCAAGTATGGAAGCCCAGGATCAAAACTCCCACTAATATTGCTTTTTAAAACATGTTGAAGCCCCAATGGAGGTATTTTTTTGGGAACCTCATCACTTTCACATGTGATCTAGGGTTTACTAATAGAGTATTATTTGGTCAAGACACATCACTCCATGCACATGCGATTTGAGGATAGTGATGTGTGGAATGCCACAAGGGAAAATGAATTTATAAAAAATAGAGGATGAAGTCGAATTAAATCTTGATATGGACATGGGTGAAGATAAGGAAATATAGTAACGTCAAAGCCATGTTATCTCTGTCATGGATAACTAACGCATCATTTAATAATGATATTTTCATTTAATTAAAAGAGGAAAAATTTGACAAATCAAAGAGAAACAAACATGGGAAATTTGATGTTGATAATTTGAGATTCAAAGACCATATTATTACGGTTTTGATGCCTATAAATACTATGATTCTATTTATTTAATGTTGGATCGACAACATCACTATGAAATTAGAATGAATCTACTGTTTTCTTAAATATAGTAGTTTTTAGTTTTAATTGTTTTTCATGAATCCTCATGGGAATATTCAAATAAAGTGATCCTTTATTATCTCTCTCTCTCTCTCTTCTATTATCCACTATGGACTCTTATACTCATGATTATGATTTAAGTGGACTAAGGAATATCCCGGGGGAGTAATCCAGTGTTGAACTCAAGTCTATGATGTATATGCTCTTTATCATAATCCAAGGATAGTTTTTAGTGGATGTTATCCTCACTACAGACATCTGAACATTATCTTCATATTCTAAACCCCTCCTCCATTGATCGATGACGTATATTTATGTTGAGCATGGTGATTTATGTGTGCACTATGCATTCAAAACTAGGTTAGAAGGTGTTAACACATATGAAATAGTGTATTAATTAAGTATCTATAAATCAACATTAAGAAGGTTCTATGTGGATGTATCTCTTGAGAGAATTTACTTTCTACTCTAACATCATTCATTCTGTTTTCTATGGACATTTAATGCTATTTTTAGTTTTTCATTTTATTATCATTCCCCCATTTTTAACATTTTTTCCATAAACTAAGAACAATATAAAAAAATACAATATTTTAACTAGGAATCAGGGAGTGATCAACTATGAATCTCCTCAAGTGAGAAAACCCTAGTCAACCACAATGCTACACATGGAAAATAATTGTAGCTTTTTAGACACCTTACGACAGGTGTTTCATGTAAAAATAAAACATATATATATATATATTGATGTATATATTTTATAATATGTAGAAAACTAATAATATATATATATATATATATATATTAAAATAAGTATATATATGGATATATATATATATATATTAATATATATAATGTAAAATAATGTAGTCTTGTGTTAACTATGATTATTTCTAATTCTATAAATCTATTTATCTTTATAAATTACAAAAAATATATATTATAATAAATACACAATCATATATGTGGATACACTCACATATAAAAATATAAAATAAAACATACACATACATCGATATATATATAAATATACACACACAAACATAAATGTTTTTTCAATAAAAAAAGATAGAGAAGTTATAAGGGACTTCTATTTGAAGGAGTTGCTTCTAGGATAGAATCTATGTGTGTGTGGCTAAGGAGGGGTTGAGAAGGGTGAATATTGGTGGGGGGAAGCACTGATAAATGGGGTAATGGGTGGAAATCACATTTGAATAGAAGGCTGGGCTTTGGGTCTTGACCACTGATAAAAGTGGGGCTCAATCCCTGATAACGGGGGGGGGGGTTGAGTATTTAAATAAGAAAAAATTTATTTTATTTAGTTATTTTAGTGCTAAAATTGGGCGGATAAATGATCCATTTATCAAAATTTAAAAAAAGAATTGATAAAAGGATTCCTTTATCAATAATAGACAAATATCTGATAAAAGGGTTCGTTTATCAATGCTTTGTCTAGTGCTGGTAAAGGGTTCCTTTGTCATCACTTTTTATTGTTTCTAAAGGTGACAACATTTTATCAGTACATTGATCATAAATTCTTTTTTAGAATTGATAAATTTAATTTCTACTACTACCCCGAATGTCCCGAAGGCCTTCTAGAAAACCAAGAGGTATTGTCATATATCTGAACAACAAAGAAAGTCTTATTGGTGGTGTATTTTGTTGTCAATATATAAAACCATTAACAATTTTGAGTATTATTTATAATTTTTCTGAAATAATTATACCATATTGATAAATATGGGATGAACATACTTAGGTGGTTTGAGGATGTAGATCGAACTGAGAAGATCATACGTAGGAGAAAACCAAATGCTTGTTCAAAAGAATTCATTGTTTTCATTAGATTGATTATTTTAAGAAAAACTAAATCATTTTACAGACTTTAGAAATATTCAACTTGACAAAGAACAATTGGGGGTTCCTCATATAGAGTAAAGTTTTCATATTCTCCAAACATATGAGTTTTTTAGAAAAAATTCAGTAAATGAAGAATCAGAACAGAGAGATCAGAAATAGGTTTTAGAGTGAGTTAAACCAGAATATAAAATGTCGTTAGTTCATTTTATGATCATTTGAAATGACCTCAGATAGAGGGTTCCAATAAAAGTAATCAAAAACATATATCTAAGACAATTCTATCCTGAATATTAACTGGTAGTCATATGACAAAGGAAACAACTAGGGAACTACATGTTATTGAAGTTCCTACTCTAGTGTATCAAACAGAACATTACCAAGTGGAGCAGGTCCTATAGAGGAGTTAGGGATAAAGGATTAAGGGTATTTACAAAGTGTTTATAATGACAGTATTAGTGATGAAGCTGAGATGGATGTTTAGTGACTCAATAATCATGAAAGGAAGATCGTGATTCCTTATATGATTCAAGGAGGTTTGAAGAATGATTGAAGCCAGGATTTGAGTAAAGTCTTGATGAAGTTGGTTGACCCCAATATTTTTGAATTCTGAATGAATTCAAATGAATAATTTTCCATATGGATATTCAAATATTTAGTAATAATTTTGATTCTAATGTTCACATTACACCATTAATTCTTAGACATATTCTTCCCATATAAAGGGGAGCAGTTGCACTATGAAGAAGTTGCTTAAGTTGTTTCACCCATGTTAATTGTTGAAGATGTGAGGTGTCAAAAGAAGTATTTGAGAGACATTGTTGTGAAAATTTATGTTACGAGGTAGATAATATATTACATAGATAGGTTCAGGAAAATAAGTTCAACTATCTAGTTCTCACTCAATGTTGTGCAATTAATAGATGAGGACGAAGATGAACTTTCTGTTTGATTTGGTGTTGTAGGACTAATTTTTTGTTCATCATATTACATGTTTAATAAAATAAGTGAATATTAATTTAAATATCTTCTTAAATACCATTATTATTTCTTCATGACTTTAATGTAAAAATGATATAGAGTATATGTTACATTACAAGGGATTAGTAGATACCTGCAATGATGAGACTCTTGAAATACCATGATGATATTTTTAAAACCTTTTTATATGGTAGGATAAAATTTAATGATATAGAAAATAATATATTTAAAATAATGTCTGAGTACTCTTTAGAATATGAGGCTTTATCTCATGAATTTCATGAATAATAGTCTCTAAGATGGGAGATTATGAGAATATATCTTCCAATAAGAATCCAAATGTCTATATTTAATTGAATATTCCTATTTTAAACATGTGTAATAGTACATAATCATTAATATTAATATTAATCCATGTCTTGGTCCCATAATGGACTTTAGAGAGATACTACCTAAGTGTTTGGTGAATCGGGGTATCAAACTCGTTCTCATTTTCCCCATTTACATGTGAAGCTCTCACTGTCCAAACCAATATTGACCTCACCTGTTAGAAGGTTCACACATATGTTCCCCTATTATGTGATGATCTAATTAACTAGAGAACTTATCATATCCTTATTTTGATAATATCAACGATCAGTAAATCCACATTCACTAATTGTCATTTTGTAGAATATAATAAAAGAAGTAACATAATACAGATGAATTTTACATGTTTTACCCATAGTGGTGTATGTCTAAGGATAAAACACTGACATTGTGTTGATGTACTATAATCTTGTGATCTTTACAAGTCTGGTGGATATATTGTTTCAATTGTGGTCACCCCACACAAGGCTCACTACCTTTACGTGATTTAGAATTTGGTGCAAAACAACCCCTGGGTCACTCCCTTTGTGCTCTCCCTTTTCTCACTACTTTAGGTGATAATAATTTTTGGATCATAGGAAAATAAATGACTTCAATGTTAGATGGTTGATGTGGTGATTAGTTCGCATTGAACCTCACTCTTCTCTATTACAACAAGTTTCAACAATACTAATGAAATAGCATCTACTTAGATGTTAAAATAGTGTTCGTTGAATATCTCATTTGTTAAGGTCCTCAATAAGTTCCAATCACATTTTGTATCAATAAACACAATTAATTCACAAAACACTTGCACCAATTTTGTGAACAATATTCTTTTTCATGAAACTTTTCACTTCTGAAAAAATCACAGGCTTTCATGAATCTCACAACCTTTCATGAGTCTTTATAAACATTCATGAAACCACTTGGTTAGACTGAACCAATTCCTTTCATATGGAATATATGATCTTATGAATCATTTTTCATGAAATAGAGATATTTGAAAAAAAAACATTATGACATTAGTTTCTTAAAACATTATTAATCTCTTGAAAAATGTAAGAGAATGTTCCTGAAGGTGTTTATCATGAAAAATTGAATATTTTTATTTATATTATCATAGATTCATATCATGAGGTAATTTCAAATATTATTGTTTCTTAAAAATATAAACAATATATAAATTTAAATTTTTATTAGTGTTTCTATTTTTTTAGTGGTTATATAAAAAGATATTGTGAATCATGGGAAACAAGTCATTCCTCATGCTAATTGGTCTTAGAGTTCTTCGAGAAAAATAACAAACTCTGTTATATTATATCTATAATTATTTATATTATTTTAATATAAGTTAAGGGTTTTTTATAAATAATAAATATATTTTTTATAAAATATAATTAATTAGGTCACACTATTGGTTGGATAGATATGTTTACAAACATTCATATAAAACCTGAGAACATTTTTGTGAATAAACCTACTGGAGATGTTAAAGTATGTGATTTTCATTACTATTTAATATTATTTCATTTCTATAGAAACATAATAATTATTTTTTTTAAAAGTATTAAACCTAGTTAAATGGGGTTGAATTAATGGATCAAAAATTTCCAATTACCTATATTAGTGTCATTTGATTCATATATTCGACCATGATTAATTAGTTTTTTGTCTTGTTTTTTGTTGTGAATGTTTTTTAATTTTTATGTCTTTATTGTAATGAAATAACATTTAATATTAAAGAATTTTTTTTAAATATAAAATTTCATGATGAATATATAATTTAAGGAATCATAGTTATTATTAATGTACTAATGGGTTAAAATTCCAGGAGCTTGGGATGTGAACCCTTCACAATCGTCATCGGTTTCCCAAAATGATGTAGTTGCAATCATTTTATAGATAGATCATCTACATAGTGTATGTGGGATAAGTTCTGGGATTACTCCATCCATTTTATTTGGTAGGTCATTGTCATTATTTGTTTCTACACCCAGTGGGGGTTTCAAAAATTCCATTGACTAGGAAGAAGAAAGAGAAATTTGAAGGTAGAAAGTAAAATTACAAGAACATTGCACTTATAGGAAAACCTAGGATCGATGGTAGTCAACATTGGAGAATTATTAAGTTTCTATATTTCAGAGGATGACAGGCCATATCCCTAAGGAAATTTCTAGTCTTATAGATCATCCTTCCATGTGATTTCTAAAATCTATTGAAAGTTAAATTTTTTTTAAAGAACACATACAGTATCCCATTACTCTCAATGATTATTTATTTCAGTTCTAATATAAAAGATAATCCCTTAAAAATAATACCGACTGGGTAATTTATTCAATATTATTTATAAATTGGAGGACTCTATTAATAAAATCAAATATTTATAATTATATCGATAGAAACCATATGATTTTTCCATCTAACATGTGGTGTGCCCAGAATGTCTAAATAATCAGTTTTAAAATATACCAAAGCCGTTTAAAATATCTATTTGGTAGTAAAAGACAATGAAACTGGGTTGAATGTCTTTGAAATCATACGAAAACAAATATATATTGATTCTTGAAATCTAGGAATGAATAACAAGTCAATATGAGATACATTTTTATGAAGATTCCCGTAAACATGTTTTTCGTGTTTTAAAACACTAATATGTCCATATAACAGTCAAATCCAAAGAAAAAGATCTCATATTGTTGTGAAATCAATGGAAAAGAACTTTTGAATTATTATTGATGTGTATGACTAGACACCATATCCATCTGACATGTGGTGTGCTTGTAATGACTCAATATACAATTTTAAAAGATACCAAAGCCTTTAAAAATATGTGTGAGAGGTTCAAAACCACGGAAATGATTTAGATGAATATGAAATCATAAGAAAATTATGGTATATTTATTTTTTGAAATATAGTAATTGGATCCACATCAATCAATGAAATGTTATCGTTGTGATTCTCATAAATGCATTTTTAGTGTTTTGAAACACTGAAATGTGTGTGTAGTGGTCCAAACCATATAATAAATGTCAAATTGATATTAATTCATGGGAAAATGACTATTGAATTATCTAGGATGTGTAATAGTAAAAAACATGTCCAACCTACATGTGGTGTTCTTAGAAGGACTCAATAAGCAGTTTTAAAAGATACCAAAGCCTTTAGAAACATGTTTTATGGGGTCAAAACCAACCAAATAGTGTTAAATGGCTATGAAATCCTATGAAAATTTCCATATATTTATTTTTGATCTTTAGTTACCAAATCTATGTCAATTCATGTTATGGGTTGGATGATATGCCCATAAACACATCATTAGTGTTTTAAAACACTAAAATGTGGGTACAATTGTCAATACCATAGCGAACGACATCATATTAATATAAAAACATGGTAAAACAACCATTAAATTATTTTTGATGTGTAATAGTAGAAGAAACATCCAATTAATGTGTGGTGTTTTTAGAATGACTCAATATATAGTTATAAAAGACACCAAAGCCTTTAAAAACTTATTCCTGAAGGGGGGGGGGGGGGGTAAAAACAAAGGAAACAACATAAGATAGTAGTTATATCATAGAAAAATGGTTGTAGATTTATTTCTGAAATATAGAACCAATGACACATGAATTTGCGTAACTATTTTACTATAATGTCCATAAATGTTTTTTAGTGTTTTAAAACACTAAAACGTATGTGTAATAGTGAAAAACATTGAAAATCCTAAAATTTACATGAAATCATGGGGAAACCACCATTGAATTATATGTGGTATGTAAGATCACATAACACGTCTCTATGACATGATGTGTGCTCTGAATGTCTCAATAAGTTGTTTTAAAATGTACCAAAGCCTCTAAAAACATGTGTTAGGGGGTCAAAACAAATTAAAAGGTTTTATATGGATATGAAATAATTGGACAACGACCATTGATTGAATTTGGAAATTTGAGAACTGATTCAATCTCAATTCGAGTTACTTTTTTCTGAGATGCTTGTAAATGTGTTTTTTGTGTTTTAGACACTAGAACATGCATGAAATGGTCAAACCATAGCTTTCATCCTAGGATGATAATTAATTCTTGGGAAAACCACCATTTTATTTTTGTTGTTGTTTATGAATAGAAAAAATGTTCTTCCAATGTGTGGTGTGCTCAAAATGACTTAATTAGAATTTTTAAAATTTATTAATGAATTGTAAAACACGTGTCAGGGGGTCAAAACCATACAAAAAGTGTATGATGGCTATGAAATCCTAGTAAAAACCCATAGATTGATTTTTAAAATGTAATAATTGATATCGGGTCAATTAAAGATACATATTGGATGGGATAACTATAATCACATTTTTAGTGTTATAAAACACTAAAATGTATGCATAATAGTCAAACCCATATAAAACGACCACATATTAAGGTGAAATAATGGTAACCCACCGTTGAATTATTCTTTACATGTATGAGAATAAAACACACACACTGAACATGTGGTGTGCTCAAAATGAATCAATAAGCTATTTTTAAAGGTACTAAATTCTATAAAAACAAGTTCCAGTGGCTAAAAATCATGTAAAAAATTATTAAGATAACGAAATCACAGGAAAATGACTTTAGATTATATTTTGAAATATATGAACCAACACCATGTCAATATGCTAAACGGCTTGGTCGAGATTCCCATAAACGAATTTTTATTGTTTTAAAACTCTAAATCATGTGTATGACATTAAGATTCATATAAAACAACCTCATATTGGTATAAAATCATGGTAAACAACTATTGAATAATTTATGATGTGTATGGATAGAATAAACATTTATCTGATGTGTGGTGTGCTCAGAATGACTTAGTAAACAAATTTTAAAAGATACCAAAGCCCTTAAAAACATGTTTCATGGGGCCAAAATGACGGCAAAAACATAAGAAGACCTTAAATCATTGGTAAATCACTATAGATTTATTTTTGTAATGTATTAACCTAATCTATATCAATTTGAGTTACGGGTTGGCCGAGATCCCCGTAAATGTGTTTTTAGTGTTTTAAAAATTAAAACATGAGTGTAATGGTAAAAACCATATAAAGTGATCTTAGGATGATGTGAAATCATGGTAAAACCACGAATTAATTATTTGTGATGTGTACGAGGATTCATCATGTATATTTTATGTGTGATGTGCTCGAATAGACTTAATATGTTTTTTAAAAAGATATCAAAACTTTTAAAAACTTGTGTGAGTGAGTCAAAACCATAGAAAAAACTTCATATTATCATGAAATAATAGGATAATTAATGTAGAATAATTTTTTAAATTTAGTAACCAAATACATTTTAATCCATGTCACAATTTTCGTAGGATGGTTGTAAATACATTTTTGGTGTTTTAATACACTAAAACGTGTGTGTAAGGGTCAAAACCATAAGAAAAAACCTCAGATTGATGTAAAATCATGAGACAAACACCATTTAATTATTTTTGTAATATAGGAAATTTTTTCATATAAATGTCATCAAAATTTGATTATTGAGTAATTTTAAGAACATCACATTTCTTTTTAAAAATTGATTATATGATAATATATTTATCCCCTTTCAGTTCCAAATGTTGAATCTTATCATAAATAGGAATGTTTATTTTTTTAAAGTGTTAGTAATGATATATTTTATTTGTTTAAATTTATTATGTTTTATTAACAAAATAAAAACTTTTATGTGAAAAATTCTACATATATTATGTGTATGTTCTCTATTAAATTTATTTTCTTAAATGTTTTTTATGTATTTTATGTGACAGATGCCAGCTGTAGGAAAGAGGTTTATCATTTTGAACCAAATAATTCATTATAAGGCAGTCATGATGGTTTTTATTTTCTATGGTATGGTTAAATATTATCAACAATTCTACTATAATTTGGATTTATTATGTTTACTTCTGATTTCTATTTTATCTTTGTTACAATTTATTAAATGATGTGGTCAGTTTTCATATGGTGGTGATGGATATGGAGGTATATGGGTGAGGTTGAGGTCATGGGATGGATGTATTATCCACGGTTTTCTAGTCATAGTATCTCTAGGTTCTCATTAGTGGTGGTAATTTCTATAACTAATTGATATGATAAATAATCTTAGGACATTAAAATGTAGATTGTGGATGTATAATTGTTGAATCTATTATGGAAAGTATTCATCATGCATAACTCTATATATATGATTCTATATTTAATCATTAATTTTTAATTTTGGTCAAGGAACCAACTTTTACAACACTCCCACTTTCATTAGAGAAAACACGTTAATGGTCAAATTGTTAGTTCCCACATGATAAGATCATCATTATGTTGCCTTATGGATTTAGTCGTTGGTCCCATTACATTTTCCTACATGGTTACTCTATTATCTATGAATTATGTTCCTTATGTGAATCTTACCCTGAGTTGATATCATAGAGTATAACCTTTTTATCCTTTTTAATAATCTTTAAATCTTAGTTTGTTTCAAAATTGAAATTCCATGAACTAGAAAAAATCATTAAATATATTATACTTCTTTTGCTACATCAAAAGTCCAAAAGTACTTGATATTTGTAGATATGGATACCACTTGCTAGAATGATCTCCCCTTTCTCATTACCATAGCATATTTATGATATTGGTTTATGTTTTGATATCACCTATGTCACTGTGTTTTAGTTTTTATATTATTTTATGTAGTTATGTTTAGATTGGACTTTCCAAGTGGTTTTCCCTCAAAACATGGAAATTCTCATTAGCTAACATCTATGCATTGTTAAAGTGAATGATTATTGGGAAACTATACGGCATACATTCATGAGAAGTATCCTCATTTTATTTTAAACCATCCACGACTTTTCAATATGTCTATGCATGGTTTGGCCTAAAATATGTTATCCATAAGGAGAAACCATACATGTTCCATTTTGTGTCTAGCATGTGCTACGTGAATTTATTATGGTTTTGTAGATTGTGTAGAAATAATGAAAAGTGGATTTAGTTTTTGATATTGATAAATATCATGGTGGGATCATTGTATTTACAACTTTTCATTACCCAAGGTTGACCATGTGAGGGGTGTCTATCCTTGGTTGTGTCCAATAAAAAATTAGTGCACAGTTTGGAGATCCATGTGGACAAAACATGCTACTTGAACAGGTATTTAATTTTTTGAATTTTCCATTTTACATCTTTTAATTACTAGGTGTTTCAACCATATTCTCTATCATTATTGTCATATGACTATTGGGATCCCTTTTAGGTGCTCCGACCTACTCCACCTTTGATCCTTTCCTTATCTTTGTTTATTTCTATGAAATGATATGTTATTTCATCCTCTCTTTCTTTATTTTCCCCTTACCTTTGTCTCCCCTATTTTATATGGTTTAACATATTAATTATAGATATATGGTGGGTTATTTCATTTTTTTAGTGATTCTAATGTTGGGGTTTCTGGTGCCTTGGGTTTATATACTCTATTCTTATCCCAGTGTGTGTGCTATTTGTTTACGATGGCATGTTTTTGTCTTCGTTTTCACTTCTTACTAGTAGTTGTTTCCATGTATTTGTTTCATTTTAGAATTCAAGGTGTTCTTATTCTTTCTAAATGGTTGTTTATTGAATTTATGATTATATTTGATACCCTTTGATGTTCTAAAAATAGTTTTGTTGTGTTTTGAGCTTAGCGCAATTAGATTGTCTATTAAATTCAATTTTTCCATGTTTGAAATGGAATATTTATATTACGTGAGATTCTATGAAGTCCATGAGGGAAATTTGGAACTATTTTTCATGATGTGAGTTAGATTTTGATCTGGTTATGGTTTTAAATGAGAGAGACAATATTTAAAGTGGGTTTTATGGACCTCAATGTGATTTATAAATTGGTTCTTTAATGGATTTAAAATGGTAATTTAAAATGTGTATGTGGTTTAACCCCTATGAAAAATTAATTAATAGATCTTTTGAAATGTGTTTGTAGAAATAAACGTCTTAGTCCATGTTTTGTATTTTCAAGAAGAAGGCCCATTTTAGAGGGATGAATTTAAATGTCCTATGATTACCATCATTTTATAAAGAGTGTTTGGAATCTTGTTTTATGAAATGTGAAAGGTCTTAGAATCCTAAGACATGTTTTGGTGTTAATGGACAATTGTTCACATTATTTTTAAATTTTTTAAAGTGAATGTCACCCCTTGGTTTCCCTTTGACATGATTACACATTTTGTGGGTTCTTTATCACTATGTGTGGATTTTTGTTTCCCTTGTGTGGGTTACTAATATCTATAAGATTCTTTTTTCTCCCATTATGTGGGAATGTTCATGATTATAACATGGTTTCATTTTTTATATAGGGTTATTCATTAGTGGATTTTAGGTGTGGGAGTTAAATATGGTTATTTATTTTGAGCTATACTTGGCTTGAATTATCTCATGCCTCACTTCCTTCATTGTCAAGGGAACATGGGAACTATGTTGGTGATATAGTCTATTATTCTAGTAAGTTCACACACAACTAGTGGACCTCTATTCATTCTAGGTATAAGGGCTAGGAGGGGTTTTCCATTGCAATGAGGCTCATGTGGTCTAGTTACAAAACTTATGGTTTGAATATTAGTACATGATAGTTTCATGTTAGTGAGTAGGTATACATTTATATGGTTAGGTTCTTCATATGATAAGAGTCCAAATGGTAGACCCCATGGAATACTCAATTACATAGTTGGTTACTAATTGAGGGAATTTTGATCTACTGTTTATTTGTATCATTTCCCCAACATTAATTAATATAGAAACTATTCTTATATTTATTTAATATATACCTTGTTTCATAGATGGTGCTTATTTTATTAGGCTTGACCTTTTTTTGTGTTTGGTCATTTCCTTTGGAAAAATGAAATTTAAAGGATGTTTGGAAAACCTGTTTTGAAATTAAATACTCTTTTTCGGTTCTTAAACCGGATTTCCAAGTGGGTGTTTTGTTTTTGATATGTATTTGAGTAGTTTGATGTTTTAAATTAACTATTTTCATTTAAATAAAGAAAATGATATGTTTTCTTGAGAAATTTCAATTAATTTTTGGATTATAATTATCGTAGGTTAGTTGGATAATTTTCAATAAAGTGCATTTAGTTTTGGAAAACAAATGAGAATATTTTTGAAATAGATTTCTATAATTGTTTTTGTTTCCATAATAGTTATTTAAGAAAAATTTAGATTTATTTTTGTTAAAATAGAATTTTTTAATTTCCATATGATACATATTTCCTAGATTCGTTGGGTTTTGGTGACCTTATAAGATTTTTGGATCAATCTTATATATTTCAAATTATAGGTTCCTAGTTTGATTTGTTCTTCATTCTTTGATTCCAATGTGGGGTGAGTTGGGTAGGAGTGATCGTATGGTTGTTTCATAGAGATATTCCCAAGATAAGCTTGAGTTGGTTTGTTGTTTTAATATTTTTGGACCATGTGGTATCTATTATTCTTGATCATATCCTCCAATTTATAGAGAGTTTTTTTGTTTAATTTTATGAAAATAGGTTGGATTTGTTCAGTTCATTATGAACTATGTGGAATGCTTCCTTAATTTTCCTATTTATTTATTCCACACTATTTTATATCCAGTTTGGGAAGAATAATTTCCCAAGGGATTACTATGATTCCTAGGAAATTGATTCTAGCCCATGGGGATTGAGAAATCCCTTAAAACCTTGTGATGGGATATGTTGGGAGTCTGGTTGGATGGAAGCTCTATTTGGTTCATCCCAAAATGGTATCCGAGATGGTTTTCGAATTCCATTATAATTTTCCTAATATTATTGAGTATCCATTGTTATTTTGTGATGTCTTTGTAAATAGGTGATTAATTTTGTCAAATCATGAAAGGTAATGGTGGGTATAGTATATCTTGCTCTTTCTCATCCTGAACCTCAAGCTTCTATGGGATGTTTGTGTTTTGAATTAATAATTTTAATTTTTTTAGTTGTTTTGATGGATTTTAATTATAATTTATTTTGTTGATCCCCATTGAGTATGTAATTGACATTGGTGGTAATTACATAGTTTTTTGGATAAAAATAGTGGATCATCTGAGCTGTATAGTTTGAATTCAGGACATGGGAAACTATATTATTTCCCATGTAGTTAGGTTTTCCTATTTTATAGTGTGTGTAGTATAGATGGATCCCAATTTCCCAATATGTGTGACCAAACTATGAACAAAACTTTTTATTTCCTTGTTTATTCTTTTTACTCCTGATGATTTTGGGATTCTCCTAATGTGATTTTTTACATAAATGAGGTGGATGGAGGATTGTATTATTTTTCTTTTTGGAAGTGATTTCTATGAAACCGGTTTGATGGGTTGTGTGGTGCCTTGAGTGAGATTGGATTTAAATCCTCGTTTTGGAAAATGAGGGGTTTTTGTGAAATATTTATGATCAAAAATAGGTTTTATAAATAAATGGGATTTGTGAATTCCCTTAGACTTATGAAATGTTTTATAAAGCATTTTTTGATTTGGAATTTAGAAAATATGATGCTTCAAACATGATTACTCTCGTAATATTGAAATAAATTCATATAAAAAGGTTTTTTTAAATGTTTTTTGGATAAAAAATATAATTTTGATTAAAAAAATTAGAAATGTGTTTTGAAAAATGGAAATTAATTTTAATGATCATTCTCTAAATCCCATAATCAATAATTTAGTTAATGATCATTTCATTTAATATTTCATTTTCTGAATTCAAGGTGCATCTATATATGCATCAGTTTTTACATCATTTTAGAATGTTTTCTATGAGACCATTCTTATAGAATCTGATTAGAATAGGAATCTTGTAGTAGGAGATACCTTATCTCTATCCAATGGGTGTAAGGAGAACCTATAAATTAAGGATAAAATGTATGATTATCTAGATCTAGAAGAAATGGTTCCTTCTCATAATAAGTTTTGATCTCTCATGTGATTCAAATGTGGGAATCCATGGCATTATAAGACCTATTATCTTATTTATCATATGGTTTTCCCTAATCATGGTCATTTGGGTCATCTTCAAAAGTTTTGTAAGATGTATTTTTTGAAGGTTTATCATGTTTAATCCTTTGAGGATGGTTTTTTTGTACTGAGACCTTTACATAAATTTTTGTGATCTTGGTTTTCTATTTTTTGATATTGTTATTATAATATTATGGATGGTTCATCTTTGGAGATATTTCTTATGAATGGTTTTGATTTTTTTTATTGAATACTTTGTTCTATTTTTGGAATGTCCCCCCTCCCTCAACGGTTATTGTCTTTGGAGGTTATTATTTATGTTGAGTCACTTTATTTTGTTTGGTTGTGGGTGCCATTTCATTAATCCAAATTATTTGGGTGAACCAATCTTAATATTAGTGGGTTGTTACCATTATTGTGTTGATCCTGTTAGGTTCTCATCATTTGGATTTGATAAATGTCTAGAGTGCATGATTGGGTAACTGGATATATTTTTTTACCAGTTGAGTTGGTATACTAAATGGTGTTTGGCCTATGAAATTTTTGGATGCACCTTGTGAGGGTAATCTAGGTCCTAACCCTAGGTTATCTATGTGTATCGTGACCTGAGATGAGATCTTATGTAATTATTTTTGAGGATATTTTTTGTTTATTTTAAATCATTAGGGTTGTTAGTGATTTTGGTCTCCCATGGTTTCTTGGTTGTTTGGGGGTGAATTTATTGGTAGTTATTCCTTGGTTCAACCATGTTAGTGGAATTATAAATGGTGGGGACACATTGTTAGGTCTCCCATTCGTCATAAGAATTATTATTTGAAGTTATATTTTATGTTCTTCTTGTAGGTGTTGGGTAACCTTGTGGTTTGTCAGTTTTATAATTATTAAAGATATTGGTTGTAGGATTTGATGTTAAACCATGTTGAGTATTTATTCTCGTTAGTTATTACTGTTTTATTTTGTTTACTATTTCTATTCATATCTAATATATACATTTAGGGGTAAAATGTGTAATGGTGGTGAGTTTGTGACACCCCTAATGTCACTGTTTTGTTTATTTTGTAATATTTTATTAATTTGAGGATTGTTTTTATTTTCCATGTGGTGTTTTGGCTCAGAACATGGAAATTATCAAATGTTTCCTTCTATATACAGTTAAGGTACATGGTTAGATGTAAATGGTCTGGCCTCCCTTCATGAGGAACCCCACAAATTTATTTTTAACAACACAGTGATTGTTAACATGGGTTGTGCATGGTTAAGTCTTCAGCATGTAATCGCCCAGAAGAAACTATTTCTTTCCTTGATGTGTTTTTGTTGGGACACATAACTTACACACGATTAGGTAAATTTAGAGGAAATCATGTGGTTTTGGTATTAATTAGAACATTGTCTAATGTTATGTATGGATAACTATTTTCTAACCATGTATTTCCCAAGGGGAACTATACAAGGGGTTTTCAGTCCATGTAGTGGCCATCACATTGGTGGCACATAGTTTGGAAAACCATGTGACCAAACTGTGCAACCAACCTAGGTTTCTAATTTTTTAGGCATATTCCATTAATAAATCTTTGAATAAAGAGGTGTTTCACTCATATTATCTTTTATTCATGTCGGATGACTCTTGGTATCATGTGGAGGACCTCTGACCTCCTCCACCATTGTCCCTTCCCTTCTCTTTGGTGATTTCCAAGAGGTTTTGATGCATTTTTTCCTCTCATTCCCTTTTCTTCATTTCCCTCTCTATCCACTCTTGGATTTGGTTTCCCCCATGAACCCTATAATGTTTTTTATGGTTTTAGGGTTACAAGTTGATATAATTTTGTTGTTTTTGGTGATGGGGTTTTAGATTATATTTTTCTCCTTACGGGTGTTCTCATCATTCAAGGTTATGGGTTTTGACTTGGTTTTCACTTATTTAAAGTAGGTGTCTTTATGAAACAATTTTATTTTGGGATTCATAGGGTGATCATGTTTTCTAAATTCATTATTACTGAAATTGTGATTATGTGTGATACCATTATGATGTTTTAAAAACTATTTCATTTCGTTTTTATCTGATTATAATTGGGTTCTCTTTGAGATTCGATTTTCTCATGTTTGAAATGGAATATAAAGAAGTGTTGATATTTTTTGGAATGCCTAAGGGGATTTTTGAAATGTATTTAATGATGTGTGTTGAATATTGATCTGTTTAAGGTTTTCAATTTGTTAAAACTATATTTTAAAGCCCTTTTGACATAAAGTGTGGTATTGAACTCAAAGTAATTTATAAAGGTGTTCTTTAATAGATTTGAAATTGTTATTTGAAATATTTTGTGTGCTTTACCCCTTGTGAAAAAATACAATAATATATCTTTTGAAATATATTTGATCAAAATTAAGGTCTTAAACCAACTTTTGTATTTCATTGAAAAAAACCCATGTGGAATGGTGGATTTTAAAAAATTTTAAACGGTGTGTTACATCCATAATTATACAAAGAGTGTTTGGAATGCCATTTTATGAAATGGAATAGGTATTGGCATACTAAGCCATGTTTTTGTGTAAAAGACCCAATTATAACTTTGGTTTTAAAATGGTTATTATGAATTGAACCTTATTATTTCCCATTTATTTGATTACACATTGTGTTGGTTCTTTATCACTATGCGATGCTTGTCATTTAACTTATGTGGGTTATCAATCTATTTTAGATGATTATTTCCACCTTTGTGTGGGGATGTGTTTTATTATTCCATGGGGGAATATATTATATTGGGTTATTCATTTATATGTATTTGGGGTGATGGTTATGTATGGTTATGCCTTACGTCGGAGACATGGATTGCATATTATTATGGATTATATCCTTTTTGGTCATGGGAACCCTCGTACTAGGAGGGAGATGTTTTCTATTATGCAAGTTTGTTCATGCACCACCAGTGGGCTTCAAGTCATGTTATTTAGAGGGGTTAAGAGTAGTTTTTCATTGCAAAAAATCTTCTGTGTGATAGTTAGATGACATTTTTTAATATTCAGTGTGCATCAGTAGCTAGTTTATGAGATGGTAAACTTTTATGTGCCCAGGTTATATTTATGTTAAGAATCCATACATTATAGACCATGATAAATTCAATTCCATGATTGTTTATTGGTTTTTGGGAGTTTTATCTTGTGCTTATTTGTATAATTTTCCTCATATACATTTATATGCATCAAATTCTTGTTTATATTGGACATATGTCTTGTTTCGTGGATGGTACAAGTATTATTGTACTTGAACCATGTGTGTGGTGGGTCATTTCCATTGAATAATGAGATTTCAAATATTCTTGGAACTTTGTTTTTAAAATTAATGATTATTGTGTACATCTTAATGTGAATTTCAAAAGTGGTGTTTTGGTTTCTAGATGGAAATAACTGGTTAGATGTTTTAATGTGATGGTATTTATTAAATATTGTGTTTTTTTAGAAATGTGAATGGTTGTGTGGATTTAAAATCTCATAGTATTCAAGGAATGTTTTCAAAAAATTGAATTCAGTTTTTTAAAATAATGAGAAATTTTTTGAAAGAGAATTATGAAATTTTTTGGTTCCTATAAAAGTTACTTGTGAAAAAGTAAAACTTATAGTTTACATTAAAACTATAATTTAAGTATTCTCTAATGAAACATTTTTAAAATATTTGGTAGGTTTTTATAACAAAAAGATCTTTTTAGCTCATATCAATATATTTTAGGATATAAGTTCCCAGTTGGTTATGTTCTTCATTCTTTGAGGCTGATGTGGGGTGAGTTTGGTTGCGGTGAGAAATAAGTGGTAGCATTGAGATGGTATCATGATTATCTTGACTCATTTTATAGATTTTTTATTTTTTTTAGTTCTATATATTTTCTGATATATTTTATCATGTTGTTAAGGGATATTGTTTGTGAATAATCTTATGCAAATAGGTTTCTTTAGATTAGTTGGTTATGACCTATTTGGTATGCTTGTATATTTTGGATGATTTTTTATTACACTATAATTTTTCACTAGTTTGGGATAAATCATTCCCAATGTAATTCCTATGATTCCTAGACACTAGTTTCCATCTCATTGGGGTTATGAATTCCCTTTAGTCTTGAGGCGGTCCAGGGTGGGTTCCATGATGGATGGCATCCCATTTTGGTTTGTTACAAAATGTTATCAGAGCTGTTGTTGGGTTTTCATTAGTAGGATCCCAAGATTATTAAGTATCCATTGTTATTTTGGGGATTTCTTCGTAGAGAGGATACTATGATTGTTTGAGATTGAGAGGAAAGGGTAGGGAGATTATAGCTAGCTATTGCTCATCCTGAGCCTTATGATACCATGGGATGTTTGGGTTTTGAATTGATAATTTGAGTTTGTTTTTAGTTATTGAAATTTATATTCATCTAAATTGTTGTTGTTTTGATGTTATTTGATCATGTATGTGATACTTGTGGACTTTCCTTTGGTTTGATATGGATATAGAAGATCACATGAGATTTATGGTTAATATGAAAAGATTGGGAAACCATGCAGTTCCGATGAGATTAGGTTTAGCTCTTTTAAAGAGTGTGTTTCATTGTTAGATCATGGTTTCTCTATCCATGAGTTCAAATGTACACATCACTTTTTCTTACCTGGTTGAGTTTTTTAGACTCTTTGTGATTCTGGAAATCTCCTAATGTGATTTTCAGTTGTTGGTGGTGTATCAAGGAGTGTTTTTATACCCTTTTTGGATGTGACTTTTGTAAACCGTGTTTGAATGGTTTTGTAGTTCCTTGAGTTTCCATTCTTTTAAGAAAATATTTGTGAAAATGAAGGGTTTTTTTTTGAATTTTTTATTATCAAAAAATTGTTTTATGAATAAATGGGATGTTTAAATACCCTTAGATTTATGAATTGTTTTATAATGTGATTAATTTTTTTAATTGAATTTTCAAGATTAAATGTATCAAAATATCTTCCTAGGTTATTATTAAAAGAAATTGATACAAAAAGAAGGATTTGAAATCATTTTGGGACAATTAGGGAATTTTTTGAAAACAAATTGGGAATGTGTTTATAAAAATGGAAATAAATTTTAATAATCCTTAATTTGAACCCTAGTTTTTAAACAAAGTGGGATTTTGAAATGAATATATTGTTAAATTGCTTATTGGGGAAATGTGTGTGTTTTCCAACAAGGCTATTTTGTTTTGAAATTTTTTTTGTTTGGTTTTTGAGCAACACCAATCTAGAAGGAGATTTTATTATAAATTTTTTAAAATGCTATTATCAAAATAAATTTTGTTTATGTGTTGATAATTGTTCATCATTTTACGGTTTGTTGTTCGTTTCTTAATTACTACCATATAGTGTGATTTTTTGGTTTTTTTATTGAGTCATGATTTGATATTTTTTGTTTGTTACTTAATTTTTTCTCTGAGAATAGAAGAAATGGTTTCTCGTGTTTTGGTGCCTACCTAGAATACAAGTGGATTTGTGGATGTGGATCCTTACTTGAGCTCAGACCCCAACTTGGACTTCATGAATCAACATTCACCATTTTAAGTGGTGATTAAGGGTTAGTGGAAGTAGTGTGGTTTTTGGAAGAGATTGAGTTGATCCAAATTTTTCTCTTAATGCCTAAGGATTCATGGGTGATAGACATCGATTGCTTTATTTTCAGTTTCAATAAATTTTGTATGGAGTTGTCAGTACCTCTCTAGCATCATGAAAGTATGTAACGGGGGATTTTCATAAGGGAATATTTCCAGTTCTTCTTTAAAAAAATTGTGAAAGTGTAGAAATCTCTTTAACTCTTGGGTATTCTTTAGGGTTTCCAATCAGTGAGGGAGAATGTTGATCTATATTTTGAATTTCTTACTCTTTTATCCAAATATAGTCCTCATTTATTCTAATAATTCCCATTTAATTGAAGGTTTCTGTAAAATATATCTTGGTTTAATGGCTCCCCCTCCTCTATGTGCTCTCCCGACAATGCCCTAGGCATCGATGACTGAGATCCCAGATCCCCCCTTCTCTATAGAAGTTGGAGGTTCCCTCCTGCCATTCACCTCAAATGAATAGCTTCTGTCCTTTATTTCTTTTTCAAATCTAGAGTTTCATACAAGATTTATAGATATCTTGGTTTTCCCAAAATTCCCAGCTCTATACAGAGGAGCACCTCATCTTTCAATCTCTGTGTTGAAGTTTACAAAGGCTTTAGATCTCTTCAAACTGACCTTAGTGGCTCAATTCCATCATCACAAACATTCAGTAGATGTGTTAGAACAGTTTTTTTTGGATCATAGGGTTTAAATTAATGAGAAGTTGTGGGGATTCTAGACAGGAGGCATATTATTACCAGATTTGCGTCGACAGATGATAATATTATTTCTTAGTCCAAAGCTAATCACAAATGCAACGAATGTTTCTTCTATATTATCCAATTCACCTTATATTTTCACATGATGTGAGATGCACTAGTGAAGTCGATTTGGGAATGATTCCCTAATCTACCACTTCCCTTTCAAAACCATCCCATCTTGTGGTTTCCCATATACATGGTTGGTCACTTTTTGTGCTTTTATAGTCTAACGGATGTTGTGATACATCCTCTATTCCCATGCATCTTTGTTGATTTTGATGTCTCAATGAAACAAATGGAATGGGTGTGGATAATAGTTTGATGGGAATTCCAGTGGAAACAAGCTATTTTCTTTGAATCCTGGAAATATCACTGTGCATTCGGTGGTCATCCAGGTCATCTGGTTTTAGTCTACCATATAGGACATAGAGACAGATAGGTGTTGTACCTGAAGGAAATAAGTTTTCATGTCATAAGATCCTTGAATATATATAGTTTATGCCTTCTCGGAAGGATTATTATGAAGTCACATCGAAATATGTAAGAAAGGGTATTGAGAACCCCTGAGAGATACATTTTTGGGTAAGCATAGGATGCGTATACTCAGTATGAGGCAAGAACGAAGGTCAAAAATAATATGTCAGAAAAAGTTTTTTATCATCTGAAATAGGACATGGGTTCCAGTAGGTCAATTTAGGACACATTTTGATTAGGATGAGATAAGGATTTGTGTGAAACAAATTTTTTGGAACCTGACTCGGAGGATTCTTGACTAGATAATGTATTCACTCATAAGGATAAGGTTTAGGTGGTTTCTAAATGTGCTTCAAAATGTGATAATTTCCATGAGTGAATCCTTTTGCCTTCATAGGGGGAAAGGAGAGGTCCCTTAGCAGAATCCCATGAATAAATTGGAGAAACCATTTCACAAGGTCATTTGAGGAAGAACCAGGACTGGGGGATAGATATTTAGATCGATATAAATCCTCATGCCCAAATCAGGAATGTTATGTTGGTTTGGGTAAGCACTCAACTTCAACAATTGAAAATCTTAGAGGAGATCATGATCTTTGAGAGGCCGATTATGAAGAATATATATGTAGTCTACTCTTAATTGATAGTATGGAAGGAATATGTGACTAATGAATATATAGATTAAGTAATAATAAAATGTAGAGAGGGAATCAATATGTGGGGGGTGTATTGTGGGTAAAGGAAAAAGAACTCAAGGTTGGAAGGATTACTCTTAGATAATGAAGATAATAGAAATAAGGTTTTTTATCAAATCTATGGTGAATAATCTTGGTTCATTGGTCCACGTTTCGGAAATCAAGAAGATCTGGACCCCACAAAATGGAATGAATGAAGATCATATAACATGGCAGGGTGGTACAGAAGGAAAATTTGAGGGGACTAAAGAAGTATAGGATGGAAAAGGAAAAAGAAAACAACTAGTTATTATATTACATTCTAAAGCTTAATTGAAAAGTGATCCAATCCATATCAAGGCCTCTAATTATGAGGTGGATAAAATCCTCAAAAGATAACTATGTGCTAAAACTAACTGCGAATAGTGGGAAAGGATCAGCAATCAGGACAAAATTTTAGCATATAGTTTCAAGTAGAGAATGATTAATAAAGAAGAATACATTCAAACGTGGGACAAGATGGGTACCCGTTTTGAATATTTACTACATAAAGACCCAAACATAAAAGTACTTTCTCTTCACTATATGCTATATAAGTTAAGAAACTCTAATAATTTTAGTCATGTTATTATCAATTACATCATTTTTTACCATGTTTAACACTACTTAAATATATATTTATGGTTTTCCACATTATTAACAATAGTGTTTTAATAAAAAATTAATTTTTAGTTAGTCTGACATCATTCTAAGAGGCTATAATTGAGGCCATTCTAATGGAACATGACTAGTATAGGTATCTAGTTGAGGATAGTTACATAGTTCCAGTCAATGGGTGGAAGGATAAAGCATAAATTAAGGAGAAAATATAAATGATCCAGGGCTAGAGGTAGAGGTCCCATCTAATTAGAAGAGGATTTATCAAATGTACTTAGAGTGTGGGGATATAGGGAATGCTAACCCATCATGTCTAAAGTCATCTAGGGTTATCCTAAATTGTGTTCACTTGGTCCATCTATAGAAGTTTTGTATTATAATATTTTAGATGTAGTATTTTGTTTAATCCTTTGAGTATGGCTTATTTCTTTTGGGAAATTTCTTTTAATGGTTGTGATAATGGTTTTGAATCTTCGAATATTAATATTTGAATCTTTTGGATGGTTCCACAATGGATACATTTCTTATATATTGTTTTTTATTTCATTATATTTCATGATTTGTTTCATTTGTTGAATAATCTTCCTCCCTCCCTTGTGGATGGATTTGGAGGTTGTTATCTAGGTTTCCTCTCTTCTATTGGTCAGTTGTGGGTGTCATTTCATTCAACCTTATTTTTTGGGAGACACTTTCTTTATATTAGTGGATTTTCCAGTTATTCTGTTGAGAAATTAAGGAGCTCATTATTTGGACATGAGAAATGTATTTAGTGAACGATTTGGAAACTAGGGTGTTTGTCCTACTAGTTGAGTTGACATACTAACTAGTATTAGGATTTTATCATTTTGGGATGTACCTTTTGAGGGGGTTCTAGTTATTAACCCTATGTTTCCCATGGGTATCGTGACCTGAAATGAGATCTCATGTTATTATTTTGTGGATGTTTCTGGGGATTTTTTATTCCTTTGGTTTGATTGTGATTTTGTTTTGAGTGTGAGTTTCTCTTGTTGTATATCAATTGTTTGATAACATATTTCTCTATATTTATTCAATGGTAAATTTCTTTCCATAGTCATGAGAACCATTAATCAAAAGATAAGATTAATATCAATCATCCTATACCCAAAATATCTCAATAAATCTAGATTAATCCTAATGATTTCAAAAGAAAAATGATATGAGGAATTTACAATCCCCACTCAGATTCCTTATAATTAAACCTCTCTAAATATTTACAAAGACCTTATAATAATATGTTACAACTAAATAATCTTTAGATGCATTTATTTGAAAAAGTTTCTACTTCTTTCACCTTTAATAAACCTCTTTCTATAGGCAAAGCACTAGTGGTAATATTATGTGATTCTTAGAGTTGGTTTAAATAGATGTGGATGAACTCCTTCACTTGGATATTTAGTAAATATTTTATCCTATGTTCATTATTACAGAATCATCACAATGATGTAAAGTTATCTATTTGGTAGAGTAAATAGGGTTTGTCCATTTAGAATTATTATAATCATCTTATTAGAAATCTTCTGTCATCCAATTCAAAAGATTCAATCATCCAATTAGAATGTTTTTATCTTTTAAATAGAATTTTTTTTCGTATGAATAAAAATACTTTTCAAAATAAAAAAAGAGTCTCAAAATCATGTAAATACATGTCTTCTATAAAAAATTTCTAAAATCATGGGAATTTATAAAATTAGTAAACCATGTTATTTAAGAAATTGTGTTCTGATTTTCAAAATAAATATTAGAAAGGGTTTAAATTAGAACTTTAAACTAAAAAATTTATCATTTCAGATATTCTTATAGATTTTTTGTAACCTTTTGGTTGATCAGTTTATTCATTATTAAGAATCTTAGTTGATGGTTTTGAGGATAAATAATGTTTAGTGGTTCATTTGGTCAGTTCCTCTTTTGATCTTCCATTTTCTCTTGACCTTATGTTTAATTGTATAATTATTTGTGTAAAAAGTTCCATGGTGGGGAGTTTTTCACAACCCCATGTCATTATGTTGTTTATTTCATATTATTTTAATGAGGTTGATGTTTAGTTTTATTTTCCATGGTTTTTTGGCTTGGAAATTGTAAATTCTCATAGGATTCCTTCTATGCATGGTTAAGGTTCATGGTTAGAGGGAACGTGTGTGGTCTCCCTTTGTGAGGATCCTATTCATTTCGTTCTGAAATATTCAGGGCTTGTTAGCATGGAATTCACATGGTTATGTTTAACCTATGTGATCCCCTAATAATAAACTATGCACATTCCTTGTTGTGTCTAGTGTCTGGAACACAACTTGCTCACGGTTTGGAAAACTATTTTGTAAGCTTCGGGTGGGGCTCTACTTTTTTTATAACAAATTTCACAATTAGACTATAGTTTTTAAAACCATTCAGTGCAGAAGGTGAACCATGCCAGGGGTTTCTATCCCAGGTACTATCCAGTGAATAGTATCCCCATAGTTTTCAAAACCATGAGGCTTACAGAAGTTTTTAATTTTTCGGAATTTCCTATTTTTACCACATCTCCCCCATACACATTTTCTAACTCTTGAGAGACCCAATAGAGATTCAAACTCCTATATCTCTAATAATTTCCTTCTCTTTGGAAATTTTCAAGTGGTTTTGTTTCATTTCTTCCTCTATTTCCCTCTTATTCCATTACACCCCTCTCGTTTAGTGGGTTTGGTTTTCCCCCACGAACTCTAGAAATATTATAGATGATTTTAGGGTTATTAATGGATCTAATGTTGGGATTTTTGAAGTCTAGGGTTTTTATACAGTATTTCAATCCCCATGGTTGTGATCTCTATTGAAGGAGAATTTTATCAGCTAACTTAACCTCCATCCAAGTAGATGTTTCTATGTAATTGTATCATTTTTGAATTAAAATCTTGCTTAGTCTTTCTAATTAACTTTTTATTAAAATTATTATTATATGTGATACCCTTATAATGTTTTAAAAACAATTTAACTGTATCTTGAGATTAGATTAAATGGAATATCTATAGAGATCCATGTTTTCATGTCTGAAGTGGAATATTTTGATGTGCGAAGATTTTGTGAAATGTTTGTTGGTATAATTGAAATGGTTTTCATGATGTGCAATTGAAATTGATTTTTTTAATGATTAAAAACACTATTTTAAAGTTTTATCTTTCTTAATGTTAGGTGGTGACCTCAATTTGATTTATAAAGGGTTCATTTAATGGACATCAAATTGTGATTAAAAATGTGAGTGTTGATTACCCCCAATAAAAAATGCCTTAATAGTGATTTTGAAGTCTGTTTGATGGAATTGAAGGTCTTAGAACCTGTTTTTTAATTCAATTAATAAGACCCATATCGGTGGGTATTTCTGAAATGGTTTTAAATGGTGGATGATTTCCATTATTTTTCAAAGAGTGGTGGGAATTTCATTTTATTAAATGTGAAATGTCTTAGCTTCTTGATCCATTTTTTTGTGTTAATAACCCAGTTGATTTTTTTTATATTTTTATTGTGAATGGAACCCTTTAATTTCCCCTTTATTTTATTACCCCTTGCATGGGGGGTTTTATCACCATGTGATTCTTATCATTTCCATTGTGTGGGTTATCAATCTCTAATAGATTCTTGTTTCCCCCACTATTAGTGAGTGTGATTTATTATATTGTGGTTTCAGTTTTTATATGGGGATATTCATAGTTGGGTGTCATATTTTAGGGTTATAAATAGTTACATCTTCTGTGCTAGACTTGGCCTGAATGTTCATATGAATCACGTCCTTTTTGGCCATGTGAACCTAGATACTAAGTGGGTGATCGCGACTATTAATAATGTTGGTACGTATTCCACAAGTGGCCCTACATTCATAATAGGAACAATGTTGTGGATGGTTTTTTATTATAATGAGGATTTCTGGGCTATTTGGTAGAATTAGGTTAATTATCAGTGCATGACGGCTGGTGTTTCATAAGTTGGTATACCCTTATATAACAAATTACTCTACATGTTAGGATTTCCTAGGGTAGATCCCATGAAACATTCAATTTGTTAGTTTTTTATTTATTGAGGGTAGTTTTATATAAGTTTAATTTGTATCATTTCCCCTACATTAATTGATGTTGAAACCATTCTTGTTTATATTTGATATATTCCTTGTGCTAGGGATGTTGGTTGTTTTCTTGTGGTTGAACTGTCTGTGTGATGGGTCATTTCCTTTAGAAAAAAATGTTTTCAATGATATTTGAAAACGATTTTGAAATTAATTATTCATATGTAGTTCTTAAAGTGGATTTCAAAATGGTTGTTTTGGGTTTGAGATGGAATCATTCAATTAGAGGTTTTTTAGTAACCATTTTCAATTTTAATAAATGATTTTTTGATAAATATGAAGGGGTGTGGGGATTAGAATTGGATTAGGCTGCAAGGAATGTGTTAAAATCATTGTATTCAGTTTTTCAAAACAAGGGGAAATTTTTAGAAATAAAATTATTTATTTCTTTTGGATTTAATAAAATGTTATTTATGAAAAATATTACCTTATAGTTTATTTCCAAACAAGAATTTATTAATTTACTTAAGAAACATATTGTATATATTTGGTGGATTTTGGTTACCTACAAGTATTTTTAGCTTATGACTATAGGTCTAAGGTTTCAGGTTCCCAGTTGGACCCATTCTTCATTATTTATGGATGATGTAGGGTGGGTTGGGTATTGGTGAGAAATTGGTGGTTTCATGGATAGGTTCTCAACATCTTCTTTAGATCATTTTAGTTGTTTTATTTTTGGTTGGTGATGTATCTATTATTATTTTGTTTACCCTCCTATTAATGTATAGTGTATGTGTTTATATTTATTCAAATGGTTTGAATTAGTTTAGTTTGTTATGACCTTCTTGTAATGATTCATTAAATTACCTATTTATTTTTTCTTCTACCTTTTATCTATTATTGGGTAAAAATAATTCCCAAAGTGGTTATTTTGATAACATGTTAGTACTACCTAGCCTGTAGGGATCAAGAATGCCCTTCAGGGCTTATGCTTGGCCAAGTTCGGTTCTTAGTCAGATGGAATCATGGTTTAGTTCAATAAAAATGATATCATAATAGGTTTCGGGTTTCCTAAATTATTATCCATTATTCTTTACTTACCCCTTTTATTTTGTTATTTCATGGTATATTGGAGAATATAGTTGTCGAATCATGAGAGGTAATGGATAGGAGAGTCTAGCTATATCATTCTCTTCCTAAGCCTCAAGCTTATAGGTGATGTTTAGGATTTGAATAATGAATTTGAGTTTGTTTTAGTTGTTTTGATATATTTTGATCAGAATTTATGTATTTTGATCCCCATTGAGTATGTAAGTGATATTGGGAGTTTTTCTTTTGGTTATGGGATTGAAATCAAGGATCACCTATGTTGAACAGTTATAATTCATGGATTGGGAAAACATGTGGTACCAACGTGGTTGGGTTTGCCTAGTTTATAGTGTGTGTTATATGGTTGGAGCATGTTTTACCAATCCACGTGGAACAAAGTGGACATAAAATTTTCTTTTATGGATAGTTTTTTGGACTCCTCATGCTTCTAGACTTCATCTGAAGTGATTTTCTCAAATATGAGGTGCATTGATGAGTGTTTTGATACTGATGTCTGATGTGATTTTTGTGAACCTAATTTGAAGGGTTGGGTGGTGCATTGAGTGAACATGGTTTTAACACCTAGTTTTATAAAATCATGTTTTCTTAAAAAAATATTATAAAAAATGGATTTTGTGAAAAAATAGGAAGATTAAATTCACTTAGTTTTAAAAATAATTTTATAAAAAAGTTATTTTTCATATAGTATTGGAAAATGGGATGTTTCAAACTTTTTTTCTTGGATATTCTAGAAATTAATTTATTTCAAAATGGATTATTTAAAAATATTTTTGATATAAAAATGATATTTTTTTGAAAAAAATTTTGAATGTGTTTTGAGCAAATAGAAATTAATCTTAACGAGCTTTCTTTTTATGCATTGTTTATAAATGATGTGAGATTTTGAAAGGAATTTTTTATGAATTACATTATTTGGGAAGTTTTTTTGTGTTATAAGGAGGTTTTTTAAATTTAAAATATATGGTGGATTAGTATTTTAGTATAATGTTTTATAATATGATTTAAAATTTATTTGGTGGAAATGGTTGTTTCAAAAGAAATGTTCATTTAGTGTAAATTTTTGTTCCTTATTTGAGGGTTTTTTGTATCCTCATTGATTCCTAGCATATTGTGGAATAGTTATTTTGGTTTTTATTCATGAATTTATTTTTTTCATGTATTTTTTATTTTATTCTTCTAGAATTATTCAAAATGTTTCTCCAGTTCTAGTGCACCTAGATTCCATTTGATGTGTTGATATATAACCTTCTTTGAGATCAGACCCCATTTTAGACATGTTGAATCTATATGTTTCCTATTTCATTAGTTATTAGGGGTCATTATAATTGGCTACGTGGTTTGAATAGATTTATATGATCCTAAATTCTCTTGTAACACTTGTAGAATCATGAAAGGAATATATCTAAATAATTCTTGTGCGATTCAATAAATTTTGGTGGGAGTCAATGGTACCTAACAAACTTCATGAAGGTATTTTTTAGGTGATTTTAATGTTGGGGGTTTTATAGTAGTTCATTATTGAGGTTTTGAAATGTGAGAAATTTTTGGATCTCATGGGTTTTCATCTTCGTGACCGATCGATGAGGAAGTACATCAATCACTTTTTGAAATTGGTATAATTTTCTCCAAAGATAGTTATCAAAAATTCTAATAAAGGTCATTTCTTAAAGGTTTTCCATCACCAATATCATGGTTTGACTATACTTGTGTCGAGTCAGACATATTTTCACGATGTTGTTAAAGAGTGCATTCTAATTGAAATTGAATAGTCTAGGCCTCCAGTGGTGGGTGATTCCTTAGTTCCATCAAATGGGCATTGTTCTAAACCAAAAAGTAAGGAGAATAAATAGGATTATCTATGGCTATAACCAAAGGTTCCATAGTGTTGTAATAGAATATATCTCATATTATTCTAGGCTAGGTCTCTAGGGTATACTAATCCCCTATATCTTATTTACCCTAGGGATTTCATCTTTTGTGTATTTTTGGTTCTTCATCAGAAATTTTTTAAGATGGGTTATCATAAGTGGTATTTGGTTTAATGCATTGAGTTTGGGTTTTTGGTTTTGGTATATTTCCTTTGATGGTTTTGATCTTGTTTTGGAGATTTAATTGTTTTTTTCACAATCCTATGGATGGTTCCCCATTGTAGATGTTTCTTATGTATATTTTTTATTTTTATTTTCTTGATTGCTGTAATTCTTTTGTGGATTTCTCCCCTACCTTGTGTGTGGATATTGAGTTTTTTTCACAAGGTTTACTATCATTAGATGGTTGGTATTGGGTTTTTTTATTAAGAATCATTATTTTTGTGATTGTTTCTGACGCTTTCGCCGGGGCGCGCGCATCCATCTACGTAGGACGCGCTGCTTGTTGCCCCGCATTCCAGCTTTCCAAAGGCGGGCGACATTCGTTCCTTGTTCAGGTATGTCTGCTCCTTGATCGAAACGAGATGATGGGATGTCGGTTCATCCTTCCGTGGATTCCTCCTCAGAACTCATCACCTAGTTCGGGTCTCCCTCATAGATTTAATACGTTGTTCGTGAAACTCTCCCTAGTGCCATGTTTCCATGGACGCCGGTTAATTACATTGTTTCTGTCTGGACATTCCAAAGGGTCCGGTCTGGGCAGCAACATTTAGTCGAGGGAGTAGTCACGTTGAGGCATCAGTACCGTGTTTGGATGCTGGGGAACCTGACATGTCTATCTATTATCCCTGGTCACATGGCTTCTTGAGGGCGTGGAAGCCTCAGGCATCCCACATCGAGCGCGGGGAATTATATGCCATAGACACATATCTGAGGATTTCTTCAGCTTCCCGTGTTTAACACAGGGTATGCCGTGAGTTTAACGTCCAGCGGAGACGAATCAGCCCGATCATAGCATTAACTAGAATGGATCTAATTGATGGATCTCCCTTGAAGGGGTGCCGATTCCGGGACCAGCCCAGGGTCGTCTGTGAAGAGGAGTGTACCGACATGATCTCACCGGGATATGACAGCCCGGGCAAGAATCAGGGTGGATGATGGATAGACGAATGAAGTGGAAGGGGGAATGGAAAGGAACCATAGCAAGGGCAACGGTGAAGTTGGGCTTAATCATTGAAGGGGGCTTCCTACGTATCCCCATGGCAGGGAATCAAAGTCCGCGTAGTTCGGGATAGTGCCCGTGGACCGGCACGAGGGTGGACCTTTGTCCGATGGGCATCATCAGCGAACTGACGTAGATGGGGAGGACTAGGAGGGTCCTAGTGGTGGTGGGCTTGGACCTCGTGGAGGCTTCCTACGTACCATGTCATGGCGTGGATCAAAGACCACGTATTTCAGAGGGGCTTCGTCGGTGAACCGACGTGAAGGTGGACCTTGGCCCGATGGATGTCATCAGCAAACCAACATAAAGGCGGACCTTGGTCCCATGTGTCAGCGAACCAACATGAAGGTGGACCTTGGTCCGATGCGTCAGCGAACCGACGTGAAGGCGGACCTTGGTCCAATGAGAGATGGGCTTGAACCTCTGGGAGGCTTCCAACGTACCATGCCTTGGCACAGATCAAAGACCACGTAGTTCAAAGGGTTTCATCGGTGAAACGACGTGAAAGTAGACCCGTGGGTCCACTAGTGGTGGGATTGAAACATGGGAAGGTTTCCTATGTACCATGCCTTGACATGGATCAATGTCCCCGTAGTTCAACGGATTGATGGAATACAGTTTAACGTCATGCGGGACAGTAGTGAACCCTGATGTGAATAAACGACGTGCTGTGGGTGTCGACGAACCGACGTAAATGAGGGACCTTGGTCCGATGGGAGATGGGCTTGAACCTCTGGAAATGTTCTTATATACCATGCCTTGACATGGATCAAAGTCCTCGTAGTTATGGTGAAAATGGGGGGCTTAGCACACCGACAAGGAGACGGTCTGGGCCAATGGTTGTTGGGCATGAACCTTAGGAAGGCTTCCTACGTACCATGCCTTGACACAGATCAAAGACCATATAGTTCAGGTCGAACACAACGGCATGCCATCGGACTGGAATGCAGTATAACGTCATGATGGACGAAGGTAGAACTCAAGGTGAATTGGATGATGGGTGGGCTTGAACCTCATGGAGGCTACCTACGTACCATGCCTTGACATGGATCAAAGACCTCGTAGTTCAAATGGGTGTGCAGTTAAATGTCATGCGGGACAAGGGCATACAGTTTAACATCATGTAGGACAAGGGCATGCAGTTTAACATCATGCTGGATGAGGGAATACAGTTTAACGTCATACTGGACGAAGACATGTAGTTTATCGTCATGCTGGATGGGGGCGAAACTCGACTTGAATGAACGACCGAGTAATGTGGCTTGAACCTCATGGAGGCTTCCTACGTACCATTCCTTGACATGGATCAAAGTCCTCGTAGTTCGCTAAGGTTGGGGGTCAGGGTCGGTGCTCACTCTAAGCCCACGTGAGTCATGCTCGATGTGAGAAACAAGAGGTTGCAAGGACTTGACGATCACGTCACGAAGGATGCATCCGTGAGAAGCGAAGAGGGTCTTATGCATTAGGCGGCCCATGGTGCTGGGACATACTCCAGGATGGAGGCCCGTGGTGCGGTAAAGCGCAGCGAAAGAGGGATTTGTGACCAATCATTGTTGGTGCCTCGTTCCCTATCACGCCCTCCACTGACCTTGGTAGTGGGGAAGTACGAAGATGCAGGGGTGCAGCCATCCTTTGGGGAACTAGGGTCTCCCTTCTCCTATGAACATATTCCACTCCAATAAAGAGGATATCATCCCTTGTGGATGGATAATTCCACTCCTGTGGAGACGAGTGGTGTAAAGACTGTTCGAGATGGGCGGACCCTTCGTGAGAGGCACGAGGTCGGGTCACAGTTTAACGTCATGTGTTGAGGACGTGATTCTCGACAGTTTAACGTCCTGCAGCTCGGACGAGGTTGGTTCACTCCAAACCCCTAGGACTTACATAATCGGTACCCTCTAGTCCTTGGGGGAGGGAAGGTACTGGCAAGGCCATGTCCAAGGGGGGTTGTGGAGAGAACCATCGAGGGGTACACGTTAGCATGGCTATGTGAAGAAGCAATAGTCGTTAGCATGCCTATGTGAAGGAGCATTAGCTGAAGCAACGCTACGAGTGGTATTGTCCATGGGACTTTGAAATCACATCGTGCATACCTAGAGGGTCGCATGGGAAGGGGAATTTCCAAGAAAAGGAGTGTGCTTCGCGAAGCGGAGTGCCTTGGACTTAGCATGGGGCATAGGTGTGAGTGGAGGGTGCTTCGCGAAGTGGAACAGTATTCGCGGAGCACTGCCTCGCAAAGAAGAGGTGCCTCATGAAGCAGGGTGCTGCGAAGTAGTGTGCTTTGTGATGTGTAGCGATCCTGCTTGAGCACAGGGATCACTAGTACAACTTGGGTGTTTCATGAAGCATAAATGCTCTGTGGCTGCCCGGGTTCCCTTGGGAATCCCCTTCCTTCGCGAAGGCCCTTGAGATTCGCGAAGGGCAGCCCTCTCAAAAGAGGGGCTCAAAACGATACAAAGAAAAGGCGTCGCACGAAGTAGAAGTACCTCGCAGAGCTCATGATTCCCAAGGCAAAGCATGCTTCGCGATTCGGGAGAGGAGAAGCGGAAAGGTCGGATTGTCCGTCTTTGGGACTCAGGGGGAGTCCAGTATTTATAGGCAAGGGGTGCCGCGAAGAAAAACTCGCGCACCGACTCAGGTTCTTCGTGGCGCGCTCGCGAATGTCAAATGTCGTCGTGGAGAGTTACCGCCTTCGGAGCTTCACGGCGGGCTCACGAACGTCAAATGCATTCGCGGAGAGTTACCGCCTCGGGAGCTTCGCGGAGGGCTCGCGAACGTCAAATGCGTTCGTGGAGAGTTACCGCCTCCGGAGCTTCTTGGTGGGATCGCGAACGTCAAATGCATTCATGGAGAGTTGTCGCCTCCGGAGCTTCGCAGTGGGCTCACGAACATCAAATGCGTTTGCAGAGATTTACCGACTCCAGAGCTTCGCGAGACCACGTTGCTCGGGGTGCTTCTCATCGGTACTTCGCGTCGGTGCTTCGCGAGGCAGCGTGCCTGCCTTCTTTTTCGTCCCATCCTTTAGTGTAATATTTTGGCGCCAACAAATGCCCCACACCCCTTATTATTGGACCCGCGGAGGGTGAAGGGGTGAAGTCTGAGGGAAAATTTCCAAAATTGTCACTGGTTCGCGATGCGGCTTCGCAGATGGGGCCCGCGGTGCTGACCGTGGCCACGGATCCGGACGCGCCACGATGCTCTATGCGGGTGAGGCGCGCCGCGATGCTCCAAGGTCACCGCCTATAAATAAGGGGGTCGACCTCTTTTGTCTTCACGTGACTTCCTTGTCTTTTTGTGCTCTCGATTTTGTGATGCTCCACCTACTCTGCGACAGCCCTCCGCGAATCGAGCTTCGTGGCGAACCGCGGGTCTTCGACTCCGCGTCCGTGCCAAGTGAACATCTGTTTGTCGGCCTAGGCCAGACTTCGCGGCTTGGTCTCGTGTCTGTCCTTCGTGATCCGGCTTCGCTATCCAGCTTTACGATCCGTTCTGAAAATATTCTTTTGTGAGGGCCGGAATCGAAATGGCCCATCAAGAAGGAGTATTGGGGGTGCTTGTAGATGACGCCCGTTGGGATTTGATGGCCAACCATCTAGGCCTTGGGGAGATGGTCTGAAGCCATTCAGACCACGCTTCTTTGACAGATCTGCTATTGGAGGGTTAGAATGATTATCCGTAGTGTAAGAAGCTGCCATTGTACGACTTTGGGTTGAGGGATGATGTCTTCATCCCTGAGTCATGTAGGGACAAACCAGCTTGCTGGTTCAAGAGTACACCATGTCAGGGCCAATGGTTCAGGGCGGCCGATGGTCATGCGCAGGAGGACTTCACACCCATCACCGCTGACTGTATCTACAACCATTTGAACGATATTGACGGGAAGCCACTACAACCGGGGACGTCCCCTCCTCTCTACCGTACCATGCTGAAGGTGGCTTTGCAGGATTCGAAGAAGGGATGGTCCGATGAGTGGGACCTGTGCCAGGGCGGCAACTTCACTGGTGACTGGGCCTGGTCCTACTGGGTATGCACGTCATGTGAGGATTTTGGGGTCAAGCTGAGGAGAGTGGGGTTGTATGAGGCGACATTGGCCTCCCAATTCCACATCTACCAACTGAAACAACTGATGCTGGAATTGCTAAGCAGATGGTCGTCTAGGACCAATACCTTTCACCTACATCACGGGGAGGTGGGAATCAGCCTATGGGATGTCCACCAATTTTCTGGGGTTCCGATCTTGGGGGCCATGTATGATGAGTTCCTCCCCGTCATGAGCACATGGGAGGATACAGATCAAATGTCGCGACTGGCGTCAGTGCTGATGGCGCTCATCCCTGGAGAGGAAAAGGAGGCAGTGAGGGATGTCAACTTTAGGAGATGGTTCAAATGCTTCCATAATTTCCCAGAAAATCAAGAGTTCACCCCCCCTGAGGCCTCGAACTTGTCCGAGGGCGACCCAACATGGTAAGGGGCACTCGTATTGGTGGGTCTTGGAGGACAGCCAATGGAAGACTTGTGGTTTCAGTGTCAGCACTGAACAACAGCCAATAGTCAGGATGGCGGTGTTCATCGTGGATCTCATCTGCAGTTGGATCCTACCAGTGAGGAATACAAGCATGGGGGTGTGGCCCAGCTCGTTTATTATGGCATCCATGTTGGCCATGGGGAAGAGGATCAATCTGGGGATTCCAATGCTCACCAAACTGTATAGAATGCTGCGTCACATTAGCAAGGGCAAGAAGCCTCCAAGGATATGCGGGCCCTTCCACCTACTGTATGGGTGGATCACGGCGCACATCAGGGGGATTTACGAGTATCCAAACCCCATTTCACTTTCGGGATCAAATTTACGCCCCTCTATCCTGAATGCGGTCTGGAGCTTCCCGTTCAAACTAGCCATGTCGATGGTGCTGAATCGGGTGTGGAGGGTGGATGAGTTTAATTTCCACCCCTTCCCATTGCTGACGGGGATACTTACTGACGATGGGTGGGGAACGGAAGAACATCGGGCTTACCTCCTGGCCTTTCGAGGTGGAGTTTTGGTGGCACGAGTAGATCGTGAGAAACTCTGCAAACTATACACCCCGCATCGGTTTGTGAGGCATTTCTGATGCCTCCAGCGGCTGACCCCGTAGGTCTACTGGAAGGTGCGCCATGAAGATCACCCGTGTGTGATGAGGCAGCTATTACTCATGTTCACACGGGAATATGGGAAGATGTGAATTGCATTGCCTCCATCCACCACTGCCTTCGGATTATTGAGGGAGTATGCCATTAGTTGGGAGGCTGCTTACCCAGGGGAGATGTTGAAGTAGCCGACTATTCGGGTCGGTGACGGTGGGCCTCTTCTATCTCAAGGTCAGGGTCGGAGGGTAGCTAGGGCCTCTCGCGGTAGCGGGGCTGCCATGGCGGCGAGACCCGCTCCGGCCGAGGGTGTGGCAGCAGCGGCAGATCTGGTGATTCCGGAAGAGCAGGGTCATCCGGAGGGGCAGCCACCGAGGGGATTTTGTAGGATATCCACTCAGGCTCCGGGGAAGCGCCTGCGTCATGTCGACGTGGCAGAGGATGCCATCTTCCTGGAAGCCTGGGACATTTGGGATGTGAACCGGCAACTCCTCAGCCCACCCGAGATATGGGCCCACCTAAATTTCATCGAGATGGAATTACCGGGAATAGTCCCAGTCCGGGCTAGATTCATGGCATCTACGGTAGAGGCAGAATAGTACCTGGACGAGCTGGAGGATTACCTCCACTCCAATGGTGCCCCTCACCCAATGACAGACTGGGTGAGGGTACTATTGAATCAAACGGTCCCCCCACAGTTATCGGCTACCGATCTAAGGGAGCGCTTCCCCCTGACAGAAGAATCAAAGGACTCCTCTCGGGAGGATGAGGCTAGTGGAGGGATCTCGTTGGAGGAGGGCGAGGTCGGAGATCAGGGATCAGATTCCGATGATTTCGCAGAGGCTCTCGAGGTAGCATTCAGAACTTCTTTCCTTATGGTCCGTTCTCGGGCCACTATGGACTTCTCATAGATGTTTGATCCATGCAGTAGAAACTTGTTCGCAGGCCTCGTTCTCGCCCCGCGGCGGGTGATGATGCGGGACCTTCAGAACCCGCGCCTATGGCTATGTTCAGTTCTGCGTCTGGTGGGGCCAGAGCACCCGAGGTGGCTTCTCCGGAATCTCCAGACCTTCCAACAGTATACAGAGGGCCTCGCCTTGGGGTCCCATCAGTACCAGCAGAAGAGCAGTTCCAGGAGTTCGATCTCCGTAAGTTTTTTCTACCGGTTTCCTTGTCATCACATGTAGACTATTCCATCTAACGTTTATGTTCCTCTCTGTTGTACAGTTCTCTGACTGGCGTGGGCTACTACGGCAAGACTAGTCGGGAAGTCTGGTGGCATCCCTACTAGGGGCATGCCAGTGATAGTGGCGATAGTCCCCCCATATCCTCAAGCTGTGACACACATCATCACTGGAGGGACCACCAGCAGGGTCGTGCCTGAGGTCATTGAGGTGGACTCCGATGGAGAGGATCAATCGGTCGGTCCCAGTCCTATCATGCCTACTTCAGCGCCAGGTGTTGTACTAGATTCGACACCAGATGTTGATCTTACTGAGGATTTCTTGCGAGCGTACCCCGCGTACGAGCCTGCCAATCACGCAGACTGGGACGGAACAACCTCCAACGAGGAAGACAACATCATAGTCTGCCGCCGGTCGTGGAAGCTAATCACAGGCTTCATCAAGGATACCCCCCAAGCGCAATGGTTGGCCGAAATGGACAGACTCCGCTCGCGGTTGCGCGAACTGTGCGATGGGGGATTGGATTCCCAACGTCCTCACGCACTCATCCAAGATCTTATGGCTGAGAAGATCCAGGAGCTTGATCGTGGGCTCAGCGTGGGTTGGCAGCGGAGGAAGCCGACCAACATCAAGAAGCTCCAGGAGGCTGAAGGCGAGGTCCAACAGATGCAGACCCAGGAAGATGAGCTTTCAGCCTCTCTTAATGCACAATCTGAGCTAGTCTCACTGTTGAAGGCCCAGCAGGCAGAGGCAGAAGAGCATATGAGGCAAGCCCCAGGAAAGATGGCTGCCGTTTAAGCTGGCGTAGAGAGGGCCAATGCCAAGGCTGATGAACTATGCCCCGCCGCAACTGAGGAGGAGTAGGAGCTGAGTCAGCGGTAACAAGCCTTGGACGCCACAAGCCAACGGGTGGCGGAGATGCAACGCTCTTTTGATGGGGTCAACCCGTCCATGGGGGGAGTCGACCCCCGAGTATTGTAACAAACCAAAAACCTTTTATTGGTAATTTCGTGCTTCAATTTTTTTCTTTCATTGTTTTGAATGCCGTAGCGAGCACGATTTCCACTGTTTGAATCCCCTTGTTACATCCCTACAATGTTTGCGGGACATTCAGCGACAATTCTACAAGCCCACGTGGGTCGAGCCCGATGTGAGAAACAAGAGATAGTTGCCTTCTCATCCCACCTAACATAGCAGTGGAGACCATGCTCCAGGCATCCGGGATTCCGATTACCAGTCCAGATTTCTGAAATATTAGAGGGGCTTGACCGGAGAAGGAATTTCTCTGAACAGGTGAATTACTGTTTCTTCAGCGTGCTCTTACGCACGAATGGTGGAACGCCAGGGGCGCTGAGATCATTTCAAATAGATGGAAATGGGAAATGTGAATCACGACACCCATGATTCAGAACATTGTGGGGATGACGTGACAATAAGGGACTACCGTTAACCATGGAGAAGAAGCAGTATCCTTACTACGTTAGCCTGAAATGGAGACAAAAAATGAGGGTCAACCGTTGACCATGTTCAAAACATGGGACCATGTCACAAATGTTGTCAGTCAATCTTTCGGGACGTTGGCCCAGGACAGTAGGCGGATCATAGGTCAAGCATCCATACTGTTAGGGGGGTCCTTCCAAACATGACCAGTCTTCCGGAACGTTGGCCCATGAGGTAGGTGAGCCGATGCGGCATGAGACCAGGCCGTTAGGGGGTTCCTTTAGACAGGAAAGGGGACGAGGGTCCGAATAAGGGGCACGCAATGCGTGGAATATGGAGTGATGGTTTGTCCGAACAGAGTCCAACACGCATGTAATAACATCACCGTGGTGGGAGTACGCCATATGGGCACATTGGAATGATCATGGATCATTCCTTCTTTGTGACAGGGCCTCTATGGAGAGGGGGCCTGCTGATTCCCAATGGGATCTTGGGGCATCCTGAACTTTTTCAGGGAAAAATCGCAGCTACATAGTTCCCCCCAAGGGGTCAGGCCAGAGGGCTGGAAATGGGGAGGAACAGGATTTTGCGATTCCTAGGGCTGGACCCTAGGTGAAATGGCTGGGTGTCCCTACGTATCCCATAAGGATGGGAATCAAGCCATACGTAGTTATGGGGAGGCAGTTTAACGTCATACGGGAAGAGGATACATGGACTCCTTTAGTTTAACGTCATAAGATAGGATGTGGAATACAAGGAATGATCCTAGGGAACGTGTGGTGCGGTAGATATTAAACCGACGTGAACTAGGACTTGGGAGTCCATATCGCACCACGTACCCTCGGAGGAAACTCTCTTGGTCAAGAGACCAAGAGTGAGGATTAGGCTGGGCCCAAAGCAGAGTGGACGGGAGTTCCTACGTACCACATGAGGATGGGAATCAAGCCATACATAGTTCTGGAAGCATAGTTTAATGTCTTGCGGGACGATGAGAAGTCGGACCATGTTGGTACACATCCCACCAAAACTACTAAGCCCACGTGAGTCGTGCTCTGTGTGGGAAACTAGAAGTTGTGGTTGGAATTTCCCGACACAAAAAGGGGCAGGTTAGGTCATAGGGACGTTCGGTGAATACCGACCCAATGACACTAACACGATCATTTAACACACCAAGATGCGTGAGGAGAAAGAGCCGAGAATGATGAAATTCCACTTGAACATGAGGCAGTGGAAATGTGTGAATCATGGAGCTCGAGATTCAGATCACGATGATGGCGGTGTGACGATGGAGGATAACTGTTGACCATGGCAGAAACCCAGCATCCATATCGCGTTAGCCTAGAATGGGGCCAAACAAATGAGGGTCAATCGTTGACCATGTTCGAAACACAGGACCGTGTCACAAATGTTGTTAGAGATCCGTAGAGACATTGGCTCGAAACTATTGGAGTTCCCTTATGTCCAACATCCATGGAGAGCCCTTAAGCTCAGTATCCATGTCGTCCGAGGGACCTTTTGGATGTGGAAGAGGTTGAGGATCCAAATAGCGAGCTCACAAAGATTGGTCATGGGATGAAGGGAATGTCCCCATGAAAATTCCACACATCGGGCTTTGTCAAAACACATCTAAGTACGACAACGAGACGTATTAGATATGGGGAGAAGAGTCCTTTCCCATATAGAGATCTTAGTTTAGGGTCCTAGAATTCGGACCATGGATGGGAGGAAACATAAGAGGAACATGGTGGAGTAACTCAAACACCTGTAATGAATGGGGATAGGGGGTGCTAATGGTGCGGTGAACAACCCGACGTGAATGAGGACATAATCCCATATCACACCACACGCCCCCCTTGGGAGGGGTTTTAGGTCAGGGGACCAAAAGTGAAAGTTAGGCTGGGCCCGCGGGGAAGTGCCCGGGCGCTCCTACGTATCTCATAAGGATGAGAATCAAGCCTCACGTAGTTCTTGATGGACCGTAGACCATAAATGGGTAAAGGGGTCAGGGGACACATGGCAACAAAACCTGACGTGAATGAGGACCTAAGCCCTACTTATCATGTGTTCTATGGGGAAATGCTCGAGTCGAGTGAACAAACACAAAGGTTAGGCTGGGCCCACGGGGAAGTGCCCGAGCGCTCCTACGTATCTCATGAGGATGAGAATCAAGCCATACGTAGTTCTGAAGGGTGGCATGGTAAGGTACCAGTGCCGGGAGAAAAGGGGAGTGTGGGCGTGGCCCTTGCACTAAAAGAAGCGGAATTTGATAAATCTTGTTTGTTCTTTAAGGTGAGTGGGTTTTTTGTGAAGAGACAGGCCTACAGTAGTAGGTCATAGTGTCGCCACAAGGATCAAGCCGTGATAGGCATTGACAAATGGCATGGAATGTGACCAATACTCAACGTGATGTACTCTACAACGAGGTAACCATAATGCAGTGCCGTTCTTTCGTCGTGCGGACAGGACGATAATGTCAAATTTTAGGGTCGTATGATAGGACCAAGCATGCATTTTATCGTCATGCAGCGCAGACGTAGAAAAGACAATGCTAGGCGGGGAACGTGAGTAGTGTTATAAAACACAATTGATGGAGACATGACCCCACATCACATTGTATGCCAATATAAGAGGGAGACCTTAGGCTGAGGGGCCTATATAGAGGGAAGAGGTGAAATAGGGGGAGAGACTGGCTCACTAAACGGGCTGTACCCGAAGACAGGGCGTCCGGGCGGTCCTACGTATCCCATGAGGATGGGAATCAAGCTGAACGTAGTTCTAAATGGATCTTTGTTTATGGTCTTAGAGCTCAAACCATGAATAGTAACAACCTCCCAAGTTAGCACAGATGTCAACCCGATCCCTAAGCCCACGCGAGTTAAACTCGGTGTGGGAAACAAGGGGGGGAATCCTCATCGCAATACTTGGGGCATCCATCATAGGAGAGTCGACAGAGAGCCCTGAATGACACCTTTGACACGGCTTGTTTCCCCAACGCGCAGACGTGAACAGAGGAAAAGTACCAAGACTTCCAACACTCTACTTGGACACGATGAAGTGATGAAGGGTGTGAATTGTGTACCCGAAATTTTGGGCTTAATGGATTGGTGTGGCGATAGAGGAAATCTATTAACCATGGTGGAAACACAGCGTCCATATCACGTTAGCCTGAGGTGGGAACAACAAACGAGCATCGACCGCTGACCATATTCGCAATGAGGGATTTTATCGATTTGTTGTCCGAAACCCTTGGGGGCATTGGCCCGTAATGGTAGGAGAGCCCTTGGGCATAATATCCAAGCCATTCTTGGTGGTCCCTCTGGGTGTGAAAGATGATGGAAGCCCTGATGCAGGGATACACAAATCTTGGAAAGCGGGTGCGGACGTGTCTGAGTAAAGCATGGATTCCAGGTAATAAACCAGAGTACTCTTAGGCACATTGGTGAACCGCCGAAAAGGGATCGACGAAACAGCTCAGGAGGGAGAGGTAGATGGCATGGTCATTATGAGACCAACGTGAATAAGGGCATAACCCCACACCACGCCATATAAGTTTCTCATGGAGGAAGGGTAGGCCAAGGGGCCAAGATGGGATGAAGATTCCCAAGAGATGGGGCTGGACCCAAATCCTAGATATTCAGGTGGTCCTACGTATCCCATGAGGATGGGAATCAATCCACACGTAGTTCTCTAGATTTAGTTTAACGTCATACAGGACGAGGGGGGGAGTAATATACCCCCAAATAGGGGAGGTGTACTGTGCGGCGAATAAATCGACGTGAATGAGGAAATAACCTCACGCCACACCATACACTCCTATAAGATAGGACCTGGGTCGGGGCCCGGAAAGTCCAAGGGTCCTGATGGTTAGGCATTGGTTAGGAAGGCCTGACCTGCTTGCAGTTTAATGTCTTGCAGTGAGGGTGAGGGCCGGGGCCCGAGGAGGCCATGGGGCATGAGGCTGGGCCTCGTAAGGGAAGGCGTACAACATGGTACATGATCCCTACCTAAATGAGGACATAGTCAAACACCACACCATACACCCTGTGTAAGAGGTTGGGCAGAGGGGACCGAGAAGGCCAAGGGGCCTAAGGTCAGGCATCAGTCAGGAAGGCCTGACGGGTCTGCAGTTTAACGTCTTACATGAGGACGGGGGGCTGGGGACCCGAGAAGGCCAAGGGGCCTGTGGCTGGGCCTCATAAGGGAAGGCGTACGACATGGTACATGATCCCGATGTGAATGAGGACATAGTCCCACACCACACCGTACACCCCTTTGTAGTGGAATCGGGGTTGTGGGCCCGATCGGTAGCACCACCCGGGGGGAAGTTTGTCAATTCGGGATGGGGCAGAACGAATCACTACACTCGATGTTTGGGACATCTCGGGGTGGACCCGAAGATCCAGGACACTGTTGACCATGTTCGAAACACAGCGTTCCTATGGTGACCTGATATGGGAGCAACAAATGAGCATCGACCGCTGACCAAATTCGCAACGTGGGACTTGTATCGTCTTGTTTCTTGAGAACCCTCGGGGTCGTTGGCCTGTATTGGTAGGAGAGCCCTTGGGCATAGTATCCAGGCAGTTCTTGGGGTCCCTTTGGGTGTGAAAAATGATGGAATCCCAGTCAGGGAGTGGGTGAAGCATAGCTGTATCCATCCACGAAAGAGGCAAACATCTCCAGGGGGGATGTGCAGCCGGGTCGAGGCTTGCTCGATGTGAGTTGGGGCAAAAGTGTGCACCATGCCATATGTCTTGACCCAAGGGGATGATTTTGCCTTTTGGGCTGGGCCAACAGACAAAATGCCCGGGCGTTCCTACGTATCCCATTAGGATGGGAATCAAGCCATACGTAGTTCTTGAAGGCCATGCAGTTTAGCATCATGTGGTGAGGACGTGGGAGGATAGAAGAACGGGAGTGGGAACATGGTGCGACCCTTACAATCCTAGTGTGAGTGGGGTTGTATGAGCGGGGCTAATAAATCCTATTACCTTCTACACAAAGATCCTCCATGGAAACTATTCCCAGGGGGGATAGTGGAAGAGAAAAGCTTGGGGATGGGCTCAAGAAGAGGCGTCTGAGCATTCCTATGTATCCCATTGAGATGAGAATCAAGCCACACGTTGTTCTTAAAATGCTGTTTAATGTCATGTGGGACGAGGATACATCTCATTTGGGGATATGTAAGGTATGGAAAGTAATCCGAAGTGAATGAGGAAATAACCTCACACCATACCGTACAATCCCGCAAGAGGGTATGTCCGGGAAAACGAAGGGGCCTGAGGCCGGACCGCGGTCAGGGAGACCTGACCAGCTTGCGGTTTAACGTCTCGCGGTGAAGACGGGGGCTGTGGACCCAAGGAGGCCGAGGGGCCTAAGGTTGAGCCTCAGTCAGGAAGGCCTGACTTGCTGCAGTTTAACATCTTGCAGTAAGACGGGAGTCGTGGGCCCGAGGAGGCTGAGTGGCCTGAGGTTGAGCCTCGGTCAGGAAGTCCTGAATGGCTTTCAGTTTAACGTCTTTCAGTAAGGATGGGGGCCGTTGGCCCGAGGAGGCTGAGGGGCCTGAGGCTGAGCCTCGATCAGGAAGGCCTGACTGGCTGCAGTTTAACATCTTGCCGTAAGGACGGAGGGAAGATCTTAGTTTAAGGTCATAGAGCTCAGACCATTTCATAGTTTATCATCTTGCAGGACGAAAATGATGTTCAAGGTCGTGCAGGACCTTACAGTTTAAGTTTGTGTTGGAACTTATAGTTTAAGGTCGTGTTGGACCAAAACGTGCAGTTTAAAGTCATGCGGGACCATTTTGCAGTTTATCGTCTTGCAGGACAAAGATGCAGTTTAAGGTCATGCGGGACCCTTTTGTAGTTTATCATATTACAGGACCCTTTTGTAGTTTATCATTTTGCAGGACCCTTTTTCATTTTATCGTCTTGCAGGATCCTTTGGAGTTTAACGTCTTGCATGACCCTTTTGCAGTTTATTGTCTTGCAGGACCCTTTTGCAGTTTATCGTCTTGCAGGACCCTTTTGCCCTAGGAAAATTATCGCTTGAGGAACTTGGCATTGGTGGGAGGGGTTATTCACTCTCTATCCGCGGTCACCAAGGAGTATGCTCCATTGGGGTAATCCTTATGGATGATATAGGGCGCTTCCCATTTGGGTTCTAACTTGGGAGGTTTCCTACCGGGAATCATTGGCGCTCGAAGGGCCATTACTAGGTCGCCGTGTAGAATAGAACGGAGAGGAACCTTCTTGTTCCAGGCCCTCTTTATCTTATCCTGATGCCTTTCCAGATTGTGCAGGGCACGAAGCCGGTTCTCGTCCAGTGCTTCTAACTCATCTAGACGGATTTCTGCTACCTCATCTGATGTATGGTGATCATAGACAGTAGTGCGTAACGATGGCAGCTGGAACTCAATGGGTAGGATGGCCTTAGCTGCATACACTAGGGAATATGGGGTCACCTGGGTAGAGATGCGATTCGTCGTCCGGTAAGCCCATAGGGCGTTGGGGAGCTTGTTCGGCCATCTTTTCTTGTTTTGACCAACCATCATTTTCAGAATGTTAGAGAGGGTTTTGTTTAATGCCTCGATCTGTCCGTTTGCCTGCACGTGGTAGCGGGAGGTATGGTTCGAACGGATGTCGTACTTGGCATACAATTTCTTTAGTTCAGCTGCTCGGAAGTTGGTTTCGTTATCGGTGAGGACGGCGTGAGGGACCCCAAACCGATGGATAATATTGGAGCTCACAAAGTCGACAATGGAACAGACCTTGACCTCTTTGAGTGGAAATGCCTTTGCCCACTTGGAGAAGAAATCTGAAGTAGTCATGATGAACCTACACTGGTGGGCTGTTGCCGGTGGATACGGTCCCACTACATCAAGTCCCCATACCGCAAATGGCCAAGAGTACATGGTGGGGTGGAGGGGCTCCGGCGGCCGATGCAGGAAGTTGGCATGAACTTGGCATGCGTGGCATCTCTTGGAATACCCAATAAAATCGTGGATCATAGAGGACCAGAAGTACCCCACCCTCTGGATTTGATGGGATAGCTTCGGCCCAGCTTGATGGGCGCCACAAGAACTAGCGCGAACCTCTTGCATAACTTGAGGAATCTCTACACCTTGAATGCAACGGAGGAGGAAACCATCGAAGCTCCACTTATAAAGGATATGTTCAAGACTGGGGCCGTTCTGGAGGGTAAATTGCAGCGCGCGGCGTTGGATTCGCTCGCGCTCGGCCCGGTCGTCCTGGAGGTGACCATTTTGGAGATACTCAACAAAAGGTTCCCTCCAGTCAGGAGTGGATTCATCCACTGTGTCTGATGAACCCGGGGCCCATGATGTAGAGGGTTTGGCAGTGAGATGACTTATCCGCAGGCCATCATTTTCCTCTTGGGTGACGGGGGAGATGACTCTCCAGTGTTCCACATGTATGATCAAATCATCTTGCTCGGGTTCTGTGAGTGACGTGGCTAAGACAACCAAGGTGGCTGCTTGACTGTTCTGTGACCGTGGGACATGGGTAACCTCTGGTCGAGAAGAGAACCGGGCCATTAGGCAGAGGGTGTACTCCAGCAATGGTACAAGATCTGGCTTCTTGACGACATATTCCTAATTAACTTGTTTGATTACCAGCTCAGAATATCCTTTCACATGTAGATGGGGCACATGGATATCAAGGGCCAACTCGAGACCGGTCATGAGAGCCTGATACTCTGCCTCGTTGTTCGTACAGCCTTCCGACAACAGGAATGAGTATGACAGGACGGATTGCGCTGGGGTAATGAAGAAAATACCCAGGCCCACTCTGTTGAGCTTAGGATTGTTGAGACGCCTACCGGTGGGGATCCGGGAGGCGCCGTCGAAATGCATCTTCCAACACGGGATGGCATGATTGATTGAGAGGATAGTCTCATCAGGAAAATCTATGTCCAAGGATTGATCCACAGAGGTTGGATGGGCAGCTAAAAAGTCTGCCAGCGCCTGTCCCTTAATGGCCTTCTGAGGTACGAACCTGATATCAAACTGCTGGAGAATCACTGCCCAATGTGCTAGTCGGCCAGTCAACATGGGGAGGTTCAGGATGTACTTTAGTGGGTCTACCTAGGAGACCAATTTCACCTCATGGTGATGCAGGTAATGTAGCAACTTCTTCATGGAAAATACGAGCACAAGACATCTCTTTTCGATAGGGGAGTATCTGACCTCTGTATCGAGAAGCATGCGACTGAGATAGTAGAGATTGTTCTCAGTACCCTCGTTATTCTTCTGGGCGAGCAGTGCACCAAGGGATCTTTCCAGGGCGGTCACATAAAGGACCACCAGCTTTCTAGAGATGGGTGGCATCAAAACCGGAGGTTGGAAAAGATACTGCTTGATTTCCTCGAAGGCGGCCCGACACTCCTCATCCCATTCATAGGCATCACCCTTCTTCATGAGCCGGGAAAAGTGCTTACACTTGCCGGCCAGATTTGCGATGAATCGGCGTATATAGGCTAAGTGGACTTGGAGGCCTCGAAGTTCCCGAATGTTGCTCGGGGGAGGCATTTGGCTGATGGCCTTCATCTTCTCTAGGTCGATCTCAATACCTCGGTATCTGACAACAAAGCCCAGAAACATCCCAAAGGTGACCCCGAAGGCACACTTTAACAGGTTCATCTTCAGGTGATGGGAACGGAGGAAACCGAACACCTTCTCGAGGTCTTTGAGATGGTCCTGGTGCTGATATGATTTTACTACTAGGTCATCTACATAGCATTCCACCAACGTTCTGAGAATCAGCTTGAATATGTGGTGCATGGACCATTGATAAGTGGCACCAGCATTTTTCAAACTGAATGGAATAACCTGGTAGAAAAAGGTACCTTGGGGAGCCCTGAAGGCAGTGGACTCCTCGTCTTCAGGGGCCATCCAGATCTGGTTGTACCCAGAATACCCATCCATGAAAGAGAGAGCTTGGAACCCATCAGTGGCGTCAATCAATAAGTCCGTCACCGAGAGTGGGAAGTCATCTTTGGGGCAGTGGCGATTAAGATCGCGGAAGTCGATGCAAACTCTGATCTGCCCATTCTTCTTCCTGACTGGCACAATGTTGGCAAGCCACTTGGGGTACTGGACTTCCTTAAGTAAGTTTTCTTTGATAAGCTTGTCAACTTCGTACTCAACCATAGCACCATGAGAAGGGTGCATCTTCCGGGGAGGCTGCTTAAACCCACGATGGTTTTTTGAGAGGCCCAGACGGTGAACTGCTACCTGGGGATCTAGTCCTGGCATCTCGTTGTAACTCCAGGAAAACACTTCACAGTGTTGTTTGAGGAAGTCTATGTACTGCTGCCGCTCCTCGGGGGACATGGCTGTACAGAACAATGTGGGTTTCGGATCTTCCTTGCTACCAAGGTTCACCTGTACCAGTTCATCAACCGTGGTAGAGACGCCATCTTCAAAGGTGGGGGGAGCATCCTCCAGGTCTTCCTCCCCACCCGTGGGGGGATTTCTCATGACGGGAGATACTTCTAGGCTACCAAAGCCTGAGGGGAAGCTGGTGCCGGCTCGGGCAGCAGTGGTCATCATATCAGGAGACCCACTCGCAATTGAGACCATAGCAATGAAAGCAGTCAATCTTATCCCATCTGTCCATCGGCCTAAGGGGCCACGTTTGATGATATCAAAGCAGTGGTGACGTTTCGGCCTGAGTAGGTGGATTCCAGCCCAATGGAAGAGTTACGTATGGCGTACCTCCATTGTCATAATATTGAAGTCCTGGTACCATACAGGGGTAAGAGGTTCCGGGATCACCTGAGCCTGGTTGATGTAGGAGTACGAGGTGATTTTCCGCTGTCGCTTGGACACGGGAACACGCCTTCCTTGTGTACCCGAAACAATGAAACATTGCCCCATGTCGGGGGTCGTGGCCTCCAATCGGTGGATCGAGAGGATGTAGGCATCATCCATGCTTTCCCAGGTATCACTTGTGACCGGGGCGGGTTCATCTTCACATACTAGGATTTACTTATCCTTACTTTTGTAATAACCCGCATCTAGATAGCGGGCCTCACAAGAAGCGAAAGGGGATGCATATCCTTGGAGCATGCCTACTTGGCCATTGAGTAAATATTTGAGGAACTGGTGATACAATGAAGGGACCGCTGCATGCAGATTGAGCCATGGCCTACCCATCAACGCGTTGTAGGTGGTGTCTTGAGAGACGACCACGAACTCGGTGCTGGTAATTAAGCCACCAAACTGAATCTTCAGGCAGATCTTTCCAACTGAGGATTGCTCGGTCCTATCGTACCCCTGGATTCAGAGGTTAGAGGGAGTTAAATCCCCTTCAGACAGACCCAGTTTTCGCAATGTCCGAGTTGGAATTAGATTGATTCCAGAAACCGTGTCAACGTGGCAGCGGTGAACTTCCACACCATTGAAGTGGCCAGTGATGTACAGCCGGCAAATATGCCCCTGTATAGAAGGGTCCTCATCTTCACCGGAGAACGAGATAACCGCCTGACATTCAGCGTTCTCAATTGTCTCGGTATGGAAGGCTTCTGCACCTTCTACCATAGTCTCAAACTGGAGGGGGCTCCTTAGGGGCTCAGCAAGTGCCTCGCGCATTTCAGATGACAGGCGGAGGGCCTCATGGATAGAAAGCCTTGCCAGAATTCCAACCAGGTGCTTCAGGACATCATACATCCATGCCAAATTCGAACCTCTACCTACAGGAGGTCGTTCGGAATTTAGAGGCATAGAGGGTCCTGCTGGTTGAACCGGCGATCGGCTAGTACTAGGTACATCTTGCTTCCTACTAGTAGAAGCCTGGAGAGTAGTCGTCGGACTACGATCGGACAGCGGAGGCTGGTCTGTAGCCGAGAAAGACTGACTGTGATACGAACGAGGCATCTCTCCCTAATCTAGTAGCACAAACGACAGTGGAGGTAGAGCTGAGGGTGTTAGATGGGGTTGCGCGTGCTGAGCTCTGCGCTGAACCTAATGCCTGGCCTCAGTAGCGTGCACGGCTTATATGAATGTTCCTGCTGACGTACCTCGATGACAGGTGCAGTTGCGATTCCGCTGACGTTGATGTTGGCTGGAAACGTTGGGGAGGTTCACCTGGTCCTCCCCCTCGTCGGGAGTCATATAGGGCTTTAACAGCTCCACGGTGTTAACCGAAGTGTACCCTTGGCTGTTGCTTGAGGAGTCATCCACCACCGGGCGAATTCTAGGAGGAATCCCCATTTCACGGGGCATAAGGTCGCCAAGAGTACGGGACGAAGATGGCACCGGCAGTGCGTGTTGCTTCTTCTTGCGTCCCCGCTGCTTCACCTTTTGGGAAGAGTTCGACTGTGAAGATGATGCGGAGTTACCAGCTACTTCTTCTGAAGGCTCTGGATGCTTTAGGCGTGCCCAGATGATACCATGGGCACGGACGATGGTTTTTTGAGTCATCCAGTCGTCGTATTTCTGGGATCTGCGGCTGGGAACCTGCTGCCACTCACCCTCGCTGTCGCTACCAATCTCTGACCCTGTAAAGACACCCTCCACTTGTGATGGTGTCGGGCCCAACCTAACTTTGTGGTGTTGACCTGGTCTTGATGCTAGTCTTTAAACACAAAGCATTGCTTGAGGATGTGCCCCGGAATCCGATGATACGGACAGTAGTTGGGGTGATCGGTGAGATTCGCCTCTGCCGGCCTTCTGCACTTGGGAAGGCGCACAATCCCTTCCTCTAGAGCACTACGTAAGTAGCTAGGGACCTGATTTTGGTTGAACGAATAAGTCTAGTGCCTTCATTCCAGATAGGGGGCCCTAGGGGCCTAGCCCTGACGAGGGGCTGGAGGGGCCTGCCGAGGAGGCGGCACCTAATTATCTCGCCTAGGTGGAGGTGGTGCATTGCGCGGGGGGGGGGGGGGGGCTGTTGGTTCTGAGGCGGTTGCTGCTGGGAAGGAGCCTGTGCTTGAGGTGGAGGACCACTGTGGGGTTGCGGGGATGGTGCTGCTGGCAGTAATTCCAGCTGCCTAGGGGAATCTATTTGGGCCACCGCGGCGGGTTCAGCCCTGGCTGTCCTCCTGGCCGGGATTATATGGGGCAACAAACGTGTCTGACTAGCCTGTTGCAGAGCTTCTTCAAGGCGCTGAGCCTTATCTAAGAAATCTATGAAACCTCCAGGGTAGTTCTGGGTAATTAGGGAGGGTACCAGCTCTGTCTTGATGTTCCCCACACACATCGTTAGTAATTTATCCTGAGTCAGTGGAATGTACAGGGAATACGTAAGTCCCTTCCACCGGGCGATTAAATCTGCGACTTGCTCATCAGGCATTTGCTTGCACTTGAAGAGGTCTGCAATGCTATTCTTCCACGTGGTGGAGCTAAACTGGTGTAAGAACTTCTGGCAGAGATCCTCTCCACCGGTCACCAGTCCGATAGGGAGCTGGCTGTACTAGACAAATGCTGGACCTTCCAATGTCTGTACGAAACATTGGAGCCTGGCGGCTTCTTGCTGAGCCGGGGTCCCCAGCATGGGGCCACACCTGGAAGAAAAATGATCCAAGTGCTGTGGCAGGTCCCATGTCCCATTGAACGGCGAGAAAGTGGGGTTCCCAAAACCCTGGTGTGCGGGAATATCATCCACCCATGCGGGATACAACTTGCTATCTGGTGGGACCGCTACCTGCCGCGTTTCAAACGCTTCGAGGTGGGATGTGAGTGATGCTATAAGCTCATCCAGGTGGGGGTCCCTATCTTGACGGGGATCCCTAACCACAAGTGCGTTGCCAGGTTCCTCAACATGGTAGATGGCTTCGGCAGCTCGTGGATCAAGTGGCGGAACAGCCTTCGGGGCGACTGGGGGAACCCGGACTGGATTATTCAGATTGCCCCGTCGCTCGGGGGGGGGGGGGGGGGGTGGGGGGGGGGGGGGTTTGACGAGACATATCGCGCCCTCTTGCTGTAAGTTCTAGCTTCTGACCTGTCTGCGGAAGTAGCATGATCAGGGTTTCCTGGAGGCATCTCACCGGGGGTAAATTGTTCCTGCCCCTGCTGCCCCAGCCTGGGATTACCATAGTCGGGTCACTGCTCTGCAACGTACTCAGCCAAGAGTTCGTCAACCAGCCTCTTCTACTCAACAAGCTGCTGGCGTAACATGGCCTTCTCGGGATCTTCATCCGTTTTTTGCACAGAGGCAGATGGGGCGGAGTGCTTGACAATTCCGACGTACTCCTTACCCTTGCCACTATTTCGACCGAGTACCAGCGACTCAGTGGGTATGGGGAGGCCTAGCAGGTTCTTCTACTAATGGGTAACCCTCCCTGATGGGTCCAGCAGTGGCGGTACGCCCTCATCGGGTAAGTCTCCATCAAGGAATTCAAGCTCGTCTTCCTTTTCCATGACATCATCCATGTGAACCGCGAGTCATATCGAGGGAATGTCCTCAATGTCACATAATGAATCAGGCTGCCGTCGGATAGGGTCGAAGAGGAGAGTGGCATAGTGTCCCCAACCACGGACTTGCACATGGGGGGAAGCTTCCCTGACGATTCTACGGAGTACTTTGAAACTCTGAAAACATTTCCGTTGAAGGGCGCTCTAGCGGCCTGGAGACTCAGGGTGCTAGGCTACAAGGAGTGTGACCAAATCGATCAGGCCACATTGCTCGCCGATTTCTTCAAAGTGCTCTCGACTTCTGGTGTATTCCAACCACTCGTAACGAAGGCGGAAGTGTGATGCCCATAGGGTTCTACACAAGCACCCCACTTCTTCAGGGGTAAGTGACTCTAGTGCGCGAAAGTTCAGCGCCGCCGTCGGCCAGAATTTCTCCGGGAAGTGATCTGCTGTGATAATACTCCAGAAGCTCCTGGGTTCGGACTCGGGGTCTGGCCCTGTGTTTCCCCACTTGTCAACCGGGGGCGGCTGAGGGAGCAGTAGCAGTACCGAGGTGGACCTCTGGGATAGTAAACTCGGCGGCGGAGAATACGGTGAACGGGATGACTGGCCGCCGAATTCCGGGCCATCCTCTGAAGATAGAGGTGACCTGGCCACGATGTCACGATACGATGGGATGATAGCCACAGATTCCGGCACAGGAGTCGTGGCTACCGGCGATAGGTCATGTCATCGCTCTACCGTCGTTGGCCCCCAAAATAGATCTTCGTGATATTTGGTAGATGTAGAGGGCGCTTCTGGTGACAATGATGGTGATTGCGCGGTCGAGACTTGTGGAATTCCCAAGACTTCTTCCTCCAGGATGTACCTGCGGAGAGAGATGGGAATCTGGTGGAACTCATATTCCATGAGAATAAGGCTAACGGGCCTAGTTCCTGCCCCAGTCCTTGATACAGAGGAGCGGGGAGAAGGTTCCATTACTGAGTCGCATTCCGCATCAGAGTCGGAGAAGCGGGCAGGTTTGATCTCCACCCAGGCCTTCACAAGACTCTTCTTGTGGCGGCGACGACCCGCTCTCCTGCCCTGGGGTGGCTCTTCACGACATGGTTGTTTTTCATCATGTAGCCTCGGGGCGGTGCTGGCGCCATGGCGGAGGGGGGCCCCACTCGAGATAGCTGAAGTGCGAGGGGAACCAGGGAAAATGTCGAAGGGTACATGGGGAGGACCTCCATAAAAAGAACCCATGTGGGAGGAGCCTCTGTTGGAACCGGTAGGAGCAGGAGTACCTCCATGGTTGATGTGGGCAGAGCGAGGCTGACCTTCACTCCTCGAGTTACTGGGGCGAGGAGGACCATCGCCAGTTTCAGAGAGGACGTAGGGAGGGCCCCCACATTGGAGAAGGACCGGATGGACGGTTCCATCAGATCGGTGGTCAGGGGCAGGAGGATGGACTCCATACCCTGTATAGTGGGCGCATGAAAGGTTTCTGCATTGAGCGTCACTGCCGCGGGGCAGGTCTTCCTTCAGGATGGGGGTAGCACGGGGAATACCATCATAACGAGCTTCGGAGAGGGGAAGGACCTCGCTCTGGGGAGTAGTGGGCAGGGTAAGGCCTCCGTACGAGGTGACATCACCGCGGGTTAGTTCGCGGCGATCACCACTCGGGCCTGCAACCCAGAGAGTCAACCCATCCTGCCCGTGGGGAGGTTGGGGTCTCGATCCTGGTTGGGCGAAGGAGTTCCCCTACTCAGCGTATGCAGGGGCCCCATGATGCATGTCGGCGGTGGCTCGGGCCACTGTAGCTGTTGATGTTGACGCACCTGGGCGAGCGTCATTAGCCGCGGCCTGGCGCTGACGTCGGGTCAGACGGGCTGGCACATGTGGTGCAGGGGCATGGCCTGCTTGCTCTTCCTACGGAGTCGGATGGCGGCGCTGATGCAGCCAGATGGGAACTCTTGTCTGGAACCCTTGGGCCGGGAACCTGGTCGGGCTGAGCCAGACGACGCCCGCCTCATCAGCGTAAGGCGAGGAGTCGTCGAGGTGTTCCGGGGACTGGCTCCCGAAACGGTTGAACGTTGGGGTGGGGAGCAGGGGATCCCTACGTGGCCTGTTAGGGCAGCGTTGACGGTGGGGCCTGGATGCCTCCTGGTCCAAGCAGGCCATATCCCGAGTTGGGATGACGCCTTCCTCCTCGTACCTACGTACGAGGTTGTTGATCACCCTTCACTGGATGACCTCTGATGGGGAAAGGGGACGTGGGCGCCCCATATTCTGCGATGTGGCGGCCGTCATGGCAGTAGCGGCGCCATGCAGGGTGGGGGTGGAGGTGTTTCCCCTGCCCCTACATAGGCGAGCGGGCGGTGATCGTGTCCCTGTAATAGCAACCTGGTTCCTGGGAAACGAAGGGATCAACTCATCAGTATTGCGAGGAAAAGGATCGACAACCAGTGCCCCAGCATCCTTCCATTCTCCACGTCTGTAAGAAGGATCCACACCAACACGCTGTAGAACGGAGTGCGCCACGTTCTACTGCCTCGACTTCTGGTGAGTTTCAAGACAGGCCCGCCATTTGCTTGGCGGGACCAAGCGCCGGATATCTGGATCTGGTGACATGTCAATCTACTGGTGTCTTGAACGCTACTAATCTCCACATTGAGGAGAATAATTTCACGTCGGGTTCACCATTTCTGTTTCCGACACTTACGCCGGGGTGCGCGCATCCGTCTGCGGAGGACGCGCTACTTGTTGCCCTGCATTCCCGATTTCCAAAGGCAGGTGGCATTCGTTCCTTGTTCAAGTACGTCTGCTCCATGATCGAAACGTGATGATGGGATGTTGGTTCTTCCTTCCATGGATTCCTCCTCAGAACTCGTCACCTATTCCGGGTCACCCTTATAGATTTAATACGTTGTTCGTGAAACTCTTCCCAGTGCCATGTTTCCATGGACGCTGGTTAATTACACTGCTTCTGTCTGGATATTCCAAAGGGTCCGGTCAGGGCAGCAACCTTCTGTCGGGGGAGTAGTCATGTTGAGGCATCAGTAGCATGTCTGGGTGCTCGGGAACCTGGCATGTTTGTCTATTATCCCTGGTCACAGGGCTTCTCGAGGGCGTGGAATCCCGAGGCATCCCACATCGAGCGTGCGGAATTATATGCCATAGACACATATCTAAGGTTTTCCTCAGCTTCCCGTGTTTAACACATGGTACGCCGCGAGTTTAACGTCCAGCGGAGACGGATCAGCCCGATCAGAGCATTAACTAGAATGGATCGGATTGATGGATCTCCCTTGAAGGGGTGCCGATACCGGGACCAGCCCATGGGCGGCTGTGAATAGGAGTGTACCACATGATCTTGCCGGGATATGATAGCCCGGGTGAGAATCATGGTGGATGATGGATAGAAGAATGAAGTGGAAGGGGGAATGGCAAGGAACCATCGCAAGGGAAATGATGACGTTGGGCTTGATCCTTGAAGGGGGCTTCCTACGTATCCCCATGGCAGGGAATCAAAGTCCGCGTAGTTTGGGATGGTACCGGTGGACCAACATGAGGGTGGAACTTGGTCCGATGGGCATCATCAGCGAACTGATGTAGATGGGGAGGACTAGGAGGGTTCTAGTGGTGGTGGGCTTGGACCTTGTGGAGGCTTCCTACGTACCATGTCGTGGCATGGATCAAATACCACGTAGTTCAAAGGGGCTTCATCAGTGAACCGACGTGAAGGTGGACCATGGCCCGATGGATGTCGTCAGTAAACCAACGTAAAGGCGGACCTTGGTCCCATGCGTCAGCGAAAAGACATGAAGGTGGACCTTGGTCCGATGCGTCAGCGAACCAACATGAAGTCGGACCTTGGTCCGATGAAAAATGGTCTTGAACCTTTGGGAGGCTTCCTATGTACCATGCCTTGGCACGGATCAAAGACCACGTAGTTCAGAGGGATTCATCGGTGAACCGACGTGAAAGTAGACCCGTGGGTCCACTAGTGTTGGGCTTGAACCTTGGGAAGGTTTCCTACGTACCATGCCCTGACATGGATCAAAGTCCTCGTAGTTCAAAGGATTGATGGAATACAGTTTAACGTCATGCGGGACGGGAGTGAACCCTGACGTGAATAAACGAAGGCCGGTGGGTGTTGACGAACCGACGTAAATGAGGGACCTTGGTCCGCTGGGAGATGGGCTTGAACCTCTGGGAGGGTTCCTACATACCATGCCTTGACATGGATCAAAGTCCTCGTAGTTCGGTTGAAAATGGGGAGATTGGCACACCGACAAGGAGACAGTCTGGGCCAATGATTGTTGGGAATGAACCTTAGGAAGGCTTCCTACGTACCATGCCTTGACACGGATCAAAGACCACGTAGTTCAGGTCGGTCACAATGGCTTGTCGTTGGACTGGAATTCAGTTTAACATCATGATTGATGAAGGTAGAACTCAACGTGAATTGGATGATGGGTGGGCTTGATCCTCGTGGAGCCTACCTACGTACCATGCCTTGACATGGATCAAAGACCTCGTAGTTCAAATGGGTGTGCAGTTTATGGTCATGTGGGACAAGGGCATACAATTTAACATCATGCGGGACAAGGTCATGCAGTTTAACATCATGCTGGATGAGGGAATACAGTTTAACGTCATGTAGGACGAAGACATTAAGTATATCGTCAGCTGGATGGGGGCGAAACTCGACGTGAATGAATGACCGAGTAATGTGGCTTGAACACTATGGTGGATTCCTATGTACCATGCCTTGACATGGATCAAATTCCCCGCAGTTCTCTAAGGGTGGGGGTCAGGGTCGGTGCTCACTCTAAGCCCACGTGAGTCATGCTCTATGTGAGAAACAAGAGGTTTCAAGGACCTGGCGATCACGCCGCGAAGGATGCGTCCGTGAGAAGCGAAGAGGGGCTTATGCATTAGGCAGCCCATGGTGATGGGACTTACTCTAGGATGGAGGCTCGTGGTGCAACAAAAAGCATTGAAAGAGGGATTGGGACCAATTACTGTTGGTGCCTCGTTCCCTATCACGCACTCCACTGACCATGGTAGTGGGGATGTACGGAGATGCAGCGGTGCAGCCATCCGTTGGGGAACTAGGGTCTCCCTTCTCCTATGAACATACACCACTCCAATAAGGAGGATATAATCCCTTGTGGATGGGTGATTCCACTCCTGTGGAGACGAGTGGTGTAAAGAATGTTCGAGCTGCGGGGAACCTTTTTGAGAGGCACGAGGTTGGGTCACAGTTCAATGTCATGTGTTGAGGACGTGATGCTTGGCAGTTTAACATCCTGCAGCTCCAACGAGGTGGGTTCACTCCACACCCCTAGGACATACATAACAGGTAACCTCTGGTCCTTGGGGGAGGGAAGGTACTGGCAAGGCCATGGCCAAGGGGGTTTGTGGAACGAACCATCGAGGGGTCCACGTTAGCGTGGCTATGCGAAGAAGCAATAGCCCTTAGTGTGCCTATGAAAAGGATCATTAGGAGAAGTAATGCTATGAGTGGTATTGTCTGTGGGGCTTTGAAATCACATCGTGCGTACCTGGAGGGTCACACGGGAAGGGGAATTTCCAAGCAAAAGGGTGTGCTTCGCGAAGCGGAGTGCCTTGGCCATAGCATGGGGCATAGGTGTGAGTGGAGGGTGCTTCGCGAAGCGGAACAGTATTTGCGGAGCACTGCCTCACGAGGAATAGGTGCCTTGCGAAGCAGGGTGCTGCGAAGCAGTGTGCTTCGCGATGTGTAGTGATCCTTCCTTAGCATAGGGATCACTAGTACAACTTGGGTGTTTCGCGAAGCATAAACACTCCGCAGCTGCCCGAGTTTCCTTGGGAATCCCCTTCCTTCGCGAAGGCCCTTGAGCTTCACGAAGGGCATCCCTCTCGGAAGAGGGGCTCAAAACGAGACAAAGTAAAGGCATCATGCGAAGTAGAAGTACCTCGCAGAGATCATGATTCCCGGGGAAAAGAGTGCTTCACGATTAGGGATAGGAGAAGCCGAAAGGTTGGATTGTGTATCTTTGGGACTCAGGGGAGTCCAATATTTATAGGCATGGGGTGCCGCGAAGCAAAACTTGCGCACCGACTCAGGTGCTTCGCAGTGCGCTCGCGAACGTCAAACACAGTCCTAGAGAGTTACTGCCTCCAGAGCTTCACGGTGGGCTCACGAACGTCAAATGCGTTCACGGAGAGTTACCACCTCGGGAGCTTCGCAGCGGGCTCGTGAATGTCAAATGCATTCACGGAGAGTTACCCCCTCCGGAGCTTCGCGGCGGGCTCGCGAACGTCAAATGCATTCACGGAGAGTTACCGCCTCCGGAGCATCGCGGCAGGCTCGTGAACTTCAAATGCGTTTGCGAAGAGTTACCACCTCTGGAGCTTCGCGAGACCACAATTCTCGGGGTTCTTTGCATCGGTGCTTAGTGAGGCAGTGTTCCAGCCTTCTTTTTCGTCCCTTCCTTTCGTGCAATATTTTGGCGCCAACAGTGATATTTTCTTGAGAGTAGTGAGCTTCTCCCATTTCTATGTTGAGACATTGAGGTGCTCATCGTTTGGACATGAGAATGGTCTTGAGTGTATGATAGGGTAACTAAGGTGTTTGTTTTACCAGTTGAGTTGGTATACCAAATGGTGTTTGGATTATTCATTTTTGGGATATTCCATGTGAGGTTCTCTAGTTCATGACTATAGGATATCTGTGTGTATCATGAATCGAGATGAGATTCCATGTCATTATTTTGAGGATATTTGTGGGTTCTTTTAATTTTATGTCATTTATGTTATTTTGGTTTGATAGTGAGTTTCTCCATTGGTTTATTGGTTATCTTAGGACACAATTCATAGTAGTAATTCATAAGTTTCACCATGTTAGAGGAATTATAAATGGTAGGGAGAATATTTTAGTTCTCTTATTCTTAATATTACTTCTTGTTTGAATCTTTTGTTTTAGTTGTACTTGCAGATGTTGGGTAAGATTTTGGTCGATCAATTTAATAGTTTTTAAAGATATTTGTTTTTCTGTTTAGTGGTTATACTGTTTTGACTATTTATTTTGGTTTGGTCCTCTTGGGATCTTCCATTTAATCATTCCCTTTTTTCGACTATGGACTTTCTTGGGAAAAAATGTGGCATGGTAGGTAGTTTTTGAAACCCCATATTCCCAATGCTCTTTGTATTTAATTATTTAATATGGTTGAGTTTTGGTTTTATTTTTTATGGGATTCCATATTAGATTATAGAAATTATCATAGTCTTACTTATGTACATGGATAAGGCAAGTGGTTAGAGGGAAAATATGTGACCTCCCATCACAAGGAGCCTCCCCAGTTCATTTTGAACTGTGCAAAACCTGTCGGCATGGGAAATTCAATTTTATGTCCAAACCATTGGATACCCTAGTGGAATAAATGTGGGTTTAATCATGTGTATTGGGTGTGATGCATGACTTACAAATGATTTGGTAAATTTTATGGAAAGAATACTATGTTGATATAGTTTTTTCTCATCCCTAATGGAATGGTTAGCGCATGGTTTGTCTAAATATGTAGTTCCCCTGTTGAACCGTGTGAGGGTTTCTTGGACTAGGTAGTTGACAACATAATGTTGGTTCATTTTTTGACAAACCATGATACCAAATCATTCATACTTCCCAGGTGTTGAATATTTTGGAAATTAGCATTCTTCCTCTATGAATTTAGAGGAGTTTCGCACATCTTCCACCTTATTCATATCAAATTACTCTTGGGATCCCTTGTAGGTGCTCCAAAATTGACCACCATTGATCCTTACATTTTATTTAGAAATTTCTAAGATATCTTGATCGATTTCTTATAGTCTTTTCCTTTCTGCATTTACCTATCACTCCTCTATTGTCTTTGACTTCTCCGATGATCCTTAGACATATTTATGATTATTTCAGTGTTCTAGGATTCTATAAAGTTTATATTTTTGGTTTAAAGGGTTTGTATATGTGTTTTTTATCTCTGTGGGTGTTCTAATCGATGAAGGTGACACATTTTATCTTGGTTTTTTCTTAATTCAAGTAGCTATTTCTATGAAATTCATTCATTTTAAAATACACAGTTTTCCTATCCTTTATAAATTACATTTTATTAAAATTATGATTATATGTGATACCATTTTGATGTCTTAAGAACCATATCATTGTGTTTTGATCTTGGAATAATTTGTTTCTCTTTTAAATTCCTTGTATGGATGTTAAAAATTGATTATCTAGATGTGTTATGGTTTTGTGAAATTCCTGAGAGATTTGTTGAAAAACAATTCTTGATTTGTTTTGTGTGTTAATCTGATTTTAGTTTTCAATGATTAAAAATTATATTTTAAAATTTTATTTAATAAAAAGTGAGTTATTTTCTTCAATGTGATTTATAATGTTATTCTTTAATATATTTCCAATAGTTATTTGGAGTGTGTTTGTGGTTTACCCCTTACGAAAAATTACTCAATGGTTCTACTGAAAGTTGTTTGATGGAAATAAATGTCTTGTGCCTTATTTTTTATTACAAAGAAGAAGGCCGTTATAGGAGGGTGGATTTGAAATTTTTTAATTACTGTATGATTTCCATTATTTTTCAAAAATTTCATGGAATATTATTATAAGAAATATGAAAGGGATTAAAATCTTGAGCCATGTTTTGATGTTAATTGTTTTGTTGTCACTTTGGTATTAAAATGGATAATTTTAAAGGTACCACTTAATTTCCCCTTGATTTGATTACCCATTGTGTGGGTTCTTTATCACTATGTGATGATTTTCATTTCCCTTATGATAGTTATTGATCAATATGAGATGCTTATTTCATCCCTTGTGTAGTAATGTGATTGATTATGCCAAAGGTTCATTTTTTATACAGGGAAATTCATTGTTGACTATTGGGGGAGAGGTTTAGCTAGGGTTATTACTTGTGTTTTAGACTTGGCATACATCACTCATCCCTGAATATCTTGAAAATAACTTCCAAAAGGATTCTTCATGATCTCAATATAATTATGAGGGTTAGTGGATGAGGATCTCTCTCTATTCTAGAGAGTGTATTTAGAGAGATTCTCTCTAGGTATTTATAAAATTTTCCTTGATTCATTACACATACATACAAAGATAAAATGAAACCCATTAGGTCAGCAATAATATAATTTGTCTTAAATAGTGTTGGGGTTATAAAATAATAATTTCACTAGTTGACTTATTATATACTTAATACCGGAAATTCCCCATTTCAAAACTAATTTTTATTTATTTATTAACTTTTGAAAACCCATTGATTTAAATAAATATATTTTATGGAATATTTTTTAAAACATTTATTCAAATAGTAATTAATATGTATTATTTCTCGCCAGACCATTAAAATTGGTATGTCATTTCTCCACAATATTTATCAGGACTTCAATAACAGCTATTTATTTAATAAATAAATATCACCAATTAATTTTCCATTAAATAAATAAATATTATATTCACTAAATACAAAATAAATATTTATTAAATATTTTTCTCACAAATTATTCTCTCGACTAACATGTGGTGGAATATATGTGACCAAGAAAAAGGTAATTAATTATTAAACTATATTAGAGAATAATAGTTATTCAAAATGTTAAATAATATATTTTATTATTATTTTACTATTGTTCTAGATACACTTAGCATGTGACCCTTTATGCCTCTATATCTGTGGCATTTTCCAAGGCCACCCAAAATCCAAGGTTAGTATCTAGTAACATGTCAAGGTACCCATAATTTCACATTGACATACAACCTTATACAGAAACATATTATGTAATATAATCCCCTTTAATGATATCTCTAATCAATAATGTTTCATGTCAGTATCATCAACTTATGTACTTGATGTATCTTTCTTTATCATTCTACATTTGGACCTTCTTACATAACATCATGACCATGAATTTAGTTGGGCTGTCTAATTTACCTTTATGGTACTAAGATATAAAAATATATTAAATAATATAATGTAAAAATCCTTTCTTATATTATTTATTTATTCAAAATTACTCATGATGGACCCAATTTATCCTACCTCATTGCAAATATATTTCATCATGGTTTCCATCAAGACATAAAATTTTGAAACTATTGATATTCATTAATAACAATATTATTAACTTTTATGGATCAATACACATGTACATAGAAAGGAACATCCATTGACACATTCAAATTTTGATTTCCTACTGGTGGGTATGGTTCTCAAAATCTTCTACACTAAAAAATACCAGTGTTGAACAACATGTAAAAGATCATAAATGTCATTTAAGTCTCCACCCCTGATAGCATATATCATTTGTGTCTAGTAAAATCATAACATCTGAATATAGATCATTTATTTTAGAATAATATCATGGAACTTCTAGGCTCTCATCATAGTAGGGAAAAATTATAAAATTTTAGTATGGAAACTACTCTTAGGACATTATCACATACTATGTCAAGAAGACGAAAAATAATGATGTGATAAAAGGTTTATTAATATTCAATGAAATTAATAAATGTAACTATAATGTAAACATATGTTGGTTCTATGGATCAAACTACAACAAACTCCCAATTTCTATATAGCTAATTACAACAAACTTCAATATGCTAGATCTCATATTATACACTTGATTATATTGAGATAAGGCATTAGGTAAGTGTACCACCATGTTTTATTCTTTGGAAAATATTCTTACAATAACCTCACCACTATAATAAAATTCTCTCAAGTGGTGTTACATACGGATTCTGTGATTTTGTTCATTGGTGTTCCCTTGATACTTTTTCAAGAGCTGCTACTATATTATTATCAAAATATAATGTGATTGAGTATTTACTATTAGGTACCACATCATGATCTTAGAGAAAGTTGAGTATCCAAATAGATTATTTAGCTATATAAAAAGTCTATATATATTAGAACACTAGTTTAGAATCAATGGAAATAGCTAATTTGAAATCATCAAGCTCCCAAATACTCCATTAGGACTACATACATAACCTGACTAAAATATCAAATTGTTCTGATACATTTAAAACCTTGCATGAGTATTACCAATTATAACTAGATCCTCCCCTCCTCAACAGAAAAGGAACATATCCATAGTTATTCTTAGATAATTAAGAACAACCATAATAGAAAAAACAATGGTGTTCACTTTGGATATCTTGATTTATTCTTAAAATATTAAATTCATAGGAAAAATTAATCCAAAAACATAACATGAAATACATGATTGAACATGTCGTGGAAGTGTATGAGATACTACTCATTATCTATTTCTCCTCTAGTGTCTAAGGGAATATTTTCATTGAAATATGTATACCATGTGGCACTAGAAGCAATCTTATCTTGGATTTTTCAATTCTAAATCACTTTAGTATCTATTCATTGTTTGTGCCTTAAAATATTCCAGGAAGCCTCTAAGATCAATCACAATTGATCTTGATCCCATGAATATTGGCTGCTCCACCAAAGTCTATCATTGAAAAGTGTATATATTACCACTACTTAACTATCTGTAAGACTGGTATTTCATTTCCAATAACTAATATTTCATAAAAATATAATAATGACCACACTCCCACTAAACTTGTTGTAAACACAAGGATCACATATTTTTCAGAATGAAATAAAATTCTTTTATAGCTTCATAAAAATTAATATTCCATAAACTGGATGCTTCGTTAAATCCATAAATGAATCTCTACAACTAGAAAAACTTTTTAGAATTAGTTATAATAAAAAACCTTCTATTTGTTCCATATATACTTCTTCATGAAGGTTCCTATTAAGGAATACTATTTTGACATTCATCTTCAAAATTTCATATTCAAAGAAAGAAATAGTAGAAAGTATAATTCTAATGTATTTAAAAATGGAAAGTATAGAAAATGTTCCATCATAGTTAATTCCTTAACACTATGTAGGCCTTATAGAAACAAGCCTTTCATTATACGTACATTAACATCAACGACCAGTTTTCTCTTGAATACCTATTTTCAGACAATATGATTTGCATCAAATAGAAGATTGACTAACAGCAAAACATGGTTCTGATACATAGAATCTATATAAAAATTAATTTCTTCCTTCTATTTTGTAGCTTCTGATCTCTCTTCTACCTCATTTTTTGGAGAGAGGTTCATTATTATAAACTAATAATTAGTCACCATATTTGGTGACTAATAGATAATATCATTTAGGAGTAAATTATTCCTTGGGTACATATGTAATTTTCTATAGTACCAAATCTTATATATCTTGGGAAACAACCTCACCAAAATAAATCATGCTCAAATTATCCATCTAGAAGATGATGTTGGACCTAAAGTTGTTTTCTGATTGTAATAGAGTATTTTTTGTGTTTGTCGTCAATATGAACATGGAAAATGGTTCGTGGAAGGTTTTCGGTATGAAGAATAACTCATCATTTATGAAAATGAGATGGTGATTTGATCCTCCATGAAGGAGGTCTGGCGGTAAGTGGAATGAATTGGGAAATTAGTTTGTGGGTGAAGTGGTATGTCGTGAGGCTGTACTGAATCGAAGATTTGGGAAATCATGGATTAGTTAGATTTCTTGATATATTTTCCTATACAAGGAGCATTAATCCCTTATTTAGATTAAGTGATTCTTATTAGAAATTGTTGAAGAATTTGGAGAAGCCTAGAGTTGTTCACGGGAAGAAAAATCCATGAAGGAATAAGTGGTTCGTGGAGGAGGAAAATGGTCTGTGGAATGAGTGGTGGTTCATAGAGGAGAAAATAGTCTATATAAGAATGTGTGGTTCGAGGAGGAAGCTTTCGCAGAACATAGAGATGGGAAGTATTTGGAAGAGTAGGGAAGTACATAGAAAAATCTATCACAGTGCGAAAAGTAGGGCAGTATGCAGAGGAATCCCTCGCGGTATGTGTTGCAGTATAGTTCTTGGGGGAAGGAGACTAGTTCGCAGAGGAATAAACATCAAACTAAACATTGCGCACAAAAGTGGATTATATATATATGGTAAAACAAAAATTAGACAAAGCATAAATTTGTAGTTGAGGATGCATGATTTAATTTCAATCCATTGAATCAACCTTCATTTCGATAAATTGATTCTAAATCCTTCCCAATACAGTGAGTGTGGTGGAGTCAATGGAAGTGTTTTGTGGTACGTAGCATGTTTTCCATGCATTCATGTAAAGGTAGCGTTCTTAGCACAACGTGACTATGTTTGAACATGTGTACTCCATATCTAGTTATGAATAGTTTATTTTGGTATGACGGAAATACTATCGGCATATTCTCCTTGGACGTAGCCCTTAGTGGTGAACAAAGTAAAATTGTTGTGCATTATCTCTTTGCATGTGAATGATTGATTTCTGATCATATCCATCATATAGGTTTAACGAGTTCCTTAATACATTGAAACAAGATCCATCATATTAAAATAAAATGTTGACACTCTGATACACCCCTCCCCAATCTGGGTGTCTTGGTGTCCTTCAAGTGGTATCATAGCCTATAAGTTACTGGTGTTAAATCATTCATTGTCTATCATGGAGAATTCAATCAATGTTAGGGGAGTCCCACTATTTTATGGAAGTAACTTTTATATGTGGAATAAAATAATGACATATCATCTGATATCTCTTGGAATTGAAGTCCTTTTTGATAATACACAAGGAGTACATGTCACTAATCCAATGGGGTTATCTATGACTGATGTAGATAGAAAAATGATTGATGCAGATGATAAAGAACATAATTCATTAACTGCATCCCTTTTTACTAGATCTATCTAATGGTGTTGAGTTTCACACTAGTAAAGTCAATGTGGTATAAACTAAGGAACATATATGAAGGATAAATCAAAGTAAAGGAGGCAAAACTAAAAATTTTCGCAACAGTTTTTATGATCTGAAGATGAATCTTGACGAAAATATAGATACATTTTCAATCAAATTACTAATTTTGGTGGAGTAATACGAGGACTTGGTGAAGAAATCAAATAATTTGATATTGTAAAGAAAATATTGAGAAGAATTAAACCTCTTTATAATTAAAAGGTGTCCTCCCTTAAGGAAAGGAATCTTTTCAATCATTCACTCAGTGATCTGCTGAGCAGCCAGGTAGCATATGAGATGAGAGTCAAACCAGAAGATGTCACGACTCGGGTAAGAAAGGAAATGTTATTCAAACCCATGGAAGAACAGGAATTTTCAATAAATAGTATTGATGAATATAATGAGGAAATATAACCACTTTCCCTCATTTCCAAGAAATTAATGAAGGGAGAAGGGAAATTTGATGAAAATTTACCTATGGAATATTTTCATTGTGGAAGATTCGGGAACATTTCCTCTCAGTGCACAAGAAAGGTTAATGATGAAGAAAGTGATGTTGGTGACATACAGAACCTTCAAGGTTTTTCAAAAAGGGAGACTTCAAGTCTGGTAAGAAATTTTAGAGAGAGTTTTTTTCTGTAAAGAAGATGATGGTAATAGCGAATACTTTGAGGAATAAAAATTGGAATTTAAATCTGGGACCCAAGCCTCAATGATGGTTACTATTGAAAATACAGAACCATCAAGAGATAAAGGTAGATATAGTTAGTTTAACACTGATGTTGATCTCAATTTAAAACTTAAGGATGGTTTTCGTATGCTTGAGAATTAATGAAAGAGGTGAAAATTGGAGAATAGTTTTGGAAGAGTAATCAAAATATATTGATATACTAGATGTTGAAATTTATCAACTTGAGGGTGTGGTAAAAGACTAGTCAACAACGATGGAAAGAAAAATAGATGTAGTGGAACTGATGCATGAAATTGAATAATAGAAAATGTTCATCAATGACCTTACATCTATACTAGAGGAGAAGTCCAAGACTATTGAGGGACTCAAAGAATATTTTTTTTACTCTTAAGAGTATACTCGAGAGTGAATCAAATTCAAAATAAGCATATAAGATAATATAGTTTGAAAAATTCTCAAGTTCTGAGTTGGTAGAGAGATTAAGCGTTGTTCTGATGGAGTTGAAAAGATTGTGAATGATCAAAGACCCATTTTCATGGGAAATAGTGGTATTGGTTTTGATGATGAAACATAAAATTCTATAAATAATATTGGTCAAAATAAAGGCAATATAAATGTTATACATGTTAAAAAGTCACTTGAAGTGCTGAAAGAGATACCCTCAATTCAAACTAAAAGGATAACTGAAAACTATTCTTAAGAATCCAGAAATTAGAGGCAACCAATCATTTTTCCTAAGGAATGAGAAATGAGGAGGAATAGAAATAAGAATACTTTTCCACTTATGAAATGTGAATTCTATGTCTGTCTGGGCTAGACAATGTCATAATGTGAAGAGGCAAGGATCTATTTGAATGTAGAAGAGAAAGGAGGAACACAAAGGAGAAAGAATTCATATACTACTTCTTATGCAAAGAATAATTTCAATGGATATTATATCAATTTTTCTAACTTTTTCAATAAATATATTCAATGTAGGTAGAAGAGAATCATGAATAATTCATACAGAACTCAAGGACATGTAAATACTCATCAACAATATGGTGTTGCCTTAGAAATAGGTTTTCTCTTATAGAAGAAGAGTATGAGTTTGAAAGACCTACTTATGTCGATGAGATAATTGTAATTCCATCAGTGTCCTAAACTCAATCCAGTATTTCATGGAAAGAAAAGAAGAAAACTATGAAATCTGACCTTATAGAAGTATCTCTTAAAGCAATAAAGAGTAGAATCACCTAGATTTTTGATAGTGGATGCTCCTCCCATATGAAAGGAAATTTAGACTTGTTAAATAATATTAAGAAAAGGGATGATGGAATGGTAAGGTTTGGTAATGATTGTGCTTTAAATATTAAAGGTTGTGGAAGCACTAAAATGGTTATTGGAAAGCTGAAGAAAACTAAAGTTCATTATGTGGATAGTTTTCATCACAATATACTTAGTGTAAGTCAACTCTATGACTTAGATATAATAGTTACTTTCAATAAAAAAAGGTTGTACTATAAAAGGAAATATAGGGAATTCACTTATGAAATGTTATATAACAAATGGAATCCTACATCAAGTTGATAGTACAGAGAACATTTTCTACATGTTAGTTGAAGAATAATAAAACTTGTTCCATAGAATATTGGGGAACATTAATCAACAAGACATAGAAAATATATCTAAACTGAATATTTCCATGGATATCTCAAATCGAAAGTGTGAATAGTAGAATATTTGTGATTCTTTCATGCAAGGAATTTTGGTGTGCAGTTCATATCATCCAACGAAGAAAAGAGCATCAAATATTCTTGATCTCATCCATACTGATGCATGTGGTCAGATACATGTTTCTAGAACTCATGAAAGAAGGTACTTTGTTCTTTTCATATATTATTTTAGTAGAATGTATTGTGTAATGGTCATACACAAGAAACAACAAGTTCATTATTGCTTGAAAACTTATCACTGAATCATCAAGAATGATACTGGATGAACAATCAAAGTATTTCTTTCTAACAATGGAGGAGAATATAAATCCATTTAGATTCAAAATTAACTAGAGAAACATGGAATACAACATGAGGTGGCCTCTTTCAGAACATCCTAGAGAAATGGATTTGTTGAGTGCCAGAATCAATAGGTGAGCAGTATGGCCAGAACTATACTAATTGTGGGTCATATCTCTCACCATAACTGGAAAGAGGTTGTTCAAGCTTTATTTTATATTCAAAACCAAACAGTGATTTATATGGGGGGGAAATACACCCTATGAGTTATGTCATGGAAGTAATCCCTCTTTGAAGTATTTCTGTGTTTTTGGAAGTAAATGTTTTATCTGAAACAAATATTGAAATCAATAAGGTATGTTGATGTTGTAGATGAAGGAATATTCCTTAGATATTCAATAAATAGAAAAACATACAAATGTTTCAATAAACATATTGAAAAAATTATGGAATGAAATGATGTAAAGATAATTGAATAAAAACCAAAAAAACCTAAAATAATTATTTTTCTAGTGTGATAGATGATGAGGAAGAATGTGGACATGGAATAGATCCAAATACAGATGTATAGGAAGGAAGGAAAAACATCGAGGAGTCACATCATGATGTTGACTTAGAAGAAGAATCAGAAGAGGAAACCATGGCTAATGAAAATTTGTCTAAACCTCACATGAGAAATTGAAGATAATATATTGACTGATCCATCATCATTGGGGATTGGAAATATCCTATGTAGATAAATAGAATGAGGAATAATGCAAAATTTTCATTCCTTTGAGTTGTGGAACCATCCTCATTTGGAGAAGTTGTAATGTCTGAATCATGGGTTAAGGCCATGAATGAAGAGTTGGATCATGTTGATAAGAACCAAACATGGGATCTAGTTAAGAGACCTGATAACCACAATTTGACTGGTATGAAGAGGATTTTTTAAAATAAATTTGAGAAGCATGGATATGTGGTTAGAAATAATGAATGACTAGTGTGTAAGGGATATTCACATATTGAAGGAGTTGATGTTGAAGAGACATTTTATCTTGTGGATGGATTGGAGTCAATCAGACTTCTTCTGGCCATAGAAATTCAAATATGATACAAAGTGTATCAAATGGATATCAATCCATCTTTATTAAATGGTGATATTGAAGAAGATATATACATTGAATAACCAGGGGGTTTTCTATTTGGTAATGATGAATTTAATGTTTGCATATTAATGAAGGCACCACAGGTATGGTACTCTCAATTTGATTCTTATCTTACTAAGATCAAATTTAAAAGAGGAAGAGTGGATCATAATATCTGTGTAATTAATTCTCATAAATATCAATTGATGGTACTGGTGTATGATGATGATATTATCTTTGTGGAATAAAGGAAGGATCAGAAGAAAAAATTTCCAATCACATGAAATGAAAATTTGAAATTTCTATGATTGGTGAACTCATATACTTCTCAGGGCTGCAAGTAATTCAAATGAAAAAACTAAACATTTATTTCATAGGAATGGTATGCAAGAGAGATTCCGAATAACTTAAATATTCATGAATCCAAACGAATGTAAACTCTGACAGTAGTTGGAACTAAACTGGTAAAGCATGATGATGAGACTTCTGTGGATCTCATCATGTACAAGAGAATCATTGGAAGCCTATTGTACTTAAATTCAACATAGAAAAATATTGTATACACAAAATTCTTAATGGCCCTCTTCCAAAGTAATCCAATGGAATGAGATATTGAGGAAGATAAAGGAATCATATGGTACATTCACGGTACTCGAAATTATGGTTTATACTTTTCTGTAGGGAATGATAAGGAACCTTCAGCTTTTTATGACGCTAATTGGATTGGAGATGGGATTTATAAAAAAGTACACAAGTGGTGGAGCATTATTTATTGGAATGAAATTTCTGTTTTGGTTGATTAAAAAAATTTAAAGTACTTCTCTTATTACTACTGAAGTTGAATATGTCCTTCTACAAGGTCATGCACATAGTTACTTTAGATGAAGCAACAACTGACTGATTTTGATGATTAGATGAAACAACCAATGGTGATTCACTATGATAAAAATATCATAATTGATCTTACAAAGATTAATTTTCATAATTCTATTATTAAACACATTGAAATTAGATATACATTTATCAATGAAAAAGTTGAATATGGAATGATTAAAATGGATCAGGTCAGCACTTACGATCAAGTTGCTGACATACTGACCAAGCTATTGTTAGCACATGTGGTCGAGAAACTTCGGTTGAACCTTGGTGTTCAAATACCTCTCAGTGCATGAGGAGTTCATGAAAATCCCCTCTACCCACTTGTTTTAGCATTTTAAATCTATTTTTGGAAGTGATGTAGTCTTATGGGCGAGGTATGATCTAGGGGGAGGGTTTTTTTGCTCTATAAGTCAAAATCAAGAAATTTGGGTTTATTGACAATGGGAGAGACTAGAGAAATTATATTGTAAAAAGGATGAGAATAAGATATTTTATTGTTGTAGGAAATATGGAGAAAAAAGTATTATGAAAATCATACGATGGGGAGAATATTGAGTTACAAGGGGAGAAATGTTTGGAGAAAATGAGAATGGTGAAAATTTTTGAACAATTCGGTCCTTGGAATCATGAGAATCCAATACATGCTTTGCCTTTTGTTTTCTATATTGATCATTATTCATGTAGACATAGATAGTTGGCTGAGTTTTTTCATGCGTATTAGGTTATGACAATGTAAAATGATTTATTGAATTTATCTATAGATTTCTAACAAACCCAAAGGGAGAGATAGTTGGTCCCAAGGCTGTTCATTGATTGTAATGGATAATGGTTTGTGTTTGTAGTCAATCCTCACATGGAAGACTAGGGACTTTGTCAGAAATTTGGTTTCCGGGTAGGAGTTTACAGTTCATGGACCAAAAATACGCTGGGTTGAATGAGATTTCTTGGAAAAGTTCGTGGACCGCGAATGAAGGTACACAGAATGAAAATGAAAATCAAAAAAGGGTGTGAGATGTGAACCATATAGTGGGAACTATTCACAGAATGAGAAATGATTCATGGTGAATACTAGTGGTTCGTGGGTATAAAATGGTTCGAAATAGGTTTTTGATGGATGGGAGAGATCATCATTTGTGGAAACAAGATAGTGATTTGAGCCACTATGAAGGAAGACTGGTGGTACGTGGACCACATAGGGAAAACAGTTCATGTGTGACGTAGTACATGGTGAGGCTGTATCAAATCCAAAATTTGGGAAATCTAAGATTATCAGGATTGTTGGATATATTTTACTATATACAGATCACTAATACTTTATTTAGAGAGAGTGATTTTGAGTATAAATTTCAAAAGAATTAATAGAATCCCAGAGTGGTTTGCATAAAGAAAACTCTGCGAAGGAAGAAGTGGTTCGTGGAGTTGGAAATTGGTCTGTGGAGAGAGTGGCGGTCCGTAGTGGAGAAAAAATTTCGCGAAAGAGAGTAATGTTTCAGGAGGGAGATCTCGCAGTATGTGGATAAGGACAGTATGCATCAGAGGAGGGAAGTACGTAGAGGAATCTCTCATAGTAGGTAGAGTAAGGCAGTAGGCGGAGGAAGCACTCACAGTACGTGGTGTAGTACAGTTTTTAGAGGAAGGAGATCAGTTCAAGGAGGAATAGTCTGCAAACTAAAAAGTTCATGGAAAAGTGGATTACATGTACATGTGAAAATAGGACTTCAATAGAGAATCCATTTATAGTTTTTTATGAATGATTTAATGCCAATACATTGAAGAAACCATTAGGTCGATAAACTGAGTCTGGATCATTCTCAGTGCAGTTGTCAAGGGGGAGTCAATGGAATTGTTATGAGGGACACAATATGCTATCCTTGAATTAATTCAAAGGTAGTCTGTCTAGAACAATGTGACAATGTTTAAACTTTTGTACTCCACACATCATAACATCCAATGACATATGAATGTGGATTTCCTACTGGCAGTTCATGTTCTCATTACCTCCAGTACTAGAAATTACCAATGGAAAACACCATGAGAAGGTGTATAAAATTTATATGATTCTCCACACCTAATTGCCTATATCATTTTCATCCCATCAAATGATATCGTCCAGATATAGAACATATATTTAAGAATATTGTCCTAGATCTTTTTGGATCACATAATTACAATAAATTTCTCTGATCTTTTAATGTGATAGCTGCTTTTAGAACCTTATCAAATACTATATCATGAAGAAGAATAATTTTTATGTGATAAAAGGATTATTAGTGTTCAAAACAATGAATACAGGTAACCATAATTTATAGAGAATTTTATTCAATGTAAATGACTCCAAAATTCACTTTTTACATTGATTTTCTTCTGTTGAACCTTTCTATGCTATGATGGTTGATCTCCTTCAATAAAATGTATTTATTTCGGTTTTTAGGGGAAAATTTATAGTTGGGATCCAATAAGGAATTCAGGTTTATTATGGGAGATTGGGGATTTGAGATCTACATTATTGTTCCATTCTCATTCGAAGAACATTGAAAGCCTTATGGTTTGTGATTCATTGATTTTCCATGTTTAAGTGAAATATCAATGTTATCATGATTTTTCTCATTGGATGGTAGTTGAATAAACCATAATTATCATTAAACTATAATTAAAAATGAATTGGGTTTGAGTAATAATGACTTCATGGTCTGCCATCTTTTTTTCTATGTTATGTTTTATAATGTCTTTTATTATTGGAAATTAGATAATGAACATAATGATAGAAATGATTGATATCTAAAATAATTAAGGTGTCATATTTAATGGAAATCATTCTTACATATAATTTTTGTAAATTTATTTAATGCTTGAAAAATATTTAAATAATTTTTATTTAGTGATAGTTGGTGGTATAGGTTTCCTATGGTTTTAACAGGTGATAAATGAATTTGTTAATTCACGTTTTTATTAAATTGTTTGTTTGAAAAATATATTTTTTGGGGGATGAGTGAGATGGTTTTATTATGAAGGATGGATGCCTTGGGTCAGGGGCGTAGATGCATTTAAAACTGATTTTTGTTTTTTTTCTTCCTTCTATGTTTTCTAAATACATGATCCCCACTATGTATCATGATGTGAGCCAATGATGGTAGATGGTTTGGTGAGAAATGGGTATGGGATCCGAAGATTGTGGAAGCAGTTCATGCATGAGATGGCAGGATAGATGGTGATACTCATAGTAGTTTTGGGGATTCCATCAAGACTAATGTAGAGAGTTAAAGCTGGGATTTCCCATTGATTGTTATGCAAGAATTTGGGATGATTACATGTTATGAATGTTATTTAAATGTTTAATGGATAAGTTCCTAATTTCAACATTCTTTTCCACACTGGATAATGTAACTAGATGTGACAAGTCCTAGAGTACCTAGAATAATGGAATGGAATAAATAATAAATTCTTAACCCATGATGATGAGAGATCAATTGTTGAATTAAAATAACAATCCAATAAATAATATATTTTTGAAATATTTAATGGAAATGTTAATTTATAATCTCTTGAAATAATTTTCTTATTATATGATGTCTAGTCCTTATTGTTGAATGTCATTTTTATAATTGATGATTGTTTCTATCAAGGATAATTCCAGGTAGTTGTTCAATGTGTGGTTTTTGAGATATATATATGTGTGTGTGTGTGTGTGTTATATCTAATTTGTTATTTCATATGAAACCCCCCACACATTTTATTTGGGGGACTGAAACATTATAAATAATAGAGGGTGTTCTCCCTAATATCTATGTTAGTGAGGAACATATGGATTACTACCCCCTCTTTATCCCCTTTAGTCACCCAGTAGTATTATCGGTGAGTGTATACGATGTCTAATTTCCTATATATGTGTGCTGATGGATATGATGTCATATGGGTTTTTCGCACACATATATCTCAAGATATTGTATCCTAAGGATTACTATATGTAATTGTGTACATGCTTTAATGGATTAAGGTATAATACATGGTGTAGAGGTTATAGTGGATACCAGAAAACTAATAAATTACTATCTAGGGGTGGTTATGTTTAGGTCATTATGAGATCCATGAGGTGTGGGTGATTATACATTCTTCTTTGTTGCATGGAGATTATAATTAGAGAGAGGTATTAAGATCTGTGATGTTGGGGTAGATCTATAAACCAATGAGTAATTGGTAGTGGGGTACCAGAAATTTTATATTATGTTAGATATTATGTTATAACTTATATTTGATACTTTTTGAGGGATCAACATGAGGCTGAGAACTTATCAAACATCATTAGGTGACATTTTAGTTTCACAACTTATTAATCTATCCTTAGTATAATGTCTTAATATTTTGTGCAAGAGGCTTAATGGAGGATCAAACTGTGTATACCAGTTATGATCACCATACATATAAGTAAAATATTTTAAAAGTATGGATAAATTAGTTATTGATTGGGATGGAAATTACAAAAACATGGAGTTTTCTAGGAGCTATTTGATCAATAGACCCACTATAGGGTATTTTTCATTTGATAATTGTAGTTTTATTATAGTTGTTCATATATTATGACATTACATTCAGGTATTGGGATATTTTATTACAATTATAGGAATATTTTAGTGGGTGTTTCTATCTTATATCGTATTACTTATTATTTTTAGACAGTAATGGCTCCCATTTGTCTGTATAGTGTACCCTCAATGATAGTTTCCAACTCGTGGCCTATTAGAGGAAGGCTCCAGACATCATTATCTCTCTTCTCTCATTGTCATTCCATGAGGGATACCTTTGGAGTGCAGGGGGTAATTACATATCTACTTTGAAAAAAATATTTTGCCTATCTACAATCTTGAATTCTTTTGAATAACCAATTTTATTCAAAATTATAGATAAAAAATTCATTTTTTCAAAGAAGACAAGTTGCAATTTTCACCAGTGTAATAAATTGAAATGAACCACTTGGTTCAAAACAAAGTTCCACATGACCTCATGCACACCTCTCCATATGAAAGAGGTTTCTGACTAGTAGTAATGGTCTAAGCTTGTCTGTGGGGAGACTATACCCTTAGTATCATGTCATATCACAAATACTAATTAAAAAATATAATAAATAATATAATGATAAAATTAACAATAATTAACAACATAATAAAAATTAAAACAATACATAAAGGTAATAAATATCCCCCCATAGTGTAAAAGCAAACTGGAGTATAAAAGTGAATTAGGTAAATAAATAAATGAAAAATTGTGTAGTCCAACGAAGTCTATCTTAGTTTTCCACCAGCTCCACGCTTCACTACTCACCCATCAGCCACATACCCCTTTACATTATTCAAATCCCTATATATGAATTCTATTTGTGCCTCAAGATTCTCATGTAGGGTGTGAGAAACAGAATCCATTTGTACACCACTAATGTTTCCTTAACTAGTGTACACATGTACAATAGGTATGTTCTATGATATTAATTAATGTTAATGAAATTATAATAAAATTTGATCACAAAAAAAGTGTTTGTGTGATATGAAATCTTCTACAAACCCCTACTAGAAATTACATCAGATCCTTGCCATAATAATGATCAGGATTCATATAAAATGATAATAATAATGTCTTAAATTCATTAGCATGCTACATAGAATCCACAAATATTGAGTGGGAATGCTACTCAAAATACATATAGCGTCGAGTTGACATGCTAATTGGAATCCACAAGGAATTGAGTTTCATAATGTTCTTAAGAATCCTCAATCCATTAACTTATGTATGATCCATAGGGATATCATTATCTTTCATCATTATAATTTCAAATCATACACACTCTTCTTTTAACAGGGAATCATACCATGTTGGTCACCTATCATGTGTACCAAGCACTAAAACTCCATAGAAATTTAATAGAAAACAATGTATAGTACGATAAAAAACATATCATGGAATCGTGAGATATAAATTAGAATCACAAACATCTTGTGAATCTAAAACAATAATGGAAAATGCTACCCAAAAAATATCATGCAATAAGGATCATATATGTGTAACTGGGAAACATTCATAGCCATAAGAAATCATCCTTAATGGATAGGACAACTCATGTTTACACATGAATCATACCATGTAAATAAGTGAATACGAGATTCTTTAATGGTATGGAACTTCCTACCACAAATTAATTCATGGAGAACTTCATGGTGTGTTAAGGGATCATCACATGAATATCATCCATGTATTAGTCAGTTCCAACCACTCTCCAAGGATTCCTTGAAATAGGTCCAACTATTTTATTTCTAAAAATAAATAAAACACCACATGCTATAATATGTTATCCATCCTAGATAATTTAAAAAATTAAAAAATTATGCCAAAACAAGAGTTAACAATTCCTTCTTTAATGAATAATTGTAAATCAATGTGCGATAATACACTATCTCTATAGATTAATCCAAGATAAACATATTTTCCTTCGTAATTATTATTATTAGATAATTTTGGGATATTATAATTTAAATAATTATTTATCAAATTTTAGAAATTTTATGTGGGTTTAATTGAAAAATATATCATAAACTGATACATGGAAATTATTCTCACAAAATACCACACCAAACATTAGATGGAGAGATAACTCTTCCACACATGGACACTAGAAGAAGGTCTAGAATCACATGAATAGATCACTACAGATATTTTATAATGGAAATTTTTGATTCTTTAATTCATGATGGTATCCATAATATGATGGCAGAAAGGGTTTTTATATTTTCAATAATGAAAATTGTGTACTAATCTCCAGCATTAAGAACCATAGATTAAATTCACAATTATTATTATTTTTAAATAATCCTGGATGCAATATGTTTAATTTCATCCATAAATGGAATTGTAATCCTAAATGAGACAATATAATATATTCCTCTTGATTTTAGGATTTTAAATTCATTAAAAGGGGTTACAGGAGCATGTTGGGGAGGAAGAAATGAAGAAAATATGCTAAAACACTATTTTACAATAAAAGGAAGTGTGTAAGGGTAACATGGTTTTAACCTTATAAAGATCTTATAAATCACATGTGTGTAAGGATTTTTAACCTTTAAATGAGACTAAATTTTAGTACACCCTTATACAACTCTATATTTACCCTTATACAGTCATTAGAAAGTATGAGTTACCCCTAGGAACAAGCAAGGCTACCATTACACAATGAAATGAACATTCCTCGTACCCATAAATAGAATACAGAACTTGAGATTTGACATTATAAATCATTTATAAATTCCAAAATACTCTTATAAAGGACATAGTTTACACATATGTCTCCTTTGGAAACATTTGGCTACCTTCCCCATCAACTAAAAGAAACATCCTTCCCTTACATAATAGTTTTTTTTCCATTATGTAACCCTTGAGAATTAAGGGTTACATTTATTTAACACCCAAAAAGATAAATTTTGAATTGGTTGATTCCTTTTTCCTTAATGTAGGTCCTATTACATACATAAGGGTAAAAAAAGATGAAAATGATTAATTTTCCACAAAATGAACATATAAAATAAAAATGGGGGTTTTGAGCATTTAAAAACTATGAACAACACAATTAAACCCCTATGATGAATTATCATAATCATGAAGTGTATCTAGTTATCTAGAATGAACAACTATGGAAACTGAGCTCAAATATTTGAATGTTTCCACATCTCCTCTTAAATATATCCATACTGCGATATGATCCAAAAAAGTGGAACCCTCTTCCCCCAAAAAGAACATTCTCATACTGGCCTATAATATGCACCAGATTCTCCTCATAAAATGAATTTGGATCCAAAACCACATCCTTATAGTCTATAACATCCACAATAACAGGCATATACTTATGATGTTAAGATTCTTGAAACACATCATCTATACCTCGGTAGTGTGAAGGAAGATACAGACAATAATTCATTTACCCAACCCACTAGATGATCTCACAGAGAGGAATACAATAAGACAAATAGTGGTCTGATTAGATTCTTAACAAGGGGTATACTTCAAATACTCCCTTTATAACCTTGAGGAGCTTTAATGGGAGAGGACGGCTATTTATGGAAGAGGAAAGATAAATAGGCAGGTGAGTTATAATGGAAGAGTGTTAAAAATATCATTTTACCCAACATTAAGAGGTCACATGATTTGGCCTCATGGTTGGACAAACTATGCAAGAAATATGTGAGAGTCGCTATCCAAGGTAATCCCTCACATGGAAATCCCACGAAGCTTTAAAAAACCATGGTCCTACCATGCGAGGTAACTCCCTATGTGGAACTAAGGGTGTGTTCTAGACACATAATTTTCCAAACCATGCATAGCAAATGTGAATCGCCCCTACAACATGTCTATAGTTTTTTTCATGGTCATATGACATCCCTCGCATAGGTTTTTAAACCATTATACCTTATATATGGTATCACGGTTGCACCACACAGTTATTACTAACCATTCGCCAATCATGTGCCTCATACAAATTCTCCAAAAAAAATATCTTTAGGCTTTAAATAGGTCTTGGAAACTACTGGACCCTGCCTTAAACTCTATGGAACATATATGATGTTAAAATAGAAAATAAATTGTTTCATAACTCAATAAAAACTAGGCTCTTAAAGATACTCTGGGTGCTAGTGTGCCAGGACAAATCCTCTTTCCTTGTTCCACATTTATCATAAAAAGAATAATTTTAGTGTTAAAATATTCACTTTTTTAATTATTATTTTGAGGTATGTGGAGGGTGATTTTATTTCATTCTGATGATAATTTTAGGGAAAATTTCAATTTTCATAACAATTTTGTCTATATGCCTAAAATTTTTATACATTAGGTTATATATATAGGTTGGGAGATTTAGTGATTTTACAAAGTCCCTTTAACAAATTTTTATGTGTAAAACCTTATGTAAAATAATAATAATATTATCATTATATTCAATTACATGTGTTAAATCAATGATATTCGAAAAAAGTTCTAAAATAAATAAATCAATACCTATATAAATGATATTAAAGAAACTATAACATTTCATATAGACCCTTTACTCAATCCCTCAATCCTCCCCATCATTTATCAAACCATAAATAATAAATATTTATTTAAATCAATAAATGTCACTATAATAATAATTCAGAAAATAAATAATTATTATATTCACAAACTAGTGAATTGATATTTATTTAATATTCTCATAACCAAATAAATAATAGTTTATTTTCTTCAAAATATATAGGATACAAATAAATATTAAATATTTTATTTCTATAAAATAATATTTATTTTATAGTCAACTCACATATATTATTTACAATAATTAGTGATTTAATTTAGGCCATAAACCATATTATAATATTTATTAAACCAAAATAAAAGTATATTTTTTATTCAAATAATTAAATTCAAATATAATTTATCTGAGATTAGGGATACACTTAGTTTGTGGTCATCTAGGAAATTTTCTCAATAGCATTAGTTGACCTGGACTAAATTCAAATATTAGAATATAGAAACATGTCAAGGAACCCATAAGGGAATAAGTTAATGATACAATGAAAAAAATCTCTTATATATGCTCATTGTGTAATGTTATCTCATTGTCTTGATGTCTCATCAATCATGTTGCATTCTTATATTATCAACTTATATGTTTAATATATATTTATTTTACTTAATAAAATGAACTAATTGAGAAACCACCATTTACATGGAATTAATTTGATATTTTTATTTCAATAAAAGGTCCAATTATATCTAACTTCATTAAAATGGAAGGTACAAATCATTTCATGTCTTATTTATTAATGTGATGTTACTTATAACGCACCCATTGCATGTTACATCACTGGGAGTATATGTTGTAAATGTTTATTCTAATATATCATATTACACAATTCATGATATAAATTAATAACAATATAATATATGAAGTCCATTACACATATTTTTATATGTTAATATCCAATGATATATAAAACATATGGAATTCATATTATTAAGTCTATTCTCATAACCACGTCTCTTGGAGATTACCACGTGAGAACATTTTGAGAATATTTCAAAATGTATTATGAGATCATAGAACCTCATAGTGTGAAATCATATGTGTCCAATCAGATAAATTTGATGAAAACATAGGATTTATGATTAAGAATGATTCCATAATAGTTCAAGGTCACCATCATAGAGGAGAACTACTATGACCATTCAATAGAAAAAATACTCAAAATACTTTATCACATTAATTTTATGTATAATAATAGTCATCTTGTGATAATATATTTAATAATTTTGATTTCATTGAATATATTTATAATTGGAATGTGAAATATAAGTTTTTATTGGATAATAACTCCAGTGCCTAATTTTGTACTCCCTACTATATTCCAAACTCAAACACTTAAGTTTTCATCCAGTATTTATCCACCATGGTTCCCTTTCAGATGAAGGTTTCAAATACTATGAAATTTTTCTTGATAAATAAATCCCACAACTTCTATATCATATCATTTATGAGTGTGCCATAATGTAATGAAATTTTTTGATAATTAACTAGATATAGTCCCCATACATCTATATAAATCAACTCTAATGTCTGGTTCTTTAGTACCTTAACTTTTATCTATAATGAAACATTTCTTTGATTCACTAGAATATTAAATTTACAACTTCATAATCTAATACTGTGATATTTATAATTCCCTTAAAATATAAAATTTTCATCACATTCCCACTCAAGTGACCTAGACTATCATTCTATAACATTTTAGATGATACTTTTCTAGCATGGATTTTACCTTCTAATGCGCAAATATGGTACAAAGTTCCATCCATAACTCATTTGGCCACCACCATAGAACCACATATAAATTTATATACCCCATAAATAAAATTTATATAAATAAACATCATCTATATATATACTATAAATTATGTTCTTCCTTAATCCCAGTATATGCCACACTCCTTGAAACTCCAACGGGACTCTGTTCCTTGTTCAGATAGAGCAGTCACCCAATTATACAATCTTGATAGCATTATCATATGAAATATGAACCCTAAAAAACATTAATAATTATAATTCTTCACACTCCCTCTATTGTAAATTAAGTGAAATGAAGCTATATATTTTTTCACTCAAGACTCAAGTGAGGTTGGAGCACTTAGTAGAATACCACTCATATATTTCGGTGTTGTATAATCATATCCACTTCTAAAATCATATCATCCATATTTTAATCTTTTTTCAATAAATTATTTCTTCAAGTGACATTTCACCCCATTATTCCAAAACATTGGACCACCTTCTGCCAATATACTCTTTCTCTGACTTATTCTTCCTTTTCCATTATTATGTATTTTCCATGTTATGGGATGTACCCTTCCTTAAACACTATAAGAATTTCTATTAGATTACTCTATCAATGTAAAATGAATTTACTCTTTCATAATTAGTTTAATAACATATATAAATTCCAATCCTACCTTACCATTAAAATTTATCATCCCAGTAACCATTAAAACCCAAGACTTCGAGACTATTGAATGTAGATGTAGAGCCCACTATGGAACTCTGAAGTTCACAATCACCAAGTATAACTAACACCAACATATTTTGAAATCATTTATTTAAATAGTATTAAACTTACCATTTGACATACTCATGTGGAACAGACTCTGCAAGTGGACCACAAAGTTTATTTGGGAAAAATTATCATATATATCAGTGAGAGTTTTCATATGTTTTGATGCAGTATTCACCTCCTAGATGTTATAATCTAAATTAATGTCTATATCCATCTAGATCATGTTGAGTTATTTCTTATCCCTCCTTTCCCATTCTTCCTTTTTCATCACTTCTATTTTGGTATCCATCAATAGAAGATCAAGATCCCTCTTTGTTACACAATCCTTTACCTAAATATTCAAATATCATAAATCCTTCCTATCAAAATCCTCCACTGGAACCATACCCACAACTATTTCCATTATTTCTTATGATATTGAAGTAATAGTAATTTTTGAAAAAATAGTGGTATTTAGAACTACATATAATAAATATTGTATAAGGAAGAGGGAAGAATAATGCTTCTAAATTTAGTTTGGAATAACTTTCACCAGGGTTTATCCATCATAATCTCTAGAACCAATGATTTGATTAAAATTATGATAAAACCCTTGGATTTTATGCCTCTAAATCACACAAGGTGGAAACCTAATAAATATAATGAACTCGTGAAGTCAATAAACCAAAATATGGAATTTTATATCTCCCATGTATATTTACGTATTAAAAAACTCATATATGAACTTTTGAAATACAATGATTGAAATAAATAAAGAAAAAAACCACAAAAAAAGTATTTATGTGTTTATGAAATGAGTCTTAATACACAAGGGTAAAATTGTAATCAAGTTTATTAATGAATTGGAGTATGATTTCAATTAATAAGTGTATCAAACAAATGCTCCACCCTATGAGTTATAGTATAATACATCTTATGCAACCAGCCACTACCACCTTTTGATCTGAATGGGGGGGGGGGAATGAGTCCACCGTAGTATAATCTTAAGGGGTATCCCTCCACATGAACAAATACATTTCCTACCTTAAACTCCACTTCTTCTAAACAGTTCATTACTCTGAAACTCTAATGATCTTCCCTTATGTATTCTTCCATTACAACAAACCAACTAGGAAAAGACTCTTACGCATGTCTTTTGGTCCTATACACCCCACCTTCATCCTATAAATGGTTATAATTTTCTCACCTATCTTTGAATTCCATAAACTAATCTATAGATTCCAGACATCTAGAATTAGATTGTTCTGTAATGAACAAAAAGAGTTCCACTAGGAAAGTCACCCATTTAGGTCCGCCACATGGTAAGGTGTATAAAAAACACAAGTCTCATATATTACAAAAGAATAGAAAGAGTTAATAGTGGATGAAAAATATTACTCCATGATACATAAAAAATTAAGACCAAGGGGATAAACCAAAAAATAAAACAAGACAATCCAAATTATGAGATCCATGTATCCATTTGTCCCCACAAAATTGTCCCATTATAAAGGGGATGAAACCCAAGACAAGCCAGTGAATGACACGATTCACTTCCCATTACCTATGTCTTAAAAAACCACATCTACAAACACACAAAGAAAAATGTAGGGTATGAACACAATTCTCAGAAGGATTTCACTGAAGAATATATAAAATGTCGAATACCATGAAAATGTTAACACTGACTTCAAAACAAAACTAGTTTATAAAGAATTTTCTAAAGGAAAACATTTTATAAAACCTCCTTTTGTATTTCAGAAAATCCATTTATATTTACATAGACATGGAATATAGAAAATATAGTTGATAAATCATGAATTCATAAGAAAAATCATCCATGCATACACTATATGATAAGAAATTGAGAAATAGACCGTGAAATATCCCATTATGTATAAAACTAAGTATAAATGACAGACTAACACCATTTGATATATATCCTATGGGAATATTTATTGGGACATAAAATAAATTACTAAACATAGAATCATGTGAATCCGACCAATATTAAGTCATATCACAAATTTTGATGATATTAATCCTCTAGTGGTATAACACACACTATGAGTGAGAAGCCCATTTCCCGAGTCACCCATGGTTCCCAATGTTACATGATTTTAAAACCCATTTGAAAATAATTATAAATATTTATAAAAAAATCCTTGGTGAATCCTTACTTCTTCCATGATTGAAAACCTATTTTAGAATCAAAATAATAATAAAGGAATTTCATCAATGTATAGTGTCTCAGAATCCCAATTTAAAGGAAACCGACTTCAAAAACATGTAACTATTTACATAAAAGAAATTTGATATTAGATCCATCCATTTCATAAAACAACCCAATGGAATTTACAAGAACATCAAATAATTCATAAGTTAGACCCTTATAAAAGAGAAACCTACCTCAATAATTGGGATAAAAAGTGAAGAATTGATCTCCCAAAGATCAGAGTTGAATTCATTAAAAATGGAACTTTAGGGAAATTAACAACATATATTGGGAAACTAAATTTAATGAAAGAAAATTATAATATTAACTTCATTGGAGGGATGTTTTTTATACCGTATATAGAAAATACAAGACCACATCATAGAACCCCCATCCACACCACTATTATCAGGTTTTTACCTAAGACTATCATGCCACACATTGTGTTACACCACAGTCACACTTGGACAAACTGGCCTTCACAAACCTTGATAAAGACCTCACTGAAATCTTATTATCCCAGAATAAGACCATAGCACAATCCATGCACCATGCCACATCTTCCACAAAAAATTGTTGAATTTCCAAAATCACCCCAATGAAACTCCATGTTGTAATCTCTGCCTCCATGCCACATAGCTCAACGAAATAGAAGTCTTATACCGTTGTCCCTTCACCATGGTTTATCTTGGTCAAAATTGGTAGTGGAACCAATATTCTGCCTATAGGATCCAATGTTGAAGTTATCTTCCACATACCAAAACCAGTATCTCTATGGATCATTCACTCCCATCCATGACACATGCCCCTATATAATTCTAGAAGAACTATCATCCCCTACAAAAACACTAGAACTCTAATAATCACTCAAAAAAATTAAATATAATAGTGTAATAAAACATGAATTTTCATCACAATTCTTCCCACCATACAAGATTTCTATCCCCATAAATCACTCATGATTTGGGAAATACAAAGATATATGCCAGTGTTTCCAAGCCAATGATTCTTTTTCTAAAATATCATAGTTATTCCATCATCACTTCTATAGTTCACAAATTAAAGTAATAATTTTACTGCATAGCACTTTATCATAGTGATCCATAATCCGAACCAGTTTATCAACCACAATGGTGACAGGATCAAGATTGATATCTACCATTTCAATATCATGGGAATGTTCCATTTTATACCTCCTTAATTGTGAAACATGAAACACATCATGTATCAATATCAAATGATATGGTAAGTCTGCCTAATAGTCCACCATTCTAATTCATTCAGTGATCTCAAAGTGGACAACAAACCTTTGTCACAACATAGCCAACATACCCAATTAAGGTGTCCTAGGTGTTTTGAAACTAAAATAATGTCCTGATCACCAAACTAAAACTCAATAGGCTGTTGAAGATGGTGTATGTTGGATTTATAATGGCTTTTTTCTATGACCAATCTCTTCCAGACCAACTGAACCATTTTTGTTTCCTTTTGAAAAAGGCTTGGTCCAACCGAGGACCGATCCCACAAATCTACCCAACACAAGGGAGATCTACATGTATAACCCTAAAATGATTTATTGGGAACCATATTAATAAATTTTTAAAAAGAATTAGTATATAAAAATATGACATGAGGTAGATTCATTTCCCAATAACCACCAAAATCAATAATGGATACCACAAGCATATCCTTAAGAACGTGAATAGAATTCTTTGTCTATGCATCTATTTGTAGTTGGTATGTCATTCTTAATTTGAATTAGGGAACCATAACCTCTTTAAAACCTATCCAAAACCTATATGCAAACCATGGGTCTATATAAGAAACAATTGTAGATGAAACACCATGAAGCCTCACAACCTCTCAGACATACAAATACATGATCTGCTCCACCATCATCATCTTTTGGATAGGTAAAAAATGTGATGATTTAATAATATAATCATTTATCACCCAAGTTTGATCCTTCCCACTAGTGGTATGTAGTAAAATAACAATGAAGTCCATGTAAATATCATCCCACTTCCGTACTAGAATGGGTAAGGTCAATAAAAAACCCACATGAGTGTTCTGCCTTAATTCTCTGGTAAGGTATCATGATGTGAAATATGTAGTCGACCACCTCATCCCAAAACATTAATAGTGATATCTCATTTTAGGGTACATCATGTAAGTCCCTGGTTGAATAGAACAATATGATCGGTGCCCACTATCCCTAAACACCTGCCTCAGAAATATCAGAATGGCCAACCTACTTTAGAAATGCAAAGCCATAGTAGGGGACCAAGACCAATCACCTGAGGTCTCTCCACCATTTAGGATTTTACTAAAACACTATAAATAATTATTTATTACCTATTTGATATAAAACCAACAATGAAATTATGATTCATCCTTAATATAATCCAATAACACCTTCCCACCAATATCTTCCTCTCCCTAGCTCATCTTAGAAAACAAACTCATTGAAGAACATGCATCCACTAATTTCTTCAAGGATTGAATTTTTAATTCCTCATTCAATGAATTAGAGACCACATTCCCATTACAAGTATTATAATTAATATCAAAATTGAATGCCTTAGGATACTCTACCAATTATCACTATCTCAATTTTAGATCCCTCTGAGTAAAAATATACTTCAATCTATTATGATTATAATATACCATAAACATATCCCCAAAGATATAGTGATTCCACATTTTAAGTTAATGAATAACCATTTGAAATTGTAGATCGTGGTTAGGGTGGTTCATCTTATGATGGGATAAATATAAATATCCATAGGCCACCATATGCTTCCCATGAATCGACACACTCCCCAAACCCATTATTAATGCATCATAGAAAACATCATAACCTAAACCTAGTTTGGGAACAATTAAAATATGAGCTTAATTCAACCTTGCCTTAATATTATCAAAGGATATTTGACATTTTTCTTTCCATTCAATATAAACACATTTACATGTCAAATCATTCATTGGATATGCAATCTTGGAGAAGTATTAAATAGACCACCTATAGTAACCAGTCAAACCTATGAATCTCCACATCTCAAACACATTTATAGGATGATCCTAGGAAAATACTACCATTATATTTTTAAGAACTTCTAAGATTCTACTCTCAGATATAATATTACCTTGAAACATTAATTGCTTGATCAAAAAATTCACACATGTAAATCTTACAGTATTTACATTTTCTTTGAATATTATAATGATAATATCAAAATGATTCATGTGCTCATTATTGGACTTTGGGTTTACAAAACTTTTATCCAAAAACATGAATAAAACTGATTCAAAGAACTAATTAATGACTGGGTTTGTCAATGCTATAAATACTATAGGGGCGTTAATGAGACCTAATAGAATAATTAGAAACTCAAAACACACATAACAAATCTTCAACATTGCATTAGGTATATCCTATTCTCATATACTCAGGTGGTGGTACCCTATATTATGGTTAATATTTGAAAATTAATGATCCCCTCTGAGTTGATAAAAAATATCATCAATTTTTGACAAGGGATACTTATTCTTAATGGTCATATGATTTAACTTTTGGAAATCAATATAATGTATGAGGATTCTATATTCATTCATGTAAAATAGAATAGGTGAATCCAAGGTGACATGCTAGAAAAAATAAATCCATTGGCCTAAAGGTCTTCATGTTTAACCTTAAGTTCCTATAATATAGTAGGTTTCATATGATAAGGTGGCATGGAAATGGTAATCATTCCTGGGAGTTGGTCAATTGAAAACTCGACCTCTCTCCATAGTGGTAAACTAGAAAAATAATTGAGAAAAACCAAAGGGTAGGGATTCAACACTTTTGGGAGTGAACTACTCATGAATGATTCAATAGCATCAAAGAATATCTCCAATAACTGGAATGTGATCACTTCTACATAAGAAACGATAGGCCCTTCCCACTTAGATCTATAGTCCCACTCACCCTAAAAGACATGATAGACTCTATCAAGAGATATAAAATAGAATAAAATATTATTATATTTTATATGGGACCTCTATTTTAGGACAATAATCAGGTCAACGATTTCATGATCAAGAACCCTAAAATCCAACACCACTTAAATGTTGGCTATTGACACATGACATGCATGAAATCTGAAACCTTATTCATACCTATTTACTAAAGGATAAGAAATATCAAAAAATAAGGACATATGTTCAACATAAAATCCAAAAATATCAATACACATTGTCAAAAAAGAATGAGTAGTACTAGTGTTAGATATAACTAGTACCATAGATGGGGAAATAAACATCGTACCTCTAAGAGTAGCAAACCCTACCATAGAATCTTATGGTTCATACTCTAATACATAGATACATTAATTATGAGATTCTACTTTAGCTTTAGAATCCACATAAACACCCCCATGGCCTAAAGGTAAGATACACCACCCTTGAAAGAATCAAAATGAACCTATGAAACCTCAGTAAGAGTGGATACATCCTTACTTCCTTAGTACATCCTTCTAAAAAAATTCATAATATGTACAAATTATCCACAATGACAAAATGTTTTGGGTTCTTCTAAGATGCTCTGGATCTGCACATCTAGATTTGGTGGTAAACATGCATAAATTTTAAATAAATCACATGAACAGGAACAAAATCCTATGATCAAAATTTTAGTGTCTTTGGTAACTATGTATATTTAAAATTAAATAATAAAAAACACATTTCTTCCATTAGGATTCTCCACACAAGTAATTCCATTATATGTATCCCAGTCTTTGTAATTCCAATGGAAATGAGGAAATGTATGAATACAGTGATCTATAAATCCTAGTAATGGAAAACTAATGAAAACGAATTATAAAATAAAATCATGGGTAAGAAATGATGCATTATATAAGAATATGGACATTGGGATAAGAGGCAAAACAGGATCATGGGTACAAATTGCATAACACTATATTAAGTACATGAGGCACGACATGATCGTCAGTGCATGAGGCATAATAAGGAAATGTCGCTATAACATAACATGTGAAATTCCTAAGCATATCACCAAGGTTCATTTCCAAGGTGTCATTAAACATTACCAAGTAATAGTTCCATGGTATCATGAACATACCATCTCTATATATTAATTATTTACCCAATTAATTAGATTACTATCAGCGTGAACCATTCATATATCATAATTCATGTGAGATGTATATGAAAAACATGTGTAAATCCATCAATAATCATATAATGATAAACCCGTTGGAAATTAAGTGTGTATCAAATGAAATTTTGTAACTTTCTAGGTAAATAACCATCAATAGAAATAATGAAGTCTAAGGTATTTACACCATATAGAAAAAGGGTATATGATTTAGTTAATAATTTCCCCAATTAATCGATTTATGGATATCTAGGTGAATAACAATCAATAAAAATAAGTATTAAAGTATTTTCACAAGGAAATAAATGATTATGCATAACTGATGGTATGAAAAGAAAAAGTCAATGATCGATCTTTCTGTAAGGAGATCATATTTTGGATATATAAAATGTATATAGAAATATGTACATATATAATAAAGGTAAAAAACATTATAAAGATGGTGAGTGAAAGGGAACATGAACATTAATTACAAATTTGGTGGGAATAATAACCTTTCAATGTATTAATTCGTTTATCATGGTGAATAAGCAACATGTTAGAGTTTTTCCCCTAGAACCAACTTCTATGTACATTATGATAAACATGTATTCATTGTTTTTAATATTAATAAACTAATTATCACATCATGATTGTTCTTCTATGTGACATACTATGTGGTAATGTCCTAAGAGTAGTTGTCGCACTAAAAGGATATAGTTGTTCCCCACTATGATGATAACCCAGTAGGGCTATGACACTATTGTTGAATAAATATTTTATAGATGAATGATTTCATTTTAGGAAGAAAAAATATATGGGATATTAGAGGTGGATACTTATAGAACTTTGAGTCACCTCCTCACGGTGTACGCCCTTGGTAATTTCCTTTAGAATATTATTAGAACAAGGTCCTCTTGTAAATAATTCTCATTTATATGTGTCATTAGATGTTCCAATCTACATATCTGTATATTTTACCTTATAAATTAATATTAATACTAATGAGTCTTATGATTCATGCACTTAGATGTATTGATGAAAACTGTGATGATAGATGTTCGCGATGAGGTAGGATATGTTGGTGGCATCATGAGTAATATTGTATTAATGAATAATGTGAGAAATGATTTATTATTTTTGATCTTTAATAGAATTTAATATCTATGATAATTTGATATAAATGAATATCCTAAATAAATCCATATTAATGGTGTTCTATTGGAAATTTTTATTTCCAATAAGTCAAAGAAAATGATATTGAGTATATAGGTTGATGGCACCAGCATGAAACATTCTCAATTAGAGATATTGGGATAAATGTATTATATTACACAGTAAGTGTTCATATGTGGTAGCATGTCATTATGATATTAACTTATTTATGTATCGGTGCCTTGGCATATTTCTAGATTCTAACCTTGGAATTTTGGATGCTTCTCCAAATGCCAGTGAGATAGTGGCCTAGATTTACACACACTAAGTGTATCAACACTCTTAGTTAAATAATATATTATTATTTATTATTTAACTGGTTGAATAACTTTTATTCACACACATAGTTTAATAATTATTCATGTATTATTGATCACATTTATTCTTTCTCTATTTTTTCAAGAGAATATATTATGAGTGGAATATTTAATAAATATTTATATGCTATTTAGTTAATATAATATTCATTTATTTATCGGTGAAGAATGCAGTAATATTTATTTAATAAAAAAATGGCCATTATTCAAGGTCTGATAAATACGGTGGAGTAATGGAGAACCATGATTAATGGTATAGTGAGAAATAGAAACAATGAATATTATTTTATTAAATAATATTTAATTATAATTCACAAGTTAACCATATTTAGACAAATAATACTATAACCATTATTTTTTGACATGGGTTTTTTCTTGGATTAAAAGAAATAAGCAAGGGCACTTAGGAAATTATTTTATTTTAACACTAGTAATATAAATACCCAGTTATTTTATTTTCTCAATAACTTTTTCAGTTGTGCACAAAAAACATGGAGAATTATCTCAATCCTAGAGAGCTCCCTTCTTTAAAACACTTCCAAGAATGATGAGAAATCATCCTCCACCAGATCATGGAGAATACATTGGAAGCGATTCTCCAGGTGATAAAGGAGGATTCCACAAGCATAATGATCTTCCATGATAGCACCTGGATACTCCTTCGACTATGTCTGGAGATTCCTGGAACACATGTGGATCACCGCTAGAGGAAATATACACTTGGTTTCTAAAATGCAATGATGGTGCACCATAGATCTTCCGCTCGATTCAACAATGAAGAAATAATTACATAGAGATAATTATTTATCCAATTAAACTAATTACGAAAAATATGTGTTGGTATCCTCTCTAGTTCCGACATGATTACTCTTGTCTGATCACATTGATTCATTTCATAGATCATAGAATTTACCATCACAGATCTCATATTTTTCATCAATACTGATAAAAAGAATTGTTGGAAGCTTCCCTTCCCATGATTCCATTGTACCTGGAACCTACGAGTGGTATCAGAGAAGGGAGATAATTGATTATAATTAATTTTAAATCATTGGTAATTTATGCATTTTTAATTTATTTTTTTCAATTCTTGTTTAGTTGAACTTTTAATATGAATAGTGATATCAGTTTATTCCTCCTTCGTTTAATATTGATTTAATCAAGAAATTTAATTTTATGATTTAACTAAAATCAAGGAACTCATCTAGTGGTGCTAATGTTTCTAGACAGACAACACCAGACTATACACTGTGTAACTAAAGTGACATGGCATGTAATAATGTTCAACATATCATGATTTGATTAAGAAATCAATTTAAGATTATTCGTTGATTATTGCATTCATAACACCATTTAATACATTGTGTGTTCAAAAGAATTAAAGGGGGAATGGTTATTCCATACATGACCTACTTGATTGGTGACCATGTTACACAGAGTCAACATAGTATGTCTCAAATTTGAAACACCATGTACTCAATATTTTGTGAGGTGCATTTTACATGTCGAGTCTCTAGGCGTGTACCTCAGATAGAAGTTGAAAGGTGTATGTTCCATGTATATATGATCTACACGCCATGTAATTTTACCAAATAACATAGATTAAAATTTATTTATTTTACTATATAAACCTTGACACATGTACTTGTGTGTGGTTATACAGATAGGACATGTCATGTTATAGGTTTTAATATACATAAATATTTAAATGTTAATTATAATATATGTAATGTTTAGATCTTATTACCATGAATGAGTCATGTTACATGTTAGAACTCTACTTGCATTGAAGCATAACACACGACTAAAAAATCATGTAATTTGTGTAATCATATGTGAAGTACAAGTTATGAAAGTACATGATAAGTCATGTATTTCATATGTCAAAAGAGTAAAACAATATAAGAGTATAATCCATGTTGGGTAGATTTAGATGTGTATTCATCGTGTTTCCTCCATGGTAGATTAATTACGATGTTAATTTTAATTAAATTTATTTTATTTGTTTGAAATTATTATGGTTTACAATCTCAAAGAAAATTCAGATTTGGATCAAGCTAAAAGGATTGATTAATTGAAGATAATAATTAATCGATTTGGGTGAGTCTTAACTTAAATATGAATGATTAATAATTGAATATTAGTTTTATGAAATGTGTACTTAATTTCTTGCATGTGGATAATGATGATCTCGACTGAAACTTTTATATGTGATTGGTTTCATTTAATTTATTATTAAATTAAATTGTTGGCATGCATACCTTATCTCTTTTCATTATGTATGTCTCATGTGCTCATGGTTTCTTTTACGTAAACCCCTCTTCCCCATCACATAAACGAAAGTAAAAGGCATATGAAATGGATGGTGCTCCCAAGCTAGTGGATCTAGTTCAAGTTGAAAGTTGAGGTGAAACCAATCCAGGTAGATAAAAAGGTTGACAAGTGGAAAGATATAAAAAAAACCTCAGTTGGTTCATGAAATTTCTCCCCTCTGTCAAAAGTAAGTTTATCATCTGTTAGATATACTAACCTTTAATATAAGCTCATGATCATACCATTTATTTTATTTCAGTTAGTTTCATGGTTATTTAATTATGTATGGCTTGTCGTGATCACATAATTATTGAATTAATGATAATGAAAGATTGAAATAAAATAGACCATCTTATGTGTAAATATTATCAAATACATGGTTAATCAATTAATTAATCTCAATAAATATTAACAAGCATGTGATAAAGATAATTATTAAAGATTTATGCATAAAAGGAAAAAATCCATTAAGAAAATATTATGTCTGTATAGCATTCCATTACTTCGGTTAGAATCAATCCATAGTTCAAAGTGCTTGACCAGCCAATGTTGGGGTGCTTTAAATTATTGGTAAATTCTAACATGTGGTTCTGGGTTGACTCAAAATTTTTGACATCATGGTTTTACTTCGAAAGAAGTAATTCGTTCAAATTAGAGTTTAAGGTTGAGGAAATCCAATTAAAGGATTTCAGGATTTGGGAGTCCACTCAATGGATCGGGGAACTATGAGTTAATGTAGTAAACATTTTGAATGCCTACATAAAACCATTCAATTTTTTTGATCATCCAATATTGGGGTAATAATAAAAGGAATTTTGATCATTGACACTAAAATATCCAAAAAAAATTATATTTTCAATCCAATGGTGAGGGATGTTACGTTTTGATAAAATAGAGGGAGACTAATAATAATAATATTTATTTATTTGTCTAAAATTTATCAAATAATGTTCTAAAATATTTCTTATCTTATTTTGTAGAATCAAAAATAAAATAACATCAAATAGCACATTGAAATCCATACATTATAAGGAAAAAGTTCTCTCTAGCACAAATTTCTAAGAGCGGAAAAGGTTCTTATGAGTTACCTTCATGATGAGAGAAAATTTTATGTGCTAGAAAAAAATTTACCAATTGCACCTGGAAATGAAGAATGAGATGAAGAGCTCCCACTTTATGAGAAACATCTGAATTATGCTAGAGATGTTCAATATTGCATGCTATCATCCATTTTGAATGAGCTTCTAAATCAGTATGAGGATATGGATCCTATAGCATGATGTTTCATATTTGGGATATCAATCAAGAGATGGAGTGACAAGGGAGGTATGAGATCTCCAATGCATTGTTCACAACTAATCTTGGACAGTCTATGGTAGTTGGGCCTTATCTAGTCAGGCTTATCTGCTTCACTAAACACCTAGACATATTAGGTATTAAATTCCATGATGAGTTACATACAAATATCACACCTTCATCACTTCCCAAGACCTTTTACAACTTTATTATTAATTAAAATATAAGAAATAGCAAGAAGAGTCTTCCAAAACTTATTAATTTAGTTTTCCAAGTGGATAAGGACATGGTGCATGAAAAACCTAAAATTTTTATAGTGAATAAGAAATGTAAGGACATGGTAATGGATCCTAATACTTAAAAATAGTCTAAAGCTCATGAGAACTATCCTACCAATAAGAGAAAAATCTATAGGAAGGGCAAGGAAAATGAGATAGCATGTTTCCCATGTGGAAAGTCAAGCCACTGGAAGAAGTACCACACCCAAAATCGAGGGGAAGCTAAAATTATGTTTGATATTGAGTTTAATCTATCAATATCCACACATTGGGTATTAGATAAAACTAGTGGGGTTCACATATATATCTAAATGTTGGAACCACATAGATTTCGAAAGATTACCAAAGGAGTGGTGGATCGGAGAGCTACCAATAGAGCGAGGCTGGCTACCCTAGCCATTGGTGACTACCACCATTCATTGACAACAAGAATGTTTTTTTAAATATTGTTATTATGTAACTATAGTTACCAAGAACATAATTTTTGTATTATTCCTAGATATAGATGTGTTTATTTTCAAATTTGAAAATAAAATTTGTTTCATTTATAAGTACATCATTAGTTATGGTCTGTCACATTTAAATAATGATATTGATTTATTATATTAAGAAATCTAAGTGTAGTAAATTGATAAGTAATCATGTTCCCAAAACTCATATGACACCTAGTTGTGTAATCACCATCTTGGTCATGTAAATGAGAAGCATTTGAAAAATATCTGTCAAGATGGTTATTTAGACTCTTCTCATCTAATACCACTTGATAGATTCCATGCTTGTTTACAAGGAGAAATGATCAAACCACCATTCTACGGATAAGGTAAAAGGGCCATATAGATTTTAGGATTGGTATATACTGATGTTCATAGACTGTTTCTAGTATATGATTATGGTGGATATTCATACTTCATAACTATTACTTGTGACTTGAGTAGATATGGATATATTTAAAAAATGAGGTATAAGTATATGTCCTTTGATAAATTCAAGGTATTAAAGAATGAAGTAGAGAATCATCTTGGTATGAATAAAAGAAGTTTCGATCGGATAGAGGTGGTGATTATTTTAACCATCATTTTATCGAACTTACCTCTTATAGAATCAACTCACATGATAAATGATTGGAAATTTGTAACCTAGTTGGGGTCTATAAATGGTCTCAGTTGTGTCTTTTCCATATAGGTTGGTCCCTATTCATCCTCTCCAAATAGCATAATTCTTCACGATGTTAGTATTTTATTAATCCATATAGGACTAATCCATCATTTATTTATTAATCTTGATGACCAAAATATAAGTTCATGTACCATCCATACATGTTTTCATTTCTCAAATGTAAGAGAATAGGATTCTACTCTATTTTTAGTGATACTAGTACTCATATTATCTTTCTTATTCTGTTAAGAACCATATTCACAATATTAGCTAACTCATTCATCTCATTACCTTGAACAACACCCTCATCATCAGGTGTATTGTATTCTCCAAACACATTTCATCTTTCACATCATAGTTCTTAATTTCCCAGTGGATGTTGAAACTTAATTTATCATAGATAAATCATAAACAATGTTCTCTTCTATATACATCGATCGGTTCTGGCCAAGTGGATAAAAATAGCCTCCTAATAATGAGTGTATTTTTCTCCTCTTCTATATCCAGCTCTAAGAAGTTGACGGGAAAGATAAAATTTTCAATTTTTTTCAGGATAATGTTGATGAATCCTCAGGGGTACTTCACTGTTATGTTTTCTTGTTGAAGTGATCCTCTAGTGGGATTCATGAATTTCGGTTTCAAACTATTAAATGTCAAGAATGGCATTATATAGAAAGTAACACCTCTTTCACAGATAGATTTTCCTCATTTTCTAAATCTAATAAATGTCGAAATTTAAAATCTATTTGGATCATGTTTTTCTTAGGTAGGTAACTTGATACAAAAGTGAAACATTCCCATGTGGTTGGAATGGTTACAATTTTCATCAGCTCCTTCTTATTGGTTACATTATCTTTCATTAATTTTTTATAGGTCTACATGTTTGAGAGAGACTCTCAAAAAAGGAATATTAATATGAAATTTTTTAAAGTGTTCCAAAAATTTATTTTTTCCCACATTTATCTTCACTTGTGAGACTCATTCTATAAATGGTATTCTCCATTTTTACTATAGTGGTTTTCTTCAGCTTCTTCAACTATTTTTTACTTGATATTATCTATTTCTTTTTCACTTTCTTTCACTAGTTGTTATTTATTTCATTCTATAAATTCTATAACACATATGTTTTTTGATTCACATTTCTAAGTAGTCAAGATTTAAAATATTTATGTGGGCATACCTTAGGGCATCCTGGTAGTGCTCTTATGGGTCACTCTATGATCTGATCAGAAATTTGGATAACTTGGCACTCCAAATTAAAAAATGCATCATTTTGGTTCATTGATTATTCTTTGATTCCCTTGAGTATAACCCTAATTTTGGTCATGAATATAACCAGCATCTCTTCAAATGTATGGACCTGGATCATCAGAGTGGTCTCATGGGGTGTTTGTTGTTGGTACCCCTATGACCTTGGTTGATATCCTTTTCGTTTTTGAGGATTTCATCCTATAAATTGATTACCATGATTATAATAAGCATAATTTATATCTTCTATACACATAGCTTTGACGTTTTTTCTATTATCCCATCATGATTTGAATATTATTGGTTAATAATTCGAGTTGTTCCACCATCCAGTCATTATTTTTTATTGTGTGAACCCCTTTTTCATTTTGTTCATTCCCCTTACCATTGGAAACTATTTCTCTCCATTTCATCCATCAAGTTATAGCTGACTTTAGGTGTCTTCTACATCAGTGATCCTCTAGCTTTATTGTCTAGAATTTACTTATTTCTCTATAAAAAACGTTATAGGATGTTTTATTAGCATCCAATGATCTATACCATGATGGGGGAATTTTATAGTCATATCTCTATATCCTTCTCATTAATAATACATTTATTAATATTCCAATTGAAGAAAATTTAGAATATTTACCTGTATGTCCACTAATTTGAAAGGTTTGAAGAATTGGGTGAGAATATTTTATAAAATATCATCCCATTTAGTGATGGAATGTGAAGGAATTATTTGGATCCAATCGCAATCTCTCTCATGTAATGAAATTGAAAAAATATTGAGTCTTACTGCATTGCGTGAAACATTCTGGAATTGGAATGTTTCATAGAGATTGAAGAATTTTCATAGATGTGTGTTCGAATCATCATGTGGCAGTCCATTGAATTAAATGTAGTTTGAGATTATCTGGATGATTTCTGGTTTAATCACAATGTTTTTTGAAGCCGAATGAGGTGCCAGGATGCTCGATTTAAATCCTGCATTCGATGGATGCCAATAGTCTGTGATATTCCACAACCCTAGATATATTTTAATAACTCCTGAGATAAATAGATGTTTCTATGGTCCAGCCATAATTGTATCTTCCTAATTCATCCTTAAGATTTTCTCTAGTATGCGATTGAATACAAAATCATCTGTTCATTTTTCTTATGTGTTTTGATCATTCATTTTAAAATTAAAAAACTGAAAACCATAGATTGAATACACCCAGTGTAAATAGTGAAATTAAAATAAAAAAAATAAAAATTAAAAGAAACCTTAAAACTAACTTGTATTTGTCCCTACAAATGGCACAATTTTTTACAGGCTTTAAAGGATTCATTATTTCTCTACGGGTCTAATCAAAATAAAAAATTTATAAAAACTCAAACTATGCTTCTTAATTAATTAAAATTTAGTATTATAAAAGTTTAAGGTCAAACCCAAGGAGATGGTAAATTAGTTTATCTATGTTTTCAAAATATTTTATTTGATTGAAATGAAGTAAGAGGTGAAAATGATATTTGGGTATTGGAAATTGTTTGAATGAATGATAATGAAGATAAAGTAGATTGATTATTTGGTTTGAAATCAGACTTGAATGTTGTGTCAAGATTTTTTATTTTAAGGGGTCATGTGTAATTGGATTTTTTGAAAATATGTTTATTAATCCATGATTGGTTTCAGAGTCAAGACGAGGGAGATCCAATGGTCATGGCTTCCCCTCCTTGAAACGGTAATCCCCTATTTCCCTTGGTCCAGAAATTTAGGGTTTCATGGAATCATGTTTGTTTCCATACAATATTTAAACATGCTTCCCCTAAATTTTACAATGATTATTCCTCCTTTTAGGGTTGTTTTTTGTGAAATTAAGTCATTCCATTTAGATTCAAATACCAATTTTCCTGATAAAAGTAATATAAAATGAATGAAAATTGATTAAATAATTATGAAAAACCAGTTACATGAATAAATAAAATGAAACCAATCTAATAAAACCTTCCGCATTATATTACATAAACCAAGAACAAGGTGTATTTACTCTTTTTTACAAGTGTTTATAGAATAATAGGGAAGGAATAAATAAAAAGAAAGCATAATGAAAATGGAGACGAAACTTGTGAGGACCCTGTATAGCTTATCTTCTCACTCTAAGATTTAATCTCTCTGATCTATTTCATAGCATCATCCTAGACCTCTATTTATATAGTCTATATAGGATCACAAAACATTGAATTCTATTAAGGATTGGTCAAAAGGTGTTCATGGGAAGGTCCCAATTCTTAAAACATGTCAAAAGTCAAAGATACTTTCAATAATGACATTTTTATCCCCATAAAACCGTTGACATGATATGTAGTGATTACACCGTGTGTAAATATTACAGCACATGTATCATATTCATGACATGCATCATTTCTAGTAAACATCACTTTTGTCATGACGTGACAAATCTGTGTTGTATGGTGAAACATATCAACTTCATTGGTGGATTCCATCCTCCACTTCCTGAACCATAGTTCATTAATTACTTTCATAGGTACACTATATGGTGAGTAATGTCATTTTTCTACTCTGGGAGACTCTTTTTGACTTAGTTCTTAATTTATTCTCCTTGGAAGTACTCCTTGATCATCAGATTTTGTGAAGACCTTGATTTGATGGAATTCATTGTCATTTAACACCTTTTACTCAACTTCCATGACCTGTTGAATCCTGAAAAATATAAAGCACACCAGTTATATATGCATTCATTAACAATTAAATCATCAAAATCACATTTTTTTAAAATTATATATATATATATATATATAATGAACTTATTATTTTTTGTAAAAGAGGGGTGAGGAACCCTTATTTCGTAAGAGTAATGTCCTAAGAAAAAGAAATAATGAGAGGGAAATATATTCTCTCATTAACAATACATAAATTTTACAATAATGATGGTATTTAAAATCACTTGATAACATAATAAATTAATAATCAAAGACCGAGACAAAAGAATAACTTGAATTGAGAGAAGTGGAGGAAAATACCCTCTACCTTGGAAGGAAGCTTCTTAAATCCATATAAATAATAATTGGAACCTTGTAAAAACCTTGTATGGAAGCTTGATAAGTATATTAAGAGTTAAATCATGTTCAAAATCATTGATGTGGAATGTGATGATGGAAAGGTGGATATTTATACCTAAGTTGGGGTGGTTTAAAGGGTTTAAATATAGGTTATTTTATTATATAATCAAACCACTTTTGGATTAAATAAATTCCAACAAATTTTTTGGATTATTAATGAGTGTGAGATATTTTTTGGACTTTAAAAGGAACCCTAATTCAAAACTGCACTTCTATCCAACCCAATTAATGTGCAATATCCAAAAAATATTTTTTAATTAAAATTAAAATTTTAGGTTTCAAAATGTAAGGTATAAATTTTTAAATTGAAATTAATATTTTTTAATTCATTTTTATAATTACTAAATTATATATTGATTAAATATATTGTTTCTAAAAATTTTATTCATGATGACATAATATTGATGTCATAAAATCACAGTGCTTTATAAAACAACAGTTTTCACTTTTTTACTAAAACATAATCTTTGTCAAACAATTCCCAATAAAATCACCCTAAGATATTTTTGGTGTTCTATATCCAAAAAGTTAGTTTATTTTATCAAAATAATTATATTAATATTATATTTTTATATTTTAATTAAATATCCTTATTTATTGAAATTAAGTAATTTCATTGAAAAATAATCTTTTTCACCGTTATAAAATTATTTAGGACTTTATTAAAATATATTATAATTTTAAAATGTTTTTTATAATATTTTTTCATTAAAATAAATTTAATTTAAAAATTATACATTTATCATGAAATATTTTTTTTATATAATATGTTTATTATAAGGCCCCAGCCTTAAACCTTACTTAATCTTGAGTTATTACAAGATTACACATTGAGGATCTTTTCGGGTTTAGAGTTTTAGAGAATTAGATCATAAAACTTGAATTACATTCCACATATAAACCAAGTGGTTACATAAAGATAATTTTATTCATTCCCATCAATGGTAACACATTTAAAATAAAACATAGATTATTTCTTGACACTTCCTTGACACTATCATCATATCATGTACCTTTCCCTTGACCTGTGAAAAACATTTCAAAAAAAAACTTGGGATGAGCATAAAAAGCTCAGTATGGGTTATAAAAACATGGAAAGGAAACATGAGTTCATATATACATAAGAATGAAATCATACTTTACCCATAAAACATAGGCACTTTAACATACCTCATAAAATCATGAATAAATCATAGAAATCATAAGACATAAAGGTAACTTGATGCATTCTTAACATTCTTACGTAGGGAGTAACGCTCTTGGTTACGTTTGGAATACCCATCATAGAATATTCCCTAAAATCTCTTCGGAGAAACCTTAACGTTTCACTCCTTTGCGTTACCCAATGCATTGGAGAGCTATAACGGGCTCACCCGCCCTTAGTTTATCACGGAACCACCCGTCTTCATAATAATGCCCAAGAACCATAACATAATCATATGACATAAAACATGCACAAAGGAAACATAAAATTTCCACATTTCAATCACGAGATATCAATACAACACATTGATATAATAAAAACATTATGAAAACTATTTTCAATACCAAAGTAAAAGAAAAGTAAAACATGGTATTTATTTTTCTTTTAAAAAGAAGGAATGGCTTGTAGAGGAAGCCAAAACTCAAATAACGGTCACGACAGCGGAGAAGTCGTTGTCGCCGTATACGTACGACAAAAACATTCCCTCTTGTCGTTTAGTAAACACTTCGTATAAGAAAGATTCCTTTTGATTAAACGTAAAAGTCAAAGGGGTTTATACACCATATAAAATAAAGTTGTGTATAAAACAAAATATGCCTCAATGAAAAGAGATTGAGACGAAGTCCCATACCTCGTATCCGACTTGACCCGACCGTTCTTTAATCTCTTGAATAATAAACTTGAGTTAATATCTACTTTCTTATGAACCTTTTTCAAGTTCATTATTCATTTTATACCATGTTATGAACATCATGTAATCATTTAAGTTAATAGTGTTCATTTTGTCGGTATTTGGTTCTTAAGTCAAAAATAGACTTCTTACACTTACATGTTGTTAATTTGGTCAAAGGTTCGTTATATCCAGAATGATATTAATGAATTGGATAAAATATATATCATATATATTCAGCATATACATGTATTTATAATATTACATCACATTTAGAGGTATGAAATGAAATGCACCGTTCATGGAGACGGTAAGCCGTACGTACGCATGGACGCTACTTCCATTTCTATTTCGTATTTCTGGAATGTAATCATAATTATATAAGAGTATATTATAATTCCAGTATAATAACATATATAATGTCATTAACTTTATCCTTTACACATCCCACATATGGTATTAACGAATCAAATCACTTTTAGGGGGCGGTAGTCCGCACTTCCTAAAATGAAGATATCATGTTTACCCACAATGGAAACCATAATGGTATGCCAAAAATGAAAAAAACAGAAGCTTTAGGAAAACATAAACATATTATATATCACATATAAAAATAGTGACATCATAATGGCCACCTTTGAAGGTGTTAAATGAGTATTGAACAATCATCGTTTCGGGAGGAATAATTTCGCCATCCACAGAAACCGTATGTTCTTTAACCATTTGATGTAGTTGTGTGAGAGTGTAGCTCAAATAAATCATATAACAACATCCTAGTATATTTTAGATACTGTTGTTGTTACAAAAGAAGTAAATAAAAATAGTTTAGGGGGTTGGAGAAGAAAAATCAAACAAATGAACATGAGAGAATGAATTACCTTTAAAAGTGTAACTCTTTTTGATTTGAGCCTAAAGGCTTCCTTTGAAAGGATTCTGCCCAAGGGTAATCCCCTAGGATGAGGAGAGGGATGAGGAGAGAGTAAATTGGCAGGGGTTGGCCGAGCCAAAGGCTTGAGGAGTGTGTGAAATGAGGTACAGGTGGGGGCCTTTTATAAGAGGAGAGGAGGGGCACTTTTGGAAAGTAAAGAAATATTACTTTATTTGAAAATGTTTTTCGGTTTTAAAAGGTCCCACATTGATATAATTCGTGGCTAAGGTGATAAGGGTTCGAAATCCACTCATCCAATTGTTTTTGGACATGTGTAGTTCATAGATTTTACATTAACATTCCATTTTATTTAAATCGTCAAATAATGATGTCATCGCTGCATCAATATTATGTCATAAATAATTTAATTTATTTAATGTCTAAAAATTATAAAAAAATACTATGATATAGTAAATCTTTTGATCTTTCCAATTACTATTTATAATCAAAAATCGGATCTTTATAACCCCATGTAAAAATTGTTTTTGTAAAACATATTATGTTTGTGTCATTTTTACTTTTACATTAAATAAAAAGTTATTTATGTCATTTACCATCCAATGTGTTTCCATGGGGTCCCCAAGTTGACCCATGGCTTGTATTGGCCGTCCATGACACAACCAATAAGTTTGGGACATGTGTCTAGGTCATTTCATATTATTAATGCATTATTTATACCTTAAACTACCCTAATTACCACTAATCGCGATTAAAAACTTAATAAGTTACTATTCACCAAAAAAAATATTTTAATCCCATTGAACCACATTTTACTTCTTAATGACAACCATGTATGTCGGATTTTAAAAATTCAATACACATTAGTGGTAAACTTTCATTTAACTGAAAAATCAGTTTGCTTGATTACCACTTAGTGGTTTCACTATTCATCAAAAATTGAAGTTTTTTAGAAAATTACCAAAAATTCACCCTAAGCTATATTTGATATTCCGAATTCAAAAATGAAGTCTATTTTACAAAATTCAAATCATATAAGTCACATTAATTAATTTAATAATTAATTCCCGCTGCCAGAGCAAATAGCGTGTTTTTACAAAACAATAAGTATCAAAAGATTGACACCAATTTAAGTCTAATTTCAAAGTGAAATTGATTCCAATGACCACCATTGGATTAAATGGTAAAAGTATATTCTAATTTCACTTCAAAACCAATTCAAAACATAATCTAATCATATAAATAAATTATATTGAAAAAGTAGTTTTGATGTAAAATGCAGTATTTTTCACTATTCATTAAAAAATGAATATTGTCAGAAAAATACCAAAAATTCACACAAAGTAAATTTTGATGTCCCAATCATGAAGGATAAGTTTATTTTGACAAACATAGTTTATAAAATTGTCAAAAGATAGATTCAAAAACGTTTTTCCATCAAAGGCAGTAAAACAATCTTTTAAAAATATTAGTGTATCCCATGCATAAGATTGTATTTATTTTCATTTTAAGCCTCTAAAACACTATCTTAATCATTAATATACATAGATAAAAATATCTATTATTCATTACTTACTTGGGATGTTACATACTTCCCCCCTTTATAAAATTGTGTCCCCGCAATTTCTTTACTTATCGAATAAATGGGGGTACTTATCCCTCATTGCATTTTCAGATTCCCATGTTGCCTCTTCAATCATGTGGTTTTTCCACAAAACCTTTAACTGGTGAATCACCTTATTCCGTAACACTTGCTCCCTGTGGTCAAGAATCTGGACCGGTTGTTCCTCATAAGATAGGTTCTCCTCCAGCTGAACTACCTCTGGACTCAAAACATGAGATGGATCTGGCATATAATTTCTCAACATCGAAACGTGAAAAACATTGTGTACCTGAGATAAACTCGGAGGTAAAGCCACTCGGTATGCAACTGATCCAACCCTCTCCAGAATTTCGTATGGTCCAACGAACCTTGGACTCAACTTTCCTTTTTACCAAATCTCATCACACTTTTCCAAGGAGAAACCTTGAGAAAAACATGATCACCTACCTCTATAGATAGATCCTTCCTCCGGTTATCCGCATAACTCTTCTGCCTGCTCTGAGCTGTTCTCATGTGTTTCTGAATCAGCTGAACTTTTTCTGCCATCTCTTCCACCAATTATGGTCCCATCAACTTCCTTTCACCCACTTCATCCCAGAAAGCTGGAGTTCGACACCGCTTCCCATATAATGCCTGAAATGGTGCAAATCTGTATACTGGAATGGAAGCTGTTATTATATGAAAATTCAACCAAAGAAAGATGTTGGTCCCAACTTCCCTGATAATCCATAGAAAAAGCTCGTAGCATATCCTCCAATGTCTGAATTGTTCGTTCGGACTGCCTATCTGATTGAGGATGAAAAGCTGTACTAAAATTTAATTCAGTACCCAATGACTTCTGAAGGCCTTTCCAAAAGTTAGAAGTAAACCTAGGATCACGATCCGATACAATGGAGAGAGGAAATCCATGTAACCTGACTATCTCTTTAAGATACAAATGGGAAAGTTGATAAAGAGAGAAAGTATCTCGTATAGCAAGGAAATGAGCAGATTTGGTTAAGCGATCAACAATAACCCAAATAGCATTATTACCTCGAGATGTCTTCAGTAATCCAACAACAAAGTCCATGGATATATTCTCCCATTTCCACTCAGGCACTGGTAAAGGCTGAAGCATCCCTTTCGGTAACTGCCACTCTACTTTAACCTGTTGACATGTCAAACACTTCACAGTAAAATCAGCAATATCTCTTTTCATTCCATCCCACCAGTAATACTCCCGCAGATCTCTATACATCTTAGTACTGCCCGGATGAACTGAAAACAGAGAACTATGAGCTTCACATAACAACTCTCTCTTCAACTGTGAATCACAAGGCACACACAATCTCTTCCCAAATCTCAAAATGCAATCATTATCAATGTTGAATTCAAGCAACTTACCTTTCTGAACCAGCTCTACCTTTTTCTGCAACTCACTATCTTGCTTCTGTGCTTGCATGATTCTATCTGATAGAGAAGATCTCACTGATACCTGAAACAAAACAGAAGGACTTCCTGCACCAACAACTTCTATGCCAAAGTTCACCAAATCGTTACCAAAAGGATCACGTTCCAGCTACAACATTGTTAATGAAGCATTACTTTTTCGACTCAAAGCATCATCCACTTTATTTGCCTTTCCTGGATGGTAATGAATTGTACAATCATAATCCTTGATTAATTCCAGCCATCTCCTTTGTCTCATGTTCAATTCTTTCTGAGTGAATATATACTTTAAACTTTTTGATCGGTATATATTTCACACTTTACTCCATACAAATGATGCCTCCAAATTTTTAAAGCAAAAACAACAGCAGCTAATTCCAAATCATGTGTAGGGTAATTTACCTCATGAGTTTTCAACTGTCGTGAAGCATAAGCAATTACCTGATCATTCTGCATTAGGACGCAACCATGTCCTTTCAATGAAGCATCACTGTATATAACAAACTCACCATTCCTGGAAGGTAGTGCCAAAACTGAAGCATTCACCAATCTTCTTTTCAATTCCTGAAAACAATCATCACATTCTTTTGTCCAGATAAACTTAACACCCTTCCGAGTTAGCTTAGTCATTGGACTAGATAACCGTGAAAAATTTCTAACAAACCTTTGGTAATAGCCCGCCAAACCAAGGAAGCTACGAATCTCGGTTACATTTGTGGGTCTTGGCCATTCTTCCACAACTTTTGTTTTTGCAGGATCAACAGTTATTCCATCTTTAGAAACAATGTGACAAGGAAAGAAATTTGTTGCAACCAAAACTCACACTTGCTGAATTTCCCATACAATTTCTTTTCTTTTAAGGTTTGCAAGATAACCATTAAATATCTTTCATACTCCTCTTTACTTTTATAAAACACCAAAATATCATCAATGAAAACCACCACAAACTTATCAAAGAACTCATGGAAAATTCTATTCATTAAATCCATTAATACAGCAGGTGCATTGGTTAGCCCAAAAGGCATTACTACAAATTCATAATGGCCATATCTCGTACGGAACGCGGTCTTCGGAATATCTGCCTCCTTGTCCTTCAGCTGATGGTACCCCGATCTCAAGTCAATCTTTGAAAAAAACTGAGCTCCCTGGAGCTGATCAAACAAATCATCGATATGAGGCAAAGGATATTTGTTCTTAACAGTGATGTTATTCAAGGCTCTATAATCAATGCAAAGTCTCATAGAACCATCTTTGTTTTTAACAAATAAAACAGGAGCACCCCATGGTGATGTGCTAGGGCTAATGAAACCTTTTTCTAATAAATCTTGCAATTTCTCCTTCAACACTAAAAGTTCAATTTGTGCCATTCGATAAGGGGGTTTTGAAATTGGCTTAGCATCAGGAACTAAGTCAACAATAAACTCAACTTCCCGATCTGGTATTATTCCAGGCAACTCATCAGGAAAAACATCAGGATACTCATTTACCACTAGCACATCATTAATCTGAATAGTTCCTTTATTTTCAACGACGTGTTCAAGGTAACATTCATTTCCATCTTTTACAAGTTTCTCGGCCTCTTGATGTGTTATCAAAAGTAAGGGTTCATTCCTGTAAACAAACTGAAAGTCTTTCTGAAAAGAAACTTCTTTAGCTCTACAGTCAATCTTAGCATGGTAAATAGAGAGCCAATCCATACCCAGGATAACAACAAACTCAACTAGAGGTAGAACAATAAGGTTTGCAGGTAGGTTCTTTCCACAGATAAGGATAGGAAGATTCTTATAAATTCTTTTTGCCTCATCATTCCCCCCAGGTGTTTTTACCAAAAGTTCAGGAGTCATTTCTTGAGATGGTATTCCCAATTTACTAGAAAAGGTTTCAGAGATGAAAGAATGTGTAGACCCCGAATCAAACAACACACTGGCATAATCTGAAAAAACAAACAAAGTACCTGATACCACTTCATTTGATGGCCCGACATCTGCTGAAGTAGTTGTAAAGGATTTCACCACCCCTTTCTGCTTTTATTCTAACTGCTTCCCATCACTCAAGCTCCTTGTCGGACACTCGTTTGCATAGTGACTCATCTCATTGCACTTATAACATTTCACTAACTGTAAATAAAATTTGTTCTTACCTTCAACTTGATCCTTTTCAGTGCAATCACGAGCCTTATGTCCCATCTTACCACATCGGTAGCACTTTCCATAATTCTGAAGACATTCCCCAGCATGCATTTTGCCAGATTTATCACAAACTGGAAACTTAGTTCTCTTACCATCAGACTTTTTTGAAGAATTCTTACCTTTCTCCTGCCACCTCGGTCTCTTCTTCTGCTGGTTGTTATAGAACACTTGCTCATCGGCAAACTCCATTTCCACCATCTCAGCACATCGAACAAGCTTTTCATAACTTTTAAACTCACGAGAAGCTAATGCCCTTCGATATTTTGGCATAAATCCTGAGTAAAAACGATTGATTTTACTATCAAGGTCTCGGATAAAATTTGGAGCATACCTTGCTAATCGAGTGAACCTTTCTTCATAGGTAGCCACTGAGTCTTCGTCTTGCCTCAATTACAAGAATTGTTTTTCCATCCTAAGTCGAACAACCTTAGGAAAATACTTCTCAAGAAACATTCCTTTGAATTCATCCCAGTCAAGAGCATCAATCTCATCGGCGTCCCTGATATTTTTAACCATAGACCACCACTGATCTTCTTCACCCTCCAAACGGTAAATAGAAATACTAACCTTTTGATTGTCTGAACACCCCATGATATCAAAAATCTTCTCCAGTGCTTTAATCCACCCTTCAGCTAGCACAGGGTCAGATGATCCTCTGAATGATGGTGGATGTTGCCTCATGAAATGTTCCACCACTGACACGTTCCTCTGCGGTTGGTCTGGCGGATCTCATGTATGGATACCACCACCATTTATCGCTTGAGTCAACTGCGCCATTACTGCAACAAACTGTTCAGTTCCAATTCCTACCATTTTTGGATGCTGATTCGGAAAGTTATTTCCTTCTGTATGCCTTCCTAGCACTGCTTCCCTGTTTCCTCTGCGGAAAACCATTCTGAACAAACATGTCTTAGATGAAGCAACATGGTAATATTTAAATGCTATATAATTTAAAAAAAATATTTTTGGATAATCATTTAATAGAATTCTAACTCCTAAAGTTATCTAAACCGACCTCTGATACCAACTATAAGGCCCCAGCCTTAAACCTTACTTAATCTTGAGTTATTACAAGATTACACATTGAGGATCTTTTCGGGTTTAGAGTTTTAGAGAATTAGATCATAAAACTTGCATTACATTCCACACATAAACCAAGTGGTTACATAAAGATAATATTCTTCATTCCCATAAATGGTAACACATTTAAAATAAACCATGGATTATTTCTTGACACTTCCTTGACACTATCATCATATCATGTACCTTTCCCTTGACATGTGAAAAACATTTCAAAAAAAAACTTTGGATGAGCATAAAAAGCTCAGTATGGGTTATAAAAACATTGAAAGGAAACATGAGTTCATATATACATAAGAATGAAATCATACTTTACCCATAGAACATAGGCACTTTAACATACCTCATAAAATCATGAATAAATCATAGAAATCATAAGACATAAATGTAACTTGAGGCATCCTTATCATTCTTACGTAGGGAGTAACACTCTTGGTTACGTTTGGAATACCCATCACAGTATATTCCCTAAAATCTCTTCGGATAAACCTTAACGTTTCACTCCTTCACGTTACCCAATGCATTGGAGAGCTACAACGGGCTCACCTGCCCTTAGTTTATCACGGAACCACCTGTCTTCATAATAATGCCCAAGAATCATAACATAATCATATCACATAAATCATGCATAAAGAAAACATAACATTTCCACATTTCAATCACGAGATATCAATACAACACATTTATATAATAATAACATTATGAAAACCATTTTCAATACCAAAGTAAAAGAAAAGTAAAACATGGTATTTATTTTTCTTTTAAAAAGATGCTATGGATTGTAGAGGAAGCCGAAACTCAAATAACGGTCACGACGGTGGAGAAGTCGTTGTCGCCGCATACGTACGACAAAAACATTCCCTCTTGTCGTTTAGTAAACGCTTCGTTTAAAAAATATTCCTTTTGAATAAACGTAAAAGTCAAAGGGGTTTATACACCGTATAAAAGAAAGTTGTGTATAAAACAAAATATGCCTCAATGAAATGAGATTGAGACGAAGTCCCATACCTCGTATTCGACTTGACCCGACCGTTCTTTAATCTCCTGAATAATAAAATTGAGTTAATATATACTTTCTTATGAAACTTTTTCAAGTTAATTATTCCTTTTATACCATGTTATGAACAACATGTAATCATTTAAGTTAATAGTGTTCATTTTGTCGGTATTTGGTTCTTAAGTCAAAAATAGACTTCTTACACTTACATGTTGCTAATTTGGTCAAAGGTTCGTTATATCCAGAATGATATTAATGAATTGGATAACATATATATCATATATATTCATAATATACATGTATTTATAATATTAAATCACATTTAGAGGTAAGAAATGAAATGCACCGTTCATGGAGACGGTAAGCCGTACGTACGCATGAACGCTACTTCCATTTCTATTTCGTATTTCTGGAATGGAATCATAATTATATAAGAGTATATTATAATTCCAGTATAATAACATATATAATATCATTAACATTATCCTTTACACATCCCACATATGGTATTAACGAATCAAATCACTTTCAGGGGCGGTAGTCCGCAATTCCTAAAATGAAGATATCTTGTTTACATATAATGGAAACCATAAAGGTATGCCCAAAAAGAAAAAAACAGAAGCTTTAGGAAAACATAAACATATTATATATCACATATAAAAATAGTTACATCATAATGGCCACCTTTTAAGGTGTTAAATGAGTATTGAACAATCATCGTTTCGGGAGGAATAATTTCACCACCCATGGAAACCGTATGTTCTTTAACCATTTTATGTAGTTGTGTGAGAGTGTAGCTCAAATAAATCTTATAACAACATCCTAGTATATTTGAGATACTGGTGTTGTTACAAAAGAATTAAATAAAAAGAGTTTAGGGGTTTGGAGAAGCAAAATAAAACAAATGAACATGAGAGAATGAATTACCTTTAAAAGTGTAACTCCTTTTGATTTGAGCCTAAAGGCTTCATTTGAAAGGATTCTGCCCAAGGGGAATTCCCTTGGATGAGGAGAGGGATTAGGAGAGAGTAAATGGTCAGGGGTTGGCCGAGCCAAAGGCTTGAGGAGTGTGTGAAATGAGGTAGAGGTGGGGGCCTTTTATAAGAGGAGAGGAGGGACACTTTTGGAAAGTAAGAAATATTACTTTATTTGAAAATGTGTTTCGGTTTTAAAAGGTCCCACATTGATAGAATTCGTGGATAAGGTGATAAGGGTTCTAAATCCACTTATCCAATTGGTTTTGGACATGTGTAGTTCATAGATTTTACATTATCTTTCCATTTTATTTAAATCGTCAAATAATGATGTCATCGCTACATCATTATTATGTCATAAATAATTTAATTTATTTAATGTCTAAAAATTATAAAACAAATAATATGATATAGGAAATATTTTGAGCTTTCCAATTACTATTTATAATCAAAAATCTGATCTTTATAACCCCATGTAAAAATTGTTTTCGTAAAACATATTATGTTTGTGTCATTTTTACTTTTACATTAAATAAAAAGTTATTTTTGTCATTTCCCAACCAAAGTGTCTCCATGGGGTCCCCAAGTTGACCCATGGCTTTTCGTGGTCGGCCATGACACAACCAATAAGTTTGGGACATGTGTCTAGGTCATTTAATTTTATTAAAGCATTATTTATACCATAAACTACCCTAATTACCACTATCGCGATTAAAAACTTAATAAATTACTATTCACCAAAAAAAATATTTTAATCCCATTGAACCACATTTTACTTCTTAATGACAACCATGTATGTCGGATTTTAAAAATTCAATACACATTAGTGGTAAACTTTCATTTAACTGAAAAATCAGTTTGCTTGATTACCACTTAGTGGTTTCACTATTCATCAAAAATTGAAGTTTTTCAGAAAATTTCCAAAAATTCACCCTAAGCTATATTCGATATTCCGAATTCAAAAATGAAGTCTATTTTAAAAAATTCAAATCATATAAGTCACATTAATTAATTTAATAATTAATTCCCGCTGCCAGAGCAGATAGCGTGTTTTTACAAAACAATAAGTATCAAAAGATTGACACCAGTTTAAGTCTAATTTCAAAGTGAAATTGATTCCAATGACCACCATTGTATTAAATGGTAAAAGTATATTCTAATTTCACTTCAAAACAAATTCAAAACATAATCTAATCATATAAATAAATTAGATTAAAAAATTAGTTTTGATGTAAAATGCAGTATTTTTCACTATTCATTAAAAAAATGAACATTGTCAGAAAAATACCAAAAATTCACACAAAGTAAATTTTGATGTCCCAATCATGAAGGATAAGTTTATTTTGACAAGCATAGTTTATAAAATTGTCAAAAGATAGATTCAAAAACGTTTTTCCATCAAAGACAGTAAAACAATCTTTTAAAAATATTAGTGTATTCCATGCATAAGATTGTATTTATTTTCATTTTAAGCCTCTAAAACACTATCTTAATCATTAATAGACATAGATAAAAATATCTATTATTCATTACTTACTTGGGATGTTACATTTATTTTCTCCAAAAAAATATTCATTTGTGATTTTATCATTAAATAATCCATATATTATGATTGGTTATAGTTATACATGATGTGTAAAGTTATTATGAAATGTAAAATTATTTATATGTGATTATAATAAAAAAATAATTATTAACAAAATATTTCTATTAAAAACAAAATATAATTTTTTGGGCGATATAGCATCCATATAGTTATGTATGATATAACCAGACCTTTCACACTAACAGAAAACAACCTGATGTTTTCTTAATGAAGCCCTTGAAAATACTCCCAAAAAAACTAAGCACCATTGAATTTTATTTTCTGCAAAGAAGACACACCATGTATAATAGCTACACCAACCGAAGCTCCATCAAAACTAGTTCTCCTAGCTATGTATGCCTCATTCATATCTTCTTTTTCAACCTCCTCCACAAAGGTCAAAAGGCATAAGAGAATCCACATCGGTTGAATATCATCCCTCAAACCCATCTAACAAAATATATCCTTAAGGTAACCATTTATAAGAAGCACAAGTTCTTGGTGCACTAACTCAGTGAAATTGGTGTGAAACTCCAAAACTATACACACACCTTTCTTTAAGGTTAGAAATTCCCACGTATTTTCCTCATGCAATATTTCAGTATAAAACTGTCCATTGATTGTTTTTTTGAAAGAATATCGGGTAAAATTCCCATGAAACATAACTTAAACTATAGATTCCCACCATATCCTTCCTAGTTCTTCAATAATATATGTGGAAGAACCCGATGTAGAGTCCTAATTTTTTTAGATAAAAGATCTGTTCAATCCATTCAAGACACTCCTCAGATTCCTGGTGTCCTTTATAACCATGGAATATGGGTGGATTCAACTTAGTGAATTATAATCCATGATCCATAATTCATCTCTATTATCTAATATCCACCTGACCTAGAGTCTGAATATTGTGGATTACAACTTCCATAAAAGAAGGGTCCACTAGAGGATTTTTCTGTGGATCTTTTCTTGTAGTTTCCTCACTCAAATTCTGAAGACTTCTTCTTGGAGTAAATTTCTAATAAAAAAATATAATAACAAAAAATCTTAAGAGAAAATTCCCAAATCATAAGAAAAACTTCCAAAATCCATATTAATTCCTTTCAATAACAATAATTTAAATCAATTATAGATTCTATGAATGAAAAACAAAATAGAAAAAGTAATTCGTCCATCCAAATAAACCCCAAATCTAGTTTATTCAAATAACCTCAAACACCAATCTCAAACATGGAAATAATCCTTGACCACCCATGATAACTCAAGTTCATAAAATGATGTAATCTAATTAGGCACCCTCACACACTTAGTAACTGAATTCTGACTGTCTTAACTCATGTATACCAAGGACATCTAAATAAACCCAAGCAATGTCATGAGACTTTAGGCTGGGTAAACCCCTATGATACAATTTTTGTAAATAACCAACTCGAGTCAACTAAGAATGTCTCCAAAGAAGGTCTTACACATAGTGAGATGATAAAAAATAGAAGTATCATGTATAACTGAAGAAAAAATAGATTTCAAAGCATATGAAAATCATGAGACCATGAGTCATAAAATTTCATGCCCAATAGGCTAAACTGAATTATAAAAAAAAGAAACACCAAAAGCTATGTTCCATGAATCCTTCCATCCCTAAAAAACCACTATCAAGGTGAAAACAACTAAGAGAATATGGATAACTACATGGTTCCCCTCCTTTTACCTAATTCCTATAAAACCACATCTTAAAATTCCCAAATGAAAAAAGTAGGGTGTACGCCAAATTCCTAGTCAGATTTCTCTAAAGATTCTATAAATAGTCTTATACCATGAAAATGGTAGCCCTCTGTTTATCATAAAAATATATATATAAAATTTATAAAAGATAGACATTATGTAAATTATCCTTTATTTATACATAAATTCCTTTCATATTTACATAGTCATTAAATATGATATGTATTGGTGAGAAAGAATGTAAGCATATGAAAAACCATCCATGGATATTCCATCTGATAAACTAGTGATCATCCAACCCTAAAATATACCATCAGGTGAAAAACTATTATTAAGGAAAAAGCACACAATTTAGGCTCTAAATTATGGAAATAAGTACTCATACATAAAATAAATCACTAATATATACATCACATGAATCCAAAAAATATTGATTCCTAACACACAGTCTCTCGACATCAAACCTCTAGTGGTATAACACAAACTAAATGTGAAATTTCCATTTCTAGAAGCACCCAAGGTTCCCAATGTTTTATACTTGTCAATATCATTTGAAAACCTTTATCACATTTTATAAAAAACATTTTCATAGTGAATATTTATTGATTTCATGCTTGAAACCCCATTTCAGAATCAAACTCACCTTAAGAGAATTTTATCAACCAATATTGTGTCCAAAGACATTCTTAAATAAAAATCCATTTAAAACATGTACATATTTACAAAAAAAACCCCATTGATATCAAATACATAAATTTCATAAAACAAACCAATGGAATTTACAAGAACATTAAGTAATTAATGATTTAGAACCATTGTATAGAGACACAAACCTCATGAATTGTAAGAAAACACCAAGAATTGATCTCCCATGGCCTGGAGTTGAATCTGATCAAAAGGGGGTGTAAAGGCCATAGAACCCCTCTCTTAGGTACATAAAGATTAAAAGTGAAAATTGGAAGAATAAATGATTTAGAGTGAAGTTGGGTTTTTATAGACAATCTGAAAAATATAAGACCACCATGAAGAACTCTCATCCACATCATAGTCACCAGGTTTTTACCTAAGATTATGATACAACCCATTACATTGCACCGCAATAACCCATGATCAAATTGGCCTCTAGAAACAATGGTCAAAACCACCCCCAAATTCTATTATTCCAAATAATTGCATGGTGAAACCCGTGATCCATGACACATCTACCCAAAAAATAGATAACCACCAAACACACCCCATTGGATCTCCACCCAACAACCTCTACATCCACACCATAGAGCTCTACCCAAAAGAAGGGCTATACCGCAGACCCTTCACCATGGTGTAGCCTAGTCAAAATGGGCAGTGGCACCAACATTCCACCTCCTGTACCCCATGCCACAACTGTCTTTCACATGCCATAGATGTAATCCCACGGTCTAGCCACTCTCATCACTTGATTACACTACTAGAGAAATATATTTTAACAGTGCTATAAAAATCCATCAACAGTGCTAAAATGCATTCTTGATCTATGCGTCATTTAAAGGGGTCCCATTTTACTAGTTCTAGAAAAGAAATGATAATGGGGGACTTTATATGTGCTAAAAAGTGATGATAAACATGGCACTTTATCAACGATATTATTGCACGGATGAGGATGGCCATTTATCAGTGCTGCTTTTAGCACTGATAAAAGTCATGAAACTAAAATGTGTTCTTAAAATTAAAGGACAGTATAGCGCTATATATTATCCACATATACAGAAAAACGAAAAAAAATTAAGGATATTGAAAAGTAATAATTTAATTGAAATAAAAAATACAACAATAAAATACAAAAAAACTATATTATTGAAATTTTAATATTTTTTTGTACTATTTCATTAGATAGTACAATTTAACTCAAACATTCAAAAACATCAATGGTTTCATTGTCTTTGGCACCCGAACCCATTTCAAAAACCGTGATCATGGTATTAGTTTCCAGAAAAACCACCCCAACTCGAGAAATATAGTCTAACTATATTATAAGACAATTATTATTTTAGTGATATTATAAATAAATAAATTATACATAAATGTGAAACAATAAATTAATAAAATTTCAATTTTAAACTCATAACATAAATTGTGTGTAATACTGCTCACACTATGATTCCTACATGTCAAAAATGATATATGGGTCGGTTTCCTATAGTATCAAAACAATTGGAAAGTGTTTTCTCAGTTTTGAAAATGTCACCTGTGGTTTTTACTAAAATGCCATTTTAAACTAAAAACATGAAATTTGAGTCATACCGCACACATAGAGTATCATTTTTAGTTAATAATGATTTCTACAAATAAAAAATGTCTTATGAATGGATTTCTTAAATTATCAATACAATCCCATCACGTTTTCCTGGTTTTTATTGAGTGAAACATGTTTCAAAATAAAATGTCAATTTTAGAATGACAAGAGACACATTGTGTAATACCAGTCACACTGTGAGTATGATTGAGGTAATGTTAAATCTAAAATGTCACAAACGTCTTATGGATATTTTTTCTAATGTATCATGATAATAAAAATGGGTTTTCTTAGTTTTGAGTACATTAATTTTCTATTTTACTAAAATATCAGTTTTAAATAAAACGATACACTTGGATTCATACATATCATATCGTGCATAATATTGTGGTGAAGCTAATTATTAAAAATAAAAAATGAATTATGTATATTTTTTGAAAATGAATTTACTCAATTTTTACCATTTTAGTTGTTTTTTTACTGAAATTTCATTTTAAACCGAAAACATACACTTTGAGTCATACCAGTCACATCATGCGTTTGCATGATGTGATACTAATTCCTCCACTTCTCAAATGACTTATGAATATATTTCCAAAATTATTAGGAAAATATGACTATATTTTATTAGTATTAAATGTGTCATTCACACTTGGAACTAAATTTTCATTTTTAAACTAATAAAGGAAGCTTTTTGTTATATCAAGAACATTATGTATCATATTGAGGTTCAGTTGATTCCTATACATCAAAAATTACTTATGGGACATTTTACTAACGTATCGAAATGATCTGAATGTTTTTTCCTTCTTTAGAGTATGTGAAATGTGTTTTCAAATAAATTGTCAACGTTAAACTGAAAACATGTAACTTGAGTCGTACTGGACACACCATGTGTCAGATTGAGGTGTGGCTAATTATTACACATAAAAAATTAATTATGGTTCATTTTACTAAGGTTTCAAAAAAACAATATGACAGTTTTTGCTATATAACTTTTCCTTTTTACTAAAATATCAATTTTAAATAAAAATAAACAGTTTGATTCATACCGATCACACCGTGCATCATATTGAGGTGCGGATGATTCCTACATGTCACAAATTATTTATGGATAGTTTTAATAAATTATAAAAAAATGAAAATACGTTTTCGTGGATTTGATTTTGTTACTTGTGTTTTCTACTAAAATGTCAATTTAATTGAGAAAACACACATTGAGTAAAATTGGCTGCAACAGGTGTTGGTTTAGTGTGAGCCTGATTCATACACATCACAAAATAATTATGAATCATTTTCTTAAATTATCATGATAATCCATGTGTGTTTTCAAATATTTTAGTGAGTGACACAATTTTTGAATTAAGATGTCAATTTTAAACAAATCATGGACACTTACAGTTGTACCAGGCACACCATGTATCAGATTGAGGTTTTTATTATTCTTACACATTAAAAATGACTTAGGGATAATTTTCATAATGTATCGAAACAATATGAATTCATTTTCTCAGCTTTGAGTATGTGAAATGTGTTTTCAGATGAAATACTAATTTTAAATTGAAATTATGAAATTTGAGTCATACTAGACACACCATGTGTTGGGTTGCAGTGAGGTTAATTAATAAACATAAAAAAATGACTTATGGATCATTTTCTTAATGTATCCAAATAATCTTAATGCATTTTTTCTGTTTTGAGTATGCCACTTATCTTTTTTATGAAAATGTCACTCAGAGTCATATTGGTCCGAATATACATTGGATTAAGGTGAGGCTAATTTATACACATATAAAATGTCTTATGGATCATTTTCCTAATGTATAAAAACAATCCAATGTGTTCTCCCATTTTTCAGTATGTCAATCGTGTTTTTTACTAAAATTTCATTTTAAAATATAAACATTCACTTTGATTCATGCTAGTCACATCATGTGTCGGTTTCATGTGAGAAAAATTACTAAGTGTCAAAAATGACTTATAAAGCAGTTTAATAAATTATATAGACAATATGAGCATGCTTTCTTTCTTTTCGATGACTAAAACATGTTTTGAACTAAATATTTAATTTCAAAATAATAACGGATACATTGAACCATATCAAGAACACGATGTGTCAGATTAAGGAATGTATGATTCTAGCATGTCAAAAATGACTTATGGATCATTTTAATAAAGCATAAAAATTGTCTAAAAGTGTTTTAGTGGTTTTGAGTATGTCACTTGTCTTTTACTAAAATGTAAATTTTAAATAAAAAGTCACACTTGGAGTCATACTGGTCACACAGAATGTCATATTGAGGTGAATCTAATATCTAAACATAAAAATTGACTTATTGATCATTTTAATAATGTATTAAAATAATAAAAAATTTTTTTATCATTTTTGAGTATGTCACATGTGTTTTATACATAAATTTCATTTTAAACGGAAAGCACGCACTTTCAATCATATTTGTCACATCGAGTGTCACTTTGATGTGAGACTAATTAATAAAAATAAAAAAAAAATTATGAATCATTATAATAAATGTTCATTATAATGTTATCATGTTTTATTAGATTTTAATTATTGACACATGTTTTGAACTATATTTTCACTTTTAAATTGATAACAGATTCTTCGAGTCATACAGGAAACACCGTGTATCAAACTGAAGTTTCGTTGATTCCTAAACATAAAAAAATTACTTCTGGATAATTTTACTAATGTTTCATAACACAAAAACTGTTTTATTAGTTTCGAGTATATCAATAGTTTTTTACTATAATGCCAATTTTAAATAAAAAGACACCCTTTGAGTTATACTGGTCACACTGTTTGTCTCATTATGGTGAGGCTAATCATTATACATCAAAAATGAATTATGCATTGTTTTACTAATGTATCAAAAACATCCAAATGAATTTTTTCATTTTCAAGAATTTAACCTGTGTTTTTTACTAAAATTTCATTTTAAACTAAGAACACACACTTTGAGAATTACTGGTCACATAATGTGTCAATTTTACACTGAAAAAATTATTAAACAACACAAATAAATTAGGAATATTTTTTTTAAATTATCAATAAAATCCAAGTGTTTTTATATTTTTTTAGTTTTTAACATATGTTTTGAAATAAATTGTTAATTTTAAATTGATAACAGAAACATTGAGTATATCGGGAACAATGTGTATCAGATTGAGGTGAGGAAAATTTTTACACATCACATGTGACTTATGGTTCGATTTCATACAATATCAAAACAATTTGAATGTTTTTTATTGGTTTTGAGTATGTAACTTGTGTTTTCAACAAAAATGTCAATTTTAAAATGAAAACATGCACTTGGAGTCATACTGGACACACCATGTATCGAATTAAGGATTGAATGATTCCAACATGTCAAAAATGACTTATGCATCATTTTCCTAAAGTATTAGATAAAGTTTATATGTAAATTAACTAAACAAGTGGATAAAATGATGTAAAAATAAACATAATAAGTAGTGGGAAGTCACTTTTTCATGATGTATGTATAAATTCTCACACCAATTATACTATCCATTCGTTTATAAACAAATATATTTCCTTATGTAAATATGAGGAATTTCTACAGTCTATGTAGTACTGGAAAAAATATAAATGAATAAAGGATTATTTTTTTTATTAAATCATTATTATCTTCGAAACTAGCTCTTTCGGGGTGCTAGTTTTTTTAAGGAATGTGATATCTTACATAAATTTTCAAAAATAATAACCACAGTCGTTTCCATTGGTTTTTTTAAAAAACTATATAATTATTGGTAAAAATAAATAATTTTCTTTGAGATATATTTTTATAGTGAAATATTATTTTATATACCCTAATATTTATCCACTTATTGAAGTTGATAGGATCTTTATTTTGAAGGACTATCATCATGCCATGATTTTGAAAATATTTAAACACCACCGTATCATAATATGATTTTCATTAAGAAATAATATAAAATGAATAAATTGAATATCAGTTGTAAAAATTTGAATGTAGTGTATTAAAAATTGATAAAAATCAGTGCATGTGGTCATCTTTTTGGGTATCCCTGTATTGAATTTATAAAATAGATATTTGGAATATCCAAATTGAATATAATGAGTAACCAATGCTACCTAAAAAATGTAATAAGTAATTAAATTAATGAAAATATACTTTATATGATTAAATAATAGAGTTTTATCCTTCATCGTGGGTATTAAGTAGAGTTTGTCACATATAAGTTTGATTTCATTCATTTTAACCAGTCTACCCTCTCTTACTTTAATTTTCATTGGTTCCAATTTTTATTCATATATATAAGTGATGAGAGGAATAATGTTTCCAAATTTATTTTCATAGTTTTTCCCTTTAAATAGTATTCATATATATGATCACAAAAAATATTAATATTTTTAATTCTTAATTATCATAGTATATCAGTTGTTGGATAGAGAAATCATTAAAACACACCTCATGTATACATTTACAACTGATACTCACAACCATTAATATGTGAGTAATTTATTTACATTATCAAGACCAATATATTCTATAATATACTATCTATTCATTTTTTCGTCACAGTCATTTGTGGTCATTGCACCATTTTCTAACATTGAATCTACATGAACCTTTAATGTTAGTAAATGAAAATGTTGAATAGGTAGGGTAAATTTACATTGTAAAGCTATTTTTTGATTAGTTGGTTGATCCTTTAGTTTGTTTTGATTCAACCTTCCATTTCACTCTCTTCCCTTTGTTCAATGGGAATAAAAATCATCAGTTCAAACATTTTTTCATTAATTTTTAAGTATTTTTCATGAAAAATAAATTGGAAATGAATACCTCTTTATCGATATACTTTTTTAAAGATATAACGGCTATGATATGAATGTTCCAATATCTTTCATTACCATATGAATATATGCCTCATCAAGTGGAATAGGTAGCTTGGTGCTCGGATTATGAACTACGTTAATCCCCACTCTCAGATGACCTATCAGAAGATGTCTATTTTAAAAAATACCTCCTTGTATATTGATCATGGTGTCCTGATCAAAAAGGTGATGGGTGGGTGTAGAAAGATATAAATCACAACAATATTCACCATGTAGAATATTATAATTGGAAAGGAATCAGTGTCTACCTGATTCACATTTCACAGAAACAATTATGAAAAATATTGATTACCTCATATAGGACAGATCTTTGAGGTGAATGGATCGCCTCAATGATGGTGGGGGTGGGGGGTCTTCACATAGTTTTGGTTCATCAGTTGTTTCTTCTCTTTTATTTCATTTAGATACTTTAATTATTCCTTGTAAAACTTTGAAATATTTCTATATATATTTATAGAGCTGGGCAGTGAGATGGCATGCAAATCCAAGACTCGATGTACTCGAAATTAATTTTACAAAAATAATAAATATATTATATATTATGAAAAAAAATTGGAAGACTATATGATACCTCTTAAATATAAGATCGAATCATAAATTCACAACCATGGTTGTAACGACCCAAACATTCATGACAAAAATACCCTTTCTTTTATTTAATTAAATGTCTTATAGATATAGAAAACACATGAACTATTTTTTATTACTAGGTTTAAATGAAAGTTAAGTATCTTTACCATTGATAATATATCCATTGAATAGTGATTACATAACTGATATGAATTTAAGGTTTTTAAAATGAATCCTTTTGATACAGACAAATGAGAGGATGGCCTCATCTAGTGGACTCGAGTGGTATGATTCTCATTTATCAAAGATAAGAAAGGAGGTAGCATCACTAGGCTTCGCTAGTGACCAAGAACAAGCTGATATTCCACACGTTAAGCTTGAATAAAATTTCCTATAGGAAAAGTGGAAGTTAATAGATATTACAACTCGAGAAATGTTATCTGAGTCACCCCAAGAGTCTGTCACCATCACAAACCTTACCCTTAGGTCTTATACATGTGTTATAAGGGGTTATGTAACCAGGAATTATTTACTTTTTTTTGTAACCCCTTTTATAAATAAAAATATTTTTCCATCAATTTTTGTATGAGAATAGTTTCTCTTAAAAATATAATTAATTAGATAAATTGATTTTTCGAGTAAAATATTACTTTTTATAAATATATTAATTATTGTATTAAACTGATGTTTTTTTAATATTGTCATTATAATAGTGCTATAAGAACACTACTTTTAATTATAAGTGTTTATTATATTCTTTATTTTTTTACTCTATAAATGATTAAGTATTCAGTATGATAAGAATTATATTTTCATACGATAAAACATAAATTTTAGTTTTAAATAAATAATTTGTTTTGATGAATCCATGAATTTTTGGAATATATAATATTTTAACAAAATATTATTATTATATAATTTTTAAATATAAATGATCGTAAACATTTTATGAAGTCTAATGAAATATTTATTATGTTTTGGAAACAATTTTTTTCAAAACCTGTTAATTTGCAATAAAAGACGGTTCTTATTTTAAATGTGAAAATTCACATATTTAGAAAATTATGTAGATAAAATGAATATTATTTTTTCAATCAGGATGCCGAAATTATCCAAAAATAAAATTTTCATAATTTTCTGTGACAGTCGAATTGTATGGTAAAAATTAAATACCGTATAAATATATAATGTGTTATATCACAAAATAATGACCCAATAGTGATGTAATAAAATACTATAAAAGGGATTTTCGACCAATATATGTTTTTCCATTATAATAATTCAATTTAATATTTGTTTTATTAATTTTATAATTCCTTAGTGGACCCTCCATGACTTATAAAATATGTCAACATTTTAAAATGATTTCCTTGAGTGTGTGAATCACCTCCAAAAAAGCAACCCTAATATTTTAATAAGTTATACTATTGGCCTTATAAAATAATTTTTTCCACCACCCTTTGGAAAATACCATTGGATGGTTTGTGGTTTTGAATATTTAGTTATAAAGGTTCCAAAACCTAATATTGTAAAATAATAAAGAATTCCCCTCTCATTTCTTATATAAAACCACCCAAGAAACTACATATCTCCACTATAAATCCTCCTAGAACGTCCCTACTCTTCCCTCATCCCTCTATAATCCTCCCAGGGTGCCCCAATCTCTCAAGAAGCCCCTACTCAAGCTTTTGAAGTCACACACTCAAGTTGGGGATTTCTTCCTTTCCCATTATTGTCCACATTTCATTATGTTATTATACCCTTTTACTTTCAATTATAAATGTTGGGGTATGATTTTGAACCTCCCACATACATCCCTTCATACTTATAAATGATGATAGAGCTTTTTCTCTCTCACTAATCCATCCCATATACACCTGTTACCATGCTGAAATTTCTTAAGAGTTATTTCCATTTCTCCTATTTATTCAGGTTTCTTTATTATGTTACACACTATTTCCAAATTCCTTATATTGGGAAATGTATATATATTACCCCCTTACTTTTAATTTCATGTACATATAATGAGATACACATTTCTCTCCCATCAAACATTATTTATGAATTTTTATGTCACGTCATTATGCTACCGAAATTGCACCGTGATTTTCCAAGTCAAAATCATTAAGTAATGAATACCATACCCATTTCTCTAACAAGGATATACACCATTATTCACATATACATATTTAATTTTACTAACATTTATCTATTCCACATTCCTTAATCATGTAATAAGTTATTATGTTGAATGATTCCATGTTTTATGATCCATGTGGCACATTTATACATGAAATGATATGTTTATAAAGGGTGCACCCCGATAGTGCTCTAAAGCATTGGGTAATTCTTAGTATCATGATACTACATTTGAAATGAGGGTTTAATTATGCTAATTCAATTGCAAGGATAGTTTACGCATGCTAATTCAAGTAAAATGAGGGTTTAATCATGCTAATTCAATTGCAATGACGATTTACTCATGCCAATCCATGTGTACTGAGCCTTAGTACATGCTAATATAATGTTTTATATCATTTCATTCCATGAATATAACTCTTACCCTATCAAAGTTGTGGATTTAATTTCCCGAATAACCTTTTTATACTCCTTTTGGTGGAATTTGATGCAATTCTTGGAATTTTCTTCCTTTCCCTATATAGATCTAACATAAATTTCCATTAGAGGGAAATCACTCTACATATGGTGAATTGACCCCAGATTCTATACAGGTGGAAGGAGGAGGGTGAATTCGCTTTAGCACCATCATCTCATTGATGGATATAAAATACCTTTGAGAACACATATTTATCTCATATGATTGAGTTTATGGAATTAACTATCCTTGAAGACATGCCTATTGTGAGGGAAATCAGTGAAGAGTTTCTCGAGGAATTTTCTGGTCTTCCTCATAGAAGAGATTTTTAATTCTCGATTGATCTTATACTTGGGGTGTTTCCAATATCCAAGAATCTATATATAATGGCTGTTGTGGCTCTTGAGGAGCTAAATAAACAACTATATGATAATCTAGATAAAGGGTTTATACCCCCAAGTGCATCACCATGGGGTGCACAAGTCCTCTTCGTCAAGAAGAAGGATGGGTCAATGTGCCTTTTGATTGATTATCATGAGCTCAAAAAACCAAAATAAAGGACAAGTATCCTCTAACAAAAACTGTTTACTTGTTCGATTAGATAACATAGAGCACAATACTTCTCCAAGGTGTATCTGAGGTCAGGATATTACCAGGTAAGGGTGATGAAAGAGGATATCTCCAAGACTACTTTTTGTAAAAAGTATTCTCACTATTAATTCATAGAAATGCCTTTAAGACTCACTAATTCTCAATAAATATTCATAGACTTGATGAAAAGATTATTTAGAGGTTACCTCCACAAATTTGTGTTAGTATTTATAGATGATATTCTAATATACTGAAAAACCAAGGAGTATCATGGGGAGCATCTATGAACTATACTAGAGACCTTGTGAAAGGAGAAGCTCTATGAAAAGTAAATAAACAGTGAGTTATAGTGGAAGGAAGTCTCACTCTTAGGACATATCATCAAAATAAATGGGATATATATGGATTCCTCTAAGACAAATGCAATTGAGGGATGGCTGAGTCCAACATCTATGATATATATCCTTAGCTTCCTTAGGTTAGCTGGATATTATCGCTAATTTGTGAGAAATTTATCATGAATTAAAAAACCACTTACCAAGATAACTCAGAAGGGAGTGAAGTTTTATTTGGTTGATGAATGTTAAGAGAGCTTCAAGGAATTTAAAAGGAGTCTTATCATTGTGTTTGTGCTTACACTACTCACGTGTGGAGAATTTTTCTTGGAATTCATTGATGCTTTGAAGAAGGTCATGGGAAATGTGTTGATGAAAAAAGATAAAGTCATTCCTATGATTTAAGGAAATTGAATGTTCATTAATAGATCTATCCAACACCTGATCTAGAGTTGTCTATAGTAATATTCTCTTTGAAAATTTTTCATCACTAATACATTGGAGAGAAGTACGAAATATATATAGATAACAAAATCCTCAAGTATATATTCACATAGAAAGAGCTAAATATGTGCCAATGAAGATGGTTAGAGCTGATCAAAGACTATGACATCTCAATCCATTACCACCCTACAAAAGCGAACAAGGTTTGAAATGTTATAAGTAGAAAGGACCTAGTAATTCTACCATTCATGGTAATTTAAAAGGATCCAATCTTCTTAGAATTAATGAATATGGAAATGGGAATCATAAAGAAGGGAACATAATTAGTCCTTTCACAAACGATTGATCAAACGTATCTTTTGGAAAGGATAAAGGATGGTAAAAAGGATGATGTGGGAATTAATAAGAAAGTGGAAACTATCAGAAAAGGGAAATCCTCACAGTTCAATTTTAATGAATAATGAATTGTGAGTTTTGGGTCAAGACTATTTGTTCCATCATGTTTGGAGTGAAATAAATAACATTTGTATGATGCACATAGTTTGAATTTATCCATTCACTTATGAAACACAAAGACATATAAAGATATCAAAGAGCATTATTGGTGGGATAACATGAAGAAGGGGATCGTTGAGTATACATAAAAGTTCCTGGTATATCAGTAAGTGAAGTATGAGAGGCAGAATTCTAAGGGGATGATGCAACCATAACCAATACCAACATGGAAATTTGAAAATATCTCCATGGACATTGTCACCATAATTCTGAAGACATCCAAAGGAATCAATGATATATGTGTTGTTGTGGATCATTTTACATTGACTACACACTTTATTTCAATTCATATTGATTTCTCATTGGATCAATTGGCATGGATATACATTAGAGAAGTGGTAGGGTAGTATGGAGTACCACTATTGATTTTATCCGATTGAGATCCAAGATTCACCTCTATGATCTGGAAGAGTCTCTAGCATACTTTGAATTCTGAGCTGAACATCATGATGGCTTATCATCCTCAAACTGATAGCCAATCTAAGCAGACTATCCAAACACTTGAGTACATGTTTAGGGCATTCTTAAAGGACTTAAAATGAGGATGGTATCAACATCTTCCTCTAGTTAAGTTTTCATACAATAACTGTTTCCACTCAAGAATCCAAATGTCACCATACGAAATCCTTTATGGGAAGAGGTGCAAAACACCGAAAAGTTGGGATGATGTTGGGGACATAAATATCCTATATCCAAAAATGGTATATGAAATAGTGGAGAAGGTTAAGACTATCCCACATCACATTAAATATGCTCATAGATGAGAAAAGATCTATGCTGATAATCATTGAAGAGACCTAGAGCTTGGTATTAGGGACATGGTATTTCTCCTCATATCATTTTAGAAGAGAGTTATGAGATTTGTAAAGAAGGGAAATCTTATTCCAAGGTACATCGGCCCTTTTGATATCCTTAATCGCATTGGATTACTGGACTATCGACTATCACATCCACTGAACCTGTCTCCAGTACATGATATATTCCATGTATCACTCTTGAGAAAGTACATACCTGACCCATCACATGTACTCAATCTCGAGGTGGTACCATTAGAGAATGTCCTCTCCTATGAAGGGAATCTACTGAAGATCTTGGATTGTAGGGAAAAATTTCTACGAAATAAGAAAATTCCCCTTGTCAAAGTGTTGTGGAGAAACCACAAGATTGATGTAGCAATGTGGGAACTGGTGGAAGTGATGAGGTGGAGTTACCCACATCTATTTTAGTGTGGGAAAATGAAATTTCAAGGTAGAAATTTCTTATGGGGGTGGTTATAATGACCCAGACATTCATGAATAAAATTCCCTTTCTTTTATTTAATTAAATGTATCATGGATATAGAAAGCATTGCACTCTTTCTTTTATTATTAGGATTAAAGGACCATTAAGTATCGTTGCTGTTGGTAATATATTTGTTAAACATCAATCACACGACTGATATAAACTTAAAGTTTTTAAAATGAATCCTTTTAATATAGACAAAAGAGAGGATGACCACATTCATCATACTTGAGTCGTATGAAACTCATTTTTTGAAGCTCGGAATGTAGGTAGAGTCACTGTGATTCTCCCTTTACCAAGACCTAGTTGAGCTTCAACACATTCATCTTGAACAGAATATCTAGTGGGAGAAGTGGAAGTTAATAGAGATTACCTCCTGAGCGATGTTATCTAAGATGCCCCAGGAGTCTGTCACCATCGCACACCTTACCCTTATGTCTTATGAATGATTTATAAAGGGTTATGTAACAAGGAAATAGTTAATTTTTTAGTAATAATTTTTATAAATAAAAGTCATATTCCATCAATTCTTTTATTAGAATCATTTCTCTAAAAAATATAATGAATTAGATAAATAGTTTTTTCAGGTAAAATGGTACTTTTTAGAAATATATAAATTATAATATTAAACTAATATTTTATTAATATTATTATTATTATAATGTTATCATAACACTAATTTTAATTATATTTTTGGATTATATTCTTTATTGTTTTTACTCTATAAAAGATTAAGTATTCAGTTTGATAAGAATTATATTTTCATATGATAAAATTGAAATTGTATTTTTAATAAATGAATTTATTTTTATAAAATAATGTATTTTTGGAATAAATAATATTTTAATAAAATTTTATTATTATATAATTTTTAAATATAAATTATCATATAATTTTTATGAAGTCAAATGTAATATTTATTATGGTTTGGAAATTGTTTTTGTCAAAACCCATTAAATGGGAATAAAGGACAATTCTTATATTAAAAGTAAAAATTCACATATTTAGAAAATTATTTAGATAAATAGAATATTATTTTTGGAATCAGGACATTGAAATTATCCAACGATGAATCTTTCATAATTTTCTAAGATAATCAAAATTTGGGGTAGCAATTAAATACCGTATAAATATATAATGTGTTTATTGACATCAAAATGACCCAATATTGATGTAATAAAATACAATAAAATCTATATTCAGACAATATATGTTTTTACATTAAAATATAGTTATTTTATATATGTTTAATTATTTTTATAATTACTTAGTTGACCCTCCAGGACTTACAAAATATTTAAACATTTTAAACTGATTTCCTTGAGAGTATGACTCACGTCCACATAAGAAAGCAAAATATTTTAATAATTTAGGAAATTGGACATATAAAAAAAATTTAGACTCCCCTTTTTCGAAACTCATGGGAAAAACCATGGGATGGTTTTTGGCTTCGAATATTTAATTATATAGGTTCAAAAACCTATGTTTGAGAAATATTAACGAATTCCCCTCTCATTTCCTATATAAACCCACCCATGCGCCCACTTATCTTCAATAAATATCCTTTGATCACATCCTTAATCTTTCCACCTCTCTCTATAATCCTCCCGAGGTACCCCATTCTCTCAAGAATCCCCTCCTCAATCTCTTGAAGTCACACACTCAAGTAAGATATTTCTTCCATTCTCATTTTTTCCAATGTTTTTTATGTTGTTATACCCTTTTACATTCAATTTGAAATTTTGGGGTGTGATTTATCATCTCCCCCATACATCCCTTTTTATGTTTTAATGATTATATACCTCTCTCTCTCTCATTAATACCTCCCATGTACACCTGTTACCATGTCAAAATTTCGTAATACTTATTTCCATTTCTCTTCTTTCATCATGTTTATTTATTATGTTACTCCCTATATTTACAAATTTAATGTGTGGGGACATGTGTCTATATGACCTACTTATTATCCATTTAAATTAAATATAATGAGATACTCCGTTCTCTCTCATTATCCATTTTTTATGAATTTTTATATCACGTTGTTATGCTGCCGAAATTGTAACGCGATTTTCCAAGCCAAAATCATTGTGTAGTGAATACCATACCCATTTCTCTAGAAAGGCTATTCACCTTTATGAACATTTTCATATTGAATATTACTTACATTTATTTATTCCAAATCCCTTAATTGTGTAATAAATTATTATGTTGAATGATTCCATGTTAGATAATCCATGTGGCACAGTTATGCATGAAATGAAATGTTTATAAACAGTTCTCCCTAATAGTGCTCCAATGCATTGGGTAATGTTTAGTATCATGATACACCATTTGAAATAAGGATTTACTCATGCTAATTCAAGTTAAAATGTGGTTTAATAATTATAATTCAAGTGCATGGAGTGTTTACTCATGCTAATTCAAGTGCAATGAGAGTTTACTTATGCTAATACTTGTGGAAGGATCCTTGGATCATGCTAATATCATGTTGAATATCATTTCCAAATTTCAATGTTATGATAATTATTCAGTATCATTCCTTTAGGTTCATGTTTCTCTTATGCTCCATTGATATTTCTATTTCCTAACATGTATTTTATTCTTCAGGTTAGGCTTTTTTTACTCCCTTATTGGGATTTATAGTTCACCTTTTCTTATGTATTTCCTCTGGTTAACCCATGCAATGCTAAGTATGAAAGAATTTTTTGGTCATGTAAAAGAAGTTTTCAATAAAGATGTTTTATTTTATGTCTTAAGTTGTCATGTAATGTTTCTAATTTCCAAAGACACTAGACCTCTCGATCCTTAAAGTTGTATTAAGTGGATGTTTATGTAATAAATCCTGTTTAAATATGTAATAAATAAAATGGTTGTTATAATGGTTGAGTCTCTAACGTTTTGTACCCTAGGAATGTCATAAAATAGGTCAAAATAGGGCATTAAAACATATCACATGTTTGTGGTATGTTCAGTGAATAAATATATTAATTAATTTAATTAATTATTTAATTTAACCTAACTGAAATATCTATAATATACTACCATAGTGAATTTCCTAGGGTTAGACTCATAATCATGGGATCTCAAAGATATTATCCTTCCTCCTTACATTGAAAAGTCACATTGTATGATGATGAAACTCAAGATCGGAGCATATTGGGAGGTAGTGAATGCAACGAATTCCATAGATCATTTTTAAGAACATTATTTGAAGATGAATGATCCAATATCTAGGTAGGACCCCGTGATCCCAGTTGAACATTGTCATGCAGTAACGAGCCCAATCAGACCAATGGAATCATGATGAATTGATTAATGAGGAATGGATCAATGAAAAAAGTACATAACTAGGGTGTTTTGAAGCTGTGGAATATTATTTTTATGATCATTGATTGAATCATCATTGAAGGAAGAAGTCAGAGCATGAGCGGTGAGAGGTAATGCATGTGGGGATTTGGGAATTTGGTTTCCAGCATCTAGAGGGGAGAAATATTCTATGCGATGCTAGATCTACTAAACTCAAGTAGTTGTTGGGCTAAAATCATAGGGGAGAAGATATATTTGAATCATGGATCATGGATATGGATTTTTGCAGAAAAAAACTACTACACACCATGTATTGTGATGAATACATGGCTTGTAGCCCCTTATCTATGGTAGCTACGGTTTCGATTATTCATAAGGATGGAACCTCATGCATCCCTCCTAGTGACTATGTATCTCAACCCCATGTGAACTAACCATGTCATGGAACACACATATAGGACCAAGTGTGGGATTAAATGGCTAGGCACATGTACATGCACTTAAGTACACAGACACGTGGTAATGTACACGGACACAGGGTGGATACACTGACATGAACACGCACATGGGAAAGACACCAAGTGTAATGGGAACACTGTTTATATCCCCCAAACACCATGTATAATTACATGGTTTGAAAATTATGTACCTCCAAGGATAAAAATAGGTGAAGGTGCGGGACCACACACAATGTGGGTCCCCTCACATGCCATATACCCCTCAGCTCATTATAAGAAAACCACATCCTTCTGTATCTCCTTCATTTGAACTTGGGTTTTGGCCAATGAGTAGCCTACCATGACTATTTTTTTCATTTATAATTATATGGTTCACTCAATTGGGAATTTTTAGATATGATTTGGAATGTTTTGGGAATGTATTACAGTTAGGTGATGCTCGGCAATGGTAGTGATTAGGCGTGATCACTAGAGGCTTCATGTAGAGTGAAACCCCCCATTATCTTGAGCGCAGATCCTATTTAACTAATTACTGAGTGGAACACCCATACAGATAGGGTGTAGGTCCCCGATTACTTGAGTGGAACCCCCATGTCACACTAGGGTGAAGTTTCTCTACCTATAGAGTGGAACCCCCATCAGCATGGGTACATGTTCTTTATAGTTATTTATCGTATGAACCAACTATTAGATAGGATGTGTGTCCTTCATGACTAGAGTGGAATGCTACTCTCACACCAGGGAACATTTGTATAGACTCGAATCTTGACGTACATCGATAATACATTACTTTTGTGGAATAATTAATACATAACAAAAACAGACGCCAAAGGACCGTAATTGCTTAGTGTCGTTGGAAACTCGGAACGTAATCTTCTAATCATGGTGAAAGATCTTCTCCATCTCCCATAAAGATATTCCCCTTTTGGTTTTCATACTTAAAAACTTTCTTTAAATCTTGGGGAAAAGAAAACATAAAAAGGGTGAGATCATATTCTCAGTAAGGGTAAACATAGAGAACATAAAACAATCCATAAAATTTTGAAAGCAAATGCTTGAACATAAAATCTAAAAATCAAAATCATGAGCAAAGACATAAATCATGGAAGTACTTGAGTCATATATCATAAAGGAACATCAATCCTGATAAAATAGCATGGGAATAAAATATGTGATTGTGGAAACTATTAAGCACATGATACGATTTCTATAGTATCCAAGGAATTGCTGCCAAGACCATCTTAGTGGAAAAAAGTCCCTTTATGAATCGAGTTCACTCCTGGTTCCAGTCCTGTTTTACATAACTGGATTAACTAACAGTTCCAGCCATGTCTATCTCATGATGTATAAATCTTTACCCAATTCATTTGAGGTAGATATGGGTCACACCCATCTCATATTGAAATCATTCTTTCTTTTTCCACAAAATCATAAATCATACATCATAGCATAACCCATGTAATAGAATGTAATTCTTAAATATCATGTCATCATAACATAATCAATATAAAAAATGGATTTCATTTCATAATAAGAAGAATCAAACCATTTAAATAATGGAGACATTATAATTGAAACATAAACATATTAAATAATGTCATTTTATATGGAAAATAGATTTGATAAAACACTTGAAATGAATTCTTGAGGAAAATATACTTTCTTATTCAAAATCATTTTCTTTTCACAAAATTCCATGAAATTTTAAAAGAAAAGGGTTTTTTAAAAAATAATCATGCAATCTTTTATAGGATTCTTCATGAAAATGAGTCGTTATGAATCCGTAATTTTTTTTTCACGTCGTATAAGTTAAAAATAACATTCTCCTCGTACTTTTGTCCGAAAAGTCACAATGTTCCTCGTGTGGTAAAAAAAGTAAAATTCCTTTCATAACATGTGGTAAAATTCAAAAATGGGTAAAAATTCCATTAAAAATACATGAAAACCTTTTTATAAAATAGGTACATGGATGGTAACAAAAACCCTAGTAAATAGTTACGAATAAAAAATCTCGGATAAGAGTGAGATTGGAATAGTTATCCCTTACCTTATGTCTGATATGGTTCTTATGTAACCAAACATCCTATATAATGATTTAAATAATTTCATTGACTCATTACAGAATAAAATTTATTTTTATGATATCATATATATTTTAATTATGACTTTATATTACCTGTTCGTTGGTAAATTCGATGTAAAAGGAGCGATTTGGGTAAAATCATTTCATTTATTGTACGTGTTTCGACTTTTTTTTGTTGATATTATCACTTATATCATGATTTAATTAATTCCATAATGTAATACATGATTTATATATAATATATATTCAGTATATACATATATATACATATGATTGATCGATAAATGGAATGTAATACACCGTTCTTGGAGATGGTAGGCCGTAAGTACGCATGAATGCTGTTTTCGTTTCCTTATTTAATTGAATGAAATTAAGTAGATGATATATATATATATATATCCAATATCATTATTATGGCATATGTCTCATTATAATTCATTATACATACTTTATAATCATTCATGAATGGTTAACATGAAAAATGAATCTCATCGTGTCGTGAAGACGGTAGTCCGTACGTACGCATGGGCAATGATATCATTCCCATGATCATGGGATTGTATGGAAGCATATGTATAATATTTTAGAATCAATATCACTTTAAAATAATCATATATAGTTATTTATTTACACCATTATACCCATCCAAGTAAGGTGGTGGTCGAAAACAGATTACACCATGGCGTGGAGATGGTATTCTGTACCTACGCACACGCGGTGATTTCATTTTCTGTAGGATGGATAGAAGGTGAAATAGGGTTTTTTCATATTTATAATAACATACCAGTATATGAGTTATAATGATATTATTAATTCACAATGAAACAACTAAATAAGAGGAAGTAGAAGAAGAAATAAATTTTAATGAATCCGTAACAGATATTACCTCTTCTTCGATACGCCTATTTGAAACCTCCTCTTATGGAACTAAAATTGGTCTTTGAATAAGACAAGGATCTCTATTATATTAATAGGGAAGTGTATAAGATAAATTGTTAGGTTTTTTCCAATCATGGAGTCACAATGTGGTGTGTGGAGAAGAGGGAGGAGGTGCCCTTTTATCAGGGAGGAGAGGGGCACCATAGGAAAAACATAAAATATTATTTTATAATAAAGTCATATTCAGTTTTTAATATCTCCAAATTGGTTTAATTCGTAGATAAAGTTTGGATTGGTCAAAATACTCTCAACCAATAGTTTTTCGACCTGTTTGGGTCATTCTATTAACCTTATCTTTTAGTTTTAACTCTTAGTTAATTAGTTTGACATTTACCATGTCACTTTGTATTTTAATATTATATAGTTAATAAACTAACCATATACATACAAGGGACCCCCAAAGTGGTACATTGATGATAAACCTATCATGATATAAGTATCTTGGCTGAAACATAGATTTTTAGAAATATAATAATAATTAATAATATAATGTTTGTTTTAAATACTATTTTATGTCAATTTTGACACTATTTGGTTATTGATTTTTTTGAACAACATAACAGCATGATTACATCGAAAAGAGTTAATTAAATCAATTCTAAGATGTCATATTAACCTCTAAAATTAGTGGAATTCATAAAAACTCTAAAATTGCATTTATTTGGGTATTTATAACATCAATTATGTTAATATTTCATTAATAAGGTCATTACTACATCATCATTGATTCATAAATAAATTAAATTATTTAATGTCTAAAAATTATAAATAAAATTAAATAATGTATAAATACCCTTATCTTTCTAATGAATATTTATAGACTAATTTATATTATGTATAATCCTATATTAAAAATGTTTTAGTTATTAAACATTGATTTTAACTATTTTAATTCTTCTTTATATAAAACAATAATAAATGTCCTAATCTAATCCAAATGGTCATAAAGGGTAATATATTATTTCTAAGGTTGTTTTTGGTCAAATTTCACTTATCAAATAGAATTAGGACATGTCTTAGGGTAATAAAAATGTCATTTTTCCCTTAATTGCCCTATTTACTTTTAACCGTGGTAAATAAGAGTAAAAAGATACTAATGACCAAAAATTATTTTCATCTCATTGAACCACATTTTAGTCCTTGATATTAACTATGCCTCTCGGAATTTCGAAATTCCACTAACAAATGCGGTAAAATTATGTTTTATGTAAGTTTGAAAAAAGCTCCTAGGAGGTTGGTAAAAGATGGTGAAAAGTCCAATAAAATTTTTATATATCCAAAATTATTATAAAATGACTCCAATGAATTACATTGAACATATATAGGTATTATGTATCAATTTTGACCAAAAATAAATTTAAATAAAATCAATTATTATTTAAATAAAAAGTCGGTTTTTAAATAGTGACCTAGTGTTTTCACTATTCATAAAAAATTGGAAGTTTTTAGAAAAATACCAAGAATTCACCCTAGGATAATTTCAATATTCTGAATCAAAAAATGAAGTCCATTTTCAATTATAAAATTTATAAAATTTCGAAAATCGGGTATTACTATTCATAACGACTAGTTCATAATAATATTATAATAATATCTCATTTAGTGAAACTCGGTATTGCGTACTACACACACTATTGAGGAAGGTCTTGAATGTGTGTAATGAAAGCCAAGTCAGGTCTACATGTACTGAAAGCACCATCTGGTGTAGCGTATAACATAATCAAAACTTTTTTTCATTTATACATTAAAAAAATCTATATTTAATATTGTGTAAAATAATTTCCACAAAATGAACATTAAATTGTGTATAACACAAGACAAGAATAGTGTTGTGTATACTGAAAGTTAATAGAGCGTTGCATATTATACAGGCTAACCTTGATGTAGTGTATAATCGAAGACATCAATGAAATTAAAAATAATATATATTATAAAATCTCAGGGTTTTACAGTCTACCCCGCTTAAAATTAATTTCGTCCTCAAAATATTTCGGGGTTATAAATGGTTTATTACTTGAGAGTTTCTTTTATAGAAACCCCCATCGTAAAAAAGAATACTAAAAAATAATTTAAAAAATCAAATTTAGAAAAAAATGTATACCCAAAGTAACTCATCACTTGGGTTCCCATATAGGTGATCATAGGTAAAAATATGGATATGGAAGAGAAATCTAACTGTCATGTTTAGATGGAGAGTGGTAGATAACCAGGCTAAGAAAAAATCCAACAGTCACAATGCCCTAAAATTGTGATGTTCTAAGGTACTATCTGATTCATCAAATATGAGAGCACTAGGACAAATTTTTTGGTTTTCAAGATCATTTCTCTACTGTTGAACAAGAAATAATTACTTGATTTTGGTACAATCTCAACATTACTCATGACTCGAACAAATTCCACTTCTTCTCTTAAAGAAATGAAGTTGAACTTGTCTTTCGCAAAGTGTTAGCAGATCTTGTGATAGAATTATAGGTCATTCCATCTATCTCAAACCTAAGGTTAGCAAACGTTATATACATAAGTCCATCTATGATGAGATAAATCGGATATGGTTCCAAAATGGACTTATACATCATCTATCATCCTGATTAATAAAATAAAACTAGTTTATACTAAAGAGGGACTTCCAGTAGGCCAGTGGTAGGTGATAAAGGACTGTCGCACTTTAGTTGTGGGTTCGATTCCCGCAACCTTGTCCGACATGACGGGTTGTCTCCCATTCTGCAGGTTGTCCTTTTTCTAAAACTATACTATCATAACATTTCAGAAATAAAAAGTTATATCCTTAACCAATACTATATAATGTCCATTTAACCATTAGGCTTATCAAAAATACTTCTGTCCAATTACTAGAAATTCCATCTATCGAGCATGTGAATTACTTCATCTGTCCCCCATATATCATAAGATATATCTTGTTGGTCACATTCCAAACATGTGAATACCTTAATCATGTATTATTTTAAAACATGAATTACCATATAACCATAGAAAAAACATGAATGCTGTCAAAAGTTATCTCATTCCACATACCAAAATCCCAAAATTTCTATATACTCAAACCATGATATCACATTTTCCTTATATCATCCATGAGCTCATCAATACTATAAAACATCTCATTATCTCTTTAACCCTTCATTATACACATATCATCTACTTTCCAAAAATATATGAATTAACATTTCATGGTTACTAGTACCATTCAACATATACTTTCAAATACATTAGAAAAAAATAGTGTAGCAATCCTTATATGTGTCTTTATTCCATAGTACCATTACCTATACAACATAAATCTTGATAAACATAAATAATTCCACTACCTTCTTAAACCATTGACCAAACTCCAACACCTATTTCACCTCATATATCATTTGTAGTCTCCTCATTATCATCCACATAAATACTACCCATATGACCATGCTGATTCTCTTCATAAGATTTTCCCTTAGGGAATTGGTTCGCATAGTTCCCACAAATTACACATTTAAAACATCTCATCATTGTTTATGTCATAGCAATACCATTCTCTTTATCCATGGTGTTAAATAAACCTCTTCCTTTGCACTTAATGGATTTGTGTCCTTCTTTTCTGCACCCAAAGCATCCTCTAGTTCCTTTGAAACATTCTCCCTGATGCCTCTTACCACATGATTTACATGAGTGGAATTGAACATTGTTTCTTCTATGATCATCATGAAACTCCATCTTTATCTTATTAGCCGAGTCAGGAAACATACCAACGTTGAGATTATTGATCATGTTATGAGATTTCTGATTAGGCATAATAACGATGTTTGGACTTATAAATCCTATTTCATTTGGTGTCTCATGAAGAATATCATTCCATTGTCCATCATATCCTCCATTACCGTGAATCTTCCCATTTCCATCCATTTTCTAAAACCCAAAAAGAATAGTGTGAGAGGAAAAAATCATACTAGGAAAACAACATAATAAAGGTGGAGTACCTTCAATATATCTAACATCTTATCTTTAATTCTAATATCATTACCGTAATTATAGGAATATAACATATATATATATACTTTTCATTAAGTACATCCCTAGACATACCTTAGAAATATCTCTAGGTATTTCACTAAATTTTTCGCATCCTTGTTTCAAATGGTTAACTAAAATTTTATCTGATACCAACTACAGCGGTATGGAATTAATTTAAGTGGACTATAATTGATACCTATCAGGACACTCCATGGGTGGCTACACCCCCTGGGCAACACATACCACCATCCCCAGTGGCAGCCATTTCCTCATGAAGCCCTTCGGCGGAGAGCCATGCTTCATCCAACGCTCACATGTGAGAGTTCCCAAGGATCAGATTCATTCCTTCCTCCTTTGCCTCTAAAACCAACTATAGAGACTCGAAGCTTAACGTACATAGAAATTACATTACTTTTGTGGAATGCTTAATAGATAACAAAAACAGACACCAAAGTACAGTAATAGTTTAGTGTCTTTGGAAACTCGGGACGTAATCTTCAAATCCTGATGAAAGATCATCAACATCTCCCATAGAGATCTCCCCCTTTTGGTTTTCTTAACTAAATACTTTCTTTAAATCCTGGCGAAAATAAAACATAAAAATGGTGAGCTCAAATACTCAGTAAGGGTAAACATATAGAACATAACACAATCCATAAACATTTGAATGCAAGAGCATGAACATAAAATCTAAACATCATAATCTTGAGCAAAGACATAAATCATGGAAGTACGTAAGGCATATATCATAAAGGAACATCAATCGTGATAAAATATCATGGGAATAAAACATGTGATTGTGGAAACCATTAATCACATGATATGATTTCCATAGTAGCCAAGGCATTTCTACCAAGATTATCATAATGGAAAAAGTCCCTTTCTGAATCGAGTTCACTCCTCGTTCCAGTCCTGTTTTACTGAAGAGGATTTACTTACCATTCCATCCATGTCTATATCATGAGATATAATTATTTACCCAATTCATTGGAGGGAGATATTGGTCCCACTCATCTCATAATGAAATCATTCTTTTGTATGCCACAAAATCATAAATCATACATCATATCATCACCCATGTAATAGAATGGTATTCTTAAATATCATGCCATCATAACATAATTAATATAAAAAAATGGATATCATTTCATCATAATAAGACTCAAACCATGTAAATAATGGAGACATTATACTTGAAACATAAACATATTAAATAATTTCATTTTATATTGTTAATAGTTTTGATAAAACACTTGAAATAAATTCTTGATGAAAATATCCTTTCTTCATTAAAATCATTTTATTTTCACAAAATGCCATGAAATATTAAAATAGAAGGGTTTTGTTGAAAATAATCATGCAATATTTTAGGGTAATATTCATGAAAATGAGGTGTTATAAAACCGTAAAAATCCATTCAATCCGTATAAGTTAAAAATAACATTCTCCTCGTACTTCTGTAGGAAAAGTAAACTAGTTCCTCGTGTGGTAAACAAAAGTAAGATTCCTTTCTTAACATGTGGTAAAATTCAAAAATGGGTAAATAGGAAATTATACATACATGAATTTATTTTTGAAAACAGGGACATGGATGATAACAAAAACCCTAGTAAATACTTACGAATAAACAATCTCAGATAAGAGCGAGATTGGAATAGTTATCTCTTACCTTATGTCTGATATTCTTCGTACGTATCTGAACCTCCTGTATAATGATTTAAATAATGTAATTGACTTTTTATATAATAATATTCATTGTTATGATACCATATATAGTTTACTTATTACTTTATATTACCCGTTCTTTTGAAAATTCGATGTAAAAGCAGCGATTTGGGTACAATCCTTTCATTTATTATACGTGTTTTGACTTTTTGTTCTTGATATTATTAATTATATTCTTATTTAATTAATTAAAGAATTTAAAAATGATTTATATATAATATATATTCATTATATACATATATATATGATAGATCGACAAATGGAATGAAATACACCGTTCATGGAGACGGTAGGTCGTACGTACGCATGAACGCTGTTTTCATTTACTTATTGAGTTGAATGGAATTAAGTAGATGACATATATATATATATATATACATAAATCCAGTATCATTATTATGTCATATATCTCATTATTATTCATTATACATACTTTATAATCATTCATGAATGTTTAACATGGAGAATGAATCTCATCGCGTTGTGAAGACGGTAGTCTGTACAGACGCACGAGCAATGATATCATTCCCATAATCGTGGAATTGTATTGAAGCGTATGTATAATATATCAAAATAAATATCACTTTAAAATAATTCTATATAGTTTTTTATTTACACCATTATACCCATCCAAGTAAGGTGGTGGTCGAAAACAGATTACACCATAGTGTGGAGGAGGTATTTCGTACGTATGCACGTGCAGTGATTTCATTTTTTGTAGGATGGATTGGAGGTGAAATATGGTTGTTTCATATTTATAATAACATTCCAATATATGAGTGATACTGATGTTATTAATTCATAATGAAACAAATAAATAATAGGAAGTATAACGTGAAATAAATTTGAAAGAATTGGTAACGGATATTGCCTCTTCTTTGATACGCCTCTTTGAAACCTCCACATAGGGAACTAAAATTGGTCTTTGAAGAGGACCAAGAACTCTAGAATGTTACTACTGAAGTGTAGAATAGAAATTTCTAGGGGTTCTCAATGATTGAAGGCTCAAAGTGGTGTGAGGAGAAGAGGTAGGAGGTTCACTTTTATAATGGAGAAGTAGGGCACCTAAGGAAAAACTTAAAATATTATTTTATAAGATCGTAAAATTAGGTTTCTAATAGCTCCAAATTTATTTATTTCAAATCTAAAGTGAGGAGGGGTCGAAATCCTATCAACAAATAGATTTCGGACAGGTTTGGGTCATTATATTAACCTTATCTTTTAGTAATAACTCTTAGTTAATTAGATTTACATTTACAATGTCACTTTGTATTTTTATATTATATAGTTAATAAACATACCATATACATCAAAGAAAACCCCATGTGGTCCATTAATGATACAAATATCATTATATAAGTATCTTTCCGAATCTTAGTTTTTTAGGAATATAATGACAATTAATAATATAATATTTGTTTTAACAACTATTTTATGTCAATTATGACACTATTTAGTAATTGATTTTTGTGAAAATAATTACCACATGATTAGTTCAAAAATATTTAATGAAATCAATACTAACATGTCATATTATCCTATAAAATTAGTTTAATTCATAAAAAGTCTAAAATTACAGTTATTTGGGTATTTATATCATCAATTATGTTAATATTTCATTAATACGGTAATTACTGCATCATCATTGTGTCATAAATTAATTAGATTATTTAATGTCTAAAAATTATAAATAAAATACAATTATGTTTGAAATCCTTTTAGATTTCTAATTAATATTTATAGTCTAATTTATCTTATGTATAACCATATATTAAAAAAATTAGTTATTAACCATTGATTTTAACTATTTTAATTCTTCTTTAAATAAAATAATAATATATGTCTTAATCTAATCCATGTGGACCTAAAGGGTAATATTTTATTTATAAGGTTGTTTTTGGTCAATTTAAACTTATGAAATATAATTAGGACATGTGTTAGGGTAATAATAATATCATTTTTACCCTTAATTCCCCTATTTTCTTTTAACCAGGGTAAAAAATATAAAATGTTACTATTCACCAGAAATTGTTTTCATCTCATTGGACCACATTTTATTCCATGATATTTACTATGTCTCTAGGATTTTTGAAATTCCACTCACAGAAGTTGTAAAATTATGTTTTATGTAAGTTTGCAAAAAGCTCCTAGGAGGAATGTAAAAGACAGTGAAAAGTCCAATAAAATTTTTATATGTCGAAAATTATTATAAAATGACACCAATTAATTACATTGAACTTATTTAGGTATTATGTATCAATTTTGACCTGAAATAAATTTAAGTATAATAAATAATTATTTAAATAAAAAGTTGGTTTTTAAATAGTGACCTAGTGTTTTCACTATTCATCAAAAAATGAAAGTTTTCAGAAAAATAAAAAAAATTCACCCTAGGCTAAATTCAATATTCTAAATCCAAAAATGAAGTTCATTTTGAATGATAAAATTTATAAAATTTCAAAAAATGTGTATTACTATTCATAACGAATAGTTCATAAAAATATTATAATAATATCTCGTTTAGTGAATCTTGGGATTGCGTACTACACACACTATCGAGGAAGGTATTGATTGCATATAATGACAGCCATGTCAGGGCTGCGTGTAGTGAAAGCACTATTTCGTGTTGCGTATAACATAATCAAAACATTTTTTTATTCATACATTAAAGAAAGTCCATACTTAATATTGTGTAGAATAATTTCCACAAAATGAACATGAAATTGTGTATAACACGAGCCAAGAATAGTGTTGCATATACTGCATGCCAATACAATGTTGCGTGTAGTACAATATAATATTGGTGTAGTTTATAATCGAAGACATAAAAGAAATTAAAAATAATATATCTTATAAAATCTCAGGATGTTACATTCTACCCCCTTTAAAATGAATTTCGCCCTTGAAATTTTCTGGGGTTATAAATGGTTTATTACTTGACAGTTTCATTCATAGAAACCGACATCGTAAAAAGGAATACTAAATCTCACTTTAAAAAAATGAAAATTAAAAACAAAATGGATACCCAAAGTAACTCATCACATGGGTTCCAATATAGGAGATCATAGGTAAAACTATGGATATGGAAGAGAAATCTAACCATCAAGTTCTGATGGAGAGTGGTAAAGAACAAGGCTATGAAAAATCCAATAGTCACAATGCCATAAAATTGTGATGTTCTAAGGTACCATCTGATTTATCAAATATGAGAGCACTAGGACAACATTTTTGGTTTTCAAGATCATTTCTCTAATGTTGAATAAAATATACTTTCTTTATATTGGTACAATCTCAACGTAACTCGTGCCTCGAAAAAATTCCACCTCATCTCTTAAATAAATGATGTTGAATTTGTCTTTCATGGAGTGTTAGAAGATCATGTGATAGAATGATAGGTCATTCCATATGTCTCAAATATAAGGTTAGCAAAAGTTATATACATAAGTCCATCTATAGTTAGATAAATCAGATATGGTTCCAAAATGGACTTATACTTCATCTATCATCCTGTTTAATAAAATAAAACTAGTTTCTACTACCCAGGGACATCCTGTAGGCTAGTGGTAAGCGATAAGGGCATGTCGCACTTCAGTTGTGGGTTCGATTCCCAAAACCATGTCTGATGTGACGGGTTGTCACCCATTCTGCAGTTTGTCATTTTTCTAAAAATATACTATAATAACATTTTGGAAATAAAAAGTTATATCCATAACCAATACTATATAATTTCCATTCCAACCATTAGGCTTATAAAAAATACTCCTGTCTGATTACTATAAATTCCATCTACCGAGCATGTGAATTCCTTCATTATTCCCCCATATATCATAACATATATCTTGTTGGTCACATTCAAAACATGTGAATACCTTAATCATGTATTCTTTTTAAACATGAATTACCATAGACCCTTAGCGAAAACATGAATGATGTCAAAAAGTTATCTCATTCCACATAACAAAATCCCAAAATTTCTATATACTCAAACCATGATATCAAAATGTCCTTATATCAGCCATGAGCTCATCAATAATATAAAACATCTCATTATCTCTTTATCCCTTCATTATGTGAATATCATCTAATTTCAAAAAATATATGAATTAACCTTTCATGGTTACCGTTATCATTCAACATATACTTTCAAATACATTAGAAAAAACAATAGTGTAACAATCCTTAGATGTGCCTTTATTCTATATTACCATTACCTATACCACATAACTCTTGATAAACATAAATCATTCCACTACCTTCTAAAACCATTGAACAAGCTTCAACACTTAATTCATCTAATATATCATTTGTAGTCTCCTTAAAATCATCCACATAAATACTATCCACATGACCATGCTGATTCCCTTTATGAGATTTTCCCTTAGGGCATTGGTTTTCATAATTCCCATACATTCCACATTTAAAACATCTAACCATTGTTGATGTCGTAGTAATACCATTTTCCTTCCCCATGGTGTTAACTGAACCTTTTCCTTTTCACTTACTGGATTTGTGTCCTTATTTTCTACACCCAATGCATCCTCCAGTTCTTTGGAATCATTTTACCTGATGCCTCTTCCCACATGATTTACATGAGGGGAATCAAACTTTCTTTCCTCTATGATCATCATGAAACTCTATCTTTCTCTTATTAGCTGAGTCAGGAAACATACCAAAGTTGAGATTATTGATCATGTTATGAGATTTCTGATTAGGCATAATAACGATGTTTGGACTTCCAAATCCTCTTTCATTTACTGTCTCCTGAATAATATCATTCCATTTTCCATCATATCCTCCATTACCGTGAATCTTCCAATTTCCAGCCATTTTCTAAAACCCAAAAAGCAGTGTGAGAGGAAAAAATCATACTATGAAAACAACATAATAAAGGGGGAGTACCTTCAATATCTAACATCTTATGTTTAATTCTAAGATAGTTACCATAATTATAGGACTATAACATATACGTATATTTATATTTAGGTACATCCCTAGACATACCTAGGAAATATCTCTAGGGATTTCACTAAAGTTTTCGCATCCTTGTTTCCAAAGGTTAACTAAACCATTCCTCTGATACCAACTATTGTGGTCTGGAATTACTTCCAATGGACTATAATTTATACCTATCAGGGAACTCCATGGGTGGCTACACCCCATGGGTGGGACACACCACCATCCCTAATGGCAGCTATTTCCTCTTGAAGCCCATGGGCAGAGAGACATGCTTCGTCCACCGATCACATGTGAGAGTTCCCAAGGATCATCTTAATTCCTACCTCCATTACCTCTGATACCAACTGTAGAATCCCAAAGCTTAAGATACATCTTAATTACATTACTTTTTCGGAATACTTAATACATAACAAAAACAGACACCAAAGTACCCTAATAGTTTAGTGTCATTGGAAACTCAGGATGTAATCTTCAAATCATGGTGAAAGATCTTCAACATGTCTCATAAAGATCTTCCCCTTTTGGTTTTCTTACCTAAAACCTTTCATTAAATCTTGTAGATAAGAAAACATAAAAGGGTGAGCTCAAAGGCTCAATAAGGGTAAACATAGAGAACATAAAACAATCCATAAACATTTGAATGCAAAAGCTTGAACATAAAATCTAAACATCAAAATCATGTGCAAAGACATAAATCATGGAAGTAAGTAAGGAATATTTCATAAAGGAACATCAATCGTGATAAAATAGAATGGGAATAGAACATGTTATTGTGGAAACCATTAAGAACATGATATGATTTCCATAGTAGCCAAGGCATTGCTGCTAAAACTATCTAAGTGGACAAAGTCCCTTTCTGAATCAAGTTCACTCCTTGTTCCAGTCCTGTTTTACTGAACCAGATTAACTTATCGTTCCAGCCATATCTATCTCATGTGATATAAATCATTACACAATTCATTGGAGGGAGATATAGGTCCCACCCATCTCATAATTAAATCATTCTTTTGTGTGCCACAAAATCATAAATCATACAGCATAGCATAACCCATGTAATAGAATGGAATTATTAAACATCATGCCATCATAACATAATTCATATAAAAAATGGATATCATTTCAACATAAGAAGAATAAAACCATGTAAATTATGGAGAAATTATTCTTGAAACATAAACATATTAAATAATTTCATTTTAGATGGAAAATAGTTTTGATAAAACACATGAAATGAATTCTTGAGGAAAATATCCTGTCTTCTTCAAAATCATTTTATTTTCACAAAATTCCATGCAATTTTAAAAGAAAAAGGTTTTGTTTAAAATAATCTTGCAATCTTGTAGAGGAATCTTTATGAAAATGAGGCATTATGAAACTGTAAAAATATATTTGCTCCGTATAAGTTAAAAATAACATTCTCCTCGTACTTCTGTCGGAAAAGTAAAAACGTTCCTCGTGTGGTAAACAAAAGTAAGATTCCTTTCATAAAATGTGGAAAAATTAAAAAATGGGTAAAAAGGCCATTAAAAATAGATGAATTGTTTTTAGAAAACATGTACATGGATGATAACAAAAACCCACGTAAATACTTATGAATAAACAATCTCGGATAAGAGCGAGATTGGAATAGTTATCCCTTACCTTATGTCCGATATGTTTCATATATATAAGAACCTCCTGTATAATTATTTAAATTATTTCATTGACTTATTACGGAATTATATTAATTTATATGATATCATATATAGTTTACTTATGACTTTATATTACCCGTTCTTTTGAAAATTCGATGTAAAAGCAGCGATTTGGGTAAAATCGTTTCATTTGTTGTACATGTTTTGATTTTTTGTTCATGATATTATTACTTATATCCTGATTTACTTAATACCAGAATGTGAAACATGATTTATATATAATATATATTCAATATATACATTTATATGATATATCGATAAATGGAATGAAATACACAGCTCACGGAGATAGTAAGCCGTACGTATGCATGAACGCTGTTTTCGTTTCCTTATTGAATTGAATGGAATTAATTAGATGAAATATATATTTATATACATAAATAAAGTATAATTATTATGCAATATATCTCATTATTATTATTCATTATACATACTTTATAATCAATCATTAATGGTTAACATGGAGAATGAATCTCATCGCGTCGTGAAGACGGTAGTCCGTACGGACGCACGAGAAATGATATCATTCCCATGATTGTGTAATTTTATTGAAGAGTATTTATAATATATCAGAATCAATATCACTTTACAATAATCATATATAGTTATTTACATAAACCATTATACCCATCCAAGTAAGGTGGTGGTCGAAAACAGATTACACCACGGCGGGGAGATGGTATTCTGTACGTACGCACGCACGGTGATTTCGTTTTCTGTAGGATGGATAGAATTTGAAATATGGGTGCTTAATTTTTATAATAACATATCAGTATATGAGTGATACTGATGTTATTACTTCATAATGAAACAACTAAATAAGAGGAATTAGAAGAAGATATACATTTGAAATAATCGGTAATAGATATTACCTCTTCTTCGATACGCCTCTTTGAAACCTCCTCATAGGGCACTAAAATTGGTCTTTCAAGAAGACCAGGACCTCTAGAATATTAATAGAGAAGATGAGAAGAAATCTTTTCAGGGGTTGGCCAAGATTGAATGCTCAATGTGGTGTGAGGAGAAGAGGGAGGAGGTGCCCTTTTATAAGGGAGGAGAGGGGCTCCTTAGAGAAAACATAAAATATTATTTTATAATAAAGTCATATTTGGTTTTAATAGCTCCAAATTTATTTCATTCGAAGGTAATGTGGGGATGGGTAGAAATTCTCTCAACCAATAGATTTTCAACTGGTTTGGGTCATTATAATAACCTTATATTTTAGTTTTAACTCTTAGTTAATTAGATTGACATTTACCTTGTCACTTTGTATTTTTATATTCTATTGTTAATAAACATACCATATACATCCAAGAAACACGCAAGTGGTCCCTTAATGATACAACTATCATGATATAAGTATCTTGGATGATCCAAAGATTTTGAGGAATATAATAAAAATCAATAATATAATATTTGTTTTAAAAACTATTTTATGTCAATTTTGACACTATTTAGTAATTTATTTTTGTGAAAATCATAACAGCGTGATTAGTTCAAATAAAGTTAATTAAATCAATACTAACAAGTCATATTAACCTATAAAATAATTATAATTGATAAAAAGTCTAAAATTACATTTATTTTGGTATTTATAACATCAATTATGTTAATATTTCATTAATAAGTTAATTACTGCATCATTATTGTGTCATAAAAAAAATTAATGTATAAAAATTATTAATAAAATAAAATTAATTAGGAAATACTTTAAATTTATAATTAATATTTATAGTCTAATTTATCTAATGTATAACCCTATATTAAAAATGTTTTAGTTATTAAACATTGATTTTAACTATTTTAATTCTTATTTAAATAAAATAATAATAAATGTCCTATTCCAATCCAAGTGGACCTAAAGGGAATTATTTTATTCATAAGGCCGTTTTTGGTCGAATTACAATTATCAAATATTATTAGGACATGTGTTAGGGTGTTAATAATATCATTTTTACCCTTAATTACCCTTTTAACTTTTAACTGTGGTAAATAAAATTAAAAAGTTACTATTCACCAAAAATTATTTTCATCTCATTGAACCTCATTTTAGTCCCTGATATTAACTGCGTCTCTCTGATTTTTGAAATTTCACTCACAAAGGCGGTAAAATTATGCTTTATGTATGTCTACAAAAAGCTCCTAGGAGGCAAGTAAAAGACGGTGAAAAGTCCAATAAAATTTTTATATATCGAAAATTATTATAAAATGACTCCAATGAATTACATTGAACTTATATAGGTATTATGTATCTATTTTCACCTAAAATAAATTTAAATAAAATAAATAATTATTTTAATAAAAAATTTGGTTTTTAAATAGTGACATAGTGTTTTCACTATTCATCAAAAATTGAAAGTTAGCAGAAAAATACCAAAAATTCACCCTAGGCTAATTTCAATATTCTGAATCCAAAAATGAAGTCCATTTTGAAGGATAAAATTTATAAAATTTAAAAAATTGGGTATTACTATTCTTAACAGATAGTTCATAATAATATTATAATAATATATCATTTAATGAAACTCTATATTGCGTACTACACACACTATCGAGGATGGTCTTGATTGCATGTAATGCAAGCCAGGTAAGGGATTTGTGTAGTGAAAGATCCATTTGGTGTTGCGTATAACATAATCAAAACTTTTTATTTCATTTATACATTAAAAAAATCTATACTTAATATTGTGTAGAATAATTTCCACAAAACGAACTTGAAATTGTGTATAACACAAGACAAGAATAGTGTTGCGTATACTGCAAGATAATACGGTGTTGCGTATAGTACTATCCAATCTTGGTGTGGTGTATAATCGTAGACATCAAAGAAATTAAAAATATTATATATTATAAAATCTCAAGGTGTTGCAACATGTCCTTGACCTATAGAGTCGAACCCCCATCATCATGGGTGTTGTTCCTCTACCACTACGTACCAAGTGGAACCTCATTATTGGATACAGTGTCGGTCCTCGATGACCAGAGTGAAACCCCCTTGTCTCACCAGTGTATGGGTTCTTGACGTGTTGATTGGAACCCCCCATTACGTGGAACTCAATTGACATGATATGGGATGGCTACCTACGAGCACATAAGTTTTATCATGGACTCCAGAGAGAGATCCATATCAGTGTGGTTCCCTTGTGCATCCCCACATATGACATGGTACTATAGCAAGTACTTGTGATAGAGATATTTCTATTAGAGGTATGATAGAAAAAAGGAGCTGGCAATGGGCGTCACATGGTTGAGTCATATACAGAAACTATAAAATGTAAGATAAAATGATCTTAATGTAGGAGACCTCCCTATCATCAGACTGAGGCATGTGGTTAGGGGAATCGCATAGAACTAGGGTATCCTGAAGAGGTTCGGTGTTGTTCTTGTAGTGGGTGAGGTCATATGGCTCGAGACTACCTGACTGGATGTGCCGATCAGTATAGGCAAACAGCTAACCGACTCTCATAGCAGAGGCATCACCTTGATGAGGGATATCCCAGGTGAGGGAAGGGTGGTACCCAGGGAGGAAGAGTTGGAATTATTGAAAGAGGAGCTATGGGTGGTAGAAGATTCTATGATATCCATTCACCACATTCCCTAGGTAGCTCATGTCATGATCAGGGAGCTGGTAGTCGGGTTCACAGATACCTGCAAGCTTTGGAGGCTGATGACCCTATAGCAAACGAGATGATTCGAGGTATGATCTACATGTTTTCTACTATTTCCTCGGTATTACTAGACAGAGGTTCTAATCATTACATCATCTCTATACTGCTAGTGTGAGGGCCAAATCTCCCAATTGAGGTGCTAGCCCATCATTTTCATCTTGATGTTCGTATAGGGAATGCTTCTTTTGTATATTTTATTTAGCAGTAATGTGAGATATTTCTTGGTAGAGAGAGGTTCACATGGGAACCTTCATTAATCATGATGTAACTCTATAACAACATATTAGGTATGTATTTATTTCCCATGGTCTGAGCCCAAATTGTCTTACACTCCAAACGAGTCAAATTCCATCGCATTGATGAGATGAGATTCACCTTTATGAGAAAGAATGATCTCATGACGGGACAAGTGAGTTCTACAAGAAGGAAGCTACAACCCATCACCTATTAGTTGGTGAGTATATCCCTTGGTTTAGATGTCTCTCCAGGAATCTAGATTCCTTTGGTTATGGAGTATTATAAGGATGTCTTTTTGAGGACATTCTAAGACTACATTTAAGGTGGGGCGGGGATTGTTTTCGTCAAATTTCATCCCTGAACCGCTCCGATATCTGCTATAGTGTATCGAATGGCCCCTACCAAGCATCAGGAACTGTGGTTGTAGGTAGAGGACCTTTGAGAGAAGGGTTTCATCATACCCATTCTCTTCCTCATGGAATATCTAGTGTTTTCTGTGAAAAATGTGGACAGGATCTTGCAGGTATGCATGGATTATCATCTTCTGAACTAGTCCATGAATAATAAAAAGTACCTATTTCCAAGGATTTATAAACTCTTTAACAAGTTGAGTGGTATTAGATGGTTCTCAAAGATAGATCTCTAGTACATATACAACCAGTTGAGGGTTAAAATGGAATATGTTCCAAAGATATCATTATGATATTTCTATGGACACTATGAGTTCCTGGTGATTCCCCTTGATGAGATTAATTCCCCCAATGTGTTTATGGATTTGATGAACCAGGTCTTTTAGTAATACATGGTCTAGTTTTTGGGTTTCGATATCGACAACATACTCATATACTCTTTATCATAAAAGGGAACATGCATAGAACATTAGGTTGTTTTGAAATTCTCTTTGAGAGAACTAGATTTATTGGAAGCTCTCGAAATTCTAGTTTTAGATTCATGAGGATCACGTTTTGGGAAATGTCATCTCTAATAATGGTTTATCCATGGACCCAGTAAAGATCTCTGTAATCTTTTCTTGGGATCAGCCAAAGATCTTGTCAAAGGTGCGGTGATTTCTTGGTCTGGCAGGTTACTGTAGGAGGTTTCTGGAAAACAACTTTGGGATCACATCCCCTTTAACCAACTTGATTTGAAAAAGGTAATTGTTTACCTAGTCTGAGTAGTGTTATAGGTCCTTCTCGTAGTTGATGATTAGCTGATGTGTGCTCTTATGTTGAAATTAATGGAGGAGGGAATGGAGTACAAAATGTATTGTGATTCCTCAGGAGATGGTCTCAGTTGCGTGTTGCTGAAGTGGTAGGAGGTTATCACATACGAGTCGATGTAGTTGAATCCCCATGAGCATAACTTCACAACTCATCACCTAAAGATTGCAGTGGTAGTCTTCACCTTGAGAATGTGGAGTCACTACCTTATATGAGATCACTTTGTAGTTTACTCATACCATTATAGTGTTAGGTATGTCTTCACACAGTGTGACTTGAACCTGATAAAATTGTGCTAGATGGAGTTCCTACATGACTATGACTTTGCTATATTCTATACTCCCTGTAAGATAAATTTTATAGTATATTACATTATAATGAAGTCTGAGGATCGCTTGATGCAAGAGGATTTAGAGCATCTCGCCTCCCTGTAGTTGACCCTAGTATAGGAGGAGGGTACAACTCTGCTATAGTCTATGGCATTGAATCCTAAACATCTCGATCATGTGAGAGAGTCCTAGTTGGGATACATCGATTGTGAGGTATTAAGTGACCAAATATAGATGGGGGATTCGCTGGATGGATATTCTAGAGGAAGGAATCACATCAAAATTTTCAAGGGATGGATGGAATTTCTAGTCAGGCAATGGAAGTAAGTGATGCGGTAGTTCCACTCTTCTCCCCTAACTATACATCATGGTGTGGTGAAGATGTATAGTGACCTTAAATAGTAGATTTAGTGTTTTGGCATGAGAAAGAGTGTTTTCAAGTTTGTCTCTCGATACCTCACCTTTCACTAGGAAAAGATTGAGCACCTAGTTCTGAAAGGATGGTTACATTCCCTTGAGATCCCATAGTGGAAGTGGGATGACATATCCATAGAATTTTTGATAGATATTACACACACAAATCAGGTCCATTACTCTATATGGGTGATAATTTAGTGACTCATGAAGTTGAAAAACTTCCTTGATATTAAGGAGACAAGTTTGGTGGAGACTTTGGGGAAAATGTACATATGGGATATCATTTTTTCATGTGGTTCCCTTGATAATTATATCCAATCATGACACACAGTTTATGTCACAATTTTGGAGAGTCCTGCTGGAGGAATTCAGGACCCAAACAGGGATGATTGCAACATTTCACCCCCATATGGATGGGTATACTGATCATACTATCAATGTGTTGAAGTATATGCTTAGTACATTCATGTTAGACTTTATTTGGAGGTTACATTATCATTTTACCTTGTGATAATTTTCCCACAAAATTATCTACCACATTACAATGGCATGGAACCTTTTGGGAACCTATATGGGAGACCTTGAATGTCACCCTTGTCATTGAAAGAGATCATAAGGTCATATCTTATGGGTCCACAGTCGGTGCATGAAATGGTGGAGAAGTTTTAGGTCATCTGAGAGAAGATAAGGACAGCTCAGATCATGTAGAAATCATACACATATCATCATCATAGTCCCTTGGAGTTCAAGAAGGAAGTTCACATTTTCCTGATAATATCCCCATGATTAGGAATGTGGAGGTTCGGCCAGCAAAACAAGCTCTCCTACAGTTTATCAGGTCATTCAAGATCATGCAGAGGTTTGGATAGGTTTCTTACCTCTGTTCCCTTCCCCCACAATGGGAGTGGGTGCATGGTTTCTTCCATGTGTCGTAGATATGTAGATACGTGCATGACCCTACACACATCATTGACTGGGGTGATCTAGACATCAAGGATGGAGCCTCATTTTTTAATCACCCAATTGAGATCAAGGATTAGTAGGAGAGGACCCTATATGTATGGACCATCTCCTTGGTCCATGTATTGTTGCAGCACAAGAAAGTTGAGGGGAGTTCCTAAGAGAGGGAGTGATAGTTGTGGGCTCAATATACCATGTGTTTTGTTTCATTTTTCTTTTCTAGGATGGAAAGCATAAATGAGGTAATGATATAGAGTCCCATTTTATCATTTTGAAAATTTGAAATTTTTATATATATATTTCTAGAGCTATCTACTAATACGCCATGTGATTCTGAGTCCCAGTGTGCCTATAATTAATTTCATAACCATATTAAATATATTTTATATTATGCTCTCACAATTTATTAATGAAAATGTGATAAATCTTAAACAGAAACTTGAATTGGAAATTTTATATCATTATTGAGTCCTAAATGTGTGATTTACCCTAGACGCAAACAAAAATAGGTTGGCATGGGGAGTTTGGACATATCACCCCTTGGAAGTATGTTCAATGGATAAAAGAGTGATGTAATTTAATTAATTTATTTATTTAGAATAAGTGAAATATCTAATGGTATTATTACGAGGATAACTTATTAGGGTTAGCATCATAATCCTGGGATCACCGAGATCTTCTTCTTCCTTATTCTGTGGGATAATCACATCAAATGATGTGAAAACTTTGGATTGGAGGAGATCAAGATGCAGCAAATACTATGAAGTCCTTATATCATGGAATAGTGTGTTCTTCAATGATGAATGATAAAATCTATAGAAATTAATCTCCAATTTTATGTGTACTCCGTTTTTGATTAAATTAAATGTTCATATCAATCCCTTCTATTGATCTGTACCAATTTTGGATCCTTTGCATACTCTTATGCTCCAATTGAATTGGTTTTCATGTTTTTCTAACTCAGTTTTCCCCATTCTTGTTCATTGAAAAAGAATGATGGTTCCATGATGATTAAACATATATTCTTGTTATTTTCTCCCCTTTTCCCTCACATTCTTCACGGGCAGGACCATGCGGTCTCAGTTCGATGTTGTCGAGGAGTACCGAGCCTGATCAGACCCCCAAAATCATGATTAATTGATGAACAAGACATGAATCAATGAAAAAAAGATATATTTGGGTTGTTTTGGGATTTGGAAGATCATTTTTACAATCATAGATCAAATCATCATTGATAGAAGAATCTGATGTGTGTGCGGCGTGAGGCGATGCGTGCAGGAATTCGAGAATTTGTTTTTGGCCAACAGAGGTCCAGAATCATCCGAACAATGATAGATACACTAATATAAAGGGAAAATAGGTCCAAAATAATAGTATAAAGTCCATATTTGATGTGTTAATCATGAATCAATATTTCTATAAAAAACTGGAATGCACATCGTGCACTGTGATGAACACACAATGTGTAGCCCCTTGGCTATGACAACTAGGGTTTAGGGAATTTATAAGGATGAAATGGGGTGAAGACATCCAAAATGTCATGTAACTCATTCTCTATTGGATGATCCACATTGAGGAAAACATGGGAAGAACTCTATGTGGGATTACATGGCCAGGGACATGTTTATGTACTGAAGTACATGGATACAGGGTGGATTCACCACCAAGCACATGGTGGGGACCCTGAATGGAATGGGCACACCAAGTATATATCCTACACACCCTGTATACCTACATGATTGATGAATTTTCTACCTCAGGAGACATTTCCATGTGAAGGAGCAGGACCACACCCCATGTGGTTCCCCTCACACTCATTGTACCCTGTGTCTCCTTTTGAGGAAATTTCAACCATTCGTATCTCCTTTATTTGAAACTGAATTTTGGCCCTGGAGATGCCTATCCATAGTTTTTTCTATGTAGAATGCGATGGTTCCCTAGATTTTGGTTTTTGGGGTGTGCTGCGGAATTTTCCATCCATGGGTCTTGGTTAGGTGATGATTTATGATATCAATGGTCGGGCGGGATCACCAGAGGCTTCCTATAGAGTGGGACACCACATAAGCTTAGGTGTAGGTCCTCTGCTGCTACATACCGAGTATAAACTCATATAAAATAGGGTGTGGTCCATCAAAAACTATGGTGGGACCCCATATCACACCAGGGTGTGATTCCTTGTCCAATATATTGTAACCCCCCATCATATTGGGTACAAGTACTCTACAGCTATATACCGAGGGGAACCCCTATTGGATAGGGCATAGATCCTCAATGAATAGAGTGGAACTCCCCTATCACACTATGGTGCGTGTCCTCTAACTATAGAGTGGAACCCACCTTCAACATTTGTGTGGATCCTCTAGCGCTACATACTTAGTGGAACCCATATTAGATAGGTCGCGGGTCCTCGATGACCATAGTGGAACTCCCTATCACACCAGGGTTCAGTTCATTGGCCTATAGAGTGGAACCCCACACCATATTGGTCCTGGGGCCTCCAGCTACCAATTGGAAACCTCTAACAGTATGGGCAAGGATCCTTGTGATACTATATTGTATCCCACCATCATCATTTGGCACATGCCCTCTATAGATATTTATAGAGTGTAACCCCCCTAACTCACTGGGGTGTGATTCTTCTACTTATAGATTGTGGCCCCTTGACTATGTGTTATATTGATGAGGTGTGGGCCTTCACATAGTTACTTCTGGGAAGCCATTTGAGATGTTGGGATTAATTTATGTGCTTTTGTAATTGTTGGTTATTCTTCTTTTTGGATTTATATATGAGATGGAGATCCCCTTACTCTCTTTTTGGGCTTCTTTGACAGGTCATATATATATACCTTCTGTATCCATTACTTTGTATTTGATTATTATATTTCCATAATATGAGAAGACTCATGGGGTATTCCACCAACTTTTTGTGTTTATCTTCTCATGGTTGGATGATTTTACTCTCCTACTATTGATGGAAAAGACTCAATGTATCTTTCATCTACACATTGTTTTGATCCCCTTGTGTTTAGACGAGGTTACATCCACTCTCGGTTTGGGTTGAGCTATTATATTTCACTATATCCTGATTTTTATATTTTATCTAATGTTTCTATTACTATTGTACCTCTTACTACTCCACGTTCATCTTTTTGGGTGTCCTACTGGGTAGGTATATACTCACCCCTACCAGGGAATTGTTCACACTTGATGTTTCTAATGTAGACTATAGATAGGTTGGAAATGTCTTTAGAGGATCTTAGGGATGCATGATACGTTGGTCCTCATATGTGGGTCACAACATGGAGATCAGGAGCTGGGATTTCTTAGTGTTTTACTTTCCATTTTTTTCATGTTCGGACATATTTCTAGTTGGGTTCATAGTTTTTCTCTTTTAATTTTTAGTTTTCACTAATGTAATCCAGTAATGTCTAGAGGTTTTACATGCATTGTTGTTTACCTAGTATTTTTCATCATTTAATTTTACTCCCTATTAAATTCAACAGTGAGATGGATGTGTATTGGCATATAGGTATTAAGGGTAAGGCCTCCCTATTTTAATTATGCCTTTGGTGCTAGGAACCATCCCCTAGCCTATGGAGGAGGGATTGGGGATGTTGTGGCTCGACCCACGGCTTGGATTGGGTCATGAAATTCCTTCCCATAACATTTTATAATAACTCTATATTCTAATTAAAATTTTCTTCTACGGAATCTTATCATGCTTATGACACTTCCATTTTCTTATATTTATCCCCCTATTCACTTTTTTCTCAAAATATGTTTGGGGTGAAACACCAAAACCCACACCTCTGACACATATTCGGGCCACTTCACGTCCACAAATATAAGCTATTAATTGGGTACATATAATGAATATTCTTATGTCTAAGTCAGATAAAAAATAATTTAAAAGAAGTAATCATTATTATGTAATATATATGTAAGGGGAAAAACATTATGTCATAATTACACATATTTCCCACACTTTTTCTATATTTTCATCTGTTTTTATCCCCTATTTAATTACACATGTATCCTTCCATAACATGTGATGTTGGATGGAAGTGGCTTTGGATTTCGATACATCTATATTCATATAAATAAAAGAATATAATTATGTTGTTATTTCATTTCACAAAAAAGTATTATCATAGATTCAAAATATTTTCCAATTTATATCAAGTGAATGATACCCCATCCTTGCTTTATGGTAGGGATACATTGGTTTTGATTCACATTTCTTATTTTCAGCCCTGAATTTTTATTTAATAAATTACCAATTCTTAATCAATGTGATTAATACATGTGCTGCAAAGAAATGTATCACCAATCAAAATGTACTTGAGAAGATTCATCCTCACAATATCTAATAAATGCATCGCAAAATTGTGGGTTTATCACGTGTTCATACATTTGTGGTGGGTGTGGGTTTATTTTCCCTTCAACATATTTGATATGAAAATTTGTTAGAATTGTGCGAAATCATGTGTGAGCCTTTTTGTAGAGACCCGAAGCTTAACGTACATGGACATTACATTACTTTTTCGGAATACTTAATACATAACAAAAACACACACACAAGGACCGTAATAGTTTAGTGTCTTTGGAAACTTGGAACATAATCTTCTAATCATGGTGAAAGATCTTCAACATCTCCCATAAAGATCTTCCCTTTTTTTCTTACCTAAAACCTTTCTTTATATCCTGGGGAAAAGAAAACATAAAATGGTGAGCTCAAATGCTCAGTAAGGGTAAACAAAAGAAAAATCAATCACATCATATTCATAAAAACATAACATTTTGGAAATCTTAACCTGCAAAAGAGATCATAATATCATAACATGGGATAAATCATAGTAGTGAAATGAAATCCCAATAATCATAACATAAAACATGAAACATTGTGGCATACACACATAATAATAGAAAATCATATCTTATTAGTCAAGACTCATTGCCAAGACTATCTTAGTGGATAAAGTCCATTTTTGAACCAATTCACCCTCGTTTCAGTCCTATTTCACTGAACCGGTATAACCTACCGTTCCAGCCATGTCTATCTCATGAGATATAAAATCATTACCCAATGCATTGGAGGTAGATATAGGTCCCACCCATCTAATAATGATACCATTCTTATGCGTGCCACAAAATCATAAACCATATATCATTGCATAACCCATGTAATAAAAATGAGAATCTTAAACATCATGACATCATAAAAAAATTCATATACGATAAAGGAATTCATAAAAAAAATCCATCACAACATAATCAAATAAATGTAATAATAGGGATAAAAACAGAACCCTTTATTATCTTAGATGGAGAATAATTTTGATAAAACACTTGAACTTTATTCTTGAGGAAAATATCCTTTCTAATTCAAAAACACTTTTCCTTTCTTAACATGTCATACAATTTTAAACTAAAAGAAGTTGATTAAAAATAAACTTGAAAACTTGTAAATGATGATTCTTGGAAATATTGTTTTAAAAATCCATTCATGCCGTATAAGATAAAAAACATTCTTCGTACTTTTTTCGGAAAAGTCAAAAAGTACCTCGTACGAAAAACGACAAAAGATTCCTTTCATATCCTTTACTAAAAACACATTGAAGGGTAAAATTGGATTTAAACAATTGTATGTGGATGGAAATAATATTACATATTGAGGAAACATGGATGTGGATAATAAAATACACCCCGGTAAATGCCAATGTATAAACAATCTCGGATAAAAATGAGATTGTGATATTTCCCTTACCTTATGTCTGATATGCTTTATACGTATCTGAACGTCCTGTATAATGATTTAAATAATGTCATTAACTTATTACAGAATCATATTCATTGTTATGATATCATATATGGTTAACTTATGACTTTATATTTCCTGTTCTTTTGTAAATTCCATGTTAAAGAAGCGTTTTGGGTAAAATCGTTTCATTTATCATAGGTGTTTGGACTTATAGTTCTTGACATTATTATTACTTATATCATGATTTACTTACTTCCAGAATATAAAAAATGATTTATATATCATATATATTCATTATATATATATATAATAGATAGATAAATGAAATTAAACACACCATTCATGGAGACGGTAGTCCGTACGTACGCATGAACGCTCTTTTCCTTTCTTTATTGTCTTGAATGGAAGTTAGTAGATGACATACATATATATATATATACATAAATACAGTAGATTTAACATGTCATATATTTCATTATTATTCATTATATATACTTTATAATCATTCATGAATGGTTAATGTGGAGAATGAATCTCATCGCGTCGTGGAGACGGTAGTCCGTACGTACGCACGAGCGATGATATTGTTCCCATGGTCGTGGAATTGTGTTGAAGTGTATGTATACTATTTCAGTATCAATATCACTTTATAATAATCATGTATAGTTACTAATTACACCATTATACCCATATAATTAAGGTGGTGGCGGAAAATAGATTACACCACGGCGTGGAGACGGTATTCCGTACGTACGAACACGTGGTGATTTCCTTTTTCCGTAGGATGGATAGAAGGTTAATTAGAGTTTTTTCATATTTATAATAACTTATCAGTATATAATAAATTCTTATGTTATTAGTTTATCATGAAACAACTAATGAAGAAGAAGTTTAAGATGAAAGAAATTGAAAAAGATCGGTAATGGATATTACATCTTTTTGACGCGCCTTCACTTAACCTCCACTTAATGAACTAAGGATGGTCTTTAAATAATACCAGGACCTCTAGGATGATACTAGGGAAGTGGAGAAGAAATTTTGGCAGGGGTTGGACGCTTGAATGCTCAAATTGGTGTGAGGAAGAGAGGGAGGAGGTGCCCTTTTATAAGGGAGGAGAGAGGCACCTTAGTAAAATCTCAAAATATTATTTTATATTAAGGTCAAATTCGGTGTATAATGGTTCCAAAGGGTATTATTTCAAAGATAAAGTGGTTATGGGTCGAAATAATCTCATCCAATAGGATTTAGACAAGTTTAGGGTATTATTTTAACCTTATCAATTAGATTTAACTCTGAGTTAAATAATTTAACTTTTACCGTGTCTTTTTGTTTTCTTACACTATATGGTTAATAAACATACTATATCAAGAGAAAAGAACCCCAAGTTGTTTATTATTAATATATATAACCTTATATAAGTCATTTTTCCGAACCTTAGATTTTTAGGAATAAGATAACAATTAATAATATAATGTTTGTTTTTAAAAACTAATTTATGTCAATTTTGACACTATTTGGTACATGATTTTTATAAAATTCATAACATAATGATAAGTTCGAACCAAGTTACTTAACTCAACCATAACATGTCATATAAACCTATAAAAGTAGTTTAAGTCATAAAAAGTCTCAAATTACATTTATTTGGGCATTTATAACATCAATTATGTCAATATTTCATTAATAAGACAATTTCTGCATCATCTTTGTGTTGTAATAAATGATAATTATCTAATCCCTAAAAATTCTAAATAAATTCCTATGATGTAGATAATTGTATTAGATTTCTGGAGACTATTTACGTTTGATGTTTCATGAAGTTTATCACTAATTTAAAATTATTATACTTATAAGATTTAAGAAAGTGACATGTTGTCACATTCTGTGGTTTTAATAATAATTAAATTATTTTCATGGAAAAAAGTTCATAAAATGAATATAATCCGACCCTTAGGTTATATGGGTCTACTTTTAGTCATCCAATAGGATTTTTTCCATGTGTTAGGGTAATTTTATAATCTTATGTTTACCCTTAATTACCCGATTCACCTTTAACTATAGTAAATAAAATTTACCGTAGTTACTATTCACAATGCCCAAAAATAAAAAGTAGCTTATTAAAATAATTTGGACCCACTGATCCCAAATATAGAATCCATTTTTCCAAATTCAATACACAAAAAATTCAGAAATTAAATTAAAATTAATCTCGTTGTCGAAAGAAAATGGTTTTTCTTTAAAACATTGCAAAATATTGAATTGATTTAACCTACGAAATCAAGGTAAAATGAATGCTAATGACATAAATTATATTAAATGGTAAAAATATATTATATTTATACTTTATGTCCATTAAATATTATAATTTAACCACATAAGATATTACGATGAAAATTTTTTTTAATTAAAATATAGCGTGTTTTTAGTAGTCATTAAAATATGAAAGTTATCGGAAAAATATCAAAACTTTATCTAATGTAAATTTTTATATTCTGATTCAAAATAAGAATTTTATTTTGTCAAATTGAACATATAAACATGTCAAAAACTAGATTTAAAGTCATTGTTCCATCAAAAGGCGGCAAAACTGCATTTTTTAAAAAATACTTATTTTACCGGAAATAATTATTTTGTTCTTATACCATGTTATAGAAATGTGTAAGATGAATAATAATGTTATAAAATTCAAAATTTAGTTAACACTATTCATAACGGCTAGTTCATAACAATAATAATATATCTTTGTTTAGTAAAACCTGGTATTGCGTACAAGACACGCTATCGAGGAAGGTCATGATTGCGTGTAATGCAAGCCAAGCCAGGGTTGCATGTAGTGCACAACTCCTTTTTTGTTGCGTATAACAGAATCCAACCATATTTTATTTATACATTTAATATATATATATATATATATACACTCAATGTTGCGTAGAATAACTTCTATCAAACGAACTTGAAATTGTAAGTTACAAGAGCCAAGAAAAGTGTTGCGTATAATGCAATCTAATAAAATGTTGCGTATAGCGTAAGATAATCTTGGTGTGTCGTACAATAGAAGATATGAATGAAATTAAAAAGAATGTATCTTATAAAATCTCGAGTTGTTACATTCTACCCCCCTTAAAATGAATTTCTCCCTTAAAATTCGTCGGGGTTATAAATCGTTTATTATTCATAAAAACCCACATCGTAAAAAGAAATACCAAAACTGAACTTTAAAAAATAAAGTATGAAATATAACGGTTACCCAAATGAACTCATCACTGGGTTTCCATATAGGTAAAAATATGGACATGGAAAACCGTCATGTTCTGATAGAGAGTGGTAGAGAACATGGCTATCAAAAAGCCAACAATAACAAAGCTATTGATTTGTGGTGATCTAAGGTACCATCTGATTCATCGGATATAAGGGCAGTAGGACAACCTTTTTGGTTTTTTCAAGATCATTTCCCTAAAGTTTATGAAATTGGAATTAGATGAAATACTTTCGTGATTTTGGTATAGTCTCACCGTTTTTCATTCTTTGGACAATTTCCACTTCATCTCTTAAAGAAATGAAGTTGAATTTTTCATTCGTGATGTGTTAGCAGATCATGTGATAGAATGATGGGTCATTCCATCTGTCTCAAACAAGAGGTTAGAAAAGTTATCAAAAAAATACATATCTCCATATATAGTGAGATTAATCTAATATAGTTCCTAAAATGGACTTATACTGCATAATATAATAAAACTAGTTTCTACTAAACAGGGACTTCCTGTAGGCCAGAGGTAGGCGAAAAAGGCCAGTTGCACTTCGGTTGTGGGTTCGATTCCCACAGCCTTGTCCGACGCGATGGGTTGTCACCCGTCCTGATGGTTGTCCCTTTTGTAAAACTTCATTACTATAAAATCCCATCAGTAATATCCAAAAAAAGTTCTATCCTTAAACAATACTTAGCATATGTCCAACATAATCCATTCCAATATTTATGCTTATCTAAAATACTTCGGTCCAAGCTCATAGTATAAAGAAAACGATTACTTGAAATGTCATCAACCAATCATGTGAATATCATCATTTATCCCCCATATATATATATTGTTGATCACATTCCAATCATGTGAATACCTTAATCATGTATTCTCTTGAAAAAATGAATACCCATTGAACCATAGTGAAAACTTGAATGCAATTAAAAGTTAACACATTCCACATACCAAAATCCTCAAAATTCTATATACTCAAACCATGATATCACTTAGTCCTTATATCAATCATGTGCTCATGAATACTGTTAAACATTTCATTTTCTCATTTTCCCTTCATTATGCGCATACCATCTTATTTCCAAAAATATCTCAATCACATTGAATACCACATTAGACCAATACATAAATATTCCAATACTCCATGATACAACATTATTTTGGAATCCCATTACATAAACACTTAATCATTGCACCACATCGTTTTCATATTCAACATCGCCAATAGTGATCGCATGTGACTTCCCTTTTTCCTTTGCCTTAAGCGGTTGCTCATGTCGATCATCAATAACCCTTGGATTAGGGCATTTATTAGCATAATGCCCCATTTCCTTGCACTTGAAGCATTGAAGTGTTGGTGGTGCGTTCTCTACATTGTTTTCTTTATTCACATCATTAGAAACTCTTTTTCCATTACTTCGACACTCAGCTGCTCGATGACCTTCTTTTCCACACTTAAAACATTTTCTAGTCCCTTTAAGACAATCTCCACCATGCTTCTTTCCACACTTTGTGCATAAGGAAACATGCATATTCTTTTCACCATTATTCTGAGATTTCCCCTTGAACTCCATCTTTCGTTTCTTGTCAAAACCATGAGATGGATGTGTAACACCAACTTCCATTTCTACCTTGACAGCACAACACACAATTTCTTCCTAGCTACTGAAGTCTCTAAAATCTAATGCCCTTCGAAGACGTGGTTTTAAGCCACTAAAAAATCAATCAACATTACTTTCAGTTTGGATGATAATGCCAGATGCATACCTTGAAAGTCTTGTAAAATTTGCTTTGTATATACCAACAGATTCATCATCCTTCTGCTTCAGCTCAAGAAACTCCTTTTCCATCTTTGTTCGAAGAATATGAGGGAAGTACTTACTGAAAAACAAGTTCTTGAACTCATCCCATTCCATGGACTCAATTTCATCTCTTGGCCTCGTATTCTTGATAAGATTCCACCATCGATCAGCTTCACCTTCCAAACGATATACTGCTAAGATGACTTTATCATGTTTAGAACATTGAAGAACTGAAAATATCTTTTCAGTGGTACTGATTCATTTTTCAGCAACAAGTGGATCGGAAGACCCACTGAATGAAGGTGGATGTTGCCTCATCAAGGACTCAATAGAATATTGTTCCCTTCTCTGCTCATTTGGAAGTCCAGAATGATTCATAGCTTGTGTAAGTATAGTAATAAGATTTTGCACTCCATCTCCCATAACACTTGTTTGTTCAGGAGGACAATCATTTCATTGTCCATTACATTGATCAACACGGATCCTTCTGGTTCCAGCCATCGTCTAAAACCCAAAAAGAATAGTGTGAGAGGAAAAAATAATGCTAGGGAAAACAACATAGTAAAGGGGGAGTACCCTTAATATCTAACATCATAGGTTAAATTCTAAGATCGTCACTGTAGTTCTAGGACTATATCCTATACGTGTACTTATCCTTAGGGACATCCCTAGACATACCTTAGTAATATCTCTAGGGATCTCACTAACGTTTTCGCATCCTAGTTTCCAAAGGTTGACTAAACCGTTCCTCTGATACCAACTGTAGAGACCCAAAGCTTAACGTACATGGACATTACATTACATTTGCAGAATACTTAATACATAAAAAAACACACACACAAGGACCGTAATAGTTTAGTGTCTTTGGAAACACGGAACATAATCTTCTAATCATGGTGAATAATCTTCAACATCTCCCATAATGATCTTCCATTTTTTTCTTACCTAAAACCTTTCTTTATATCCTGGGGAAAAGAAAACATAAAAGGGTGAGCTCAAATGCTCAGTAAGGGTAAACAAAAGAAAAATCAATCCCATCATATTCATAATAACATAACATTTTGGAAATCTTAACCTGCAAAAGAGATCATAATATAATAACATGGGATAAATCATAGTAGTGAAATGAAATCCCAATAATCATAACATAAAACATGAAACTTTGTGGAATACACACATAATCATAGAGAATCATATCTTATTAGTCAAGACTCATTGCCAAGAATATCTTAGTGGACAAAGTCCATTTTTGAACCGAGTCTCCCTCGTTTCAGTCCTGTTTCACTGAACCGGTATAACCTACCAATCCAGCCATGTCTATCTCATGAGATATAAAATCTTTCCCCAATGCATTGGAGGGAGATATAGGTCCCACCCATCTCATAATGATACCATTCTTATGTGTGCCACAAAATCATAAACCATACATCATTGCATAACCCATTTAATAAAAATGGGAATCTTAAACATCATGACATCATAAAACAATTCATTTACGATAAAGGAATTCATAAAAATAAATCCATCACAACATAATCAAATCAATGTAATAATAGGGATAAAAACAGAACCCTTTATTATCATATATAGAACATAATTTTGATAAAACAATTGAACTTCATTCTTGAGGAAAATATCCTTTCTACTTCAAAAACACTTTTCCTTTCTTAACATGTCATACAATTTTAAACTAAAAGAAGTTGATTAAATTTTTTTTGAAAACATGTAAAGGATTATTCTTGGAAATAATGTTTTAAAAATCAATTCATGCCGTATAAGTTAAAAAAACATTCCTCGTACTTTTGTCGGAAAAGTCAAAAAGTACCTCGTACGAAAAATGACAAAAGATTCCTTTCATATCCTTTACTAAAAACTCACCGAAGGGTAAAATTGGATTTAAACAATTTTAGGTGGATGGAAATAATATTACATATAGAGGAAACATGGATGTGGATGATAAAATACACCCCAGTAAATGCCAATGTATAAACAATCTCGGATAAAAATGAGATTGTGATATTTCCCTTACCTTATGTCCGATATGCTTTGTACGTATCAGAACCTCATGTATAAAGATTTAAATAATGTCATTAACTTATTAAAGAATCATATTCATTGTTATGATATCATATATGGTTCACTGATGACTTTAAATTACCCATTCTTTTGTAAATTCCATGTTAAAGAAGCGTTTTGGGTAAAATCGTTTCATTTATCATAGGTGTTTGGACTTGTTGTTCTTGACATTATTATTACTTATATCATGATTTACTTACTTCCAGAATATAAAACATGATTTATATATCATATATATTCATTATATATATATATAATAGATAGATAAATGAAATGAAACACACCGTTCATGGAAACGGTAGTCCGTACGTACGCATGAACGCTGTTTTCCTTTCCTTATTGTCTTGAATGGAAGTAAGTAGATGACATACATATATATATATAAATAAATCCAGTAGATTTAACATGTCATATATTTCATTATTATTAATTATATATACATTATAATCATTCATGAATGGTTAATGTGGAGAATGAATCTCATCGCATCGTGGAGACGGTAGTCCGTACGTACGCACGAGCGATGATATCGTTCCCATGGTAATGGAATTGTGTTGAAGTGTATGTATACTATTTCAGTATCAATATCACTTTATAATAATCATATATAGTTACTCATTACACCATTATACCCATCCAATTATGGTGGTGGTGGGAAATAGATTACACCACGGCGTGGAGACGGTATTCCGTACGTACACACGCGCACTGATTTCCTTTTGCCATAGGATGGATAGAAGGTTAATTAGAGTTGTTTCATATTTATAATAACATATCCGTATATAATAATTACTTATGTTATTACTTTATCATGAAACAACTAAAGAAGAAGAATTTGAAGAAGAAAGAAATTGAAAAAGATCGGTAATGGATATTACCTCTCTTTGACGCGCCTTCACTTAACCTCCACTTAAAGAACTAAAGATGGTCTTTGAAGAAGACCACGACCTATAGGATGATACTAGGGAAGTGGAGAATAGATTTTTTCAGGGGTTGGCCGAGCTTGAATGCTCAAATTGGTGTGAGGAGGAGAGGGAGGAGGTGCCCTTTTATAAGGGAGGAGAGGGGCACCTTAGGAAAATCTCAAAATATTATTTTATATTGAGGTCAAATTCTGTTTATAATGGTTCCAAAGGGTCTTATTTCGAAGATAAAGTGGATATGGGTCGAAATCCTCTCATCCAATAGGATTTAGACAAGTTTAGGTTATTATTTTAAACTTATCAATTAGATTTAACTCTAAGTTAAATAATTTAACTTTTACCATGTCTTTCTGTTTTCTTACACTATATGGTTAATAAACTTACTATATCAAGCCTAACGAATCACAAGTTGTTTATTATTAATATATATAACTTTATATAGGTCATTTTTCTGATCCATAGATTTTTAGGAATAAAATAACAATTAATAATATAATATTTGTTTTAAAAACTAATTTATGTCAATTTTGACACTATTTGGTACATGATTTTTATGAAATTTATAAAAGAATTATAACTTCTAACCAAGTTACTTAAATACACAATAACATGTCATAGTAAACTATAAAATTAGTTTAAGTCATAAAAAGACTCAAATTACATTTATTTGGGCATTTATAACTTCAATTATGTCAATATTTCATTAATAAGACAATTACTGCATCATCTTTGTGTCGTAATAAATGATAATTATTTAATCCCTAAAAATTCTAAATAAATTCCTATGATGTAGATAACTGTATTAGATTTCTGGAGACTATTTATGTTCGAAGTTTCATGATATTTAACACTAATGTAAAATTATTATACTTATAAGATTTAAGAAAGTGACATATTGTCACATTCTTTGGTTTTAATAATAATTAAATTATTTTCATGGACAAAAGTCCATAAAATGAATCTAATCCGACCCTTAGGTTATATGGGTCTACTTTTAACCATCAAATAGGATTTCTTCCAAGTGTTACGGTAATTTTATTATCTTATATTTACCCTTAATTACCCGATTTACCTTTAACTATAGTAAATAAAATTTACCGTAGTTACTATTCACAATGCCCAAAAATAAAAAGTAGCTTATTAACATAATTTGGACCCACTGATTCCAAATATGGAATCCATTTTTCCAAATTCAATACACAAAAGATGCAGAAATTAAATTAAAATTAATCCAGTTGTCGAAAGAAAACGGGTTTTTCTTTAAAACATTGCAAAAGATTGAATTGATTTAACCTACGAATTCAAGGTAAAATCAATGCTAATGACATACATTATATTAAATGTTAAAAATATATTCTATTTATACTTTAAAACCATTCAATATTATAATTTAACCACATAAGATATTACAATGAAAAAAGATGTTTTTAATTAAACTATAGCATGTTTTTACTATTCATTAAAATATGAAAGTTATAGGAAAAATATCAAAAATTTATCTAATGTAAATTTTTATATCCTAATTCAAAAGAAGAATTTTATTTTGTCAAATTGAACATATAAACATGTCAAAAACTATATTTAAAGTGGGTGTGCCATCAAAAGGTGGCAAAACTGCATTTTTTGAAAAATACTTATTTTACCCGAAAAATTTATTTTGTTCTTATACAATGTTCTAGAAATGTTTAAGATGAATAATAATGTTATAAAATTAAAAATTTAGTTAAAACTATTCATAACGGCTAGTTCATAACAATAATAATATATCGTTGTTTAGTAAAGCCCGGTATTGCGTACAAGACACGCTATCGAGGAAGGTCGTGATTGCCTGTAATGCAAGCCAAGTCAGGGTTGCGTGTAGTGCACAACTCCTTTGTTGTTGCGTATAACAAAATCCAACCATATTTTATTTATACATTGAATATATATATATACACTCAATGTTGCGTAGAATAACTTCTATCAAATGAACTTGAAATTTTGTGTTACAAGAGCCAAGAAAAGTTTTGCGTATACTGCAAGCTAATACAATGTTGCGTATAGCGCAAGATAATCATGGTGTGTCATACAATAGAATATATGAATGAAATTAAAAAGAATGTATCTTATAAAATCTTGGGTTGTTACACTTTTTATAGAGCATTAATACCAAATTAATTTGGGATTTTCCTACTATAAATACACTCTAAAAGTTATAATGAAGACTAAGTAAATGTTTCAATATTTGTTTAGTAAAATAAATAAAGTATATCATAATGTTACCCTAATCTCTTCCCATATCGGTGTCTAAAGTGCATGCATAATATTTTGCCACAAAACTATATCAATCGGCACACATATGTGAGTGGTGAGCCCAATGTGACTACTGAACATGACCTTGTTGGGGTTAACAAGTTAGCCAAATTCTTTCCATACATTTTAGAATTTGATTCCTTTGTTTCTCACCTTAATATTTTTTTCTAACATCATCATGATTAGGTGATCCTTTTTTTGAGACACCGGTTTTCCACCATCTACCATTTCCTCAACTTCAACATTGTCAATATTTTTTCCTCTAGATTGGTAGCATCTGCATGTGTACAATGTTAGTGTTCCACTACATTGGGAGAACCGATATTTTGAGAAACATGTTGTTCCTCATGATTGGGAGCATAGGCATTTTTAGAATTCATTATCTATAGAAGTGTTTGAATATGAAATTTAGATTATGTTAATGCGGTAGTGAATAAAAATTAATATGAGGTAACACAATGTATAATAGAAAAATATACCACCAGATTATTGAACTATTTGTTTACGCTTTAAGGTATTTTAACCAATATATCATGTATCCAAATCCCTTCATTGTGTACTCCTCTTACATACATGACCTCATCAACATTTGGACAGTAAGAAAAATGATTTTGATTTCCCAAGGAAAGGGTAACCCTTAGTTGAATTGACATATAAATCTTTAGTGGTTTTGGTCGATAACAAAACAATTGACCACATTCAGTTTTCATGATCTATAACATAAAATAAATTTACTTCCTATGATTCCATTATAAACTGTTCATCTTTGTACCCGTCATTAATGAAATTCACTTTCACAAATCCCAATTCATCTATTTTAATAGAACTCATATTAACAACAAAATTTCATTAGTAAATTAGTACTTTTAATATTGTGTAATAAAACTCTTATATTTTTTTGATGATTCCAAGGTATGAAATATTAACATAAATTTGATTTCCTTCCATTGTATGAGATACATGCATCACATCATCCATAAGTGTAAATATGCTATTGTTTATGGTACTATGTTCATAATGTTAATTTATATATAATATATAACCATTAATTACATAACCATTATAGGAAAATTATTACACACTTGGTCCTCTAGCAATCCATTGAAGTCATTCTATATATTAGTATAGATATTTAGAGGACTCCTTAAAAATATGGTCCAAAAACATCCTATAAATTTTTGGTTATGTGAATTTTAATCTAACCTTCATCCCTTAAAGAATTGAATTGCCTAATAATTTATTTCTGGGTTTCAATATTTGGGGAAAAAACTAAAATGTTATGAAAAACATAAATGTGGGTCTTCTCCCAATGTGTAATAAGGATTGAGGTAGCATCTAGTCAAGAAAAATTGTCACCCAAACCCCACCCTATGTTGAGAGATTTTGATAGACTAATGATTTACACACTAGAATTGAATTAATTATATAATTAAACAGCTTCCTCAATAAAATATCGCTCTGTAGTACATCTTTTGGTCTGAATTTGATTTTTGGAACACCCTTTTAAAATATTCTTATACCATTCATTGGGGTACATCCATATATAATGTACACGACCAAATAGTAAAATCTCTCTTACAATGTGAACCATCAATTTAACTATAATATCAATGAATTCTTGTGGGAATAACATCTCAAATTCACATAATATGACAACAATTTCATTTTCCATAGATGGTAATTTAATCAGATCTATAATTTTGTTGCATATTACTTTGAAAATGAAACATAGATTGGTTAATATTTGATAGAATTTCTTGGATAAAATAAAATATAATGGATAATGAATTATATCTTACCTAAAAAAATTAAATTCATATGTTTTAGACCCTTTAACATTAAATCAATTATTGACATGATATTCTTGATATTTGACGAATACCACTATAGAACCTTTACATCATTCAAGAAGTTTCAATACCAATATCTCTACTCTCTGGAGAGAGTGTAATAAGCTATTGTAAGAATAGTTTTTTATCCCATCACTAGAGACAACTCTTCACATATTCCCATGTCAATCATGTCCACACATGCCTTAATTCAATCCTTCATTTTTAGGGGTTCATTTAGTAATGTTCTAATGAAATTATAACATAACATTTTTCCACAGGCATGACATCATGAAAAATCATGAGGTACAAACAATTCCAATATGGTAATTAAAAAAAAAACTTATCTCTTTTTTCACCATGATTTCAAAAGGATTTTTTCAAAAGGTTTACCAAAATTATTGTCTATATATTTTACTTTCTCAAATTGTTGTCCACCTATTAGTGAGGATGGTGTAGTGTGTTCTTGTAAAATCTCATAGAATGATGTCATCCAATACTGGTACTTATTTTATCAGGGTAGAAATCTACATTGTCCTAGAAATAGAGTCTTTAATTAATGTTTCAACATAATAAACTACATATATTGTTCACAAATGGGATACCCTTGAGTTACTTTAATGCTATATCATAAAAAATCCATAAGAAGGAAAGTAATTTATAATCCTATACAATAATTCTCTCGATGTAAAATCTTAATATCTACAAGAATCATACAACATAACACCTGAATCCCACAATAGTTTCAAATCTTATATCAATAGATCCAAATAAATATCAATATCATTACCGGATTATTTTGGTCCTTATATTAGTAATGATAACATAATGTATTTTCATTTAATGCATAACAATGGTTGAAATCTATAATTTAGGAACATAGATGGCCATGTACTATGAGTGTTTCTTTGAAAACCAAAATAATTTACACCATCTGTAGATAGAATAAGACCCATGTTTATTTCATCATTTCCAAATTCAGGATAATTGTGATCAATTCTCTTCCAATGAGATGAGTCTTCTAGGTGACAAAGATTCATATATTTATTTCTTGATTCTATATGTAACATCAATTATCATGATTTATCATCACTTCCATAGAGATGCCTAAACCATTTAATTATTGATATGTACCATGAATATATTGTAGGACCTGATTCATCATTCTTGTATCAAAAAGCGCCACACTATGGGGAACCTTTAAGTGAATTTTGGTCCTTATGAAATAGTATTCATAAATTTGGAAAGACATGTATTCATTTAGAGAGTATACCCATTAAACATATAATTATTTTAGAATTATATTTTCTGAATGTAAGATCATTATCTTCAGGGATCATATCATTTAAGAGAGCAAGTAGTTCAGTAAAACTGGTGTAACTTCATCTATTTCGGAATTTTGAATTATACATCTTCAGTATTGCTGACAATGCTGTATATTTAGTACTACCAGCATACAATGGAGTCTCTGAACAAATACCTAACTAACAAAACAATTTTCAATATTCAAAAAGTTCATCTTAAACTATCACTGACATTTCTTCAATACGATCTCCATCATTGTTCACACCTATAATCACATCCTTAACACGATCATCATTATTGTCCACACATGTAATCGTATCAGTTCTTCCAAAAAATGAAATCTTATCCCAATCACTAGATACATTCATTTTTAACTAATTTTTAGCCCAACATTTATAACATAAATCTATTCTGTGACAGTTCAACTGTTCTTCCAACTTCTCTAAACTAATTAGTCTTGAATAACAACTGTGTAAGCTTAAAGAAAGATTTTAGAAGGGTCATATGCATGATCTTTTGAGAACATGATGAACTCTTTCACCCCATACACATAATATTTTTTATATGACTGGAATCCATCCATTTTTATTCATATCCATCCTATCTGATTCAGTAATATTAATATTTATCAAAATAAATAATGAATAAAAACAATTTCATAACGAAATTTCATGTTGTGAGTAAAATATTAGTGTAAGGTAATATTATTAATGGTTGTTATTTTAAAGAAATAAATTGGTTTATTGATGGAAATGATTTTACTAATTTGGGTAATCATTATTCTTTTATATATTATATGATCCCAATCTACCGTCTCATACACTAATTCTGGTCCAAAGAGAGACTACTCCCCTATCAAAACCCAACGTAGAGATGATCAACATATGGCCTTTAAAAGAAAAGATGTTCTAGGGGAGAAACAGATCGTAAGTTATCACATACCTTGATTTTAAGGTATCATTAAATTTTGAAGACAACAAAATATGATAAACATTAAACCAGGAAAAATATATTTATACAAATTTTAATGTATATAAAATTGTTTAAGCAAATGTGATTTCACATATTCATTAAAATAATTTACATAATCCAAATATTAATTTACATTAAATATATAAATTTATAATTATTTTTCACAATATGTAATAAATTATAAAACTACAAAATTAAATTGAAGAATTTAAATAAATATATTTATATAGATTTACAATTTCTAATACATATATATATATATATATTATTTATAATTATATATTTATATATTTCATTTCATTTATAAAAAAATTAATAATTAATAAATATTATTTAAAATATTATTTTTAATATAAATTAATAAATATTTTTTAAGTATATCAATAATTATATTAATATATAATTATATTCATAAATAATTATATGTATCTATAAATAATATTCTACATATACATTACTTAATAAATATTAATTAACAATTTAAATATTATAATAATATTAATTATTTTTAAAAATTACATTACAAAAATTCAAAATATAAGTTCATTTTACAAATTCATTTAAATATTTATCGTTTCATTTTTTTCCAATTATAGATTTATATATATGATCATCTTTATTCACATATAGATATGAGTGTGTGTGTGTGTCTAAAGAAAACAATGACATGTGTGTGTGTGTGTGATAAATTAATTCAACATGTACATATATATATATATATATCCAATTATATACAGTTCATGTAATATTAATTTTATTGTAATTTCTATATAAAATAAATAGAAATTAATTAAAACTATCTTAAAATTATTATATTAATTAATATTGTTAAATAAATATTAATAATTTTATATTATATATTAATATATATGATATTAGTAATATAATACACAAAAATTGTTCACATATATGTGCGTGCGCATCTAAAGAATCAAAGGACCTGGATGTCTATGTGTTTAATAAGTTAAATCAACACTTGCATGTCTATAATATTAATTTTATTATAATTTATATTTAAAATAGACTAAAGTTAGTTTCTAATATATAAAAAATCATATATTAATTAATATTATTATTTTTAGGATCCACAAGGGATTCGAAGAAAAGATACCATAAGTGGGGGTGAATTAAGATATGTAACTTTTCCAACATAAACACTTTTCCTTAAACTCTCACTGCCCAATATGATCTTAAATTCATTATTTGTACCATTCCATTTATTTTTAGATGATGATAATTTTAGAATTAATGATCTCTAGTATTTATCCATTTTAATAGATGATTCAATGATCTTTAACCCACACACACCTATTATGTCAGGCAGAATATAAGTAAGGAAGAAAACATAATAAAATGGTTTTTGTTTGGTTCACCTACACTAGCCTAATTCAAGGAGCATATATACAATCATAAATGTGAGGATGCAAAAAAATTCACTAACATAAAATTAATATATATATATATATATATATGTAATTATATATTAAGAACTTAGGTTGCATCAGATGTTCCCAACAATGTTGTATATGGTGGGTGAAATTTTGGGAGACCAATAATTATCAGGGGTCAAAAGTCAAGTATGACAAGTGTCAATCACATGAATTTTCACACTCCTTCCAAATGCGTGAGGGAAGTGACACAATGATCAAATCATTTTGTAAAAAATTAAAAACACCCAAATAAAACCTAAAAATGTTAAAACTATTAATATTTAATGTCAATTTGTTCGAGGGAGAGTGAGGGAGAGTGAGGGAGAGCATGCGGTGGCGAGAGAGAGTGGTAGTGTGTGTGGCAGTAAGGAGGTAGAGCGGAGGTGATGACAATAGGGAGGGATACAAGCAGCAATGGATATATAGAGGGAGAGGGGTTGTTCTCATGGGAGGGAGATCTTTGAGGGAGGGTGGGAGAGAAAGGGATAGAGAGAGGCGATGGAACATGGTGGAAGGGAAGGATAGAAGTAGAGAGAGATAGTTGTGGCGAGGTTTCACCTCTACAAGTGCTTGACAGAATGGCAGAATCATGATTAGTTAGGGTTAAATTTATAAATCCTGATAAGGTTTTTATCAACACTTCCAAAAAAAGCGATGATAAATAGGGATTTTATCAACTCTTCGAAAAATAAATGATAAATAGGTATTTTATCAGTGTTTAAATAAAAAACATTGATCAAATCAACCTTTATGAGTTTTAGAAAAGAACTTATGAATATTTAATAATATAGTTAATATAATTAAAAAAATTAAATGCCTATATTTATAAATAAATATAACTATATATAATTTTATTATAGGATATGAGCGCAATTTAGGAGCTTCTGTTTAGACCCCTCATGAAATCCAGATCTAAATCATGACGGTATTTACTGTGGAAATATATTTTGATCCAAGGGATGTCTTTTTCTGTAATACAAAGAAAAAATAAGATGAAATATCAATGAATATGGAGGATCTAATTTTGGAATCCTTTCATTGAAAGTTACTCACCTAAGAGAGGAAGCCTAATCCATGACTGGGAAAGCTGATAATGGTTGATTATTCCATGATATCAAAAATTATTCAAGGAACCTTACTTAAAATGGATCTCTTTCCTTCATTGAGGCTGACCATGTTATTTTGAAAAATCAAATAAGTGAATTTCAACACTTTATCATCCCTCAGGTTATGTTTTTTCTTCCTAACAGACCATGGAAGATTCCTCAGATTCACTGCCATCTCTATTAAATCTGTGGTTTTGAATATGAAGCATAACCTACATAGGTAAGCGGTTTTTTGATATCATTTTCCCTTTAGAAAATCTAAAATCCATGGCATGGGGGTGTGGAATTGTGTCTCCCAATCCGATAACCCTTAGGATCTTGGATTGGGATCCATTTTTCATCCCCTCAAAGATCATGAATAGTATTTCTCAAGCCTAGTTCTGGATAGAGGGTCTAAACCGGTTCTTATGGAACTGAAATTTCCTTTTGGAAATTACCTCAATCGTGAGAATCTGCATCATGTTTGACAAAGAGACAATGAAATAATTGTTTGGTCACTTTTTAGGGTACTCATTGCGGTTGATATTATTACTCCAATTAATGAAATGGTTATTTTTGTGTCTGGTGAGTTTAGAATTGAAATCTTAATTACTTAGTATAATATTTCTGAATGTTTGCCTATGTGTGAAAATGTTGGTCATATTGTTGGAAATTATCGTTGGAATATGATGTTATCAAATTGTAATATGATGGGTCACTCGATTAACCATTGTTAATTCAAGAAACCACTCTATCTAGTGGGAAATTCTTTGAAGGATGGGTTATAAGACATGGGAGCCATGGATTATGGGAGTTCACTTGCTGTAACTGGTTAGGACCCTAGGGCTCGTAGTGTTGGGATACAACATTACGTTACTACAATTGTAGTTGGGGTTTTTTCAAATCATGTGGCAGCCCATGTTGGCCATATTCTTGTACAAGGTGTCAATCCATTTACTATTGTGTACAAAGGTAGATTATCTCTAGGATAGGGGGTGATAATCCCTTTGATGACCACTTTATGGGTTTGAGTCCTTCTACACATTATGTAATTTTAAAATTTGGATTTATTCCTCTTCAGTAATCCCGTGTTGAATCTTGGTAAGGTATTGTTGATGAGGAAGCGAGGAACTTTTCAAGGAACTTGTTGCATCCTAAAGGATACATACTTATCAAGAAGATTTCCAATTCTAGGGGAGAGACCACATGGAATGACGGATTGATTCTAGTTGTAGGTAGTGATGAATATAACCTATAGGTTTTTTATCCATCCAAGTAGGATCCACATTTGGTTGTATCAAATTGTGGCTAGTCATCTAATGATGATATGGATGCAGCTGATTTGTTAGAAGATTCCTACTTCAATGAGGGTGTCAACAAGGGTAAAAGAAGATATATTGGGGTGATCTATTCCCTTCAAATAAAAAAACACTAAAAGGGAGGTGGGGGAATGTCCACTTATTTTAAGGTAGTGTCAGAATCATTTATGACTAATGAGACTGTCAGTACAGGTGAAAGGAAAGGGGTGAAATCAGGTTAAGATGTGGGTGAATCCAGAATGCAAGCCTCTACCCCCCACCCTCCATCTATGAAGGCTGAGTCTTCCTTGATCCAAGAAAAACTGAAGGTTGACCATCCAATTGCCAATTCCTCAAGTAAGAGCGCTAATGGGTTTGAGAATGTGATGTGATCTTAGCCACACCATTTTATTGACCTAATGAATAATTAATATGTATCTTTTAGAAAGGCCTCATATGAGGAATGTGATGTGGGATTTGATAAAACACTAGTATCATACATACATTGGACCAAGAAGGTAAATGCCAACTGAATACCTCATCAAGGAAGTGGAAAAATAATTTGTTTTGATAACTTGAAGTATTTTTTTCTATGATGGAGCTAGATGTATTTTATTTTAATGAATATTTAACTATTCAGAAATTGTTATCAATAATCTTTGAAGATGGATTCTTCTCCAATTATAATATAGACTTTAGGGATCTATCTTGATAATTCAGTATTTTATCCACTCCATAGGGCTTCTATAAATTGTCATCAAATGAAAAATATGAGGCCCCAAAATTGTCCACGTCATGGTCGAATAGTTGAAATCCAAAGGGAAAAGGAAGATATCCTAGGAATTTGGGATCTATAGATACTTGTAGGGATTGAGTAACTATATTTGGATACTTTTTTCATGATTTCACTAGTAAAAATATGTCCTTTAATATCACTAATAAAATGGATTATTGGAGATATAGATGTGCTGATAATGTGAGTGATGTTAAAGGGTTGGATTTAACATCACACGCAAAAAGCACTAAAAATGTCCCCCTTTAACAAAATTTAAAAAAGAATTGATATAGGGTTCCTTTATCAATACTTTTTCATAGCATTGAAAAATGGGGCCTTTATCAGTGTTTTTTAGCACTATTATAGGTGGCCTTCAGTAATGTTTAAAAAGCGTTGATAAAGGCCCTGATGATAATGGGGGGGGGGGGGTGTTTTCGAACCCTCCACACCTTTTATTAGCGCTCCCCCTCCCCTTATCAGCACTTGTGGGTGCTCCCCTATCAGTTCTTTAGATAATTCCACCCCCCACATGCACCCTTGCCTCAAGCGAGTTTCAAACCATAGACCTCCAGCTCCAATGCACTTGCCTTTTCTACTCCCCAATATTGTATCATTTTCAATTTTATGATATATATATATTTCATTAAATATTTTCTCCATATATTTATAAATATATATATTTATATTTATAAATATATTTTTAATACATATATAGAATATGTTTTTTGTGTTTATTAATACATATGAGTATATATATATTGTTTGTGTGTGCATCTATAAATATAATTATACATATTTATATGTATTTACATATATTAGAATATATATCTCTTTCTCAATACATATGTAAATATACACACACACACACAATATATATACATTAATTGTATAGGAATATAAATTTTCATACATTTTTTATTTTAATTAAAATAGATATTAGTTTTTATTTAGATAAGGATTATATATTTGGAAATATATTTTATATTTTAATATGTTTAAATATTTATTTTAAAAAATTATTTTTTTATGTTGTGAATATATTAAAAATATGTATACTTTTTTATATATATGGTTATAAATAACAGTAAAATATGAAATATGATAAAAATTCATAACCAAAATATCAATATGAATGTAATACCTAGGAAAACAATTCATTCTCTACTAAAAAAAGATAATAACGCCTCCTTAAACGAGGCTGAAAATCCATCGAAAGTTAAAAAATTATGGTACCCAAACTAAAAACTCACTTTTAAAGGCCTTTTTGGCCTTTTTGGCCTCAAAAGTTGTGATCAAGATTCCCCCAAGTTAATAGGGCATGGATATCATCATAAGATTTGGTTTTATATGTGGTAGAGCTCAAACGGACACTCGAATCAAAAATTATGCATGTTTGAAGTTTGGCATCAGTTTTGAACTTTTTTAGAGATTTTTTTAATTTTTTGATTTTTTTATCATAAAATTGTTATTAAATTACTATTACTCAATAATAAATAGAAAATTATTAAATAATAAATTTTTTTAAATAAATTTATAATCCAATTCGATTAAATATTTTATATATTAAATGTAAATGCCTATTTAGTTTTATCAAAAACATATTTTAAATATATATATTATATTTATATCAATATAAGATATTTATATATTTATATATTATTTATGATGAATTATATATTTTTTAAATACTCCCTTTATCAACTCTATTGTTATTAACGCTGATAAAGGGAATCTGATGACCCAAAAATCTAATGTAAGAACTTTATATTTGATAGTGTGTATGACACGCGACACGAAGTGAGTAAGGGGAAATATTACCCTGATACATTAAAATATATTTACTATTTCAAATAGATTTGATATATTATATATTTAAAAATTCAAGAAACATCGTGTTAGATTGTGTTACACAGAAGAGCGATTCTTTTGGAAAGCTTACATTACTCACAAGACTGAGATTCCTGAACAATAATATATTATTATATTATTATCATAATAAGATATAACATAGACATTAAATTAGAAGTTATGAATTTTAATAAATAAATTAATAAAATTATTATTTACATAAATATAAAATGAATCAATTGGTTACAAATTAATTTGAAGTGAATATAATAAGCAATTGAATATGAAGTGAATATTTTAATAGAAAACTATTTTTATGCTCAAAAAGTTGATTTACTATAATATATTAAATTAATTACAATTACTGAGTTAAATTAATGTTATATATATATATATATATGATATTTTCAACCAAATATTTTTTATATTCATTCAATATATTTTATAGGCACAAGATAAGAACAAACCCAATTTCACACATGAAAACCCATATTTTTACATAGGTAATTTTACCACCTTTTAATAGAGATCCCAATTTAAATATGGATTTTGACCCTATAATTGATATTATAAGTCATAATAAACTTCATCATTGAAATTGATACTTAAAAATTAGTTTAGGGTATGTTTTTGGTATTTTTCTGTGAAGATTCATTTTCTAATGAGTAGTGAAAAATACTGAATTTTAGTTCAAAAATAATTTTTAATCTAATTTATTTATAAGGTTAAATTATGTGTTATATTAGTTTAATTTTTAATTATATAATATTTTTATTATATAATTAAATTTATGTAATTGGAATAAATTTCACTTTGAAATTAACTATAAAAACGTAGTAAATGTTTGGAAGTTTTTTACTTTAAAACCCTACATTGTCATCGCGTTTGAGGTGATAAATTTAAATTAATTATTTACAATTTTTTTATTCGAATTTGGAAAAATGGATTCCATATTTTTAGTCAGTATTATGTATATTTTAAAATAAGGTCAAGTTAGTTTTTGACCAAAAATATTTGTGAATGTAATTAAAATTAATTACAGTTATTAAGTCAAAATTAAGCTTAATAAATGACTAAACCTTTAACATAATGGATCAAATGACCTAAATAATTTTCCAACAAAAATTTTATAGACATAATTCGGCCATTCACTTTTCATTATTTATTATTGTTGATTTTTTATTACTTTTGTTAGGTAAAAACGTGGGTACACATAATGCCTTTTCAAAAATACCAAGTCAGTCCTTGTTCTCCATTATAAAAGGTCACCACCTCTCCCCCTTCCTGACACCTCTCAAGAAACATTTACTTGAACAAGATTTTCCCAAATATATTCTAAACATCACTCCCCATGACCTAGAATCCTTCTTCAGGTTGGAATCCATCTAATGAAGCCTTTTGGTACAAACCAAAAGGAGTTACTTGATTTTGACCGTTACATTTTCCAACGATCACTTTTCTTTCATTAACTTATACACCCACTCAAATATCCTTATTTTATGATTTTATAACAACACAAGTATCCTAAATATACTATGATGTTATTATGATATGTTTTCAATATAAACATACACACACTTCCATTTAATGGGTAACTATTATATCTTTTCTGTGTACAGAGAACTACTGCCTTAAGAAATGATGATGTGAACGTACACACACTTCCATCTAATGGGTAATGATCATATTGTTTTTGTGTACATTGAAATATTGTCTCATGAAACGATGTTTGTTTATTTTTTATTTACAACCTCTTATAGTGGCCTCAATGATGAAAACTCTGCATATATATGAAATATAATATATTTGTTCTATCTTTATGATGTTTTAATTCTTTTATAGCACATACCTATATGCATTTTATTTTTCGTAAATACGATAATATCGCTTATGGAAGTGTGGACTGTAGCCCCCTCAATGTGATTTAATTAGTTCATGTTATACATATAACATATTAAGGACAATTTTAATAAACATATATTACATATATATGATACTGGATTTATAATATTGATTAGTATATATATCATTTACATTTCGTTCTTTTAAAATATGATAATGAAATAAAAGATGCATTCATCCTTACATACTGCCTATCGTCTCCATGAATTATATATTCTATTTCCTATCTATAGTTATTATAGATTATTCTTAACACATATATACTTATTATATGTTCTAATTATGTTACGTTCTAGATATTATGAAACCTTGATATAATTAATGAGAACAACAAGTAACAAGTTAAAACTTACTTGAGAAAACAGGGCAATTAACACCCGAAATAATGAAATTATTCAATGTTTGTTGACAAATGAGTAATGAGATATTGTAATAATTTAGTGGTATTATGAACTTGAGTATGGTTATGATATTATTTAGTAACATATTTCAAACCACTATACATGAGGCTAATGACCACATAATAAAAAATAAGGATAAGGTAATTAATTCTTGTCTTACATTTATTTCTTTGAGTCATACCCCATATACACCACTTACTTATTTTGTGAAGTGTATATTATGCACATTTTGATACATTATATCATGAATCGTTTTCATCATGGTATGAAAAACTTTATTTCATGGTAATTATGATTTAAATGTTTCATGGGGTATATGAAACATTAGAATATTTAATGTTATTCTCCTCAAAAATGTTCTTTATGATTACCATTGAAATATCACTACTTTTAGTGATTTCTATCTTTATCCTGAAACAATAACTTTATTGTAATCATTTTTCATTATTAATTACATTGAATATTCATTTTCTCACACAATATATATTACTAATTTTCACAAAACCATATATCATTTTACATACGGTGTTCACTTTGACATCTATTTGATTAACTGGATAATTATTGATAAATATATATCTTCTATTCAATACAGATAAATTTTTACAAATAACATTGTTAATTAAATATATAAGTAATTATTTTTACTACAATGAAATTGGTGGGGCTCAGTTATATATAGCCCCTCGATGCATTAATAGTCTCGTAAGAAGAAACATTTGGCCACATCAGATTGGTTTTTACCCAATATGTTGTAAACCATCTTGTGAAAGGTCTTGATGGTGAAGGTACTTGTACCTAAGAAACATAGAATCCAATAATAAAGAATTTACCTCATTTATATTTATTTATTAATAGTCCATGATATTTTTCATCGACATATCTATGTATGCATTTCATTTTCATTATTTAGTTACTATTTATCCAAGATATTTTGCACTGAAATATATATCGATTCAATTGATTAGACGTTTATTTATTAAATGGAATGTGTTTTCATTATTATCCTTACATTTTTATTTTTCCTTATCTAGTTTTTAGTAATTAATTTTATAATATTTATTTACCTTTCCATGTTCATTATTTTAATAAATTAATTATTGCTTCCACATTATATACCCTTACTGAGTATTTGAGCTAACCCTTTTTATGTTTTATTTCCCAATGTAATAATGAATAAATCTTTGAATGAGCATTCAAGGTTGTAGTTTATTTAATTTAATTATATATCATGTTTTATTATATTTTCCCAATGTATTATGGGAATCATTTAGGTAATGTAGTTTTCCAAAACTACTAAACTAATCAATCCTTCGGGATTTATATCCTTGTAATCATGCCAATGTAATAAAAGAATGCACCAACTCTAGGCTTCTAGGGTCAAGTTACTACAGTTGCTATCAAAATAAGTTTATTAGTATCATTGGGAACTAAATTTAGTAAAACATAGTTTAGAGAACATAACCCTAAGATATAATTTTAGGATAACTATATAAAAATACCCTAAAAGTTTGGTAAGGTGGACATTATGTGGGTATTACTAGAAATAAATCCATGTATGGACACTACACAACTAGATGTGGTTCTAAAATAGATGTACCTAGGAGTGATAACTCTGTCAAGGTTTTCCATGACTGACTCAGGGTAACCTAGTACATGACAATGAGCCTTACTGTGCACCAAGTTTGACACTATCAGGCGGATAAACATAGGACAATTCACATTTTATTTAAAGACAATTGTAAGAGATTTGAATAGATAATGACAATGAATAACCTTGGTTAAAACTGAGGTGTTTTAGATAAAAAATAAGGTTTCATGATTTAGAAATCCTAAAAATGATATTATGAATAAACACTAGACCAAGGAAGGAAATTTTTAGAAATAAATGGATGAAGTATTTATTTATTAGGATTGTATTGAAAACATTAGTTAAAATGATATTTAGTTAATATCCTTTTTTAGGGATGTATATCATATTTATTGTAAAAATGATATTAATTTGGTTTTAGAAAAGGAAAACATGTATGAAAGGTGATGACCAATCAATTGTGGCAAGGATGTGATACTTGTACTGATGACCGAATGATGATAACGGCTTCACGCCAACCACTGACCTATGCAATGTCCTAGTTAATAAGTCACTATTTTATTTAAAAAATATGATGAATAAATATTAATGATGAACTAGTAATGTCCCTTTCTAGTTTTATATATTAATTTATTTACCATATTTATTTTGGAGAATAGATTGATAAATTTTTTTAGACATATCACTCTTTTATAGGCCTTATGATCATTTACAAGTTTCTTTTAGTTCTTCAGGCATAAAAAATCATTATTGGTAAATAATTTTTGTGAGTAAAGGGGTGAATTATAAATATATTGAAGCACAAAAAAAGTAGGATTGTTCATATGTAATTTAAAAATATCAAGTAATAATATTTTCTTATATTCATGGTCAGTAAAATAATTAATCGACATTAGTAAAGTGACATATAAAAAAAGTATTGTCCTAATCACTTGATTTTTGTTGAACTGATGGTCTTCTAAATCATCCTAGATTTTTTGATTTGAGGCCCTCATTTTTCCATTGATCATTCAATTTTTTTGATTGATGACATCATTAAATTCCTATAAATATTTATTCTTTTTCTCAAAGTACCTATTTTCAATTTCCACTAATGGTATCCTACTTAGAGACCTTGTTACATATTATTTCATGTGACCTTGGTACATCCCATTCTATATTTTCTAGACGATGTCTTACGATCCATTCTCATGACGTGCGATTTCAACCATTGGAAATATAAAAAAATCAATCACCAAGATCAACTTGAAATTAAGAGGACACAATTAAATTAAGGTGGTGAGAATGTAATGACCCAATAATCTAAAGTAAGTACCCTATATTCGATAGCATGTATCACACATGACCACAATCATGTAAGGGGATATAATACCCTGATAATGTAAAATATATTTACAATATTAGATAGGCTTGACATATTCTACATTTCACAGTTCACAAAACATTGAGTTAGCTTGTGTTACACACAAGATAAACTCTTTCTGAAAGCTTTCATTATACAGAAGACTGAGTTTCACCGAACAATAATATATTATTATAATATTAGTTTTATAAGATATAACATAACTTTTAAATAAGTTGTTATGAATAGTAATTACTAACTTATGAAATTAATGGTTTACACAAATATAAAATTAAATAATTGGTTAAAAATTAATTATAAATGAATTTATGAATCAATTTAATATAAAGTGAATATTTTATAGAAAACTATTTTTATTCAAAAAAACATGGTTTACTCTATGAAATTAAATTGATGATAATTAGTGAGTGATATTAATGAAATATATTTATATAAATTATTTTTTCAATAAAATATTTTTTATATTTTTTCAATATATTTTATATGCATAATATAATAACAAACCCAATTTTACACATAAAAACCTATATTTTTATAAAAGCAATTTTAAACCCTTTTAAGGGAAAACCATTTTAAATATATGTATTGACACTTTAATTGATTTAATCTGTCAAAATAAACATCATATTTGAAATTGAAACATAAAAGTTATGTTATTTTAATTTTTTGTTATTTTTTTGTAAAGATTCATTTTCTAATCATTAGTGAAAATATTGAATTTCAGTTAAAAACTGATTTTCCATATAATTTATTTATATTGTAAAATTATTTTTTAGATTGGTTTTTATGTTTAATTACATAATATTTTTATAAATTAATGCAATTTATGTCATTAGAATCTATTTCACTTTGAAATTGATTACAAAAACATTTTCGAATTTTAGACATTTTTACATTAAAAACCTACATTGTCGTCCTGTTTTCAGTATTAAATTTAAAATATTTTTTTCCAATTATGTTATTAGAATTTATAAAAATGGATTCCAAATTTAGAATCATATTAATTTATAATTTATAATGAGGTCAAATAAGTTTTTTACCAAAACAATTAGTGAAATTAATTAAAATGAATTACAATTCTTAAGGAAACATTAAGCTTAATAAAGGACAAATCCATTAACTTAAGGGAACAAATGACATTTAATCTTATCCAAAAACAATTTTATGGAAATAATTCATCGATTAACCCTCCATTATTCATTTATTTTGGTTTTTAATACCTTTTTAGGTAGAAACATGGGTATAATTAACTTCTTTTTGAAAATACCAAGTGAGTACTATTCCTCCCTTATAAAAGGCCGCCACCTCTCCCCATAATCACACCTCTCAAGATACTTTGTAACGACCATTGATCATACCAAATAGATCCTAATAATTTATACCATATACTTATATTCCTCTATTTGGGTAGGAATCCTGAAAGGATTCCTTTTGGTACAAACTAAAAATGAGTTACTCGATTTTTAATGTAACATTTTCCAACAATCTATTTTCTTTAATTTACTTCACCATCCACTCAAATATCATTATTATATTATTGTATAAAAACACCAGTGTCATCAATATACTAGTATGTTTTTTTGAGAATGGTTGTATCTATAATTACAGATACATTCATCTAATGGGTAATGAACATATTGTTTTTGTGTACGGTGAACTGCTGCCTCACGAAATGATGATTGTTCATTTTTCCTTTACCATATGTCATGGTGTCCATTATGATGGAAACTTTATTATATATATATATTAAATATATTATATTTATAATATATTTATTCTTATTTAATTGTTTTATAACATATACCCATATACATTTTATTTTTTGTAAATATGATAAAATCGCTTGTGGATGTGTGGACTACATCCCCCTCAATTCGACATGATTTGTTCACGTTCTAGATGGACCTTATTAAGGATGATATTAAGAAAAATATATTTAATCAATTATATATATATATACTACATTAAATATAATATACATGATTATATATATCATTTACTTTTAATTATTTTAAAATACGATAATGAAATGAACGTAGTGTTCATGCGTACGTACAGCCTACCGTCTCCATAAACGGTGTATTATGATTCCTATCTAAAAGTATAATATATTATTATAAATACATATTTAATGATTGTATGAGATAATTAATTCATGGATTAAATTCTATTCATGACGAAACAATGATATAATTAATGATAACAACAAGTAACAAGATAAAACTTACTCAAGAAAACGGGTCAATTAACACCCATTATAATGAAATTAGTGAATGTTTGTTAACATATGAGTAATGAAATATTATAAGAAGTAAATGGTATTATAAACATGAGTATGTTTTTGATATTAGTTAGTAAAATATATTAAACCACTATACATGAGGCTAAAGACATCACAACAAAAAGAAAGGATAAGGTAAGGAATGTTTGTCTTACTTTTCTTTCCATGAGGCATATGCCGTATCCACCACTTACTTATTTTTTGTTGTGTATCGTCTAAAACATTTGATACATTATATCATGAATCCTTTTCATCATGTTATAGAAAACATTCCTTTAAGGGAATTATGATTTAAATGTTTCATGTGGTACGAGACACTTTGGGATGTTAAAAGATTATTTTCCTCAAAAAATTCTTAATAATTATCATTGAAAAATAACTTCCTTTTTTAATTGTTAACTTTATCTTGAAACAATTACTTTACTGTATTAATTTTTTTTAGAAATTACCTTGAATATCCATGCTCTCGCACAATGGATATTATTATTATTACATAAACCGTATATAATTTTATATACAGTGTTAACATTGATAGTTATTTTATTAACTGAGGATGTATTGATAAATTCACATATTCTATTTTATATGGATACATTTTTATAACGAACATTTTTTATTCAATATATGCAGAATTATTTGGAATAGTACGACATGGGTGGGGACCTATTATAGATAGCCCCTTGATGCATCCATAGTCTCATGAGATGAAAAATTTGGCCAAATCAGATGGGTTTTTACCCGAAATGTTGTAAACCGTCTTGTGAAAGGACATGATTGAAAAGGTACCGTATACCTAGGAAACATGGCGTACAATAATAAAGAATATTCCTATTTTATATTCAATAAATATTCATCAATGATATTTTTTTCGTCATATCTATGGATATATTTCCTTTTCAGGATAAAGTTATATTTTATCCATGAGATTTTCCGTCGACAAGTATATAGATTCATTTCATTCTTAGTTTATTTATTAAATGGAATGTGTTTCAGAAATTCACCTTGTCATATTGATTTTTTCATATCTATTTATTTTAATGGAATGATTTAATAGTTATTTACCTTCCCATGTTCATTATTCTCATCAATTAATTATTTCTTTCACTTTACATTCCTTTAAAAAGCATTTGAGATCACCCTTATTTTGTTACCTTTCCCTAGGTTATGAAGAATAAATATTTGAATGAACGTTCATGGATTCAGTTTATTTCATTTTATTATATATCATGTTTTATTTTACTTTCCCAACGTATTATGGGAATCATTTATGTGATCTGGATTTCCAAAACTGCTAAACTGATTGGTCCTTCTGGATTTATTTCCTTGTAATCATGAAAATGTAATAAAATAATGCACTAGGTCCTAGATTCTAAGATTGTGATGTTTTAGGGCCCCCCTTTATGAGAACCTTTTAAATAATGCTTATAAAGGTTGGGAATTTATCGGTGATTTTTTTCATGTACTGATAAAGGGTCCCATTTTATAGTATTATTTTTACCACTATTAAAGAACCCCTTTAAATGTGCTAAAATATGTCATTAAAGACCCTCTACAATAGCACGTTTTCTAGCCTGAAAAAGGAGGTATTTAACAATTCTTTTAAATCACTACTGACGGATAAACCTAGTTTTGTAGTAGTGTGTGGGCATTTTATGCATTGTTGGATCTGCCTTCTTTCTTGTACGTTTTCCTTTTATTAATAAATTTCGGGTCGTGGGTTTGGTTTCCAAATTCATGACTAAGCCATCTTGGTATATATATTTTTAAATAAATATATTTCAAAATATTTGAATATAATTATAATTATAATTATATATTTATATATATTTATATAATTATATATATTTATATAAATATATATATTCATATAATTATATATATTTATATACTTATATAATAAATATATTTTTTACAAAAATTTTATTATTTTAATATATAATTACTTATAATTATAATTATATTTATATTTATAATTATAATTATAAATATATACATTAATTTAAAAATATTTTTACATAATTATAAATAATTTTATGTAATTATATATATTTATATAATTATAAAATTAATAAATGTATTTTTTATTTTACTTATAATTGTAAATCTATTTTTATTTTTAACCAATCCCCTAGACAAGATAGTAAGAATACAGGGGATGATAATCATCAACTTGGTGAGGCACTGCATGAGTCTGCAAATGAGGTTCTTGTCTAGTGTAAAGCCCCCGACGACTCTCTTTCATTGCTTTAAGATCAAGGATTAATTATGAAGCAAGTGACATTGGCCTTCTCAGGACATGTTCCATAGGAGGATGGGTCCAGGTAATCTGATGATCAATAGAGAATGATTTATTATCAATATATTGTAAATGATTTCGATTTTTTAGGAATTTCTGGTAAATGGGGTAATATCTCAAATGATGGAAGTGACAATGAGAAACATATGGTTTTATTGGGCATTGATCATCTGAGGATTAGATGTAGAGGTAACATTTTTTCTTTTAAGGATGATGTCATAAATGGAAAGAGAAACACGATCAACAGTGAAGGTTTAACTCTAGTCCCACCAAAAAAATGGTTGTGGAAGGATTATTCCAATATGCCAAGGAGTGTGTCTACTTGAACATCTTCCAAGGCATCAAAGATCAAGATAACATCAAATAAATAAAGGTCCAATGTAACGATCCTTAGCATTCTCAACCAAGGTAATTCCCATTTGGAGTGGGAAACTACAAATGAATCAGACTATGACTATGAAAATGATCATTCATCTTATGGTCAATAAACTTCTTTCTCAAATGAGGGAAATTATCTTTGTTTGACCTCGTATGTTCTCCTCTAATATTTTTCCTTCATCTATTAATAAAAGGTCAAGAGATGTGATTCCGACTAGGCATTTTTTCATATTTATTATTTAAATATATTTATTAATATTTTATAATTATTAATATATATATAATTATAAAATTATATCAAATATATTTATTAATATTTGTATATAGTAATAAATATTTGTATTTTATTAATGGAAGGAAAAGTTCAATAACTCTTTATAAAAAAAGAAGAACAAAAATAGAACAAAGTGGATGAGGAAGTGTTAGACATGAAAACTCTTCCATCTTTAAAATGTCTAAAAGATAGAGAATACTTCAACGATCATATTCCAAATAATTACAATCTCCAAATTCCACATCCCCATGAGATTCATAAACCAATGAACTTAATTAGCTAGCCTTATAATTCCACCCAACTCTATGATTTGTCGATGTGGTTCTCATGGTGGGCTTAATATGGGAGTAATCCTTCTGTGGTCTTGATTTCTTCATTGAGGAAGATGAGAAACCTTCATACTCCATCACGTTACCTTAAATAATAATGTCTCTAAAGGATATCTTCAGAGACGGGTCATCTTCATCAATATCCTTCTATTTTCTCTCAATATTTTTATGTTTCCAATTCTTTTTAAGTTCTTACAAGGATTGAGAACCTACAAAGGATGAGTCATTAAAATATACATCCATAAGGTTAACATTAATTCATCTTATCTAATATGTCCCAAAGAGATCCCTAAATCTAGATCCATCATAGAGTCTTTTGCTGGTCCAAAATCAGAAATAGAGGTTAGTTGAAAACTTTGATTTCCCTCATAATGATTCTTCCCCAGGCCTTTCCCTATACCATACTCTCCCTGCTAACAAGGACTGTAATCCACCACTGAGGCTTTCCTTCCATCATAGTTATATAAAGACTCATAAGATAATCATTTAATCTGTATAGTAGGTCCAGCAGTCTAGGAAAACTATAAGCCGAATCTTCCTAGGGAAAATCCACCTCTAAATGTAACTGAATTTCTTTCCATTGGAGACATCCCAAGCCTGACCTGCTCACTATCCAATACTTGTTCCTATTTCTGAATGGATAATACAAGTGTATATAATACACCTGTAGTGGCTTCATCATCTGTTAACTGAACTACCAAATTAGATGGTTATTGTGGGATAATGATTTTAGCTTGAGCTCCGACATCCCCACCTTTTGAGTTTACTCTAATAGATTGACTCACTTGGACATCTGCCACACCAATATTTGACTGAGTATGTCCAAACTCTGCAGCACGAGTAGAACCATGTCCTCTTTTAACTTTCTTCTTGAAGTGAGCCACATCATGCCTTTAGAATGAACAAAAAGATCAATAAATTCCACTCTTACATTTAGAATTAAAATGAACAATATTGTAGTAAACAGAACAAATTTCAAGTAGCTTGTCATCAATGAACGTCAGAATTAGTTCATCATCATGATTGGAAAAAATAACATTTTTAGTAAGCATAGAATTCAGATCCACCTCAACTAACACCCAAGAGAAATAAACATACTAATCTTGTATAGTATCCCTATCAATTTTTATAGGGACACCAATTGAAGACGAAGTGTTGCATATGATTTGAGGATTCCATAAGATTCAATTTAATCCATATATTTTTACCCAAACATGACAAAATGAGTATTTGATTTCAAATGGATTGAAACTAAAACTCCACTCTTGGAAAAATAGAATGCCTAGATTAAGAGACACCAGTCCCAAGCCCCACGCTCTTCCCTTGAGTTCCTCAAAAGGAAGTAGAAAGTTACACAGCCAAAAAATAGTGTTTTATCAGCGTTTAACAAATCCTTTATTGACCACAAAAAAGTGTTGATTATTGAGGTTCTATTAAAAGGAGACCCTTTTATCAGTAATAAAATATGCAGATAAAAGGGGTATTTTATCATCTCTAAAAGACATTAATTAAACTGTCCTTTATTAGCACTTTTTTAAAAGTACTAATAAAATTTTAAAAAAAAATTAAAAAAATCTGCAAATCTAAGGGTTTTAATAAAGCTTTACCCCCCCCCCCCTCAACAGCTCATATGCTCCCCAGCCACACCCTCACACCTATACAAGCCCCATAACAACACCCTCACCCTTCAATTGCGGAAGCCCCCGCTCCCCCCCATCACCCACACACACCCCTACTTCCGCTTGGTTTTGAACCCGAGACCTCTCCTCATGTGCATCAACACCTTTACCACTAACCCATCTTGTTAACTAATCAATTTAATGATATATCAACTTATTTATATATATATTTAGTCATATTTATTCGTATATTATATATAATATATTTATTTTTATTTTTAGTTATAATAATATATATATATATATATATTTCATACAATATATATATATACATATATACTTATATTTATATTTTTATATATTTTTATATTTATTCATATATTAATATTTATTTATTTCTATTTATTTATATCTATTTATTTATATCTATTTATTTATATCTATTTATTTATATTTATTTATTTATATGTATTTATTTATATTTTATATCTATATATTTATTCATATATTAATATATATTTCTACGATCGGTTTTAAATACATTTAGAAAATATATTTTTTGTGTGTTTAAAAGGAAATAAAGATATATATAACATATTTACGCACACACAAAGATATTTTTATATTATATGTGTGTAACTGTATGTATAATTATACATATTTATATATATTTATATAATTTTACAAATATTATATATTAATATGTATATACATATGTTACAATAAATAGATAATATATATCAGTTTGTTAATATAGATACACACAAAAACTCACACAAACATTATATAGGTATATAAGTACACATAAATTTGTATTTTAAATAAAATTAATATTAGTTTTTATTAAGATAAAGGGATATATATTGAGAAATATATTTTATATGTAAATATATTTAATTACTTATTTATAAAATTAAATTTTTATTTGTGAGTACACAAAAAATATGTATATATATTTATATATTTGAATAAAGATAACAATACATTTTGAAAAATGATAAAATTACAAATCCATAATATCAATATTAATTTAATATTGGGGAATAAATTCATTCCCCACTGATTAAGGGAAAAAATACCCCCATAAATGAGGCTGAAATTCCATCAAATGTTAAAAGATTTCGGTATCCTGACTAAAAAGCCAGTTTTGGAGGTCGTCAGGGCATCTTTGGGGATCAAAAAATGTGTTAGAGGTTTACTTATGTTACCGGGGGGACAGATCATGACACATGGTTCGATTTGATATGTGGTAGATCTCAAACGGTCACTCAGATCAATTGTTATGGTTGTTTCATGTTCGAGTTATGTTTTCAACTTATTTTAGATCTTTTTTAAATTTTTTGATTTTTTACCTTAAATTTTTTAAATGACTATTACTTGATAATAATTATCAAATTATTAAATAATATTATTTTTATTAATTATTTTATAAGCCATTGTCACTAAATATCTTAGATGTTAAGTGTGAATCTCTATTTATAATTATCTAATACATATTTATAAAATATATATTATATTTATATCAATATACATATAATTATATATTAATATATTAATATATTATTTTTAATGAAATATAATGTTTTTTGAAAAATAACCTTTATCAGCACTAGTAAAAAATGATGATAAAGACCCCCATTATCAGCACTTTTTTTAGCACTGTAAATGGTGGCAATGTTAAATCCATGAATTGTGGTAGTGTGAAAAAATACATGACCCACGAGAACACATATCTAGTTATAAAATCCAATGATTGTGGATAGACGGTGATAAAGATCATCAAATTTCCATGGATTCTCACCTCTAAGATGAATGACTCAACCAATAATGGAAAACATACATTGACTTATCCTTTTGACAATTGTCTCTGGTCTCACATATACTTGGGGGATGGAAACTTTTTTGAGAACCTTAACAGAGCCTGCATCTTGAAGGGATGTGAATAACCTTTGATTCTCCAGATCCTAAATGCCTTGAATCGCACCACTAGGATGAAGAGATCCTTGAGCCTCAGATTATTTCTCAATAAAAGGAATACGTTGATGATTTCCATGAGTGATATGATTGTTTTAGTAGAGATTAACACTCATTGGATGACAATCGCTGAGGCGATGGGTAGTAGGGTGGGGAGATGCTTGATTGACGCTGTTGTCAGCATGGGGCGATTCATGGCACTTTTGGGCCATTTGGCTTGTTTTTTATGGGGCATTTTTTTACATTTTTCAGGTGTTCCTTTTTATATTTGTGGGGTTTTCCTTCATGTGTATGGGCATGCAGTTGTGAAGGGACCTGCAGTGGTATGATACATTATTGGGGAGATGATCACGGGTACCAGGAGATACCAATAGTATGGGAATCTGATAGGGAGCATCTCCCACTAATGACGTGCTAACATTGAAACCTCCGACGACATGCATCGTTGATGACCTCAATCGCGTGAGAAATGATGTTCTTGGGCATGAAAATGTCCTCAATGTGAATGATTTGGATTCCATGATAATAGCCTTAGGTGGTGTACTATTGGTCAGCCTCATTGATGTGGTCAGGTGCATGAGATTTTTGGGGTTCATAATTTCTAGTTGTATCGTGACTGCTTCTGATAGTGATGGTGTTTCTAGCCCTTAGTCCATTTGATGTGGGTATTCGTGGATTTTATATGGGTCTTCAGAATTTATGTTTTGTTTTGAGTGGTGATTTGGTCACTTTAATGTTTTGTGACATTTTATGTGTCACATTCCGTGTATTTGTTGCACCTTTATTTTATTTAATAATTTTTTACGGTTGGGCACGCTCGGTACCTGTAAATTCCTAGTATATATATGCATTTCATTATTAATGTATATAAATAATAATTATTTTTTGAGTAAAAATATGAAATTTTTATAAATATTAATAAAAAAATTTATTAAATGTTTTTATCACCGTTATAAATAGAGCTAGTAAAGATCCACATTTATCAGTGCACTTTTAGCTATCAGTGGTAAATATTAACCTTTTACCAGTGCTTCATGTTTAGCACTGATAAAACTCAGGGTTGGCTAAGGGGTGATCTGTGGTAGTGTCAAATCCCTATATAATTCTTGAAGAACTCCATATCCCATTTGAAAACACGAGCACACGAAAAACCACTCCAAATCATTTAAAAGTAGACTGTACCGAAACCTATAGGGTGTCACATTTTTCCACTTAGCCATATCTATCTAAGAAATTGATGTTAGAAATCTAGAATTACTCCTTTTAAAAGATCAAATTCCTCAAGTGGAGAATTGTTTTCAAAACTGAACTAAAAATTTATTAATAGAAAAAAAGGACATTAGTCCATTTACAATCGAACATATATTGATCAACCCTAAAAATAATTATAGAACTACATAACCTAGAAAACATGTCTGATATGTAACATATTTTTGTGTGTGTGCGAGGACCCATAATCATATATATTAATATAAATCAATTTACTTTTATATTTTGTTATTTAATTATACATATATTAATAAACACGCACATGCACACATATGTATGTGTGTGTGTATAATATTATTCCAAAAATTATTTTTATATTACAATAAATATATTATTTTTCTAAATTATATTTATATAATTTATATATTTATTTCTATTTATATATTTTAAATAATTATTCCTATTTATATATATGTATATATATTAAATTATTTTTTCAATTTTAATTATCATTATAAATTTCATTTTCCATAAAATATATATATTTTGATTTTAATTTACATTATAACATATATATATATACATAAATTTATTTTTTCATTTCTTAAAGTACATACAGAATATATTTATATATTTAAATACTCTATATATATATATAGTATATATACTATAAATTAGATAAATATGAATTATATTTAAATAAATAAAAAAATTAAAAATATATTTACTCTAATAAATGTATTATAAATTATATTTAAATATAAAAACTATTTATACTTAAATATATAAAATATAAATTTCAATTGTATAGAATTTATATATAATATTGTTTCCATTAATATAAATTTTTTCTACTAAATATATTATTTTCTTAAATTTTATTTAAATATTATTTACTTTTTGTTCAATAAGTAACTTTCATATATTTAGTTTTATTTATTAATATATTTTGTAATTTTTCACATTTAATTATCATTTTATATTTTATTTTCTAAAAAATAATTATTTCATATACAAAATATATTATAATATTGAGATATATATATATTATTTATATATACATTAATTTTATATATGTAAATACTAAATATATTATAAATTTGATACATATAAATAATTTATTAATGTCCTGTAGATTATAAGTAAAGGAAACAAGGCACATAGTCATGGACCAGTAATGACATGTCACACTCCTTCAAAGGGTTGACACACTCTGTAGATGACAAAAAGAGACTTCTGGGATTTGAACTCTGGTTGAATCTAGAATTATCGGATAACTTTACCACTCATGCATGCCTCCAATGGAGTAAGGGTTATGAGGGGATTGGAAGATACCACACAACACATTTTCTAGTCCTTACCTTACACCCTGGGTACCATATGCCCCCAGTTAAATTTATATTGTTGTGTGTATGTGAATGTGTAATTAAATAAATTCAATTTCAATATATAAATAAATAATGTAGATAGATACAGGCAGACACACACACACATATATATTTATTCATACATTTTTGAATGATATTTATTAATATATTAATATTAATATAAATAATAGTGGGAGAGGATGGAGAGCCTTCTAGGCACCGCAACAAAGACTCTACAGAGAATCCATGATCCATGATAGCTCTTGATTTATACATTGATCCAAAATATGTCTTCATCCCCCTTGTAAACAGGGGGTCCAATAGTGACAATTATGTATAGGCACGCGTCTTACCTTTCATGGAAGTGATGAATATGGTGAGTCCCCCTTGTTCTTAGAAACCTAAATCCTCAAATATATTCTTATCCGAGTCAAATTTGGATTTGTTACATAAAAGAATCATTAAGAATGATTCTTTTGCTTTTTCGACGGCCAAACCTAAATTACATGAAGATCATATCCTGGTATATCGACATTCTCTGTTGGTTAGAGTCTCGGTGACGTAGAAATAAGCTCCTTGGAAACATGAAGACATCATGTATCCGCTTCAGCAGCACTGGGGGTTTGAATAATGTGACTAATTTCAATAAGTAAGGGCATGTATCATGTTGTCTTCTCATCAAAAGAATATAAATTCCTGTTTTGGGGTTTTCGTCGAATTCATTTGAATCCAAGTTACCTCTCTCTATATTAATGTGATCCTCTTTCTGATCCTTCCTTCCAATGTAATACCATTTTTCAAGAAAGGATTCAGATCAATCGACTAAATTAGTTCTTGTGGCACCCTAAAATCATCTGTGATGATGCCGCTGTTGTTGGATGACCAGTCAAACAGGACAAGGAAACTGAGAGAGAACGGTATGGTCACTATGCTAGAACACTAGTTCAAATTGATCTCTCACAGGATCTGATTAATACTGTTTTTTTGATTGTTGGGGAATTCAAACTAGAAGTCAAAATCTTTTTTGAATAGATTCCAGAATTATTTTCTTATTGTTTTAGAATTGGTCACTCCTTTGATATCTGTCAAAAGAATTCACAGTGCACCATTTTCATTAAATATGAACATGTTACTGTTGTGTGCAGCTTGTCTAGTGCAGACCAATCAAGATAGCATGGTCCTATGAAGTAAAAACAATAATACCATCGCAAAATCACTGCTGATAATACCCAAAACGTTGGGAATGTCTCTTTTGTAGATATTGTCAAACAAGGGACTGGTAATGGGGTTCCTAAAATCCTTGGTATGTCATTTTCTAACACAAATATAACTAATAGTGATGTATCCAATTTTATACATGGGAAGGAGGTTGTAAATAAAACTCCAATTGATCATGGCGTTGAATAGAACATTGAAGTAGGGGCTGTTAGGCCTGCTTCATGGACATAAATTGATTTTGAGGAAGAGAAGAAACATTTAGATATTGAGGAAAAAGTTCAAGAATGGGTGTATTTTGATTTGAGGAAGGAACCAACTATCAGAACTGAAAGAAAATGTAATAAAAAGATGGTTGAAAATTATGGTTTTCAGTTGGTTGTTCCCAAAAAAATCCAAGGACCCCATCCACAATGATGTTGTGCATTCCATTGTAGTGAAATGTGATATGAGTGAATCCAGTAAAATGGATTTGTCTTCACATTGTAGTGATACAGACCTCTAACACAACATTGATTTAAATGACACTATAGAGGTAACACATACACAAGTTTTATATTCTGTCCATTCCCTCAACAAGGATCTATCTGAACATACCATACTAGTTACCACTTTAAATTATTCTCCCATTTTCATTGAGAACCATCATTTTTCTCCTCCCTCTCCATTAGATGTGGTAGCTTTACCCCAAGTCACATCTCATGGTGGTGTCCCCCCCCGCCCTTCATGAGGATGATGGAAAAGTTGTAGATGTGTTTTTCCTTGATGAACAATTAGTTGACACATTGAGGGACAATGTGATGGATGACAGTAAGGTGAATTATTCCTCTGTTTCTGATGCATTTGACTCAGGAAAGGAATTAGCGTATGAATCTCAAAAATAAACTAAAACGTGGAAGTGAGTTCATCATACAAGATGTCATGGCTGGGGGCGTGGACGTGCATATTGGGCTACTCTAAAGGATGATTTTCAACCATTGATTCAATCTTGACTCTAATGAAATAGACATTGAAATCCTCCTTTAATAGAAAAAAATATTAGAATAGTTCTATTCTAGAGGTTAGGGTCACGGGTGTGGAAGATGTATAAATTGTAATGACCTTGAAGAATAAGAGAAAAAGATTGGCTCTATGAGTTGGAAAAAAATTGGTCTTTAACATATTTGATGAAGGTAGTGACTCTGTCTGACCCCATCCTCTGACTTCCTTTGTACTGCTTATTATTTTATTCTACGGGCTTTGACCCTACCCTTTAATAAAAAATATAAATAATAGATATCTATATATATGTTTAGTTGTTTAAATATTCAATATATATTTATATAAATATAATTATAATTAAATATAATTTTTTAAACATAAATAAAAATTTTATATTGATTAAAATGGGTTTCGAGGTGGAACCATTGTTTGACACATGTGTTTCTAGAAGAAGCTCTCTAAAATAAGCTACATGTGAGAATAAAGTTATCTTCATTATCAATATATGCTTCTTTTATCTTATGTTCCACCATCTTCATTTGAGGGGAATACATGATATGGGGGGAATGGTGAAATATACATTTTAGTGGTAGGATAAAAAAAACATCCTCATGTATTTAGCATCAAAATGTTTGGTATCATTTGATGTTGTAAAATATTGGGTATTTTTATTTTTCAAATATGCATTATAATATGTGCCAGAAAATGTTTTACAATGTTGAGTGAAAAACATATGGGAATTGGGGATGATGGAGCAGATCCATGACAGGAGGGAGTGAGCCTCGTGTGATCACAGCAGTGGCTGATGTTCCCACGACTGTCAGTAGTCCAAAAAGAACTGGTGTATGAGCATGGTTAGGGTGGGTTTGACCATGTTGAGTTACATGATCATGAGGAGGATGGAGAGGAGAATGACAAGCTGTGCGGGCATGCGCTCTGGTACTTTACCCGAAGAAGCCTGATGATAATCTAGAGAAGGTTCAAGAAATCCATCTTCCTCCCACATCCTCGTGGCGTTGGACAGTCCTGTAAGAACCGGTGAAGGCACAAGGATACACCGGGTCTGAAGGATAGGAGCAGCTGGAGGACTGAGAGGAGAAAAGCTCCGACCGAAATGGATTTCAATGCTCCGGTGCAGAGGGAGGAGCGTGGTAAATTGCCAAGGATTAATACCATGGCTTAGTTGCGATTTAAATCACTAAAAGATGAAGAGCGTGGTAAATTTAACTCACAATATAAAACTATAATGACCCATACTTTACATATATTGTTAATACATAGAAGTTGAAGAACACGTATTACAACATCTAACAAAACCATGGAAGGACCGTATAGGTATACTGTCTTTAGAAACTGGGAAACATAAACAACTGGTTCATAAAGCATCTACACTGTCTCCCTTTTATTTTATCATATCTAGAGTCCCTTTTGGAATATCTTTCTTAATAACGTTATTCCTGACTTGGGGAAAGAAAACATAGAAAAGGGTGACCTCAAATTCTTAGTAAGGGTAAACAAAATAAATATCAATCACATCATATTGATAAGAACATAACATTTTGGAAATCTTACCCTGCAAAAGAGATCATAATTTCATAACATGAGATAAATCATGGTAGTGAAATGTAATCACAATAATCATAACAAAAAACATGTAGCTTTGTGGCATACACACATAATCATAGAGAATCATTTATTATTAGTCAAGACTAAATTCCAAGACTATCTTAGTGGAAAATGTCCATTTCAGAACCGAGTTCATTTCACGTTTCAGTCCCGTTTCACTGAAACGGATTAACCTGCCATTCTAGCCATGTCTATCTCATGAGATATAAAATCATTACCTAATTCATTGGAGGGAGATATAGGTCCCACCAATCTCATAATGATACCATTATTATGTGTTCCCCAAAATCAAAAATCAAACATCATTGCATAACCCATGTAATAAAAATGGGAATCTTAAACATCATGCCATCATAACATAATCCATATAAGATAAAAGAACATCATAAAAATAATTCCATCATAACATAATTAAATCAATGTAAAAATAGGGATATAAACATAACCCTATATTATCTTAGATGGAAAATAATTTTGATAAAACACTTGAACTCCAGTCTTGAGGAAAATATCTTTTCTAATTCAAAAATATTTTTCTTTTCTTAACATGTCATACAATTTTAAACTAAAAGAAGTTTATTAAAAATAATCATGAAAACTTGTAAAGGAAGCTTCTTGGAAATAATGTTTTAAAAATCCATTCATTTCATATAAAAAAACATTCTTCTCGTACTTTTGTCTGAAAAGTCAAAAAGTATCTCGTAAGAAAAAAGACTAAATATTCATTTGATATCTTTTACTAAAAACTCACCGAATAGGAAAAATTGGATATAAAATATTGTAGAAGGATATAAATATTACATATTTATGAAACATGGATGTGGATGATAAATATTCCCCAGTAAATTCTGAAGTATAAAGAATCTCGTATAAAATTGAGATTGCGAGATTTTCCCTTACCTTAGGTCTAATTTTCTTTGTAAGTTTCCAAAACTCCTATATAATGATTTAAATAATGTCATTGACTTATTCCAGAATCAAACTCATTATTATGATATCATATATGGTCATAATAATAGCTTATTATTAGTAATATTTCATTGCTACATGTTATTCGGGTTTTATTACTTTTTGTTCTTATGCGTGTTTTGTCGAATAAATTCTTATTCTTCTTTTTAGGTTATAGATACCACATTTCCAAAATGGTATGAGTGTAATATATATCATAGTTATTCACATAATTCATTTATGTAATCATTATGCAATGAAAATCATGTAGAACGAGTCACATCACATCGTGGAGATGGTATTCCGTACGTACTCACGAGCGATGATATCATTCCCATGATCGTGGAATTGTATTGGAGTGTATGTATACTATTTAAGAATCAATATAACATTAAAATAATCATATATATTCATTATTTACACCATTATACCCATCCAAGTAAGGTGGTGGTGGAAAATAGATTACGCCACGGCATGGAGACGGTATTCCGTACGTACGCACGCACGGTGATTTCGTTTTCCGTAGGATGGATATATGGTGAAATAGGGTTGTTTCATACATATAATAACATATAATTATATGAGTGATACTTATTTTATTAATTAATAATGAAGCAATTACAGATGAAGAAGTGGAAGAAGAAATAAAGTTGAAAGAATCGGTAATGGACATTACCTCTTCTTTGAAGCGCTTCTTTGAGACCTCCTTTTAGGGAAATAAAATTGTTATTTGAAGAAGACTAGGACCTCTAGTATGCTTCTAAGGAAGTTTAGAGGATAAATTGGCAGGGTTTGGCCGAGCTTGAAGGCTCAAAGTGGTGTGAGGAAGAGAGGAGGAGGTGCCCTTTTATAAGGGAGGAGAGGGGCACCTTTGGAAAAACTAAAAATATTATTTTATTATGAATTCATATTCGGTTTTAAATAGCTCCAAATTGATTTATATATAATATATGGTGGGGATGGGTATAAATCATCTCATCCAATAGAAGTTAGACAAGATTAGGTTCATAGTTTTACCTTATCATTTATATTTAACTTTAAGTTAAATAATTTTACATTTATCGTGTCTTCATGTGTTCTTACACTATAAGGTTAATAAACATACTATAACAAGCCAAACGAACCCAAAGATGTTTATTATTAATATATATAACCTTATCTAAGTCATTTGGACAATACTTAGATTTTTAAGAATAATATAACAATTAATAATATAATATTTGTTTTAAAAACTATTTTATGTCAATTTTGACACTATTTAGTAATTGATTTTTGTGAAAATCATAAAAGAATGATTAGTTCTAAAGAAGTTAATTAAATAAATACTAATATGTCATATTAACCTATAAAATCTGTGGAATTCATAAAAAGGCACAAATTTCATCTATTTGGGTGTTTATTACATCAATTATGTCAATATTTCATTAATAAGATAATTACAGCATCATCTTTGTGTCAAAAATAAATTAAATTATTTAATGTCTACAAAATAAAAATAAAGTATCATTATGTAGGAAATACATTTATCTTTATAATGAATATTTATAGTTGATTTTTTCTTATGTATAACCCTATATTAAACATGATTTACTTATTAAACATTGATTTTAACTATTTTAACCCTTCTTTAAATAAATTAATAATAAATTTCCTAATCTAATACAAGTGGGCGTAAATGGTCATATTTTATTCCTAAGGTTGTTTTTGGTCGAATTACGCTTATCAAATAGAATTAGGACATGTGTTGTAGTAATAATAATATCATTTTTACTCTTAATTACCCTATTTACTTTTAACCGTGGTAAATAAAAGTAAAAGTTACTATTCACCTAAAATTATTTTTATCTCATTGAACAACATTTTAGTTAATAACATAAACTGTGTCTCTCAGATTTTTAAAATTCCACTCACATAAGCGGTAAAATTAACTTTTATGTAAATTTGCAAATTCTCCTAGGAGGTGGGTAAAAGACGGTGAAATGTTCAATAAAACTTTTATATATCTAAAATTATTATAAAATTACTCCAGTGAATTACATTAAACTTATATAGGTATTATGTAACAATTTTGACCTAAAATAAATTTAAATAAAATAAATAATTACTTAAATAAAAATTCATTTTTTAAATAGTAACCCAGTGTTTTCACTATTTATCAAAAATTGAAAGTTTCCAGAAAAATACCAAAATTTCACCCTAGGCTAATTTCGATATTCCAAATCCAAAAACGAAGCCCATTTTGAAAAATAAAATTTACAAAATTTCAAAAAGTGGTTATTACTATTCATAACGGCCATTTTTAATAATATTTTAATAGCATATCGTTGTTTAGTGAAACTCGGTATTGCGTACGACGCAAGCTATCAAGGAAGGTCGCGATTGTGTGTAAAGAAATCCAAGCTAGTGTTGTGTGTAGTGAACGATTCATTTGATGATTTATATAACATCAAAACAAAATATTTCTTATAAAAGTCTCGGGTGTTACATTCTACCCCCCCCCCTTAAAATGAATTTCGCCCTCGAAATTCGTCACTTTGTAACAAACAGATGAGGATACCTCTCCCTCATCATATCCTCGAGATCCCATGTAGCTTCTTCTAATTGGTGGTTCCTCCATAAAACATTCACCAAGCGAGTGGTCTTGTTCCGTAGGACTATTTCGCTACGATCCAGAATCTATATCGGTTGTTCTTCATAAGAATGATCTTGTTCCAGCGGTACAACTTCTAAGCTGAGTACATGTGAAGGAGCAGGTATGTACTTTCTCAGGAGAGATACATGGAACACATCTTTAACTTGAGAGAGACTCGGTGGAAGCGCCAATCGGTAAGCTACCTTCCCAACACGATCCAGTATTTCCAAAGGACCGATATATCTAGGGCTCAACTTTCCCTTCTTTCCAAATCTCATGACCCTCTTCCAGGGAGATATTCGTAAGAACACTTTATCTCCCACTTCAAACTCTATGTATTATCTTTGGTTTTCGGCATAACTTTTTTATCGAATCTGAGCTGCTCTTATGTGTTTTTGAATATATATTACCTTTTATGCCATCTCATCAACAAGATCAGGTCCTAATAGCTTTCTTTCCCCAACTTCATCCCATCAAGTTGGAGTCCTGCATTTCTTTCCACAGAGAGCTTCATAAGGAGCCATATGAATACTGTAGTGACATATATTATTATAAGAAAATTCCACCAAAGGTAGGTGTGGATCCCAAACACCTTTTAAATCAATAGAAAAAGCTCTCAAAGTATCTTCTATAGTTTTAATTGTCCTCTCAGACTGATCGTCTGTCTGAGGATGATAAGCAATGCTGAAACTCACCTCTGTATCCAGAGTATACTAAAGACTTCTCTAGAACATTGAGGTAAACCTCAGATCCTGATCAGATATAATAGAAAGTGGTACTCCATAAAATCTTACCACTTCCTTTACATATATCCTGGCATGCAGATCCAGCGAGAAACCCTCTGTAATAGCAATGAAGTGTGCAGAATTTGTAAGACGATATACTATGTCCCAGATAGCATTATTGCCTTTGGATGTTTTAAGAAGTCCTGTGACAAAGTCCATAGTGATGTTTTCCCATTTCCATTTGGGTATGGGTAATGGTTGTAATATCCCCTTAGACTTCTGTCTCTCAGCTTTACCTTGCTGACAAACCAAGCATCGAGAGACATATTCAGCAACATCTCTTTTCATGCCATCCCACTAGAAGTACTATTTCAGGTCCCTATACATCTTCGTGCTTCCGGGATGAATAGAGAATGAAGAACTATGAGCCTCATCCAGCTGCTCCTTTAATTCGGGGATGGGAGGAACAGAAACCTGATTCCTGAACATTATTATCCCATCACAATCAGGGTTTAATTCAAGAACATTTATAACCTTCTTTTGTAACTCTACATCTTCTTTTTGTGCCTCTTTAATATTAACGTGTATAAATGGTTGAACATTCATTTGATAATGATACAATTTTTCCCCTTTCATTATAATTCCAAGATCCATCCTTTGTAAATCCATAAATATTGGATCTTTTGTGATCCATATCATGGATAAACTGGCATGGTCTTGTCTACTTAATTCATCTGCTACCTTGTTTGCTTTCCCAGGGTGGTAATTAATTGAGCAGTTGTAATCCCCAATCAGCTCCAACCATCTTCTTTGGCGCATATTCAGCTCCTTTAGTGTTAAACTATACTTTAAACTTTTATGATCAGTATAAATTTCACCCCTTTCTCCATAAAGATAATTACTCCAAATCATTAATGCAAAGATTACCGCAGCTTACTCCAAATCATGAGTTGGGTAATTTTGCTCATGGATTTTCAACTGTCGTGAGGCATAAGCTATCACCATATCATTTTGCATAAGAACACACCCCAATCCCTTCTTGGATTCATCATTGTGGATCACAAACCTTTCTTCACTATAGGGTACTGTGAGCACAGGTGCACTGGATAACCTTCTTTTCAACTCCTTGAAATTCTCTTCACATTCCTCTGTCCAAACAATCTTAACTCCTTTCCGAGTCAACTTGGTGAGTGGATTAGATAATAGTGAGAAATCTTTTACAAAACATCGATAATATCTAGACAAACCAAGAAAACTTTAGATCTCGGTTACTATTGTTGGTCTCGACCATCTTTCGATAACCTCTTTTTTTGATGGATCCAAAGATATCCCCTATTTTGAGATTGTGAGACCCAAAAATGAATCATTTTGAATCCAAAAAACAAACTTGGTAAATTTGTCATAAATCTTATCCTTTCTCAGGGTCTTCAATATAATTCCCAAGTGATCTTCATGTTCTTCCTTGCTCTTTGAATAGACAAGAATATCGTCTATAAATACTACCACAAACTGATCAAGATAGTCTCTAAAGAATCTATTCATTAGCTCCATGAATTTATCATGGGAATTAGTAAGACGAAATGGCATCACTATAAATTCATAGTGTCCATACCTTGTACAGAAAGTCGTCTTTGGTATATCCTCCCTTTTGACACTTAATTGATGATACCCTGAATGAAGATCAATCTTGGAAAAATATTGAGATCCATGTAGTTGGTCAAATATGTCATCAATGCGCGGGAGAGGATATTTGTTCTTGATAGTGATCATGTTATGTTCTCAATAATCAATGTAGAGTCTCATTGATCCATCTTGCTTCTTAACAAATAGAACAGGTTCTCCCCAAGGTGACGCACTAGGGTGTATGAATCCCTTATCAAGATTCTCTTGGATTTGCTTCTTCAATTCCTGCAACTCACTTGGGGCCTTTCTATAAGGTGTCCTTGAAATAGGCAAAGCACCCGGTACGAGTTCTATTGAAAACTGAACTTCACAATTTGGTTGAAGTCCCGGTAATTCCTCTGGAAATACATCATCAAACTCCTGTACAATGGGAATATTCTTAATCATGAGTTTCTCACCATCCATTTGAGATAAATAACCTTCATTTAGTGGAGTCAAGACCCATAAGATGGAAGTTATTTCCACTGGAAGATTATGTTCATCCTTGCATCGATAGAAGATCATAGATTGATCTGGAATATGAAATGTGACATCACTTCTTTGTCAATTGATATAAGCTCCATATAGAGAAAGCCAATCCATGCCATGAATCGCATCAAATTCCACTATAGGAAGGATCAAAATATTTGCAGGAAGCACTTTCCCACAAACTTCAATCGGAGAAGAATTATAAACTTTTGATGCGACTGTTGTGCCATTAGGGGTTGTCACAGCTAACTCAACATCTAGTTGTTGAGTTAATATGGTGATACCCTTAGAAAATTATTCAGAAATAAAAGAGTGGGGGGATCCAGAATCAAATAAAACATTTTCTACTTTAGAATGGATGGTAAGTGTACCTGTCACCACTTCGTTATCGTACTCCACATCGTTGATAGAAATTGCATGTGACATTCCTTTTTCTTTAGCCTTAAGAGTTTGTTGACGTCGACCATCATCATCAACCATTAGATTTAGGCATTGATTGGAATAATGACCGATTTCCTTTCACTTGTAACATTGAAGTGTAGGAGGTGAACTCTGTGTAGCCTTTCCATTGTTCGCATCACTAGACATCTTCTTCCCATCATTGCAGCATTCAAATTCCCGATGACCTTCCTTTACACATTTTAAACATTTACTTGTCCCTTTAAGACAACTCCCTCCATGTTTCTTTCCACACATTGAGCATAAGCAAAAACTCATCTTCTTTTCAGTGTGCTCTTTAGATTTTCCTTTGAATTCCATTTTCCTCTTCTTATCAAACCCATATGACTGATGGGGTACTCTAATCTCCATCTCAACTTTGAGAGCACATCGAACGATTTCCTCATTGCTATTGAAGTCCCTTATGTCTAACCCCCTTCGAAGACTTGGTTTTAAGACACTAAATAATCGATCGATCTTACTCTCAGGTTGGATAATAATACCAGAAACATACCTTGCTAGTCTTGTAAAATTAGCTTCGTAGGTACCAATAGATTCAGCATCCTTTCTCTTTAGTTCATGAAGCTCCTTCTACATCTTTGTTCGAAGAATATGAGGGAAGTACTTATTGAAAAATAATTTCTTGAACTTGTCCCATTCCATGGACTAAATTTCATATCTTTTCCTAGTATTCGTGACAATATTCCACCATTGATCAGCATCACCTTCCAAACCATAAACTGCTAAGAAAACTTTATCATGTTCAGAACATTGAAGAACTGAAAATATCTTTTCTGTAGTACTAATCCATTGTTCAACAACTAATGGATCAATAGACCCGCTGAATGAAGGTGGACGCTGCCTCATGAAGGATTCAATAGAATGTTTCTCCTTCCTTTTCTCGTTTGGATGTCCTACATGATTCATATCTTGAGAAAGTTGTGTGAGCATGGCTACAAGATTTTTCATTCCAGCTCCCATAACGTTTGGTTTCTCAGGGGGACAATCAGTGCATTGCCCGTCGCATTCTGCATTAACACGGTTCCTTCGAGTTCTATCCATTGACTAAAACCAAGAAGAATAGTGTGAGCAACCCTAATTATAATAGGGAAACCACATAATCAAGAATAAAATTTCACACTTAAGGTCTTATCCTAGGTTATTCATTGCAATTTCTAAAACACTAAGATTGTGTTCTATGTTTAGACTTATCCTTATGATTCTTACTAAGGCTTTCACATCCAAGTTTCCAAAGGTTGACTATACCTTTCCTTTGATACCAACTATAACGACCCATAATTTACATACATTACTAATAATTCGAAATTGAAGCACACTTATTACAACATATAACAAAACCATGGAAGGACCGTATAGGTATAGTGTCTTTAGAAACTGGGAAACATAAACAACGGGTTCATAAAGAATCTACATTGTCTCCCTTTTATTTTATCATATCTAGAGTCACTTTTGGCATATCTTACTTAATAACCATCTTCCTGACCTAGGGAAAGAAAATATAAAAAAGCGTGAGCTCAAATGCTCAGTAAGTGTAAACAAAAGAAATATTAATCACATCATATTCATAAGAACATAACATTTTAGAAATCTTACCCTGCAAAAGAGATCATAATTTCATAACATGGGATAAACCATGGAAGTGAAATGTAATCACAATAATCATAACATGTAACATAATGCTTTGTGTCATACACACATAATCATAGATAATCATTTCTTATTAGTCAATACTCATTTCCAAGACTATCTTAGTGGACAAAGTCCATTTCTGAACCGAGTTTATTCCTCATTTCAGTCCTGTTTCACTGAACCGGTTTAACCTGCCGTTCCAACCATGTCTATCTCATGAGATATAAAATCTTTACCCAATTCAATAGAGGTAGATATAGGTCCCACCCATCTCATAATGATTTCATTCTTATGTGTTCCAGAAAATCAAAAATCATACATCATTGCATAACCCATGTAATAAAAAAGGGAATCTTAAACATCATGCCATCATAACATAATCCATATAAGATAAAAAGACATCATAAAAATAATTCCATAATAACATAATCAAATCAATGTAAAAATAGGGATAGAAATAGAAACCTATATTATCTTATATGGAAAATAATTTTGATAAAACACTTGAACTCCATTCTTGAGGAAAATATCCTTTCTACTTCAAAAACATTTTTTCCTTTCTTAACACGCCATAAAATTTTAGACTAAAAGAATATGATTAAAAATAATCTTTAAAACTTCTAAAAGAATCTTCTTGGAAATAATGTTTTAAAAATTCACTCATTCCGTATAAAAAACTTTCTTCTCGTAATTTTTTTCAGAAAAGTCAAAAAGTACCTCATATGAAAAATGACAAAAGATTCCTTTCATAACTTTTACTAAAAACTCACCGAAGGGTAAAATTGGATATAAAACATTGTAGAAGGATATAAATATTACATATTAAAGAATCATGGATGTGGATGATAAAAATTCCCCAGTAAATTCTGAAGTATAAACAATCTTGGATAAAATTGAGATTGTGAGGTTTTCCCTTACCTTATGTCTGATTTGCTTCGTAAGTGTCTGAACCTCCTGTATAATGATTTAAATATTTTAATTGACTTATTCCAGAATAATACTAATTGTTATGATATCATATATGGTCATATTTATAGCTTATTATTAGTAATATTTCATTTCTACTTGTTATTCGGGTGTTTATTACTTTTTGTTCTTATGTGTGTTTTGTCGAATAAATTCTTATTCATCTTTTTAGGTTATAGATAACTCATTTCCAGAATGTTATTAGTGTAATATATATAATATTTATTCACTCAATTAATTTATATAATCATTATGCAATAGAAATCATGTAGAACGAGTCGCATCACATCGTGGAGACGGTATTCCATACGTATGCACGAGCGATGATATCATTCCCATGATCGTGGAATTGTATTGGAGTGTATGTATACTATTTAAGAATCAATATCACCTTAAAATAATCATATTTATTCATTATTTACACCATTATACCCATCCAAGTATGGTGGTGGTGGAAAATAGATTACACCACGGCATGGAGACGATATTTCGTACGTACACACGCGCGATGATTTCGTTTTCCGTAGAATGAATATATGGTTAAATATGGTTGTTTCATTCTTATAATAACATATCAGTATATGAGTGATACTGAAGTTATTAATTCATAATGAAACAACTAAAGAATAAGTAGTGGAATAAGAAATAAAGTTTAAAGAATTGGTAACGAACATTACCTCGTCTTTGAAGCGCTTCTTTGAGACCCTGTTTTAGGGCATTAAAATTGGTCTTTGAAGAAGACCAAGACCTCTAGTATGTTTCTAGGGAAGTGGAGAGTAGAAATTTTCAGGGGTTGGCCGATCTTGAAGGCTCAAAGTGGTGTGAGGAAGAGAGGGAGGAGGTGCCCTTTTATAAGGGGGGAGAGGGGCACCTTTGGAAAAAGTAAAAATATTATTTTATTATAAAGTCGTATTCGGTTTTATATAGCTAAAAATTCATTTATCTCGAAGATAAGGTATGGATGGGTCGAAATCCTCTCATAAAATAGAATTTAGACAAGTTTAGGTTCCTATTTTAACCTTATCATTTAGATTTAACTTTAAGTTAAATTATTTTTCTTTTACCGCGACTTCTTGTGTTCTTACACTATAAGGTTAATAAACATACTATGACAAGCCAAAAGAACCCCATTTTGTTTATTATTAATATATATAACCGTATCTAAGTCATTTGGCCGACCCTTAGATTTTTATGAATAAAATAACAATTAATAATATAATATTTGTTTTAAAAACTATTTTATATCAATTTTAACACTATTTAGTAATTGATTTTTGTGAAAATCATTACAGAATTATTATTTCGAAAAATTTTAATTAAATAAATAACAACATTTCACATTAACCTATGAAATTAGTTAAATTCATAAAATGTCTCAAATTACATTTATTTGGGTATTTATAACATCAATTATGTCAATATTTTATTAATAAGATAATTACTGCATCATCTTTGTGTCATAAATAAATTATATTATTCAATGTCTAAAAATTAAAAATAAAATATCATTATGTAGGAAATTCTTTTAGAATTATAACTAATATTTATAGTTGAATTTATCTTTTGTATAACCCTATATTAAAAATGATTTACTTATTAAACGTTGATTTTAACTATTTTAACCCTTCTTTAAATAAATTAATAATAAATGTCCTAATCTAATCCAAGTGGTCCTAAATGGTCATATTTTATTCCTAAGTTTGTTTTTGGTCGAATTACACTTATTCAATATAATTATGACATGTGTTAGGGTAATAATAATATCATTTTTACTCTTAATTACCCTATTTACTTTTAACCGTGGTAAATAAAAGTAAAAGGTTAATATTTACCAAAAAATATTTTCATCTCATTAAACAACATTTTACTTACTGAAATCAACCTTGTCTCTCGGATTTTTGAAATTCCACTCACAGAATTGGTAAAATTTAGTTTTATGTAAATTTGAAAATTCTCCTAGGAGGTGGGTAAAAGACGGTGAAAAGATCAATAAAATTTTTATATATGTAAAATTATTATAAAATTACTCCAATGAATTACATTGAACTTATATAGGTATTATGTATCAATTTTGACTTAAAATAAATATAAATGAAATAAATAATTATTTAAATAAAAAGTCGGTTTTTAAATAGTTACCCAGTGTTTCCACTATTCATCAAAAATTGAAAGATTCCAGAAAAATACCAAAATTTCACCCTAGGCTAATTTTGATATTCCAAATCCAAAAATGAAGTCCATTTTGAAAAATAAAATATACAAAATTTCAATAAGTTTTTATTACTATTCATAACAGCTAGTTTTAATAATATTTTAATAGCATATTGTTGTTTAGTGAAACTTGGTATTACGTACGACACAAGTTATCAAGGAAGGTCGAGATTGCGTGTAAAGCAAGTCAAGATAGTGTTGTGTGTAGTGAAAGATTCCTCTGATGATTTATATAAAATAAAAACAAAATATTTCGTATAAAAGTCTCAGGTGTTACAAAAACTATCAAACTATAAATGGTGTTTGAGTGTATTTAATAAACACATTAATAATCCATAAAACAATGCAAAAAAATGATCCAAATGAATCCAAAACAAGTAAAAAAAGAAAAATGTTTGTATGAAAATAATTGGGGACAAAACATTGATGGGAATAAGATAAAAATATAAACAAATAACGAAGTTTTAAAAGAATATACATTATACATTAGTAATTATACATTCATGGAATAAAAAAAATAAATAAATTTGTTTACATATTAGGATAATTAAAATTATAAAATAAATTGAATTCATAAAAAAAATAAAAAAATGTTATATAGTTAATTTCATTTCATGATCCGCATTCTTTTAATCAATGTTCAATTCATCATTTTAACATTGTAACTCAATTCAAGGACAATATTTTCCAATCGTTGTCCTTTGTGTTTACAATAGTACTAAAAATTACAACTACGAGAAAGGCCTAAGACTTTAACTGTGGGTTTTTAGCATTTTTTTGTGATTTAAACCACCGATAAATGTTGTTTGATGCTTTATAATAGCGTCACATATTTGCAAGTTGATAATATTTTAGTAGTGGTTTTTTCTTGCAGCACTATTTTATTTGTTAACAATTTAAACAACCGCTATATAATTAGCGACCTTTTTATGTATTATTTTTTAAAATTTATAATTTATTATATATTTAAAAAAATTGTATGACTATATATATATTGACATAGTATATATCAATGTGTGTAAATATTCAAAAACAGATTTAAATATCTATAAATATATATTAACATAAAAAATTCAAAAATATAATATATATATATTATTAAATATAACAGTATATATACCCACTTAATATATAAAAATAAATTGATATATATATATATACACATTAATACATTTACTTATCTACAAATATATAAAAATATAAATTGATTAACATAAATATATCCAAAGACATATATATATATATAATTATTAATAAAGGAAATGAATTATACATAAATACATATATATACATATAGATGCATATAACTTTTTATGTCCACATAATATCGTTAAATATATATAAAAATAAAAACATGTGAATATATATATATATAACTGTATATAAATACAATAAATATGCATAAATATATATAAATACACACACACACACACACACACACATATATATAATTAAAGATAATTATATATGTATACCCATATAAAGGTACATAAATACACACACATAAAGATATGTATATACATATATATATATGGTGTTTGAGAGTACAATGAACTTTCAGTCTGTTGTTTTAAATGAAGAGGTCATGAGACGCACTTTGGAGAAATATTTTTTAGAGCTTTTAGTCACAGATAATAGGGGGAGAGGTCATGACCAAGTGTAGAGCAGTCGAGGTAAGAGCAGAGGAAGAAGAAAATCTCGGCCAAAGCAGAGAGATTTTGAATGTCATCACAGTGGTAAGAAGGGGAATGTCAAGAAGTTTAATTTGTAAGCTGAAAAAATAGAACCAGAATCGTTTGATGAGGCAATGGAGAGTTAATAGAATGATAGATGAGTTGAGAAAAGGGATTATGAGATGACATCATTGAATGAAAACCACACTTTTGAGCTGGTGAAGTTACTAATAGGGAAGATAACATTACAAAATCAGTGGATTTATCAGATTAAAAATGAATAATCCAGTTCTGTTCCACGATAAAAGCCATGGTAAGTTGTCATAGGATTCCGTTAGAAGAAAGATATTGATTTTGATGAAATTATCTCACATGTGGTCAAAATTTCTTCCTTTAGGGTTGTTCTTGGTTTTGCTGCTATTTTGGATTTGCAGATTGAACATATGGATATAAAGACAACCTTCCTCCATGGAGATTTAGAGGAAGATATTTACATGGAGCAGATAGTGAGTTTTGTTGAAACAGGTAAAGAAAATCATGTCTACAGGTTTTAGAAGAGTTTTTATTGTTTGATGCAAGCTCTGAGGTAGTGGTATAAAATGTTTTAATCTGTCATTTCTCATCAGGGATTCAGGGAGACATCTTCTGATCATTGTGTTTTTGTTAAAAGATTTACTGATGATGATTTTATTATATTGTTGCTTTATGTTGATGATATGCTAATTGTTGTCCATGAGACGTCTAAAATTGAATGATAGAAGAAGTACCTTTATATGTCTTTGGTGATGAAGGCCTTGGGGTCATCAAGAGAGATTATTGGAATGATGATCTCCCGTGAGAGGAAGTCCACGAAATTGTGATTATCTCATGAGAGATACATTGAGAAGGTTCTTCAGATATTTTCTATGGATAGAGATAAAGTGGTTAGTTCTCTTTCTTTACATTTTTCGCTAAGCACCAGTGATTCACCTACTACTGATGAAGATAGAGTGGAAATGCAACAAAAATATTATTCATCTTTCTATGGATGTTTTATGTATGCTATGGTATGTACTAGACCTAATATAGCTCATGCAGTTGATGTGGTCAGTAGTTTTCTATCAAATCCAGGTAGATCACATTGAACAGAAGTGAAGTAAATTTTTCGTTATCTTCGTGGTACTTCTGATTTGAGATTGCTTTTTGGAAAAGGGGAACCTATGCTTAGTGTCTCTACAGATTCAGATATGGAAGGAGATATCGATTTGAGGAAGTATACTTCATGCTATTTGATCCGAAATGTCCTGATTCATGACAGTTAGAGCTTGGGAAGATCCACACTATTGACAACAGATCAGACATGTTGACTAAGAGTTTACCCAGAGGTAAATTTGAGACTAGCCTACTGATTGCTGGGTTGGAGATGATACCCACATGAGCCAGATGGGGAGTTTTTGGGCACCATCCTAGTTGGAAAACTGTGTAACGCCTTCTCAGTTGGAGTACCACACAATTTCTCTTTAAATGTGGTGTTTTAATGCGGTCCGACACCGCATGAATTAATTCATACAGTGACACTATTTTGACGTGATTACATTATTTGACGTGGATTCCTTTTCCTATATAAGAAGGCATAGGAAAGGCTTTTCAACATCACCGACATCAACAACACTGAGAGAAAATCCCATTTGGTGATCACCTTTCTTCGACGATCATATTTTTTCTCTTCGTCTTTGATTCGCTAATTTCACTCTAGAGTATTAATTTTTAGGTACCTTCTATTTTTGGGAGTCTCTACCATGTACCTATAAATTTTAGTGGATCCCTTTTTCTAGACTAGGTCCCATGGTTTTTCCCTTTTGGGGTTTTCCACATAAAAAATTCCAGTGTCCACTTTATTTTTCTGCATGTAATTTTGTCACTGCGCGTCCGCTTTAATTTGGGGGGGGGGAAAGATTTTAATTCCGATGCTCGTTTTCCTTTTATATTGTTTGCATGTTTGTCACTTTCCCGTCTTTCCCAAAAGATATATATATATATTTAAGGTTTTTGAGGGTATAATTACATTCAAACACTCAAACACACCGCACACACACCTAACAGAAAGACAATTCATAGCCCCTCTAAGTAATAACTCATATATTTGTCCCTATTTATTCATATACTAAAGGCCCATAGGCCCATCATTGGATGAATTGAATTCCCATTTTTTTATGACACAAAGGCCCAACTTGCATTAGTATATACATGGGTCTTCACGCCTTTCCAACATCATGTCTGGTCACCACCTGCCCACATCATACCTGCATCAGCACCACCTATGTCAATGCCTCCATCATAAATTAATATGTAATAATTGATAGTTAGAATATGATTAAAATTTAAAATTTAAAAATTATTTGTTAATCATTCTTAATTATTTAAAATTTTATGTAAATAATAATAAATTATTACTAAATAATAAATAATAATAAATAATATATAATATATAATGCATTATAACAACAACAAAAACACCAAAAACACCAACAATAATAAATAAATACTAAAAAATATTTAATTATAAATTTTTAAATTAAAAACAAATTTAAATAAATTAAAAAAACCAAAAAACATTACAAACTGCCACTTATTATTTAGCAGGGGTTTAAACCGTTGCAAAATAGACCACCACTAAATAAAAAACCATCGTGAATTAGTGACATTTTTCTAAAACTACTGCTAATTGAATTAAAATTAAAAAAATTATCATTGTTTATGAAAGCTCCTGGTAAATAAAATATCACTAAACACCATTTTTTTGTACAGTTTCCTTCCAAAATACTCAACTTTGTTTCTGATCTCAAACTTGTAAAATTATATCTTATTTCTATCACCAACATACTGTTTCCCTAGAAAAAACTCCAAACACTCTTAACTTGTGTTTCATGCACATTAAGCTCTACCTTTTATTAGTGCTAAAATAAAATCACTAATAAAGGGGGTATTTTTAACCATAATAAATCAAAGCACAAATAAAAGAGGTATATTTGAGATCTAAAGAAGTGATGATAAAGGCTGACATTTATTAGTGTTTTTTAGTGTTGACAAAGACCTCCATTATATGTTTCATTCTTAACCTTTATCAGTGCTTTTTAATACTGACAAAGCATCCCTTTATATGTTTTTTTCATTATGCTGATAAAATATGTTCATCATAAAAAAATATTAATTATTAAAAACAAAATTTGAATATATAAAAGTAATTTTATTAATATATATATAATATAATTTCCTAAATATGAATTATATAATACTAAATATGTATTTACACATAACATATAATATATTTTGAGAATATAGTTAAGAAATTTATAAACTAATACTAATTATTAATTTGTAAATTAGTATTAATAGTTATTTCTTTATAATTCGGTGATATATAAAAATTAATTAATTAATTAATATCTTAAGATAAGTTGAAAACATGACATGAACTTCAAAATTCCATAATTTTGCGTCCAACTATCAGTTTGGGCTCCATTAGATTATAAACTAAATCTTACCAAGATCTCTACATTTTCAAGTCCCAAGGGAACCCCCATTAGTGTTATTCTTAGTAAAAAAGGCCCATAAAGGCCTCCAAAACTGATTTTTTAGTTGGGATTCCAAGATATTTTACCATTTTATGGAATTTATGCTTCATTTAAGTGGGTCTTCTTGTAATTTTACAATAAAGAGTTAATTTGGTTTGAGGGATTACGTTCATATATATGTTATAGTGTTCAAATATTAATATTTTTCATTTTCTATGGTAATTTATAATTAAGTATACACATATATTTTGCTGATAACATCTGATTTCCAAATTATCATTAAAGCTTTGGATCAAGGTGAAGGGGTTATTTATGTTTTTCTATCTATTGTGGAAGAAATATAGGTGATGGAATTTAAGCTATCACCTTGGGAGTTTTCGTTTATTGGGAATGAAGGTAATTGTATTGCCCATTTTATGACCACTTTATGGGGTGTTCCGGAACCCTTTTGCTAGTTTTCATTGTTTCCTCCAAAGTATTGTAACGTTTTACTGGATAATATTTTAATATAAATCATACCATTCCTTTCAATATATATATATATATATTTTTATATAATTACATATAAATATTTCATTGTATAAATAAAAATTTATTCATATTTATATATAATTTTTTTAAATATGTAAATCACATGTAAATAAAAATTTATCATCAATATTATTTAAAATAAAAATCTATCTATTTTATTTTCAATATAAAAATATATTATTAAGTATATACCTAAAAAATGTATATATGTGTGTGACTACGGAAGCTCATTTATTTTATTTGAAATAATATTAATGTGGTGGGTTGGATTTTGAGTTTTTCATGTATTCCCCATATGATCCCACCCTTGATACATATACATTGGATATGGAAGGAAAATGCACAAAAACATAACCTGAATGAATGTTAGTCCCTTTCTTTGAGAAAGAAAAATAAATCACATGGGAAACACATGGCACTTTTTTTACACCAAAAATATGAGATTTTTTTGACACCAAAAATATAGGTTAAACCCTAGCTGTATAAAATAACATAAGAAAATGAGAGAGATGCACAAATTGAAGGAAAAAAAGATAATGTTTTCTTAAGATTTGAAACATGAAAAATAAAAAAAAAATATGTACATCAAATATTTGGTGATTTTCATAAATAATAGAATATTCAATGTAAAATAAGGTTTTTAATAAAAATAAGGAGTACATATTCATGGGTCAACACACTTGGAATCATACTATGCTGTAAAAAAAGAAAAAATAGATTAGTGTTGGGGAATAATAATGATGAGAAGGCTATAAAATTGGGAATCTTACTGCATAAAAATATAAAATACTGGATGCGGTATGTGCAATATGGAACTCCGAAAAATAATCTAGCTTTATGTTTATTCTAAAAAGGTAATAAATTTAATTTTTATAATACCAAAACGTCAGCCCCAAATTACATAATAGATTTCTGTTTTCTTCATACACACATACATGTATATTATAATTACATACATGTATATTAGTATAATTATTTAAAAATTCATATCTATTCGTACATGTAACTATATGTATGTACATGTATATACCTTGCTAATATATAAGAATTTACAAATATACATAAAAATGTATATAATTATACATGTGAATTAAATCTTATTACATAAATTATAGAATGTTTTTATGTATACACTTTGTATAGTAATTAGATGTTTTATACCAACGTATCAATAAATATATCTAAAAATTAATGATCACCTACAAGAACATACACAAACACACACACACACACATATATGTATCAATGAATACATATATATATGTGTGTAATGTAATATCACATAATTGTGTACTCAAATAAAAATAAATATATATATAAAAATTAAGTGATATATGTACCGTATAAAAAAATGAACTTTAAAATACACTTATATTATTTGTATATAAGTACATAGATGTATAATTGTAAATAATTACACTAATTTATTTATGTGTATGCATGTTTATATCTAGGAATATGTATGTACATGCACTACAATAGATATGTCTTTTAAAATCGTGTAAAACGCCTTTAAAATCGCTAAAGAAGTGTTGTTTTCCTCCACACTGTTAAAGGGGGGGTCCCATTTATTGGTGTCAGAAATAGCACTGATAAAGGCCCAACATGGTGCAATGTGATGCTTGTATAATAACACACTACAACAAATACATGTAACCGATATGAAAAATATGTAATTTAATTGAAATAAATTTTACATCATTATACAAAAAAAACACTACTATATGCATTTCAAACAATGTTTTATATAATTATATTTAGAATTACTATCCACGAGTATTTAAAAATATTAATGTTTCACCGCCTTTGGCACACGTGATCCCCTTTAAAAAAAGTCTTCCCATGGTATCAGGTGTCGAACAATTCACCTAAACCTGAGCAAAATAATCCGCCTATATATGAAAACAAATCTTATGTTAGTGTTGTATTTTTCCCCTACATGGCTTTATTTAACACTACAATAGTTTTTTATTTCTGTGATGAGGAAGTGGGAAACCACCATTGGTGGTCTCTAATGATAGTATTAGTGACCGCAAATAGCGGTCTCATGTACAGAAATGCAAATTTGAGGGATTTGTCATGCCCTCATCATTGTCTTCCCAGATGTCACTTACTATAAAAGATGGTGACGCGACATTCCGCCCCAACAATTACACCGCCACCCTCGGTCACCCCTATTTCCACCCCTGTCACCTCCCATTGAAGGACCCCAAGACACCCTGAGAGGGGAGGGGTGAATCAGGGTGACAAATTTTTCTTTTAATGTGATGGATCTTGTTCCCAGGTTTGTAGGAACTTGTTGAACCTGTATGATAAATATGATTAGAATGAAAACATTCACATGCACAGAGAAGACACAACACATTTTACTTGGTTCACCACTAAGAGATACATCAAAGGAGCATATGCCGAAATGTTTTCGGTCATACCAAATTCCACTAAACATCACTAGCTGTGGATTACAAATGTTCAGGCATAATAACTCTATCCTAGGCTCACTGCCTTTAGAAAGGTTCAGGGATAGCTCACTACTTCCCTCGGGTCACTCCCATTGACTCCCCCGGGCTCACTGCCCTTGGTGAAGTCACACTCAGTTTATAGACATGAAGTTATCTTCATCACTGAATAAGAATGAATCCTATGTTGTATGCAGATACTCTATTGAAGTCCAACTCTCACCAGAAGATCAATCCCACATTGTGCTGAGGGTACCGGGTGATCCTCTAGATTTCATGCAGCTTCAAAAGGACAGATGTACTTTAACAACTCTGGCACACTTCTTCAAGCTCGGTGCACAAGTTTGAAGAATGATGCACAAATCACTTGTGCAGTACAAACTCGGCAAGCAGGTGACTCCAAACCACTTGCGTGACACTCACTCTTTGAACTCCAATCTTGCGCGACTCATAGACACTAAATCCCAAACCACTTTGGACACGCAGCCAACAACAAGCTTGTAGCCTCTACTTGCGCGACCCAACAACCACTTGCGTGACAAGAGCTCAAAAAATATCTACGTCTCGAACTTTGTTACGAATGAAGAGGGGGAGGGGTCCTCTATTTATAGGAAAACTGGACCCTCAGCATGGTGGTGCACAAATCCTCCCTCGTCGAAGAGGTTCTGGCGCGCAGCTCATCCTCCCTAGCCTCTGTCACGCTACTCACTTGCACGACCACACAAATAATTGCAAAAAATTATTTACTTTGCCATATTTTGATGTTATAATCTTGAAAAACAATAGGCGCACATGTTTCCAATCCTCCTAGGCATCGACAAGAAAGTCTCTTCACGGTGCGCAGGTCCCTTGTGCGACCAGCCCAAAACATGCATGACCATTATCCCTTTGCCATTTTCCCATTTCTGATCTTGAAAAACATATGGCGTGCATGTTTCCTCTACTTCAAGTACATGGCACACAATTCTCTTTTCCAAAAACACTTTTCTCCATTTATCGATTTTCAGGCCCAAAAATTTGGCAAACCCTGGGAAACAGTGCCACCTTCAATACTATTGTCTTCTTGAACTGTATGATCTCTTTGCTGGTACAAATTTTGAACATCCACTAAGGATTGAAAACATACACAAACCATACTCCAAATCATTCATAGAAGGCCACGGTTCCATCACCCATCACCCCCAACACAGCTTCCAATGAACCTGTCACCCACAACATTTGACCATCGCCGCTCAATCCCCCAACATAGTCCTAGATGCTCCCTCTAGCCATTGTACATCTACCATGTCTGGAATTCCAAGCCCATGTTCCCTCTTCTCGTTACCTCTGGTACGCCATGTGTTCCCCAATGCATGGTCGAAACAAAAACTCAGGCAATTTAAAGGGTAGTTTTAGTGGACTCATGTGGCAGTCGATGTTGAATAATATCAACAGAGCAACATCGAATAACAAAAGTGGCCATAGGGTGGTCTGTAAAGGATAGTAGAGGATGCATATAGTGGCCAGTTAAATCCATATTTCTAGTAATTTTAATTTCTTTGATATAGTTTTATACGATTTATTCATAATGCATTAAGGGTTCTCGATTTTCATGTGGTATATGCATGCAAATATCTAGTCGTGTGGGTTTTATTTTTCTTTCTATTGATTATTTGTTCATCGGAATGTTAGTTTTCATTACATATAATGATTGTTTACCTAGACCATTGATTAGCCTAAATCCACCGATCATGTTTCATCTTGAGTGTGTTTCTTTCACTCGACATTGATCTTGGGTGCCACTGCCCTACCAATATCAGTGCTCCATTTTTCTAGTGCATTGTCCTTCCTTCAGTTATGCTAACTATCGACCTAATATGGTCCATTCATGTGGCTGTGATCTCAGGTTTCTACCTATGTCGCCTGATTCTCCCTTCCATGCCATGATTACCTCTCTAGTCACTTGGATTCAATCGATCCATTTTATCAAAGTATCAACTTTCGTTTGGTTTAGTCGATGAGTTCTCGGTGAGTAGCACCTTCACTATGCAGAGGGGTTCTTGGAGAAGAAGGAGGATACCAATGGATATCCGTCCTCCCACACTCCCCATCCTTGAGTTTATTTCCCATACTAGAACCATATCACTTATCTGATTGAGGATTAGTGGATATCAGCTCATTCCTAGGTCTAGCACGACTGCACATCAAGAAGGTTCCCCATATTGACTTCCATTTTTATCATAAGCAAGTTTATGTTTATTTTCATGAATTTTTATTGATCTGTTCTTTTCTATCATGTATAGATATGTATCATTTTTGGGTGTGTGTGTGAGTTCTTCTAGGAGTGGAAGACATTGACTCTACGTGGAAGGCTTCACTACTACCACCTAGTTCATTAAATATGGCCTCTTGAGAAATTTTCTCTGGTTCTTAATTGATTTTCCTTCATTATGTACATTATTTTCATAATTCTTTATTCTTAATAAAAGGATTACTTGGGTGGTTTTGTCACAAATCATGTTGGATCACGCTGATCCGAAGAACGTTATATCATGTGTTATTTCCTTTCTATACATTCTGTTTTTGTTCTTCTTGAAACTTGATTGTTGAAGAAACTAATTATGGTACATTGTCTCCAATTGATCAATTGAACATATCAAATAATCAGCCTAATAATATGCAACATTTGATCATGGATTTTTTACTGTTTAATGTTTTAACCCCAACATGTGGTATCAGAGCCTACTATAATGTTAATATTGGGTTTCACTAAATTTGATATTGATAAATTTTATGGTGAAAAATATTTCAATCTTTAGAGAATTAAAATAACAGCCTTACGAGACCATAATTATTTAATTGATTCCCTTTTTGGTTCTAGAAATAAAATAACAAGCCCTAACGAGATGGGAAGACTACAACCACTTATATTGATGTCTCTAAAGAAACTCTTAGTAAAGTTTATTTTTTTATCTTTTAATCTTTAGAAGATAAATTACTTAGAGATTTTTCTTATAAATCTTCTACTGCTGATATATGGTCTAGACATGAATCCCATTATATAACTAAGCCTCTTTATGGTAGATTATACAATAAAATGAGATTGTATACATTCTAAATGCACACAAGAACTATAGTTAGGATGAAAATTGATGAATTTAATAAATTCATGTTAAATATAGCCAACATAGAAATTAAATTGGATGATGAAGACCAGAACATTATATTGTTAACTTCATTAGATGAATCATTTATTTCTGTTAAAGTCTCTATGACGTATGGTAAATATAAACTACTCTTGAAGAAGGTAAATATTCTTTACTTTCCAGAGACCTTCAAATAAATGGTAGTGTTAAGATTGAGGTTGAGGGTTTATGTATTAGGGATAGAAGTGAGTCTAGCGGCAGACGTGAGTCCAGGGGCAGGAGAAAGAAAAGAGGTCATTCTAAGATGAAATAATATAAGTCTAAGAGAAAAGTAATCAAGTTTTTTCAGTGTAAACAACTAATAAAAATTTAGAGGAATGTCCCTAATAAAAAATTTGATGATTGAGATTATAGTAATGACCAATCATTATTATTTGAGTAGGAATTTGACACAAGTGGTGTGTTGAATGTCTATGACATTTGCATCTTTGATGAATGGATCCTAGATTAAGGATTTTCATTCCACATGTGTCCTAGGAAGAAATTATTTACTATGTTGAGGAAAATTAAATATGGTGATGTATTTCTAGGGAAGAAAAGGAGCTATCACCTTATGGGAATAGGCTCAGTTTCATTAGAGCTACATGATGGGATTTTTAAGACTCATGAAGATGTTAGGTGGGTACCCGAATTAAAAATAAACTGAATCTCCCTTGGAATTGTTGACCACAAGTTGTATAGTTTTATGTGAGACTCTAGAAGCCTTAGAGATTACCAAGAATCCCTCATATTTATGATAGGAATCCTTCACAATGGTATTTATGTGTTAGATAGTAATTTTCATAGAATTAAATTTAACAACTTGTGTAGTTCAGAACTTGATTCCTGCACCCTTTGCAATATATGGTTAGGGCTTGTTAGTACCAAGGGCTTTAGTGAACTCAAAAAACAATGGATTTTTAGTAACATGAATCCTAGAAGTCTCCTATTCAGTGTGGAATGTGTATATTGTAAATCCAGAAGATTCATCTTCAGTAGGTCAATGTATAAGGATAAATAACCCCTTGGGTGTGTTCATTCGGATCTGTAGGATCCTTCTAAGGTCACATCCCATGGTGGAGTCTTATACTATGTGACATTCATTGATGAATTATCTATGAAATTTTGAATTCATATACTCAAACATAATTCTGATTCCTTTCAGAACATTATGAAATGGAAAGATGGGGTGGAAAGTGAGTCTAATAAGAAACTCAAATCCATAATAACTAATATTTATTTAGAGTATCTATCCACATAATTCATTTAATTCTATAAATATAAGGGAATAAAGAGATACTAGGAATTTTTGGAAACTCCACAAAAAAATGGGATTGTAGAGAGAACAAATAGAACCATCCTTGAGAGGATGAGGTGTATTCTATTTCATTCAAAACTCCCTAGGTCATTCTGGGATGAGGCTGCCTCAATAGCAGTCTATCTTATTAATTGTTTCACATGTTCTAGTAATTCATTTAAGACACTCAATGGAATTTGGAAATGTTCACTTTCAAGCGTTGAACACCTTAGGACCTTTGGATCCATAGCTTATGATCATACATGTAATGATAAGCTATCTCCTAGGGATGTGAAGAACATATTCATGGGATATCTAGTCGGTGTTAAGGGGTATTGTCTATGGGTAGAAAAACTAGGTTATAAAAAATTTATAGTTTACCAAGATTTCATGTTTCATGAGTCAGGTATCTCCAATTTTAAGGGATATGAACCTCTAGAGTCATCTGATGGAAATGAAAAACCCTCTAGAGTCCCAACACCCTTAGGTGTTGAAGTCCCTTTTGAATCCAGTGACCACTCCTAGTCCATGACAGGTCCTGCTCCTCCCATTGTCTAGATCCAAGTTGAATCTAATTATAATTTTGATTCTGAACCTAAAATATAAGAACCAGATGATCTGAGAAATTATCATCTCACATAGGAAAGAGAGAGAACTGTTATCATGCCTCTAGCCTATTTAAATCAGACAGACATTTATTACTACGTGTTTAATGTATCACATGATTTGTATAATAATATACCAAAAATATATAATCAATCCCTTATGTCCAAATATTCCACAAAATGGTTACGTGAAATTCAACAATAGATGAATTCACTTCTCAAGAACAACACTTGGGTTGTTTTTTATAGGCCGAGTAATCAAAAGTTCATAGGTTCTAAATGGATATATAAGATGAAAGAGAACAATGTTGGAGAAACTAAAATCAAATTCAAGGACCAAATGGTTGGTAAATTCTTTATTAAATGTGATGGAATTGATTATATTTATATCTTCTCCCCAGTTGTTAGACATTAATCTATTATAATTATTCTTGATTTTACTACCATGTTTTATTTTCATGTTGAATAATTAGACGTAAAAAAATTATTTTTACATGGTACCTTTATGGAAAAATTTATATGACCCCTCCTGATGGATTTTCAAAACTATTCAAAACTAATCCTGTTTTTCTTCTTAATATGTATTTGTATGGGCTTATGCAATCTTCATGGAAATGGTATAAAGTCATTGATTCTTTTGTTATTGATATTGAGATTTCTAGAAGTAAATTTTATGCATGTGTATACTATTTGAATGTGAAAAATGAATATGTTTACCTGTAATTATATATTGATTAAATAATTTTAATCTGTAAGAACTTGAGGATTATAAATTCTCTCAAGAATCAATTGAACTATGTATTTCGAATTAAAGACTTAGGAAATGATAATAAAATAATAGGTATGGACATAATAAGTGATAGGAAGGGTATAACCTTGTACTTATCCCAATCAACTTATGTTGAGAAGGTAATATGAAGATATCTATTTGAGTATGTTATTCCTATTTGTATTCCTCTAGAAAAGCATTTTAAATTATATTTTTATCAATCCTCTAGAAATTATTTTGAGGCTTCCTTAATGAATAACATTCTATTCTATAATTTTGTAGGAGTTCTTATGTATTATATGTTCCGTTCTAGTTCATACATTTCATTTTCAATTTGTACTTTGAGAGGGTTCATGGGGAAAACATGGTATGCCTCATTGGCATGCATTGAAATAGCTACTCGAGACCGGTCTCCAAGATGTGCAACATGCAGTCACTGGTTGCACTCACTACTTATGAAGAAGAGTATATTTCCTTGTAAGAATCCATAAAGAGGCTATATGGATGAATTTTTATCTTTCTATGTTGTATTTATCTGCTGATACTATAGTTGTCCACTAGGATAGACTATCTGAATTTAATTTGTCTAAGAACATTATATTTCATGTTATAAAAAAGAAAATTGACAGTAGAGTTTATTTTTTTGGGTATATTATTGAATCTGGGATGGTGAGTGTCACTAAGGTACCCACTGGGGACAATCCGACTGATAGTTTGACTATGGTCATGCCATTTTCCAAATTAATACATTTCCTTAAATTAATGAATTTACTCCCAATTTTATAACATAGGTGGTGAGAAAATAATCATTAAATTCTAATTAATTACAAGGTGAATATTTTTTGTATTTTCCCACGCATTGTTTCATTTAAATTTCTTTAATATAGTTTTATATGATTTATTCATAATGCATTAATGGTTTTCAATTTTCATGGGGTATATGCATGCATGGAACAAGTCATGTGGGTTTTATTTTGATTTCATCTAATTATTTGTTTAATGGAATAATTTTTTCTTTTACTTATATTTGTTGTTTAGCAGGACCATTGATTTTTTGGAATCCAATAGTCTTTTATCCTATGTGTGTTTCTTTTTCTCAGCATCGATTCGGGGTGCCACCGCCACACCAATCCCATGGAACCACATGTCTCGTGCATTTTCCCACCATTAGTTATGTGAAGTTTCATCTTGATCTGTGTCTTCCATATGGTTATGGTTTTGATCCTAGGTTTCTCTCTATTCTTCTTATTTCTCTATATCATGAAATAATTTCATCATTGGTTTCTTTGATTTGATCGATCTATTCTATCAATGTATCACCTTTCATATGGTTCATTCACTGAGTTCCTAGAGAGTAGCTCCTTCACTCTATAGAGAGGTTCTCAGAGAAGAAGAAGGGTATTGAGGTTATTCGGCCACATTCTCTCCCCATATTTGAGTTTTCATCGCCTCCTAAAACAAGATTACTTATTCGATGGAGACTCAGTGAAGATCGGCTCATTCATAGGTATAGGAATACTGTACATAAAGTAGCTTTCCAATCTTGACATAATTTTTGATCGTAAACAAGTTTCTTTTAGTGTCTTGGCTCTGTAGAAATCTCTTATTTCTATCATCTGTAGATCTGTATACTTTTTGGGTCTATGTATGAGTATGTCTAAGAGTGGACGATGTTGACTCTATGTGATAGGATTCACCACTGCCACCATGTTCAACAAGGCCGACCTCCTCAAGAATTTTTTATAATTCTTATTTTTTTTTCTTCAAGTATGTATTTAATTTTCTTTCATTGTTTCTTCATAATAAAATGATTACCTCGGTGGTGATCACACCATTCCTATAGGATCACACTCATCCAAAGTAAGTAATATCCTATGTTATTTCCTTTCTGTACATTCTATTTTCTTTCTTCCAGTAGCTTGATTGTAGAAGAATCATGTTCTAATTCTTTGTCTCTAATTGATCAATTTAACATATCAAATAATAAACCCAATAATACACAATAGTGGATCTTGGATGTTTTAGGATTTAAAGGTTTAACCCCAATGGGTAGTAATACAATAAATAAATTAATTAATCCTTAATATGAAAGACTACTTTAATAAAATGATAATTTTAAATAAAAAGACAGAAATGGATTTATAATGGTCACATCCTACGGCGTATTTTGTTGTGGTTTATTTTTACACGTCACAAATAAGTTATGGATCATTTAACTAAAATATCAAAATAATTTGAATGTGTTTTCATGGTTTTGAGTATGTAACTTTTTGTTTTAACTAAAATTAATTTCAATTTTTTATAAAGACACACATAGAGTTATATCAGTCACATCGTGCATCAGTTTGAGGTGTGGCTAATTCCAACATTCTAAGAATTACTTATGGATCGTTTTCCTAAAGAATCAAAACAATCCAAATTCATTTTCTCATTTTTCAGTATGTCACTTGTAATTTTTTCCAAAATTTCATTTCCAACAAAAAAACATGTACATTAAGCCATACTGGTTACATAATGTGTTCATTTGACATGAGACTACATTCTACATGTCATAAATTAATTATGAATCACTTTCCTAAATTATTAAGACAATTGGAGTGAATTTTCTTGATTTTTAGTGAGTGAAAACCATTTGAACTAAAATATAAATATTAAAATGATAACATACTCTTTGAATCATACCGGTCACATTGTGCATCAGATTGAGGTGTGGTTGATACTTAAATGTAAAAAATGATTCATAGGTCATTGTCATAAAATATCAAAATAATATGAATGTGTTAGCTCATATTTGAGTATGTCACTTGTTCTTTCTACTAAAATTAATCTCAATTTTAAATAAACAAAGGCACACTTAGAGTAATATCGGTGACACGATGTGTCAGATTGAGGTGAGGTTTATTACTATATGTCAATAATGACTATTGGATCATTTTACTAAATTATAAAAAATAATCTAAAAACATTTTATTTGTTTTTTGTATGTCGCATGCTCATTTTTAAAAAATAAAAGTAAATTTAAAATAAAAAGATACACTTGGAGTTATACCGGCCTCATCATGAATCATATTGAGGTATGATCGATTCCTTCATGTTAAAAATGACTTCTGTATCATTTTATTAATGTATCAAAACTATTCTAATGCATTGCCCAGTTTTCATAATTTCACTTGTTCTTTTTACTAAAATTAATGTCAATTTTAAATAAATAGACACACTGGGAATTACACCAGTCACACCATGCATCAGATTGAGGTGTGGATACTTCCTACACATCACAAATGATGTATAGACCGTTTTCATAATGCTTCAAAACAATATTAATTCGTTTTCTCAGTTTTTATAATGTCACTATTTTTTTATTAAAATTTCATTTGAAATTGTAAACACATACATTGAGTCATATCCATTGCATCGTGTGTCTGTTTGACATGTGACTGATTCTTATACATCACCACTAACTTATGTTTTTTTTCCTAAATTATCAAAACAATCGGAGCATGTTTTCCTGGTTTTCAAAGTGTGACACGTTATGAACTAAAATGTAAATTTTAAAATGATAATGGACATTTTGAGTCATGTCGGTCACATCGTGTGTCAGATTGAAATGTGATTGATTCTTGCATGTCCAAAATGACATAGGGGTTGTGTTCCTAATGTATTGAAACAATTGGAATGTAGTTTCATGTTTTTTTATATATCACTTTTTATTTGTACTAAAATTAATTTCAATTATAAATAAAATGATGGACTTAGAGTTATACATTTCACACCATTCATAGGATCATGGTGGGGTTGATTACTACATGTTCTAAACGACATATGAATTTGTTTACAATTTTATCGATACAATCTAAATGTGTTTTCTTAGTTTTTAGTAGGTCACTTGTTCTTTTTACTAAAATTAATGTCAATTTTTAATAAATAGATACACTTGGAATTATACTAGACATATGATATATCAGATTGAGGATGAAATGATTCCTACACATCACAAATGAATTATGGATCATTTTACTAATGTATCAAAAAATGGGTTTTCTCAGTTTTGAGTATATCACATATGTTTTTTATTAAAATTTAATTTGATAATGGAAACACACACTTTGAGTCCTTTCAGAATCATCGTGTATCAGTTTCACATGACACTACTTTCTACACATCATAACTAACTTATGAATCATTTTCCTATATGATAAAAATAATTGGAGCATGTTGGTTTGGTTTTCAGTGAGTGACACATTTCGAACTAAAATGTAAATTTTAAACTGATAGAAGGCATTTTGAGTCATACTGATCACATTGTGCGTCAAATTGAGGTGAAATTTATTCTTAACCATCACTAATGTTGTATGGATCATTTTAATAAAGTATCAAAACAATAGGAATAAATTTATTTGGTTTTCAGTATCTCACTTTTTCTTTTTATTAAAATTAATGTCAATTTTAAATAAAAATACACACTTAGAGCTATACTAGTCACACCATATGTCAGATAGAGGTAGAGTTGTTTCGTACTTCTCCAAAATGAATTATGAATATTTTTCCTAAAGTATAAAAACAATCATAATTTGTTTGCTTAGTTTTCAATATGTTAGTTCTTCATTTTACTAAAATGTATTTTGAAACTGTAAACAAGAACTTTGAGTCATATCGACCACATTGTCTTTCAGTTTGATATAATACTAATTCTTCTAAGTCACAACAGACTTATGAATCGTTGTGATAAATTATCAAGACAATAAGGTCATGTTTTGTATTTTTTCTGAATGGCACATATTTTGCCCAAAAATGACAATTTTAAACTGATAATAGACACTTTGTGTCATAAATTTTGCATTATGCATCATATTGAGGTGCGGTCGATTTATACTCATCAAAAATTACTTATGAATCATTTTCCATTAAAACAATCTAAATTCATTTTATTAATTTCTGGTATATCACTTGTTCATTTTAATAAAATTAATTCCAATTTCAAATAAAAAGATACACTTTCAGTCATACCGATCACACTACCAATAATATTGTGGTGAGGTTTATTCCTATATATAAAATTGACTTACGAATAATTTTGATAAAGTATAAAAACAATATAAATGTTTTTCTCAGTTTTCAGTATGATATTGGTTGTTTTTACAAAAATTAATGTCAATTTTAAATAAAAATATTCATTTAGAGTCATACCAGTCACACCGTGCATCAGATTGAGGTGTTTTAGATTCATCTATGTAAAAAATGACTTCTAGATTATTTTACTAATGTATCAATCTAATCAGAATGTTTTTGATTTATTTTTAGTATTTCACTTTTCATTTTTACTAAAACAAATGTCAATTTTAAATAAAAATACACACTTGGAGTCATATTGGTCACATCGTGCATCAGATTGAGATGTGGCTGATTCATACATGTTAAAATGACTTATGGATTATTTAACTAAAGTATCAAAACAACATAAATGTGTTTTATCGGTTTTTTATAAGTCAGTTGTCTTTTTTATGAAAAATAATGTCAATTTTAAATAAATATATGCACATGAAGTCATACCGGTATCACCATCCCATTTCCTTTATTTTTCAAACTACCAACACATCAAATTTAGTGGGTGTTCCTAGATGAAAAACCTTCTTATAATCTTTAGGGTTTAAACAACGAGAAATCCTTTTTTGCTAAGCACATCGACTCAATATGTAGTGTTAGAAATTGGACAAATAAAGGAAATGGAAAACATGGTAACATTGGCAGAAACGAACATGTTCTCTCTTTTGTGGCTTGCTGAAGATAGTTAAAATAAAAATATGAATTCATAAAATATCTATGAAAAAAAACTAAATAAGTATTAGATAAAAATTATAAGGAAATTAACATCAAAATAATGGCTAAAATGATGGAAAAAATTAATTAAAGTAGTAATATAAATTAAACTCTTCATGATAGATATATACATTCATGAATCATTTCCTTGTTCTTATTATCTCAATTAAAACCTCAATGTATAATCTCTCATGAGCATGAGCGGCTTCGAACATACCACCCCAACTCAAGTAAAATAATCCACCTATCTAAGAAAGAAAAATCTTATATGAGAAATTTTGAAAATAAATAAATTAAACATAAATATTAAAAACCCCATTACTTCTGTATAAGTCACATCTTCATGATATATGTGCACATTTTTTCATCTGGTATTCTACCCATTCATTAATAAACAAATCTATGTCTTCTTATGAATACTATAATTTTTTACTACCATAGTATTACTTGAAAAATATAAATATAGAATGGATTAATAAATATTTTAATTAAAATAGTAATTATCTTTGGAAATTCATCTTTAGGGATTCAAGTTTATTGATGGAATATGATCTCTCTCATAATTTTAGAAACATAATTACCAAAATATTTTCCATTTGTTTTTTTCTACACTATAAAATTATTTAGAAAAATAAGTAATTTTTTTATATGTGTTTAGATAGTGAAGTATTATTATATATACCCTGATACTTGTCCACTTGTAGAACATATGAGGCTCTTTGTGAGAATGGGTTATCCTCATGCCATGATTTTCATGATTTTTATACACCGTCCTATCATAATATAATTCTCATTAAAACATAATTAAAAAATATATAACCTGAGTTTTAGTTCTAAAAATTTTTATGTAGTGTATTAAAAAGTGAACAATGTCATCATGTATTGTCAGTTTGTTGGGTATCCATGCATTGAATCAATAAAATAAATCTTTCGAGTATCCAAATCCACCGAAATGAACATCCAATGTTTTTTAAAAACACCAAAAGGAAAAATTAATTAATGTAATGAAAATATATTTGTTATGATTAAATTGTACATTTTTACCCCTACATCATTGGTATTAAGAAGATTTTTTCATCCATATGTTTTCATTCAAAAGATCTGGCCATTTTTGACATGAATTCATTCATTTTTTTAATTCTATTTCTATTTTTTAGGTAGAAGTGACATGAGGGCTAATGACTCAACATTTTTGATCATGGGGTAATCCCTAGAATTGGTATTCATATAAATTCCCACAAGAAATATGAAATGTTTTTAGTCATAATTAACATCATATATTAGCTGTTGGAAAAACAAATCATGAAAACACACCTCATGTATACATTTACAATTAAGACTCCAAACAATTCATAGTTGCAAATTTTATTTAAATTCTCAATAAAAATCTAATTTGTAACATCCTATCCATACAATTGTTCTCTAAAATCAATTATGTGATTACTATAACATTGTATCTTTTTATTCTCATGAACCTTAAATGTTAGAAAATTCATATATTGAACGGGTGGGGTAAAGGTACTTTCAAAAGATCATTTTGATTAGTTGGGTTAACCTTTAAATGGTTTGATTCAACCTTTCAGTTCACCACTTCCATTTTTTCATGTATAATAACTTTCTTTGTCTCAGAACTTTTTCATTAATCGTTAAATTTTATCATGAAAAATAAATTGGAAATTAATAGGACCTTATGGACATGTTTTTTACAAGATTTAATAGACATGCTATGAATGTTCTAATGTCTTGGTCGATCATATGAATATCTAAGAAATCAAGTGGAATAAGTATCTCAACCCTCATCTCATGGGATACATTAATAGCCATTATCAAATGACCTATTAGAAGTTGTATCTTGTGTAGAGTGTCTTCCTGGATATTGAAATCAATATCCCTCACTAAAAGCTGATGGGTTGATGTTGATAGATATAAATCACAGTTATTTTTTCTTGGTTGAATATCCGTACAAGAATTCTATCAATGTCTTCCTGATTCACATTTCAAAGAAACAATAATGAGGATATTATTTACATCATCTAAGATAGATATTTGATGGGAATTTCTCACTTCAAATCTAGTGTGGGTGGGGAGGGATCTTTATGTAGTGGTTTTTGATGAGTTCTTTCTTCTCTTTTCTTACCCCCATAAAATTTTCTAGAATCTTATTCTACCAATGAATTTTTTCTTCAAGGTTATATAATATTTCTTTCACCTCTTTAATTTCTTTATCATTATCCTCATGTTATTTTACTTTCTCAAAATATGTTTGGGGTGTCACCCCAAAACCTGCGCCTCGGATGCAGCCACACTGTTCTGGCTACTTCAAGGCCACCGATAGTAAGTGTTCATCTGGTACAACTGTTGATGATTCTTGTGACTAAGTCAGATAGAATAAAAAGAAAAAAATATTCATTTTCATGTAATATGTATTTAAATAAAAAAAAATTATTATGTCATACTTACACATGCATCTTACATGTTCGGTGTGTTTTCATATGTTAGTATCATATCTTTATTTTCATGTGCCTCCATCTATATCACATGATGTTGTATAGAAGTGGATTTGGATTTGGATTCATAAATCTTCATATAAAAAGACGAAAATAATTATATTGTTGCTTCATGCCACATAAAATTGTTATGGGGTAATTAAAATATCTACAAATTTTTTTCATTTGATTGTACCCCATCCTTGATTTATGGTAGAGGTACAATGGGTTTTCTACCCATTCCATATTTTCAACAATCGGTTACTGTTTAGTGAATAAAAAATTCTCAATCAAAGTGATGGATACACTTATTTTCCGATAATTTATTGCCATCCGTAATGTACTAGAACGATATCTCCCCATGACTGCTTGTAAATGCATCCCATGCTACATGGATTATTAGTCCTACATGCATAAGTGTTGGGTAAATGCTTATTTTTCCCTTCAGAAACCTTAATATGATATATCATTAGAATTGTTTGAAAGCCTCTATGAATCCTTCCATAACGAATTAGTACATATTTTATATGGGAGTCGTCAACTACAAATTGACTTTTCAAGGGATTATTAAGAGTAAGTCAATGTTTCATTATTTTAAAATTAGTAAAATAAATAAATGATTTCATAATGTTACTTTAATCTCTTCTCAAATCAGTATCATAACCATGAGCACAACATATTTACATGAATCTATATCAATCCGCATGCACTGCTGAGTGATGAGCACAATCTAACAACTAAACATGGACTTGTTTGGGTTAACAGGCTGGCCACGTGCATTCCATTTGACCATGAATTTTATGTCTCTGTATTTAACCATAATAATTTTTTCTAACACTATAACTCCATGATGATAATATTTTTTATATGACATTAGTTATTCATAATATACCATTTTATTGGGATAAACATCATTAATATGTTTTCCCTCAATATTTGTATCATTAGAATGTGTAGAAGGTTATTGTTCCTCACCATGAGGTGTAGCAGTAGGTTGGGAAACATATTGTTCCATAGGCTTGGGAGTATTAACACATGCAGAAGTCATTATCTATAGAGGTGGTTTAATATTTAATTTAGATTAAATAAATGTAGTGGAAAATAGATAATAACATGATGTAGCATAATTTATATTACAAAAATATATAACATGATTATTGAACAGTTTTTTTAAAATGTTGAAGGGATTTTACCCCACTATCAAGTATCTAAATTTCTTTATTGTGGTCTCCTCTTACATAAAAAACTCCATCTACATTGGGACCACTATGAAATAAATGTGATATCCCAATGAAATGTTCATCCTTAGTTGAATTTTCATTGTACACTTCAGTGGTTTTGGTCGATAACAGAACAATTGACCACTTTCAGTTTGTGGTATCTGGAACATAAAATACTTGTATTGCCTATGTTTCCATTTCAAATGATTCATCTTTTTAAACATAATTCCTAAAATCCACTTTCATGAATCCTAATTCATATATTCTAATATTAATCTATTATCAACCCACTTTCATTGATTAAATGACACATGGAATGTTGTATAATCCAACTCCCATGTTTATTTGATGATGCTGAACAATAAAATATTCATATAAGTTGGATTTACTTCCTTAGTACCAAAAACATGCATCACTTCAACCACAAGTGTCACTCCACAATTTTTCATGGTATTGTCTCCATCAGGATTATTTGTATAGAACGTATAACCATTAATTAAATAACCACTGTAATTTAATATATACACACTTGGTCCTTTTGGCTAGCCATCAAAGTCATTTTGAAATTGAATTTATTTTTTATATGACTCCTTAAAAACATGGTTTCAAAACAATTATATAGACTGTTGATTACGTGTATTTTATATCCATATTCAGCCATTGATGTATTAAAATGCCTAGGAATTTCATTGTGGGTTTCAACATATGGGAAAAACTACAAATTGTTATGAAAAACATAAAGGTGGACTTTCTCCCAATCTATAATATTAATTGAGACATCATATCTTCCAAAAACTCATTCAACCATAAGTCTCCTAGTATGATGATATTTCATCAGACCAATCTTTCCACAATGTATAGGTAGTTAGTACATAATTCATTGGCTTATTCAATAATATATTTCTCTACAATAAATCATTATGCATGAATTTGATTTTTGATATTCCTTTTTAAAATAATCATATACCATTCAATGGGGTATATCCATATATAAGGTAAAATACCACATAATCAAATATCTCTCACTAATTGAACCTTTAAGTGAAAAGTCATATGAAATAATGCTAGTAGGAAGAACATTTCAATTTCACATAATATGAAATAAATTTCCTTGTCCCTATTTAGAAATTTCTCTGTGTATATAACTTTGCTTCATATGGAATTGAAAAATAAATAGATCATGGTTAATTTATGATATAAATTCTTGGAAAAAATTATATTTAAACCTAGATGAATTAGATCTTCCATCAAAACATGACAATCAATTGATTTCAAAATCATTAACATTAAATCATTCATTGAAATGATAATATTTTTATTCGATGAATTCCCTTTTAGAAACCTCACACACTTCATGATATCAAAAAAATAGATATCTCTCTTTCCTAGAAAGAGTGTAAGAAACAAGAGAAAGAAAATCTATTTTTCACCCCTCACCGGTGCCAACACTTCACGTTTTATCATGTCAAACCTATCCGTAATTCCATATTTTTTGGGTTCATTTAGTAATGTACTAATGACACTATTACATAGATTTTTTCAACATGCATAATATCATAAAAATTTCTGACATACAAAAATTTCTAGTATGGTAATTAAAAAAAACTGATCTCTTTTTTCAATCAGTTTTCGTAAGGTTTTCCAAAAAAATTTTACTAAAAAAAGTGTTTGTATATTTTAATTTCACAAATAGTTGATCACTTGTTAGTGGAGATGGTGATGTATGTTCTTCAAAAATCCCACTGAATGATGTCATCCAAGATCGAAACTTATTTCATCAGGGTATAAATCTATGATGTCCTAGAAACATAATCTTTGATGAATGTTTCAACCTAATTATCTATGTACCATATTGAAAAATTGAAATACATTGGGTTCGTTAAATTAAATATCCTAAAAAATTTCCATATTGTAGGAAAGTATTATATTTTCCTATACAACAAGGATCTCAATGTGAAATCTTCATATCTATAAGCATCATACAATGTAACACCTGAATCCTGCAATAATTTTAAATCTTTGATTAATGGAAACAAAAAAACATCAATATCATTACTTTGTTGTTTTGGTCCTTATACAAGAATATATTACATAATGTATTTCCATTTCTTGCATAACCGTGGTGGAAGTATATAATTTACCAATGTAACCATCCATGTATCATGAGTTCTTCTTTGAAAAAAAATGATTGAATCTATATATAGAATATTCAAGATGAAGGTTACACCACACATTTCTAAATTTAGGTTACTCATGATTAATTCCCTTCCACTGAGGAGAGTATAATGGGTGAAAAGTTTTCCCATATTTATTTCTTGTATTTTTGTTCTATGTCAATTGACTTTTTGTCTCCTTGTTTCCATATAGGCACCAAAACCATAGGATTATTTGAAAGTACCATAAAACATTCTTAGTACCCAATTTATCTTTCCTATATCAAGAATCATCACACTTTAGCAATTATTTGACTGATTTTTGGTTCTCATGAAATAGTATACAGTCAATTGGATAGATTTTATTCTTTTAGAAATCATACGCATAGAAAATATCATTTGTTTAGATTCATATGTTTGGAAATGGAGCTCATTATCTTCTAGAAGCATATCATTCAAGATATAATGTAGTTTAGTAAAACTGGAGTCACTCCATATGTTTCTTGATTTTAAATTATACAGCTTCAGTATGGCTAACAATGTTGTGTATTTAGTGCAACCAACATATAATGGTTCCTTTTCACAACCCTTTAACTTCTCAAACAATTTTATAAAATAATGAAGTTCTTATTCAATTGTCATTTTAATTTCCTCAATATGATATGTATAATAATTAACACCTGTAATCACACCCTTGATGTGGTCTTATTCATTTTAAACAATTATAATCATATTAGATGATCCATAAAACACAGTTCTATCCCAATCACTAGCTATATTTTATTTTTCCCCATTTTCATTTCACTGTTTATAACTTCAATCTTTTTCATGACAAATCAAGTGTTCTTCCAACTCATCTGGAATAACTAGTCTTCAATAACAATAATATAAACATAGAAAATAGATATGAAATGATATTTATGCATGATATTTTGAACACATGATTATGTAATACCCCACTATATCTTAGTATGTTATCTCTTCAAATTAATTCAAAAACTTGTGCAACACGCAACACCGAGTTCAAGCGCACCACAACTTACCAAATTAGCTATTATGAATAGTAATACCCTCTTTTTGAAGATTTATATATTTTATCCTTCAAAATAGAATTCATTTTTATATTCATAATATCAAAATTATCTTAGGATGAATTTTTGGTACTTTTCTGATAACTTTAATATTTTGATGAACAGTGAAAAATACTAAAATTTAATTAAAAACAACTTTTTTAATCAAAATAATTTATACTATTAAATTATAGATATGAATGGTTTTGATGTATCATTAGAATATATTTTTATCATTTAATATAATGTAGGTAATTGTATTTAATTTCACATTTAAACTAGACGTAAACAAATGTAAATCTTTTGATAGTTATTATTTCATAAAAAAACGGTTTTTGTTTTGATAGCGGGAATTAATTTTAAATTAATTTCTGCTACTCTTGTGTTTTGAATTTGGAAAAATGGATTCCATATTTGGAATCATTATATCTAAATTGTGAAAATCGGTAAATTTTGTTTTTAGACATTATAAATAATTACTTCGGTAAATATTTTATTTAACATTGTTATAGGATAAATCCAGTAAATAAAGGTAAAAAAATAATATTATAATAATATTAAATTACCATAACATGTGTCCTAACCCTATTGAATGATACATGTCCTACCATGGGAATCCTTGGGTCGATTTGGGGAACCCATGGAGCCACTAGTAAGTGATAATGACACTTTATATTAATTAAGTTAAAGTAAATTCAAAAATGACATAAGCATATATCTTTTAGTAATATAACTTTTACATGGGGTTATATATGTTATATCTTCTACTATAAATTATAAAGATAAAAATATTTCCTACATATTATTTTTTTATTTATTATTTTTATAGAATTAATAATTATATTTATTTATGACATAATAATGATGCAATATATTCTTTATTATTGAATGAATCAAATAAATGTTATTATAAATGTTAAAATTATTATAATTTGCAAGTTTTTATGCCATACAAGAATTCTATAGGTTAATATGACATGTTAGGATTGATTAAATGAATATATTTTGTATTAATAATGTATTTAGGACTTTAACTATAATAAATTATTAAATAGTTTCAAAATTGATATAAATGTTTTTTTAAAACAAATATTATTTTATTAATTGATATAAATTTCCTAAAAATAAAGGATTTGGCCAAATGACTTATATAACGATAGTTATATCATTAATGACCAAAATTAGGTTCACATGGTTGTTTATAGTATGTTTTTTTATCATATAATATAAAAATACAAAGAGACATGGTAAATGTCAAACTATTTAACTAAGAGTTAAATATAAAAGATAAGGTTAAAATAGTAACCTAGAATTGTCTAAAACCTATTGGTTGAGATGATTTCGACCCCTAACCCCCGAATAATCGAAGTAAATTCAATTGGAGCCATTATAAACCAAATATGATTGTATAATAAATTAATATTTTAATCTTTTCATAATGTGACCCTCACTCCTCTTATAAAAGGGAACCTTCCCTTCTCTCAAATTCACACATCCAAATCCATTTGCCTCGGCCAACCCCTGCCCACATCCCCTCCCAACTTCCCTCAATTAATCTTTTATGCCTTAAATTTAGTATAATTCCAACATAAGGATCCATTTTGATCAACTGAAACAGAAACTCTTGAAGAAGAGGTAAATATTTTATCACCTCTTTCAAGTTCTTTTCTTATTCTATGTCCTCTTTATTTATTGTATCTATTCTAAAATAATATCTCTAGTATATTCTATATACGTATATTTTATTATAAATATGGAACAACCATATTCATTATTCTATCCATCCTATGAATGATAACGTAACCATGCGTGTGTACGTACGGCTTACCGTCTCCACGTTGTGGTATACTTCCTCATTCGACACTATGTTATTTAGATGGATATAATGATGTGCAATATGTATATAATTAATAAAAATTACATGATAATGTCTCTGTAAAATTAATATACAATCCAATTCCATGCATTTTAATCATTAAGTAAATGATATTGTCGCTCGTGCGTACGTATGGATTACCGTCTCCATGACTTAATGAGATTCATTTCCACGTTCACCATTGAACGATGATTAAAAAAATATATATAATTAATAATTGTGTAATAAATGACATAAAAATGATACTGGATATATATATATATATTTATTTATTTATGTATGTATGTGCTTACATATATCTTATTCACTTACTTCTGTTAAATACAATTTGAAAACGGAAACAACGTTTATGCGTACGTATTACCTACTGTCTCCATAAACGGTGCCTTCCATTTCATATAACTATCTATTATAAATATTTATATTATAATTATTTATGATATCTATAAATCATGTTTTATATTCTAGAAGTATTTAAATCATGATCTAAATGATACGATCAAAGAAAAACAAATTAAAACACGTATGATAACAAAAGCAATTATTACACGAAATATTAATTTAACATGGATGTCATTACTAAATGTGTATTATAATGTCATAAATGAATAATGTATGATATAATAAATATTAATATTGTTATGGTGTAATTTAATACCATACTATGATAAATATGTAAGAGGTTAAACGTACCCTTGTCTAAAGGAAAGTACAATGTAAGGGTTAATTTCACAATCTCTTTATTTTCTGAGGTTGTTTTTACATGAGTATCTACTAGGATATATATTTTATCCATGTACATGATTCTTAAAGGTGATTTCAAAGGTATTGTTTTTAAGGGACTCTTTTACTAAAACATCATTTTATGTGTTTTAAAGATTTATTCTTCTAAACTTTTATCATTAATGTCCATGTTTTACAAATGATTTTAAGGATTTATTTATATGGACTTGAATATTTTAAAATGATAATTCCTTTAAAAAGCTTCAAAGTGGTATGGGACACTTTTATTCAAAATTGTATCTTAAATGATTTTATTTATAAATTATGTTACATTTAAATGATTTCATGAAAAAGGGATATTTCTCTCAATGATTTCTACTGATCATTTTCAACTATGCCAACATACTTTATGGGATATTATTCATGATTAAGGTTTATTTATTATGATAAAAATATTATATATTGTATTTATGGTTTTGTGATATATTTTTCTGTGGATGTGCTATTTTTATACCATTTATGGTTTATGGTTAAAGTATTGACATTTTGTATTCTAGTTCTAATACGAATGTTTATGTTATGTTTCATCCTTTCACATGAGGAATGCATTTGAAAATTTATGTGACGGGTGGAGCCTACTATAGATCCTTGATGCATCGATTGGTATCATGAGAAAAATAGGTGTGGAATTGGTCGAGGCCTTTCCCATTTTGATATATTGTTTTGGCCGAGGCCTTAATCATTTGTAGACGTCTTGGCTGAAGACTTGACAAAACATTCTTGAATGTCTGGCAATATACATTCCCTCATTATGAAAATAATATTGATGGTTCATGTGGTTATTTGATTAGTAGAATACCCGTGACTATGTTTTTTGATGGAATTATTTACTCATCTCATATTCCTGCCATAAAGTGTTCAGGTTTATTATATGTAAAGGCATTTGTTTTCAATTATCCCCCATGCCTAATGTTTATGTTATCATACGCTAAATTATTTACCCTTACTGAGCATCTGAGCTCACCCCTTTTTTATGTTTTATTTTCCCAGGATCCGAAGAAGTTTTTTAAGATTGAGATGCATGGTAAATCTAATGGAATAATTGAATTATCAAAGGATTATTTATGCTATGTAGTCTGTTAGAATGTGTAAAGTAACCTTGATGTATGTAATCTACTTTCCAAGACTGCAAAACTGATAAGTCCTTTGGGACTTCATTCCTTGTAATAATGCCAATGTATTAAAATAATGCACCGACCCTAGGTAACTGGGGTCAGGACGTTCCAGTTGGTATCATTGGAAGTTTAGAAACAACCATGGAAATAGATTTAGATAAAGTCTGATTAGAGAACATTACCCTAAGATAGAATTTGAGGATTAGTATATAAGAAAATCCTAAAATTTTGTTATTATATATATATTTTTTGAGTTTTCCAAGCTATAAATCCATATCTGGATATGAGCAGGTAGAGGCGGCTCTAGAACAGATGTACATAGGGGTAAAAACTGAAAACACCTCATTGAGATAGACTTGAACGGTAACTGGAGCACGACAAAGGGTCGTTCTGTACTCTTGGTTATGACACTTCTAGGGTATATGCTTTGGATAATTCTCAATTTCATTTAAAACAATTGTGAAGGATTTAAGTGTAAATACTTCCCTAAAGAAAACATTTTTATGATTATGGATTATATCAATAAACTGTTCAATTTACGTTAGGTATTTTACCATATTGGAATTAGGAATTGTGATTTATAAACTGACCTAGTGTATTCCATTGTTTAGAAATGGAACCCATTAGAAGGAATGAGAACTCCAGCAATGCATATGATCCAAAGAGTGTGAAGGATTATATCGTTCATGGTATTAATCCAACATTTATAATGTAAATAGTCTCCCACATATTCTCAACATATGATGAAATAGTATCATGTGATAAAAAGATAAGAAAAGAGTTCTTTGAGTCCTATGTCTTTGAAAAGAATCTAGAGAAGAAATGTATGGTAGAGAGAAAGATGGATAAAGGGAAAAAGGGAAAGATGGATTTTATCACATGTGATAACTATGGAAAGAATAACCTTTGTAAATTCATTAATTTAATGGGAGTTTTTTATAAGTGTGGAGAAAAAGGACACCAAGTACGTGATTTCAGGGGTAAGAAAAAGGATTAATGTGTACAATGCTTCATTTGTAAGGAGTTGGGTCACTATATGAATCAATCTCCAAATCATCTGAGTATGCCCCAAAAGAATCTATTGGGTAATAATCATGTTATGATACTATCACAAATGAAGAGGAATGATTAGTATTCTTATGTTGTTATTAAAGAATTTTGTCATTTCAGTGTTGTATCGATGATGTATCAGTTATATGAATTATGGAAATGAATAAGGATTGTACTGATGTAGTATTTCATTGCGGATTTAAGATTATATGGAACTATGAAATGTAAATCAATATCCAGTTGATCATTTTTTTGAAAATACACGTTTGAGAGAAAGATAAACCATAATATAGTTTTGATACGGAGGTAGTGATTTTGGAATAATATATGGTTGATTTGGATAAATTATATTGTATATTATTGACTACCTTGGAACTAATTAATGGTTTGGTTATTACATCATTGTCAGAGTATTCAATGTTTTTGGATATAAGGAATATATCTAGTATTCAATAAGTAATAAGGGAGAATTAATTTAATCAATAAGGTTTTATGGTAATTTAGGGTGTTACCGTCTTTTAAAATAATACATGATGAAATTATTCACATATTCTTACGTGGAAAAAGGAGATCTTCATTATTTTTACCATCCTTATAAATTGTGGACTGTGAGTTTAGACTGGAGTATTTTGGATAATTCTAAAGGTGGGAATGGATTATATTTGACATAGGATACAATTGTTAAGGTCAAATCATTTCTGAAGATTATTTTTGGATTTTTACAAAAAGGAAAACTCGGAGGTCGGGCGACAACCCGTTGTGTCTGGAAAGTCCGTGAGACTTGAACCCACAACTGAAGGGTGAAAATGGTGCATCAACTACAACTGGTGGACGTGATTTCCTAATCTGTATAATGTATTTTATTTTATGTCTTGATAGATTAATTATAAATTCATTATTTTTGGAACCCTTTACGATTACGATAAATAGAATATTTTGGGATTCTATTATCTTTTGGAGAAAAGATGAGTTAGTGGTAGAAATTTATTAAAGGATGAATCTATACTTAGAAAGTGAGTATATCTATTTATGGTCTTAGTAAATATCATAAAATAATTCCTCATATTTATTAAAAGGAACTTAAAACAAATTTTTTTTCCATTTATATTTCTTACTTGGGAATCAAATACCATTTATCCCATCCCAAGTTAATAGTATTCAGATCATTTACTTTCTCCTAATAATACTCTCTATCTCCCTCCATTAGAACATGATGGTTAGTTTTCTCTTACATATCCATGTTTTCTTACATGGAACCCTAGTATGTGTTATTTCCAGTCATCATCATACTTACCTTTCATTATTTTAAAATAGAGCCCTATCAATCCATTTTTCGATGTGGGATTTCAACTAAGATGTTATGAAATGTCAATCCCCTAGTATCCAATCATGAGTTTAAATTGTGAGGATACAATTTATTAAAGGGGAAAATAATTTAACACCCCAAGATTTCATAGTACGTTATATCTTCAAAGTAATTAAATAAATTGCACAACACACAACACCGAGTTAGAGCGCACCACGACCTACTAAATTAGTCCTTATGAATAGTAATGCCCACTTTTAGAAAATTTATATATTTTATCATTCAAAATAGAATTAATTTTTGGATTCATAATATCAAAATTATCTTAGGATAAATTATTGGTACTTTTTTGATAACTTTCATATTTTGATGAATAGTGAAAAATACTAAAATTTAATTTAAAACAACTTTTTTAGTCAAAATAATTTAGAGTGTTAAATTATAGATTTGAATGGATTTTAAGTAACATTTGATTATATTTTTATCATTTAATATAATTATGGTCATTGGATGTAATTTCACATATATACTTGAGATAAATAAATATAAATTTTTTGATAGTTATTATTTCTTAAAAACATGTTTTTTTTACAGCAGGAATTAATTTTTAATTAATTTATGCTACGTCTGTGTTATGAATATGGAAAAATAGATTCCATATTTGGAATTAGGATTTCTAAATTGTGTAAATAGGTAACTTTAATTTTTATTAATTATTAATAATTATTTCGGTAAATATTTTATTTACCATGGTTAAAGGTTAAATCTGGTAAATAAAGGTAAAGAGATAATATTATAATAATATTAAATTACCCTAACATGTTTCCTAACCACATTATTTGATACATGTCCAACCATGGGAATCCTTGGGTGGATTTTGTTACCCCATTGAGCCACTTGTATGTGATAATGACACATTATATTAATTAAGTTAAAGTAAACAAAAATGACATAAGCATATATCTTATAGTAAAAAAAATTTTACATAGGTTTATATATGTTATCTATTAAACTATAAATATTAATTATAAATATAAAAAATTTTCTTACATAATAGTATTTTATATATAATTTTTAGACATCAAATAATTTAATTTATTTATGACACAATGATGATGTAGTATTTTCCTTATTAATGAAAGAATCAAATAAATGGTATTATAAATGTTAAAATAAATTTATTTTGAATATTATGATTCCATAAAAAATTTTTCTAGGTTAATATGACATGTTAGGATTTATTAAATCAATTTATTTCGATTTAGTAATGTTTTTAGGACTTTAACTAAAATCAATTATTAAATAGTGTCAAAATTGAGATAAAAGAATTTTTAAAACAAATATTATATTATTAATTGATATAATATTGCTAAAAATATAACATTCGGCCAAAGGACTTATATAAGTATAGGTATATCATTAATTAACCATTTGGGGTTCTATTTTTAGTTTATAATATGTTTATTAACAAAATAATATAAAAATAAAAAGAGACATGGTAAATGTCAAACTATTTAACTTAGAGTTAAATCTATAGGATATGGTTAAAATAGTAACCTAAACTTGTATAAAATCTATTGGATGACATTATTTCTACCCATAACCACCTAAGAGTCTAAATAAAATTATTGGAAGACATTATAAACAGAATATCATTGTATAATAAATTAATATTTTAATCTTTTATTAAAGTGACCCTCACCCCTCTTATAAAAGGGCACTTTCCCTTATAACAAATTCACACCTCCAACACCTTTTGGATCTGCCAAACCCTACCCAAATAACCTCCCAAATTCCCTAAATTCATCCTAAAATAATTCCCTTGAGATGAAAGCCAACCTAAGGAGCCCTTTTGATCAACTCAATAGGAAACACCTGAAGAAAAGATAAATATTTCATCACCTCTTTCAAGTTCTTTTCTTCTTCCTCTTACTCTTTCTTTGTTGTCTCTATTATAAAACAATAAATATATTCTATCCTATATACTATGATGTTATTATAAATATTTCACAACCATATTAATTATTCTATCTATCCTAGGAATGACAGTATCACCATGTGTGCATACGTACGGCTTCTCATCTCCACGTCATGGTATACTTCATTATTTGACACTATGTTATTTGGATGGATATAATGATGTGTAATATGTATATAAATAATGAAAATAACATGCTAATGTCTCTGTAAAATTAATATACCATCCAATTCCACATATTTTAATCCTTAAGGAAATGATACTGTCACTCGTGCGTACGTACGGATTACCGTATCCACGACGTGATGAGATTCATTTCCACCTTCACCATTCAATAATGATTATAAAAATATATATAATTAATAAGTGTCTAATATATTTCATAAAAATTATATTTGATATATATATATATGTGTGCGTGTGTGTGTGCTTACAAATATCTTATTCAGTTACTTCCATTCAATACGATATGAAAACAGAAACAACATTTATGCGTGCATACGGCCTACCATCTCTATAAACGGTGCCTTATATTTCCTATAACTATCTATTATAAATATATGTATATTCTAAATATATATGATATATATAAATTAGTGTTTATATTCTGGATGTATTTAAATCATGATCTAAATGATACGATCAAAGAACAAAAAGTTAAAACATGTAGGATAAAGAAATAAATTATTACCTGAAATGTTAATTTAAAAAGGAAATCAGTATTAAATGGGTAGTATAAAGTCATAAATTAATAATGTATGATATAATAAATATTAATATTGTTCTGGTATAGTTTAATAACATTCAATGGTCATTATACAAGCGGTTAAACGTACCCTCAAACAAAGGAAAGTGCGAGGTAAGGGTTAATTTCACAATCACTTTATTATCCAAGCTTGTTTTTATGTGAGTATCTACTATGAAATATTTATTATCCATTTCCATGTTTTAGAAAGGTGATTTCAAAGGAATTATTTTTATGGTACTTTTTTACTAAAACAACATTTTAAATGTTTTAAAGATTTATTCTTCTATCCCTTTATCATTAATGTCCTTGTTTTCCAAATGATTTTAAGGATTTATTTATATGGACAAGAATATTTTAAAATGTTAATTCATTTCAAAAGTTTCAAAGTGGTATGGGACACATTGATTCAAAACTGTATCTTAAATGACTTCCTTTATAAATTATGTGAATTTTAATTGATTTCATGAAAATGGGATATTTCTCTCAAATATTTTTAATGATCATTTTCAACTATCCCAACATCCATTATGGGATATTATTCTAGATTGAGGTTGTTTTATTATGATACAAATATTTAATGTTGTATTGAAGGTTTTATGATATATTTTACTATGGATGTGTTATATTTATACCATTCATGGTTTATGGGTAATGTATTGACATTTCTTATTCTTGTTCTAATACGAATGTTTATGTTTTGTTTCAACCATTCATATGAGAAATGTATTGGACATAGTAAGTGACGGGTGGAGCCCGCTATAGCTCCTCGATGTAGAGGAATGTATCATGAGACAAATAGTCATGGAATTGGTGAGACCTTTCCCATTTTGTTATATGGTTTTGGATGAGGCCTTAATCATTTTTAGACGACTTGTTTGAGGCCCTGATAAAATGTTTCAGAATGTCTGGCATTATACAGTCCCTCATTATGAAAATAATATTGATGGTTCATTTGGTTATTCGATCAGTAGAATACCCATGGCTATGTTTTATTATGGAATTATTTACTCATATCATATTCCTAACATAAATGGATCATGTTTATTATTTGTAAAGGCAAGTGTTTTCAATTATTCACAGGGCCTAATTTTTATGTTATCTTCTGCTAAATTATTTACCCTTACTGAGCATTTGAGCTCACCTCTTTCTTATGTTTTATTTTCCCAGGATCCGAAGAGGTGTTTTATGATTGAGATGTTGGGTTAATATAAGGGATCAATGGCATTATCAAAGGATTATTTATGCTATGTTGTATATTAGAAAGTCTAATGTAACATACATGTTTGTAATCTATTTTCAAAGACTACTAAACTCATCGGTCTTTCGGGACTTCATTCCTTGTAATCATAGCAATGTATTAAAATAATTCACCGACTCTGTGTATCTGGGGTCGTGGAGTTAAAGTTGGTATCAGAAAATGTTTAACAACCACCTTGGAAATAGATTTAAATAATCTCTGATTAGAGCTCATTACCCTAAGATACACATTGAGGATTAGTATAGAATAACTTCCTAAAATTTTGGTAATGTAGGGATTTTGTGAGTTTTCCAAGAAATACATCCCTTCCTAGATACGAGCAGGTAGAGGCGGCTCTGGCACAGGTGTACCTAAGTTTAAAAAACCAGAAAACACCGCTCTGAGCTAGGCTTTAACGGGAACTGGGGCACGACAAAGGGCCTTACTGCACTCTTCGTTATGACTCTCCTGGGGGATATGCTTAGGATAATTCACAATTTCTTTACAAACCATTACGAAGTATTAAAAGTAAATACTTCCTCAAAGAAAACATTTTTTTGATTATGTATTATATCTATAAATTGTTCAATTTATGTTAGGTATTTTAAAAGATTCAAATTATGCATTGCGATTCATAAACTAACCTAGTGTATTCCATTGTTTAGAAATGGAACCCAGTAGAAGGAATGAGATCTCCAGCAATACATATGATCCAAAGAGTTTGAATGATCATATCTTTCATGGTATTAATCCAACATTTAGAAGGGAAATAGTCTACCAAGTATTCTCAACATATGAAGAAATAGTATCACGTGTTAAAAAGATAAGTAAATAATACCTTGAGTCATATGTCTTTGAAGGGAATCTAGAGAATAAAAGTATGGTATAGAGAAAGATGGATAAAGGGAAGAAAGGAAAGAAGGATTTTCCCATATGTGAAAACTATGGAAAGAATCAACTTGGTAAATGAATAAAGGGAATGTGAGTTTGTTATAAGTGTGGAGGAAAAGGACACCAAGTGCGTGATTGAAATGGTAAGAAAAAGGTTTCAAGTGTACAATTCTCCATCTACAAGGAGTTGGGTCACTTTGCAAATCAATGTCCAAATCATCAGAGTATGCCCCAAATGATGCTATTGGATAATAATCATGTTATGATACAACCACATATAAAGAGTAATGATAAGTGTTCTTATGCTATTATTATATAATTATGACATTTCGGTGTTGTATCGATGATGTACTTATTATATGAATTATAGAAATAAATAAGTATTGTATTGTAGTACTATTTCATTGATGATTTCTGATTATAAGGTACTATGAAAAGTGACTCAACCAAAAGTTAACCTTTTTTGGAAAATACATAGTTGAGATAAATATAACCCATAATATGGTTTTGATACCGAGGTAGTGATTTTTGAATAAGAGATGGTTGACTTGGCTAAATTATATTTGATATTATTGATTACCTTGGAACAAATTAAAGGTTTGGTTATTTCATCATTGTTGGAGTATTAATTATTTTTGGATATAAGTAATATATCTAATATTCTATAAGTAATAAGGGAGAATAATTGTTATCAATAAGGTTTTATGGTAATTCAGGGTTTTACCATCATTTAAAATAATACACGATGAAAGTATTCACATGTTCTTACGTGGAAAAAGAGATCTTCATTATGTTTTCCTTCCTTAGAAATTTTGGACTGTGAGTTTGGACATGAGTATTTTGGATAAGTCTAAATATCAGAATGTATTATATTTGACATTGGATACAATTGTTAAGGTTAAATCATTTATGTTGATTATTTTTGGATTGTTATAAAAAGGAAAACTCAGAGGTTGGGTGACAACCAGTCATTTCCAGAATGGCCGTGAGACTTGAACCCGCAACCGAAGGGTGACAAGGGTGCATCACCTACCACTGGCATACGTGATGTCCTAGTTTGTATAATCTAGTTTCTTAAGGTCTTATAGTTGAAATATAAATTCATTATTTTTCTATCCCTATATGATTACGATAAATAGAATATTTTGGAATTCTATTATCTTTTGGAGAAAAGATGAGTTAGGGGTAGAAATTTATTAAAGGATGAATATATAGATAAAAATTGAGTACATATCTCTATATTCTTATTCAATCTCATAAATAAATTCCTCATCTTTAGGAAAAGGAACTCAAAAAAAAATGTTGTCCGTTTAATATTTCTACTGGGGAATCAAATAATGTTTAACCCATCCCAAGTTTATGGCTTTCAGATCGTTTACATTCTCCTAATAATATTCTCTATCACTCTCCATCAGAACATGATGGTTAGTTTTTTCTTAAATATCCATGTTTTCCTACATGGAACCCTATTATGTTTTATTTCTAGTAACCATCATACTTACCTTTCTTTATTTTAAAATAGAGCCACATTAATCCATTTTTCGATGTGGGATTTCAACTAAGATATTTTGAAATGTTAATCCCCTACTTTTCAGTCCTGAGTTTAAATTGCAAGGATGAAATTTATTTAAGGGGGTAATAAATTAATACCCCAATATTTCATTGTAAGTTATCTCTTCAAAGTAATTAAATAACTTGGGCAACACGCAACATTGAGTTCGAGCGCCCCACGACTTACCAAACTAGCCATTATGAATAGTAATAACCACTTTTTGAAATTTTATATATTTTATATTTAAAAATAGACTTCATTTTTGGATTCAGAATATTGAAATTATTATGGGATAAATTTTTGGTACTTTTCTGATAACTTTCATATTTAGATGAATTGTGAAAAATACTAATATTTAATTAAAAAAATCTTTTTTAATCAAAATAATTTATAGTGTTAGATTATATATTTGAATGGTTTTTATGTATCATTATAATATATTTTTATCATTTAATATAATTTAGGTCATTGGATGTAATTTAACATTTAAACTAGACATAAACAAATGTGAATGTTTTGATATTTATTATTTCTTAAAAACACGTTTTTTGTTTTGACAGCGGAATTAATTTTAAATTAATTTATGCCACATATATTTTTTGAATTTTAAAAAAATGGATTACAAATGTGGAATCAAGATATCCATATTTTTTAAATAGATAAATTTAATTTTAGACATTATGAATAACTACATTGGTAAATATTTTATTTACAATGGTTAAAGGGTAAATCCGGTAAATAAAGGTAAAAAAATAATATTATAATGATATTAAATTACCCTAAAACATATTCTAAACCTATTTTCTGATACATTTCTGACCATGGGAATCCTTGGGTCGATTTTGGGACCCCATGTAGCCACGTGTAAGTGATATTGAAACTTTATATTAATTAAGTTAAAGGAAATACAAAAATGACAAAAGCCAATATCTTTTAGTAAGTCAATATTTACAGAGGGTTATATATGTTATCTCTTATACTATAAATATTAGTTATAAAGATAAAAATAGTTTCTATATAATAGTATTTTATTTATAATTTTTAGACATTGAATAATTAAATTTATTTATAACATAATGATGATGCAGTATTTTCCGTATTAATGAAAGAATCAAAAAATGGTATTATAAATGTTTGAATAAATAAAATTTGAATCTTTTGATTCTATCCACGAATTTTCGAGGTTAATATGACATGTTAGGAGTGATTAAATGAATTTATTTATAAATAATAAAGTTTTTATTACTTTTAAAAAATCAATTCTTAAATAGTATCAAAATTGACATCAACGAGTTTTTAAAACAATTATTATATTATTAATTAATATAATATTTCTAAAAATATAAGGTTCAGCCATATGACTTATATAATGATAGGTATATCATTAATGAACCACTTGGGGTTATCTTGGCAGTTTATAGTAAGGATATTAACCATATAATATAAAAATACAAAGAGACATGGTAAATGTCAAACAATTTAACTAAGAGTTAAATCTAAACGATATGGTTAAAATAGTAACCTAAAAATGTCTTTAATCTATTGTTTTAAAGGATATAGACTCATAACCACCTAATAATTGAAAAAAATTCATTTGTATCCATTATAAACCGAATATGATTGTATAATAAGTTAATATTTTATTCTTTTCCTAATGTGACCCTCTCCCCTCTTATAAAAGGGCACTTTCCGTTCTCTCAAATTCACACCTCTAAAGCCATTTGGAAAGGCCAAACCTAGACCAAATATCCTCTAAACTTCTGTAAATTCATCCTATAGTCCTTACCTTTAGCATAATGCTAACCCAAGGATCCCTTTTTATTAACTCAAATGGAAACACACAAAGAAGAGGTAAATATTTCATCACCTCTTTCAAGTTCTTTTCTTCTTCCACTTCCTCATTCATTGTTGTATCTATTATAAAATAATAACTCCAGTATATTCTATTTAAAATGATTTTATTATAAATATGGCACAATTATATTCCTTATTCTATCCATCCTATGAATGATAATGTCACCATGTGTGCGTGCGTACGGCTTACCGTCTCCACGTGGTGGTGTAATTTGATATTTGACACTATATTATTTGGATGGATATAATGATAAGTAATATGTATATAAATATTGAGAAAAACAAGCTAATTTCTCTGTAAAATTAATATACCATCCAATTCCAAACATTTCAATCATTAAGGAAATGATATTGTCGCTCGTGCGTATGTAGGGATTACCGTCTCCACGACGTAATGAGATTCATTTCCACGTTAACCATTAAATGATGATTATAAAAATATATATAAATAATAATTGGGTAATATATTACATAAAAATTATACTATATATATATATATGTATATATGTGCTTCCGTATATCTTAGGCACTTACTTCCGTTCAATATGATATGAAAACGGAAACAACGTTTAGACATATGTACGGCCTATCGTCTCCATAAATGGTTCCTTCCATTTAATATATCTATATATTGTAAATATTTATATTCTATATGTATATGATATATATAAATCAAGGTTTATATTCTTGATGTTTTTAAATCATGACCTAAATTATATGATCAAATTACAACAACTGAAAACATGTATGATACAGAATGAAATTATTAACTGAATTGTTTATTTAACATAAAAATCATTATTTAATGGGTATTATAAAGTCATAAATGAATCATGTATGATGTAATAAATATTAATATGGTTCTTGTATTATTTAATAATATACTATGTTAATAATACAAAGGTTAAATGAACCCTCGACCAAAGGAAAGTGCAAGGTAAGGGTTATTTTTACAATCTCTTTATTATCCGAGGTTGTTTTTATTTAAGTATATATTGGGACATATTTAGAATCCATGTCCATGTTTAATAAAAGAGATTTCAAAGGTATTATCTTTAAGAGACTCTTTTAATGAAACATCATTTTAAATGTTTTAAATATTTATTATTCTAATGCATTATCATTATTGTCCAAGTTTTCCAAATGATTTTAATGATTTATTTATAGGGACATGAATGATTTAAAATGATAGTTCCTTTCAAAATTTTCATAGTGGTATGGGACACTTTGATTCAAAACTGTATCTTAAATGACATCCTTTATAAATTATGTGACTTTTAAATGATTTCATGAAAATGGATATTTCTCTCAATGATTTTTACTGATCATTTTCAACTATGACAACATCCTTTATGTGATATTATTCGTGATTGAGGTTGATTTATTTTTATACAAATATTCCAAATTGTATTGAAGGTTTTGTGAAATATTTTATTATGGATGTGTTATTTTTATACCATTTATGTTTTATGGGTAATGTATTGACATTTCATATGATAGTTCTAATACGAATGTTTATGTTATGTTTCAACATTCCTTATGAAGAATGTAATGGACATTGTAAGTTATGGGTGGAGCCCTCACTAGCCCCTCGATGAATCGGTAGGTCTCATGAGACAAATAGATATGGAATTGCTCTAGGCCTTTCATATTTTGATATATAGTTTTGCCTAAGGAATTAATAATTTTTAGACGTCTTGGATGAGGCCTTGACAAAATATTTCAGAATTTCTGGCATTATAAATTCCCTAATTATGAAAATAATATTGATGGTTCATGTTTTTATTTGATTAGTAGAATACCCATTACTATGATTTATTATGGAATTATTTACTTGCTCATATTCCTCCCATAAAGTGTTCACGTTTATTATTTGTACGGCATGTGTTTTCAATTACTCACCATTCCTGATGTTTATATTATCTTCCGATAAATTATTTACCCTTACTGAGCATCTGGGCTCACTCATTTCTTATGTTTTATTTTTCTAGGATCTGAAGAAGTGTTTTATGATTGAGATGCAGTGTTAATCTAAGGGAACAATGAAATTCTCAACGGATTATTTATTCTATTTTTTTGTTAGAAAGTGTAATGTAACATTCATGTATGTAATTCATTTTCCAAGACTTCTAAATAGATCGGTCCTTCTGGACATGATTCCTTGTAATCATGCCAATGTATTAAAATAATGCATCGACTCTGGGTAACTGGGGTCAGGGAGCTACATATGAATTATTTCAACCCATCTTCATACACTTTTTTATACGATTTAAATCCATCTATTCTGTATTCATATCCATCCTATTTGATTCGGAAATATTAATAAGTTAAAAAATAAATACACAAAAGGGGCCTTTCAAATAAGGGGAACCCAACAATGGAATGTTTCAAATAACTTCATTATGTTTTGAATTAAAAATTTAATATAATTTTAAAAAAATAATTACTCCACAGGTGGTTGGTGTTATCCTCTAAATTCCTCTAGAAGTGATGGAGGAAGAGTATGTTGCAATAAAATGAAATAATAACTATTTGGGAGGTGAAGCTGATGAGGATGGTAGTTATAATTTCATTTTTTTTGCATGTGACTCATCCCCTTAGAAGCCAACACCAAATAATAGAGAAGATGTGGTTTTGGAGGACTATCCTAATTTAATACATGAAGGTGATGTAGGATTCAAAGTAGGTTTAGAAGTTCCAAGGAGGTTAAACATTAATTCACCTTTTATAGAAGTGAGTTCGTGATGGATATCTTATGGGTTGAATAGATTTAGTGACTTACCCATTCCATGGTGTTATTATATATATATATATATTATATAAGAGGTGAAGATTGTTCTATGTGCAGGCTAATGATTCCATTGTTGGGTTATGATTGCCTAAGATGGATCATTCTAATAAGGTATTTTCCTGAGTCTGATGAATCACGAGGAATGAATAATATTCCTAGTGTGTTTAATGGTTTTTGAGTTTATGGAGGATGGATAATCAAGTAAAATTGTCTTTATACAAAATATTAAGAAGTTTTTTTGGACTATAAATGGTTTTTGGTGAATGATGATGTAGATAATTTGACTACATGTTGAAACTGGAAATAGTTTACGGAAGACAACAGACGGACACATGGATTTTAGAAATCAATAATTCAATTACATTAAAAATAATAATAAAAACTAAAATAGAGGCCATTTTGAAGGAAATAAGAATCCAATTGAAGGATTAATTAAAACTACATTTTTCTTTACCTTATTTTTTTGGAGATGACACCACTGCACATGGTAGTAGTGGAAATTCTTAAATTTGATTGGATTCGATGAATTATATTTGATTCGATGGTGGCTTCTTTAAAATAAGGAGTTGGTCAACATACACCAACTCATTCCTAATATTCTCTTAGGTTTAACCCCGCTCTATCACTATAATATTGTGTTGTAGGCCTATACATAAATAATTTTTTAGTCCAATGACCTATCAATAATTTAAAATTTAAATGTTTAAGATGGAAATTATAATTATATCAGAATAAAATTTTGAGTATGCTATATAACTTTAAAAAAGGTGGTTACCATGGAATAAAAATTTAGAATAGTATTTGGCTTAAGAATAATTTATGAGCATGATTTTCAAACCATGTCTGGTTATGTAATGGGTCATGAACCTTTATATAATACAAACCATGATTAGATATCCATGTTTGTTAACTATACGAGACTATTTTTATTTAATACAAAAAAAACTATACTAATATCTTTTTTTATGTGGTATCAATTTAAAACCACATTTTTAATCCTTAAACACGTAAATATTACCCTAAAACATATTTGACTATGTTTTACAATTTTTTATAGGGAAAATATAAAGGTTTTACATCATTATTCAATGATTTCGATCATTATATATTGATATAAATCTTCATGATATTAAAGGTAACAAATTAAATATCTCTTTCATTCATTGAAATCTCCCTTTTTTATATAACAGTATGAATGTTAAAATAATTTATAAAAGTATATATAAATTATATAAGTAAATAGTTTTAAAATTTTATAAAGGTATAAAATTATAAAATATACAAGTAAAATTTATTAAATTATAAAAGTATAATAACATATAAAGAATAAAACTATAATTATATATTAATTAATAATTCTATAAAACTATAAAATTATAAATAATTATTAAAATTTTTTATTTAAACTATATATGTAAATATGATAAACTAAAAAATTTAAAAAAAGTATATAAATTTATAAAATAATAAAACTATAAAAGTATAATATAAATATTAAATTGTATAAAAATATATAATTATAAACATGAAACACTTCAAATATGTAAGAATACATTTTCATACCAAGAATTTTTTAAACAAAAATAAACTTGAATCACTTTATCAATACTTTTAATTTCAATTATTACTATAAATTCCATGTAAAAATTAAGAACCTACTAAAAATTATTTTTTAGGATGAGAACATATTTTTGACTTACACACTTCCTTTACCCTAGAATTTTTCCTATAGAATGTGTATCAAGGGGAATACAAGAGAAGGAGATGACAGAGAAGCAGAAGGAGTGACTGCTTAGCAGACGAAAAAATAATCTATTTACAAAAAAAAGTAAGAATAATTCTAATATCACCTATTATACTCTTGTAAAAAATACCCCTAAAGAGTTCCATCACATAATCTCCATGTACATAAAGAAACAACCATAAAGGGATACAATAAAAGGAGTATCTTGATGATCTCACAAACCCACTAGTCATAAAATCATAAAAGGTTCCAAATTGGGATTTTGAAAAATTTAGCTTGGGATGATAAGATACTCCAGACAATTTTATTTTGCAATAACATTTTGAATTACTCTTTAATCGGAGTCCACATAAAAATCAAAAATAGAAAAAAAAAATTGAGTCGATTCCAGCGAATTAAGACATTTCAAAAGGAAAACTAATCTTTTACATAATTCATGACCCAAATAGGGGAAAGAACCTTAAAATACCCTTTACACTTAAACAACATGACTCTTAGTTATTTATAAACACTTTTAAATAAATTTTCCATTTATAACCTTAGTAAAATGATTTAAAACCGTTAGGAGTAGTGATGCCACATTTTAAAAAAGTACTGAACCCAAAAAAACTATTACATATAGGCTTATACAATCAAAATAATGGAATTAAACCACAATTAATTCAATGATATGAAATTTAAATGTAAAAAACAATGAACCTAACATAAATTAGGAATATCAATTTCAAAAACATTTTAAAACCATATCGAAAATAATCACATATGTTGGTGAATGAAGATATATTAAACAACATTTTTTAGGTTAAAAGTAGAAAATATAACCCGACATTTGAATCAACCCCAATCTATATAAAGAGATAAAAACCATGTTAAGGGTTTTCAGAGAAATATAATCATCTTTAAAAGGTAGGTGGACAAATGAGGATGGAAGAATACGAAAGATGAGGTCTTACTAGATGGAAAATGTAATGACCCAAACATTTATCAATGGAATTTATCTATTATTGTAGTAATGTCATATAGTATTAATCAAATAAAATCACATAGATACCATAATAAATACTTTATAAATAAATAATTATTGAAATAAGAAGTATTGTATTATGTTAACGAACTAATATTGACAAAATAGTAACTTGACCATATGAATAGTAATATGAAACTTCTCAATAGTAAACCTATCTAATGAATAGTAACCTCACCCATGAGAGTATAAATAAAATTTATACATCCTATAAATGAAAGCATGATATAATGATATCATAATGTAAGTAAATAAATAATTGAAAAATGATTAATTAATTGTTTATATTTTTGTAAGTCATAAATATTTAATTAAAATTTTATGATTAATTTAATTATTTAATGTAGAATTAAATTTCATAAAATATATTCATAAATTAATATTTTAATGTCTTATATTTTCAAATATTTTTATGAGACATTAAATATTTTTTTAAAGATTTATAAAATCAGTTATAATTTTAAAATCGTTATTTTCCATGTAAATGATGATTTTAATTTAAAATTAAGTTTGTCAAATTTAGAAAATTATTTTAATAAAATGGAGTTTGTTTTTTAAATCAGCACATTGAAAAATGGTCTGGGTGAATTTTTGGGATTTTTCTAATATACATGAATTTTTGGTGAGTAGTAATATATTATACTTTATGATAAAAGCTAAATAGAAGAATTATGGAGACATGGATGATGTATAGATTTTGTAAGCCCAAAATCTCGAAATTTCCTTCATTATTTTAATATAATTTGTCACAAGGATGAACCTCCACAACCCCTCACCACGTCTTCTCCTCACACCTCTCAAGCATTTATCCTTTTCCAAATTATACTCAAGTGTCTCTACATGATCCTCCACCATGTCCAGGATCCATTGGCCTCATAAAAATACCAGGAACATTAACCTAAAGGGGTTCTCAAGGAGGAGAGATTTAATATCTATAATCATCTTGCTTTTTCTTTTAAATTCATTTAATATTTTTCTTTTTCTTATCCTCTCTCCACCTCATCTATCAAAATGTTCATGATAACTCCAGTATCCTTTATATACTGTAACTATATAATGTTAATGTAATATCCATAATTAAAATCCTTTCTCTTTCTCTCCCTCTCTTTTATTCTAAAAATGAAATCATTACCCTTGATGTGTCAACTTACAGACATCGTGGATGATGCATTTTAATTTTCTTTTATTACCTTAAATTATATTCATAAAAACACTATAATGGTTGGAATATACATTAAAACACTTTTCATAACCCATTTTATGTTTTTGAACTAAAATATATCCGTAATACTAAATGATAAAACAAATATAGTGTGTTGTGACCAAAAACCACCAAAATTAACTTAATGATTATCATTGACTATTTATATAATGATTCATTATCATTACATTTAACCAAATGATATTTATAACCATTTAAACCTATTTATGTATATTAATAACATATATTTTCAATTATATAGAATTATACCCATTCAACATAAACTTCCATACTCATATTCAAGTAAACCGGTCATGAAAACCAATAAACGAACACTCTCGTACTATTATGGTAAACTATATAACTCATCTAAAAGACGATAAATGATCTTAATACAACTATAATGAATATTATGTATAAAAGGTTCTGTATATTTTATTTAAATAATTTAATTTGATTTTCCAGGATACTAAAGATAAGAGGGCGTTCAGACGTAAGGTAAAGGGAATTCTCGAACCCATCTCTCTTTCTTTGGGTTTTCCATCTTTCACCACATTTTTAGTGTGGATATTACATTTATATCATATATGTATCATTATATTATATTTTATAGTATAAACATGTTACCAATCTGCTTTTATGATAATTTCAATGTTTTTTTCAAAAGAACACTTCTTTCTAAAAACAGATCTTTTACTTCTCTTGAGATTCATTCTTGTTCACATAGAATCGATGATTCGTACAACAAGTATGTCATTCCATATATATTTTGGTAAGAATAAATTTTATTTTGTAATGTATTCTTTATTAAATGAAAACCAATACTTTCCATGGGTTACTTTATGTCCATGATTGATAAACATTCTTTATGGAATGCATGATAATGTAATTGTTATGATGTGATGGGTGCACCAGGAATTATATAGTGCATGTAATTGATATGATGTGATCGGTGAACTCGGAATTATATAGTGTTCTAACGTATTGGGTAATGTGGTTTGTCTCATGAGATAATGTTAATTATGTGTGGTAGTTGACAATTAATACATGATGTTTCATTTTTATGCATTACCACATGCCAAGACTTTATTTAATTTCTTCTCTCATGATTATGATCTAATGACTATGTTATGATAATAATTATTTTTATCACCTCGTGTTATATTGATTATTGTCCTTATCGATCCTCCTACTAGTCTTTTATCTCACCCATTTCATTGATGTATTTCCTCAGTTGATTACTTGTTCTGAGGAGAACATAAGGGCCAATAAGAATATAGAGGAGAAGGAATTAAACCAATGTTTATGATTTATTTGCTAAAGGTTATTTATGGTCCTAATTTTCTTGAAACACTAAAATTTGGATCCTGACTGTGTAATGATTTTGTGTAATTTGTATTTGTAATTATTTAATAAGTCATGTATTATATTATGGTCCCTATAGTTTGTATCAGATCACAGTTTAGTTAATTTGGGAATTAGGATTAGAGAACCTTAATGAAAACACTTTGTATAAGACTAAGTATAATAAAGCACCCATGAAGCATTGTTTTAGAAAATACTAAACATTGGGATCCCACTAGATATGCCTTTAGACATAATTTCGAAATGGAATAAATAATTTATTTATTACATGTTTACTTGTGTATTGTTCTAGGCTTTTATATTTTATAAAACAGTGTGAACCTAGAGAAACCAGGCGAAACATATATGTGATGGACAATGCAACAATTTTCTGAACAACATCCCCAATTACTTGAGTGGTGGATTTAAAAATATGATGGTGATTTTTACCCAGAAATCTCATGTTATGATCAATAACCTAAATAATGTGTAACTTCTTCCTTCGCCTAAGAGGGAGGATCTATCTATGGAGTGTTTTATACGATAATGACTACTGAAATTTAGTGGATCTTTTAATCCACTATTCATAGAAAAATGGGTCAAATCAATAGAGAATATTAGTTATGTTCTTCACTATTCTGAGATAGAGAAGGTGACTCTAACTGTTTACCGTTTAGAGGGTGAGGTCAAAAAATACTGGGCTTTGATTAAAAACACCAAACGAAAGTAAGAAGATGAAGATATTTAGTGGGAAGACTTTAAACTAATTTTTATTAACAATTATTTCCCACAAACTCTTCATTAAAAGATATAGAAAGAAATCGCAGAGCTTAAGGAAAAGGAAGGTGAATCAATAACAATGTACGGAGAAAATTCCACATGTCTTGAAAGGAATGCTTCAAGTTTTGTTATCAACAATGATAGAAAAATTGATAGATTATTTAGTGGTTTAAAACCAAACCTTCTCAAGGCAATTGCAATTAGAGACTTTCAGAGTTATGAATAATTTTTTCGATATGCTCTCAAGGTGTAGATGAATTTTAGATAATGGTCCCATGGCTATGGTGATAATGTTCTACGCAACAAGAAAAACTACTGTGTCATTTTGTTGTGGAGGAACCATAAGTATAAAGATGAATCTTAGGAACCATAGAAGGTGATGAAAGAGAAATACCCTCACCTATTTATATAAAATGAAATTTCAAGGGTGAGTCTTCAAAAGGGGGGAAGAATGTAATGACCCAGAAACATTTCAATGGAATTTCTCTCTTCTTATAGAAATTTAATATAGTATAAATCACATAAAATATCTTATAGAACATCATAATAAATAAAAAATTAATGAAATAATAACAATTTCTAAAAGTTAAGGTATCAACACTGATGAAATAGTAACTTGACCTTATGGATACCTAGTTCTTTGGACTTTATAAGGTTGTTTCATCATTGAGATCAGGAGTTTGTCTCTCTCAGAGTTTAACTTCCATTTTTTGTTATGTTGGGAATATTTTTGGTTGGGTGTGTATTTTTTCCCCTATACTTTTTAGTTTACACTATAGTAATCTTGTATTGTCTAGAGGGTTTACATGCATGGTTATTTCTGTAGTATTTTTCATCTTTTAATTTTAATCTATATGCACTTAATCATTGATTTGGATGTTTATTAGAATAAAGGTACTTAGAAAAAGGCCTCCCTATTTTAGTTATGCCTTCATTGTTAGTGGCCAGCCCCTGGCCTATGGAGGCGGACTGGCCGTAGTTGTTGCTCGAGCCCTGGCTTGGGTCAGGTCGTGACATTCCTTAACATAACATTTTCTAACAACTATATCTTCTAATTATGTTTTTTATATAGAATCTATACATGCATGATACTCTTCCATTTTATTATCATTAAACCTTGTTCATTTTTGTTATCAAAAAATGTTCACGGTGACACCCCAAAACCCACACCTCTGACGTGACCATAATGTTCTGGCCACTACAAGGCCACTAATAGAATTGGTTCATTGATTACATATAATGATGATTTTTGTATAAGTGTGATAAAAATATAGTAAAATAAGTAATCATTATTATGTAATAAAATTTAAAGAATTTTTTTTATTATGTCATACTTAAACATGTTTCCCATACTTTTTCTATTTTTTTTATCTATTAGTATCCTTATTTATTTACCCTTGACTCTTTCCATAACATGCGATGTTGTATGGAAGTTGATTTTGATTTTGATTCATCAATATGCACATAAAAAATTGAACATAATTATGTTGTTATTTCATATCACAAAAAATTATTACGGTAGATTTAAAATATGTTCCAATTTTTTGTTAAGTGAAGCATACAACATCCTTTCTTTATGGTAGGGGTATGTTGGTTTTTCTTCCTTTTCATTATTTTCAGAACTCAGATGTTATTTCATAAGATAACAATTCTTAATCAAATGTATTAATATATGTATTGTCAATAAATGAATTGTCAATCATAATTTCTTTGAAAAGAAGTCTCTAATTATGACCAATAAATGCATCACATGCTTGTTGGTTTAATCAAGTGTTTATACATTTTTGGTGGGTGAGGGTTTATTTTCCGTTCAACATATTTGATATAAAAATTTGGAATAGTTGTGCGAAATAAAATATGGGCCATTACAACGAGCATTAATATAAATTTAATTTGGGGTTCATCTACTATAAATACACTATGAAAGGGGTTATTTACGGAAATTCAATGTTTCATTGTATTGTTTTTTTAGTAAAATAATGAAATTAGTTCATAATTTCACACTAATATATTACCAAATCAATGTCTTAAGTGCGGCAAAAACATTGTGCCATGAATCTACATCAATCGAAACATTCATGTGAGTGGTGTGCCCAATATATCTACTGAACATGGAAATGTTGGAGTTAATAGGCTGGACATATGCATTCAATCCAACCTCAAATTTAATACCCCAGCTTCCCAACTTAATAAGTTTTTCAAATCACATCATGATTTGATAATAATTTTTTTGACAGCTGTTGTTCACCTTCTACCATTTCTTGAGCTTCAACTTTGCCAAGATGTTGTTCCTACGGATTGGAAACATCTTCATGTGTATATGTTTGTTGTTCCATTGCATTGGGAGCACCACAATTTTGAGAAACATGTTTTTCCTCATGATTGGGAGCATTGATATTTGAAGTATTATTTATCGGCAGAAGTGGTTGAACATTAAATTTAGATTATGTAAATGTATAAATGAAGAAAAAATAATATGTGGTGACATAATGTATATTAAAAAAGTATAACTAGGTTATTGAAAACTTTTTTAAAAGGATGAAAGGATTTGATCCCTCTATCAAGTATCCAAATCCCTTCATTATAGTCTCCTCTGACATACAGTACGTCGTCTACCTTGGGACCACTGGGAAATGATTACGATGTCCCATTGATAGGGTCATCTTCAGATGAATTGACATCTAATCGTTTAGTGGTTTTTGTCGATAATAGAACAATTGACCAGTTTCATTTTGTGGGATCTAGAACTTAAAATTCTTGTAATTCCTATGATTCCATTATAAATAGTTCATATTTATACCCTTCATTACAAAAATCCAATTTCACGAATCACAATTTATCTATTTTAATATCCCTCCAATTATCAACCTACTTGCATTTAAAAATTTGTACTTTGAATATTGTGTAATCCAACTCCCATATTTGTTTGATGATTCCAAATTATGAAATATTCAGATAAATTGGAATTCATTCCTTGCAACCAGATACATGAATCGGTTCATCCACAACTCTAACCCCACTATTTTTCATGGTACTATGTTCATCATGTTCATTTTTATAAAATGTATAACTAAGAGTGTAATTTTTCCCTGAAATCTGGAGTGGTCTGGCCTAAAATCCCGATCGGCCTGACCCAGCAAAGCACGAATCGGGTCGGGCTCAGGTCATATGTTCGTCAGGCAATAACTAGCCCAATTCATGAAATCCCATGGGCAGAGCCAGCCCACTGTCCCATACAAAGCCCGACTCTTAAAATCTCATCTTCTATAAAAACAATAATCAAGAAACTGCTGGTAGATAGATTCAAACCCCTCATCGTAGGCTTCCAAGGCTATTCTTGGACCAATTGGACTTAATGGCGAGCTTGTTTAATAATTACCAAACTTTATATATATATCTAAGGTTTAACATAATATATATATATATAATTATATATCAATGATTGAACATAATATATATATAACTCATCATATATTGACAAAAAAATAATATATTTAATTATATACCAATCATTTAACTTAATATATAAAAATATACTTATATTAACAAAAAATTAAAATATCCACCCATTATTTTACACCCCCAACCCCTCATTAATTTTATTATAAAAATTTCACATATTATTATAATTGATATTTATTTAGGCATAGAAAACACAACAGAATTTTTTTAATAGATTGTTTTCAAATAAATTATTTGGGATTTAATTTTTTTCTAAATTAGTCTATATTATAGATTTTTATTAAATAAAATAACATATTATAATTATAATAGTCATGTGATGTTGGGGTAGATGGTTATTATGAAATTCATGAAGTGAGCAATTTAAAACATGTAAAATGATTGAAAATTAAATGAACAACATTTCAACCGTAAAATGTAAATAAAAAAGAAAACAAATAAATTATTTAACATTATTAATAAATATATATATATATATTAATAAAAAAACACTCATTCAGTGATTTTCACGCAAGTTACCCAACCAAATTATTTTTTAAGAATATTTTCTTATATTATATATATTTTATATACATATATACATATATAAATCTATTTAGAAATAAAATTAACCCACCCAATACTGGATACCCCTCATCCCCTAAATATTTTATTTAGAACTTCAAAAATATTTTTAGAAAAAAAATTAGCCTATCTACCCACTATTGCGCACCCCCAACCACACATTATTTGTTTTTAAAAATTTCACAAATTATTATTAATTTTATTGTTTATAATGATTGATATTTATTTTTACATTAAAAAAACTATAGATTTATTTTTTTTAATCAAACATTTTTAAATAAATCATTTGAAATTAAATAATTTTTTCAAATGGTCTATATTTTAGTTTTTTATTAAATAAAATAAAATATTATAATTATAATTGTTTGTGATGTTGGGTTTTAGGGTTTATTATGAAACATATGAAATGATAAATTTAAAACATTTAAAATGATTGAAAATTAGATGGAAAACATTTAAATTCAACTATCTAATGTAATTGAAAAATAAAAATAAAATGAACATTTTTATAATAAAATATAAACGTTTAGAAAAATGTGTTTAAAAATCATCATTTAAAAAAAAATAAAAAATGTTTAATAAAATTATAAAAATTATTTTAAAAACAAGGATAAAAAATAGTGAAATTTTTTTGTTAAAAATGTTTAAAAAATGTACAATAACTTTTTACAAAAATCTTTTTATGAATAAATTTATAAAAATTGTTTAATATTTTTTAAAAAAAATAATTAAAAAAACATTGAAAATTAATGTATTAATTTTTGTTTAAACAAACATTTAAATGAAATGTTACAATAATATTTTAAAATAAATATTTAAAAAATAATTTTAAAAATATATTTAAAAACCATTTTAAAATCAATGTTCAAATAAAATATTTAAAAAAATTAACTCTATATATAATTTTATTTTGAGAATAATAAAAGCCTGCAAGGTTCGGACTATGGCCTCACCCAACCCGATGGCTTGGGCCAGCCCGAGACTGGGCTTGAGCCACCACATGGAGTTGTTCAAGCTGGCCTAACCCAGCCTGAAAAGTGGTTCATGGCATTTTTTTTTATGGGTAGGCCCAGCTAGGACTAGTTCAGGTCGTGTCGGGCAAGAATTACACACTTACGTATAAACATTATAAGATAATGCATGCACAATTGGTTCTCTAGCTAGTAATAGATGTCGTTCTAAAATTGAATATGGATTTTTTGATTACTCCTTAAAAATATTTTCTTGAAACCATCCTATAAACTATTGAATATGTTTATTTGATATCCAATCTTTTTCCCTTGATGAAATCAAATACCTAAGAATTTATTTAGGGGTTTCAACATATGGTTAATCTTATAAACAATTATGAAAAACCTATAGGTGGGCCTACTCCTAATCTATAATAATGATTGTGACAACATCTATTCCAGAAATTCCTTCACCCTAAACCTTCCCATAGTGAAGAGAGTTCAATACACCAATGCTTTCCACATGAGACAGGTATTCATTACATAATTCAACAGCCTCCTCAATAGCATATCACTTTCTAGTACAACCTTCTATTCAAATTTGATTTTTGGTGTACCCATTCAAAATATTGTTATACCGTTTAATGGGGTACATCTATATATAATGTACAGGACCACAAAGTAGAATCTGTGTTACTATGTGAACCATTATGTGAACTATAATATCAAAGAATTCTACTGCAAAGAACATCTCTAATTCACATAATATGACAAAAATTACATTTTCAATAGTTGGAATTTTTGTTGGGTCTTTAACATTGCTACATATATATTTGAAAAAGAAACATAGACTCGTTGAGGTATGATGGAAATTATTGGAAAAAATATGACATAAAGCTACAATCATTAGATCGTACATCAATACATGGAATTAATATTATTTCATACCCTTTAAATTTAAATCAGTTATTGACATGATATTCTCGGTATTTTAAAAATACCATTATTGATCCTATAAATCATCAAATATGTTTCAAAACTGATATCCCATCCTTTTGGAAAAGAGTGTATGTAGTTGGAGGAAGAAAATTATATTTTTATCCCTTCATTTGAAGCAACTCATCACATATTCCTATGTCAATCATTTCTAACCTATCCTTAATTCCATCCTTTGTTTTTCTGGGTGCATTTAGTAATGTGCCAATGATACTGTAACATACATTTTTTATCACAGTCATGAAATCATGAAAATTTCTAACGTAAAAATAATTATAGTATGGTAATTAAAAAATGATCTGTTTTTCCAATTTGGTATTGAAATATTTTTTGGACAAAGGTTTACCAAAATCAGTTTCTATATATTTTACTTTTTTAAAAATTTGATCTCCTGTTAGTGGAGATGGTGTAATGTGTTCTTCTAAAATCCAATTGAATGATTCCATCCGAATGTATTACTTATGTCATCACGGTATAAATCTATGATGACCTATAAACATAGTCTTCAATGAATGTTTCAACCAAATTTACCTTTTATCTTGTTCTTAAATGGGAAACCATTGAGATCCATTAATGTTATATCCTGAGAAATTTACATAAGTGGTAAAGTCATTTATCATCCTATAAAACATGGATCTCAACATGAAATCTTCATTTCTTTAAGCATCATACAATGTAACACCTAAATCCCATAGTATTTTTAAATCGTATATAAATAGAGAAAAATAATCATCAATTTAAATACTTGATTATTTTTTTCATGATATAGAAAGAGATAATATAATTTATTTTCATTTCACACATAACCATGGTGGAAAGTAATAATTTAGATTATTAGTCAGCCTTGTATTTTGTGAATTTATTGGAAAAAGAAAATGATTCACTATATTTGTAGATAGTACATGAAAAAGGTTTTTCATATTGTTTCCAAATTCAGGATACATGTGATCAATTCTCTTCAATTGTGGAGAGTCTTCTGGGTGATGAAGTTTCACAATTTTATTTATTATATATAAATTCCATGTTAATTATCTTATAGTCTCCTCACATTAATATAGGTGCCAAAACCATGGAATGATTGGGAAGGACCATAGGAAATTTATAGGACTTGGTTCATCATTTTTGTATCAAGAAGCACAATACTTTTGGAATTTTTTATGTGACTTGTTGTCCTTATGAAATAGAATACATACATTTGGATATAAATGTATTATTTTCGAAATCGTACCCATTTAACATTGAATTATTTTATCATCATATGTTCAAAAATGAAGCTCATTATCATTTTGGATCATATCATTCAAGAGAGAAATTAGTATAGTAAAATGGGTGTGAATCCATCCATTTCTAGCTTTTAAATTATACATATTTTGTATGGATAACAATTCTATATATATAGTACAACCAGAATACAATGGTGTCTTTTCAAAACTGTTTAACTAATCAAACAATTTTTTACAACCAAAAATTTCAGCTTCAACTATCAATTACATTTCCCCAATATGATCTTTATCATCATTCACACCTATAATCACATCCTTGATGTGTTCTTCATCATTTTCCACACTTTTAATCATATTAGTTCATACATAAAACTCAATATTATCACACCCACTAGATACATATAGTTTTTCAACATGTTTAGTCCAATATTTATGAATTCAATAAATTCCATGAGAGATCAAGTGTTTTTACAACTCAGCTAGACTAATTTTTCTTGAATGAAAACTACATAATCATAGACAAAGTATTTGAGAAGGGTCATATTCATGATCTTTTGCAAACTTGTTGAACTCTTTCACCCAATCCTCAGACTCTTTTTTCATACGATTGGTATCCATCCATTTTTTATTCGGATCCATCATACTTGATTTAATAATATTAATATTTAACAAAATAAATAATGTGTAAAAAAAATTTCATAGAAAAAGTTCATCTTATGATTAAAATATTAGAGTAAGGTAAGATTATTAATAGTTTTGATTTTAAGGTCATAAATTTGTTTATTAATGGTTATGATTTTACTAATGTGAGTTATAATTAATATTTTCTATATTATATGAAACGAATATTACATCTTTTACCCTAATTAAGGTCCAAATATAATTTGGATCCCTTTCATAACCCAACATAGAGGTGATCAATACATGACCATTAAAAAAAATGATTTTTTAGGTGGAGAAACAGATCATAAGTGATCACATAACATGATTTTAAAATATCATTAAATTTTTTATACAACAATATTAGTTGAACTTTAAACTATAAAAAATATATTAATAATTTTTTTAAAATTTAACTGGACATGTTAATGTTATGTGGGATTCCAAAGAGGAGAAATCACATTCGGAGGCTGACTCTGATGGCTCTGACATTGAAAGTCCCCTTCAGCAAAAAGAAAGAGTCAAAGAGAATTGCAATGAGGAATGAGAATGTGAGTGTGGATGAGATTTTTATTAGAATTCATTGGGATATGAACAAACCAGGATTGCATCTAATATTAGAAAAAGTCTTTTTTTGTAAATGGCCTTGATGAGGGTAGGTTTTCCTTGTCTCACCCCATATTTCCTTTCTTATTATTCTCCTGTTTTTTTATTCTAATAAAGGGGACCCTGTACCTTGAATTTTTTCAGAAATATATATAAATATTGTATTTATTTAATAAAAATAAATTATTAATTATCAATTATAATTAGAAATATTATTTTTAATATAAATTAATCATTATTTATTAAATTATATCACTAATTATATAAATCTATAATTATATTGATAAATATTTATATCCGTACAAAATATGATTTTAAATATACATTAGTTAAAAAATATTAATTAATAATCTGTGTATTATAATAATATGTATTATTTTAAAAATTAAATTACCAAAATTCACAATATAGGTTCATTTTGTAAATTCATTTAAATATTTAAAGATTTATTTTTTTCAATTACTAATTTATATATATGATCATCTTTATTCACATATAGATGTGTGTGTGTGTCTGTGTAAAGAACCTAATGACATGTGTTTGTTTGTGTGTGTGTGTGTGTTAAATTAATTCAACACATACATATGTATATCAATTATATACAATGCATGTAATATTAATTATTTTAGAAATTTCTATATAAAATAAATAGAAATTAATTACTAATATCCAACAAATCTTATATTGATAAGTATTATTAAATAAATATTAATAATTAATAATTATATATTAAAATATGTGATATTAGTTTTATTATACATAAATATTATCATGTGTGTGTGTGTACGAGTCTATAGAACCAAAGGGCATGGATGTCTATGTGTGTAATAAGTGAACTCAACACATACATGTCTATAATATTAAATTTTTTTTAATTTCTATATAAAATAAACTAAAATTAATTTAAAATATATAAAGAATATTATTACAATTAATATTATTATTTTTAGGCTCCACAAAGGATTGAATGAAATGATACCATAAGTGGGTGTGAATTAAGTTATGGTACTTTTCGGACATAAAAACATTTTCATTAAACTCTCACGATCTAAGATGATTTTAAATTCATTATTAGTACCCTTAAGTTATTTTTTAGATGATGATGATTTTATCATTAATCTTATATAATATTTATCTATTTAAATAAATTATTGAATGATCTTTATCCCACACACCCCAGTTATGCCAGGAAAATCTAAACAAGGTGGAAAAAATAATAGAACCCTTTTTGTTTCATTCACACGAACTAGACTAATTCAAGGAGAATGAAATCAGCAATGTGATGATGAAAAAAAATTTACTAACACAAAATTAAAATATACATATAATTATGTATTAAAAACATAGGTCATAATAGATGTTCTTAGTAATTTTCTCGAAGGAGTGGGAAATTTTTGGTGACCAACAATTTTCCGTGGTGAAATGTCATGTATGGAAAGTTTCAATGACCCGAATTTTCACACTAATTCCTAATACATGATTGAAGTGACATGACTTTGAAATAATTTGGTAAAATATTAAAAAACCCAAATAAATACTAAAAATGTTAAAACATTTATTATCAAATGTCAATTTTTCTGAGAGAGAGAGAGAAAGAGAGAAGGAGAGAAGGAGAGCGAGAGAGAGAGAGTGTGTGTGAGGCGGTGATAGAGAGTGGTAGTGTGCATGGTAGTAAGGAGGGGGAGTGTAAGATATAGTTTTATGGAGGGAGATATGTGGAACTCAAGGAAGGTAGATTGGCGATGGAGGTGTGGATAAAAGTGAGGGAGGGAGCGAGGTGATGGAGCATGGCATTAAGGAGAGAGATCGGTAGAGAGAGTGAGTGGTGGCAAGGGTTCACTTCTGTAAGAGCGTAAAGGAATGGTTGAATCATGGTCAGTTGGGGTTGAATTTATAAAGTGGCATATGGTTTTTATCAGTGCTTCCAAAAAATCCCAAATATATTGGCATTTACAAGTGCTATAATTAAAAAGTGTTGATAAAATATCTCTTTATTAGTGGTATAAAAGAACTAATAAATTTATCATAATATAGTTAATATAATTAAAATATTTAATTCATATTATTATATATAAATATGACTACATATTTTTTTAATTGGAGATGGGTGCAATTTAGGATCTTCTCTCACTATCTCCTCATAGAGTCTAGATATAAATCAAGATGGTCTTCGCTAGGGAATGATATTTTTATCTGAGGGATGTGTTTGTCTGTAATACTATGTATAAATAAGATGAAATTGTTTTGAATAGGTATGATACAATTTCTAGAAACCCTGATTTGAAAATCACTCACCTGAGAGAGGTATCCTAAACCATTACTAGGAATTAAGAAAAGGGTTGATTCTTATATTATGTTAATAATTCTTCATGAAAGGTCACCAAAAATGGAACCATGTTCTCTAGTTCTTATGGCGCACAAAGATACTTTGGGACATTTCCCTGTTTGTGGGAATACACATCAAATTTTACAAATAAAATATGAAAGTAAGGATTGGCCACTTTGTCTGGGTTCTCGTTGAGGCTAATGTTATATCTCCCACTATTGAAATATTTATTTTAGTGGTTGCTAAATTTAGAATAGAAATATAAATTTCAACATAGAAGATTATTGAATTTTACTCTATGTGTGAAAACATTGGGAATATTTTTTAGAATTATCATACGTGTTTGATGTACACAAATTATAAGAAGATGGTTCACTCGATTGAACTTCGTAAATTAAATAAATCACCCCAAATAGTGGAAAATTATTTAAAGAATTGTATATAGGATGTGGGATCCTTGGATTCTGGGAGTGCATCTGCTAGAACTGGTCAGGACCCTAGGTCTCATAGTGTTCGAATACAAGATTCCTTTCCTGTAATTGTAGCTGGTGGTTATTATGATCTTGTGGAATCCCATGCTAATCGTTTTCATGTACAAGGTGTCAATCCAAGTACTGATGTGTACAAATTCAGGTTCTCTCTAGTGTAAGGGTGATTCTACCTCTAAGGTATAGGGTGTGGGATTGAGTCATTCTGCACATCATGGCATGTTGAGTTCTTGACTACTTCCGATTTAGTTGGTCTGTGCTGGATATTGAGTAGGTAATATTGATGTGGATGTGAGGAAGTTTGTAGGGAACATATTGTAGCCTAAAGGAGACTTACTATTCTAGTAGATATCTAATTCTAGGGGAGAAACCACATGAAATGATGGCCTTATTTTTGTTGTAAGTGGTGTTGAATAGAACTTACAGGTATTTGAGACAACCATGGTGGAACCACATCTGGATGTCTCAAATTATTGGTTGTCCTCTTATGATGATCTGGATTAAGCTGAATGTTTAGAATTTTTTTACATCAAGGAGGGTGGAAGGAAGGGGAAAAAGGGCGTTGCTATTACAATCTCTTCTCTACAGATAAAAAAACAAAAAGAGAGGTGATATCATGTTTGTTTCTTTTTAGGCATTTCCAAAAGAATTTATTACTAATGAGACAATGAATACAGGTTAAAGGAAAAGGGTTAAATCATGTGATCTTGTGGGTGCTTATGGAATAGAAGCCTCTATCCCCCCATCTTTTTAAGGTGAGTCTTCCTTGATCCAAGACCAAAAAATGGTTTAGCATCCAACTACCAATCCCTCAAGAAGAAGTGTTAATGGTTTTGAGAATGTGGAGTGGTCTTATCCAACCCATTTTTGGAACCCGATGAAAAAATAATATGTACTATTTGGAAGGGCCTCATATGAGGAATGTCATATTGCATAAGAAAAAAACTCTACTATCATACCACTAGAGGACCAGGAAGGTGAAAGGACAACTGAAGACCTCCGAAAGTAAGTGGGAGAAATTTTTTTTGTAACATGATGTCATTTTTCTATGTTGGATCCAAATTTATTTGGTTTCGATGAATATTAAATAGTTTAGAAGTTGTTATTAATATAAATTGAAGATATATTTTGATCCAATCTACATACGGACTTTTGGGATCTATCTTGGAAATTGAATATTTTCTCTACTCTAGATGACTTCTCTTAATTATCACCGGATAAAGAATATGAGACCCCAGAAAGGGACAAGTCATGTCGGAGAGGTCCACATCCAATGGTAAAAGGAAGATATCCTAGGAATTTGGGATCTACAGTGACTTGCAGGGACTGACTTACTATATTACGCTTCTTTACTTCTCATGTCACTAGTACAAATCCATCATTTAACAACACTTGTTAAAGGGATTTATCAGTGCTTTAGAGTCACTAAAAATGTGAGTGATGTTAAATGGTTGGATTTAACAGTGCTTGAAAAAACCGCCAAGAAAGGGGGACTTTATTAATGATTTTTCTTAGTGCTGATAAATGCCACCTTTATCCATGATTTTTAAGCACAATTAAAGGTGGAATTTAATAGAACTTTGAAAAGCATTTATAAAGGCCCTGATAAAGGGGGATGGTTTTTTTTCAAACCTACTACACCCTTTATCAGTCTTCATCCACCCCCTTATATCAGCTCTTGTAGATGATCCCCCTATCAATGCTTTTGATAATTCCACTCTACTGAATGCACCCCTGCCTCCGGTGAGTTTTGAACCTGAGACCTCCAACTCCTACGACCGAACCTTTTCCACTCCCCTATATTGGTTTTTTCCCATTTTATGATATATCTATATATTTATATATATATCATTACAATTTTTTATCCATTTATATATATAAATATATTTAAAAAATTAGTTATATATATTTTAAAAAAATACATATATAGAATATGTTTTTTGTGTTTATGAATACATACATACATACATATATATATATATATGAACCTATAAATATAATTATACATATTTATATTTATTTTCCTATATTATATATTATTATTTATATTTATATATTAGAATTTATATATATTTGTCAATACAGACACATAAATATATATATATATATATACATTATAAATACATTAATTTTATAAATATATGAATATAAATACATTTGTATTTTAAATAAAATTGATATTAGTTTTTAAAGGTTTTGGGCTCAATGGGAATGTGTGTTTGGAGTTCCCAACTTTACTATTTTCCACAATTAATGATTAATCTGAGATCTATTCGACGATGAATGCATTGATCCCTCGAATTGAATCAATGAAATTTATAAAGGATAATAACACTGGAACCAAGAGAGATGAGATCAACACATACTGTTTATAATTAATTTAATTAGATAAATAATTACCTAGAATGAATTATTTCTCCTTTGATTAATTTGGTGACAGTTCTGCGGTGAACCTTTATTGAATTGTAGAAACCAAATTCTATATTTCCTCTAGTGGTGATCTACACATGTTTTAGGAATATCCAGATATCACCAAAGGAGTCTCCTGGTGCTAGTACGGAAGATCCTTGTGCCTGTGTATCCCACCTTTGATCTCCAAGAGAAACACTTCCAAAGCATCATCCTTGATCTGGTATAGGAGGATTGATGTACATTCTTGAGAGTGTTCTTGGAGTTGAGAGCTCTCCAAGCATGAATGGATTTTCCAAGATTGTTGTGCACAACTGAATTGATTAATGAGGAAAATAACATAATTCAGTATTTATATTTCTAGGGTTAAAATAAAATAATTTCATAAGTTCCCTTGATTATTTATTTAATCCTAGAAAAACCCCATGTCAATTATTATTATTATTTTTATTGTTATTTAACTACATGTTCTTAACTTGCGAATTAATATTAAATATTATTTAATTAAATAATATTCAATATTTGTTATTTCTCACCAAACCACTAAACATGGTTTGTCTTTCCTCTACAATATTTATTGGGGATTGAATAATGTCTATTTTTTTACTAAAGAAATATCACCAAATTATTCTCTAATAAATAGATAAATATTATATTCACTAAATAGAAAATAAATATTTATCAAATACTCCACTCATATTATATTCTTTCAAATAACTAGTGATGGAATAAATGTGATCAAGAATCATGAATAATTATTAAATCATGCATTGGAGTAATATTTATTCAAACTATTAAATAATAAATAATAATATATTATTTAACTGAAATTCTGGAAAAACTTAGTGTGTGGAACTCTAGGCCTCTTTCACGGTGGCATTAGGCTAAGTGGTCTAATGTCCAAGGTCATCATCTAGGAACACACCAAGGCACCCATAGAAAAAGAAGTTAATACCACAAAAAATGTCACCTCATACGGTTGCATACTGTGTAATATAATCCCTTTATCATAATATCTCTTATCGAGTAGGTTTCATACTACTTCCATCAACCTATATGCTCATTGTCTTTTTCTATGAATTTCCTAAAATAAAACATACTTCTAGAACACCATTTACATGGATCTACTTATGATATATCATTTCCATCAAAGGGCATGAGTTATTAAATTTTTTTGATGAATAAAAGGGATAAATCCCCAATCAAATTTTTCATTAATGCAATATTACTCGTGAATCAACCAACATATCCTACCTCAACATGGACATATGTAATCACAGTTTTCCTCAATACATTAAATTACGTGACTCAAAATAATCATTAATAATAATCATAATGTATAAGGACCAATACACACATCTGTATATTGGAACATCCAATGTTACTTATAAATGTGGATTTCCTTCGGGAAGGTCCCATTCTCATAATATCCTGATGTATATTTCCAAGGGAATACACCATGAGAAGGTTCTTAAAAGTCCAATGGGTATCCAAAAATAATATCATGTATCATTTTTTTCCTCAAATGATATCATCTAGCTATAGAAAAATTATACAATAATAGTGTTGTAGCACTTCCAGGTTCTTATCATGTTGGGGAACTGCTATAACCTTTTAGTGTGATAGCTACTCTTAAGAAAATATCACATAATATATCAGACATAATAACGATCATTATGTGATAATTAGTTTTTAATATTCTAAATAAGGAATACATGTTTATCATAAACTTTAAAGAAGTTGGTTCTTTGGAACTAACTCCAACAGTATCCCACTTTCACCAGATCCAACTCCAAACAACCTTTAGTCATCTAGATCACACATTATACTCATGCTTCTATTTATTTAGGCCTTTGTTCATGGGGTATTCCACATTCTCTTCTTTTGGTAATCTTCTCACAATAAATTCACCCCATTGATAAAAATACATCAAGAGGTTATACTTCCAAAATATGTTATTTGTCTGTTGGTGTGAAAATGGATCTTTTGTAATAGACACCACTACAGTATTATCAATATAAAATGTGATAGGGTATTTACTAATGAGTACAACATTAACCTCCTACAAAAACTTCTGAACCCAAACATCTTCCTTGGTTACATCAAAATACGCTATAAACATAGGCTCGACTATTGAATCAATGAAAACTATCTACTTTGATCTATTCCAGCTCACAGATCATCCATTAAGACAAAAAACAAATCCTGGTTGCCACTTCAGGTCATTATGATCTATCTGAAAACTAGCATTAGTATATCCTTTGATGAATAGCTCCTCAACTTCTATATACACCAGGAATACATATGTTGTTCTTCTGCGATACTTAAGGATATCCTTAATAGCAGTCCAATGATATTTTCTTCGATCTACTTGATATCTTTCTACTATTCTCAATGAATATGCGACATCAATTCCAATACATTACATTCCATACACAATTGATCCTATCATTGAAGCGTATGGGATCTTACTCATTCTCTCATTCTGTTGTTGTGTCTGGGGACACATTTTCATATAAAGATTTAAAACATGTGACATTGGAACCAATCCTCTATTGGATTGTTCCATAATGTATATCTTTATTATCTAGTCAATATATGTAATTTAAATTAGTCCAAGGACAATCTTAGATATATCATTAACAATCTTGATCCCTAGAATGTCGGATGCTTCAATTAAGTCCTTCATAGAGAAGCAATTGTTTAACCATTCCTTAACGGACTATAAGACTAGTATTTCTCTTCCCATAAGTAACATTTCATCAACATATACATCTATGATAATGACCAAATTTCCATTAAACCTATGGTGAACACAAAAATCACATTCCTTCTCAGTGAAACCAAATTCTTTTGTAGATTCATTGAATTGAATGTTCCATGACCTAGTTGCTTGATTTAGTCCATAAATGGGTCTCTACAAATTTCAAATCATTTTGGAACCACCTAGAGTCACAAACCCTTCTGGTTATGTCATATAGACATCTTCTTAAAAGTTACCACTATGAAATGAAGATCTGACATCCATATACCAAATCTCATAGTCTGGGTAAGCTGCTACGGAAAATAGAATTTTGATTGATTTAAACAGGGAAACTGGTGACAAGGTTTCATCATAGATAGTTACACGATGATGTTTAAACCCTTTATCCACTATCCATTCTTTATAGGTACTTACTTTACCTTCCAAGTACAGTTTCTTCTTGAATACCCATTTTCACCCAATAAGATTTACATCAATTGACACATAGACCAGAGCCCAAACTTGGTTGTGATACATGGAATCTGTATCAGAATTCATGGATTCATGTTATCTTATAGCTTCTGATCTCTATACTTCCTCTTTATAAGTGAGAGTTTCATTATGATCAACCAATACTGAGTCACCATCCTCGATGAATAGAAAACCACATCTCTCTAGTTCTCTTTCCTCTCTTGAGCTCCTAGGCAGTACTTGTGTTTCAAGAACTACTTCTTCCATGGGGACTTATGGAATCTTTTCCTCTACCAAATCTTGTTTATCATGAGCATAAACTTCATCGAAGTCAATCATTCGCTAACTATTCGTTTTTATGATGTTCTCCCACTCAATAAATAATGCTTGTATGGCGACAATCACTTTCTTATATGAGTGGCTGTAGAGGTAGTATCACTTTGTCTCCTTGGGATACCATATAAAGATACTTCTTGTTCCCTAGCATGCTAGTTATTTTCCTAATAAAGCCTAAAAAATGGCTCACAACCCTATAAACATGTATGCGATAAAATGGGATTCTTTTAACTCCATAACTCGAAGGGAATTCAATTTTTCACATTATTTAGTACTGTATTTAATGTGTATGCCTTAGATTGTGATGCTTCTCCCTAAAAGGATAATATAATATCTACCTGAATTATCATCGACTATTCCTTGTCCAACTGGGTAAGATTCCTCCTTTCACCAACACCAATACATTGTGGTGTATATGGTGGAGTAAATTATGATAGAATCCCAACCCCCCATGGAATGTTGGTGAACTCATGGTTATAATATTAACCACCTAGATCTGATTGTAGCTTCTTTATTTTATTACCAATATTAGTATCTACATCATTGTTCAATTCCTTAATTTTTTCAAAGGACTCAAACTTATTCCAAATCAAGTAAATATATTCCTATCAACTAAAGTCATCAGTAATAGTTATGAAGTAAGAATATACACCTCTATATTCTAATAGAAATGGTCCACACACATCATTGTTTACCAATTATATTATCTTTATGGCCCTTTAACCCTATCCACCATATGGTGGATTTTTCATTCTCCCTTTTAAACAAGCATGAAGTCTATCAAGTGGTTTTAGCTGAGAAGATTCTAAATAACCATATTAAAAGTGATTTCGTAGGTGCTTCTTGTTTAGATGAGACAAGAAGTAATTTTACTACTGTGTGTTATAAGAGTTGTGTGAACTAGGTTCGTTGTTTATTTCTAACATTTGGTTTGAGTTATTTAATACATAAAGATAATTATTTAAATTTTCCATATAATAACGTATGTTTTCCTTAAAAAACGAAAAATATTTGTTTCCAAAATTGAAAATGAAACAATCTATATCTTGGATTTATACAATAATTATGTTCTTGATAACTGTATGAACATAATAAAAATATCATAAAACCAAAATCATTTCCATTGGAAAAGAAAGGTAGTTGTCACCAATGTCTTGGGAAGCCAACAATGCTCTATTAAAAACTGTAAGATCCAACTCTCCTCTAGAAATATTTTGAAATCTACTGTGTTTTTAATATTTGGATACAGATGTGATCACCACAAGTTGAATCTAATACCAAATGCATATAAATAGAAATATTACACTCGATAATGAATTTACCTTTAGCTTCCCCTTTTTTTGGGGCTTAGTTCCTCTTCCAATGGCCAGACTTTCTACATGAAAAACATACTACCTCCTCTTCCTTTCCTTGAATATGTATCTTCTTATTCTGGGTAGGATAGTGCTCAGGGGCCTTACACTATTTATAAGTCATGGGACCCATCTCCTTGACATTTCTTTTCTTATTCACTATAAGGAATTAGGGTTTGTAACTCCCCATGTCCTAATCCACTTGGAAAATTAATGTATGATGTTCTGAGAGAATGTTCTCATTATTTATCATTTTTTAATTAACAATAAATATATAGAAGGTTTTGGGTTGTGATGAATGTATTAGATCTATACACAAATCATCTAGTAATTCAATACCTAATTAGTACATGTGTTTAGTGTAGCCGATTCTATTGAGTAAATGAGTCACACCTAGCATAGATACTCCATGATTAGTTGTGAAAAAAATCATTGGAGATATCATACCTCTCTTGTCTCATCTTCTCTTGATAGATATCCTGAAGGCGAGACATCTTGTTATTGGAATCCATATCCCCATTTTTCTTTAAATCTCAATGGACATGGATGATTGAATGAATCAGTGAAAATCTGTTGAATCATTTATATATTTATCATAGAGATATATCTCTTCATCACTTTCATTATTTCTAGGCAGAACTAATAATGGATCTTCCACCACATACCATTTAATTTCATGGAAAAGGATAACACATATGTACCTTTACCCCTCTTTGAAATTTGTGCAAGTGATAAGTTTTTTCTGCTCAAGAATGTATTAAAAGGGTATATTTGATTTCATTTTATTATTTTTTCTACAAAATAGGATGACTATAATTTTATTACTTTATTTGATAAATTTAGCCAAATAAATAAATTTTATATTTTTTAGTCTCCCACTATTTTATCAAAACCAAATTTCACATACCATTTGATTTGGAATATCCTTTTTCATGGAAAATCTAGTGTCAAGGATCAATATACCCATTATCATTAGCCAAATTTGGTTGGTCAGGTAACTTGAATGGTTTTAGGTGGGAATTACAAATGTAAACTACATTAACTCACAGTTCCTTGATCCATTGAGTGGACTCCCCAATCTTAAAATCCTTTAATTGGATTTCTTCAAAAATTTCCCCTTAGTTACACTAATTAGTAATTTATGAGTCAACATTTTTTATAAAATAAGTTATGTCAACCCAAAATCTCAAGTTAGAATTTCCCAATAATTGAAATTACCCTAACATTGGCTGGTCGAGCACATTAAACTATGCTTCAATTCTAACCAAAGTAATGGAAGGATATACCAACATAATATTTTATTGAGGGATTTTAGACTTTTAAGTATTTATTCACAATTATTTTATTTAGCACATGTTTTTTAATATTAACAGTTATTTACTTAAATGATTAACCATGTCATAGATGATATTTATGCATAATTTGTTTTATTTTAGTTTTATCTTACATGCTTGTAAATTAATTAATTATGTGATCTTGACAAGAAATCCATAATGAAATAACCATGAAACTGACAGAAATAAAATAATGAAGTGGTATGATCATGATATCTTAATAGTTCTTAGTTTATCTAGCAGTTGATAAACTAACCATTGACCTAGGGGAAAAACCTTGAACCAATTATGGTTCGTGTTGCATCTTTCCACCTGACCACCTATGTATCTCCTCAAATTAGTTTTTCCTTGGATCCAAACATGAACCACATCTAATTTCATGGGAGCTCCATCCATTGCATATTCCTTTTACTCACACATAGGTGAGTGGAAATGGGGTTTTAGTAAAAGAACCCATGGGCACATGGGCTCCACCTAATGAAATGAGAGAAGGCATGTAGGTCAACAATTTAATTTAATAATAAATTAACTGAATCTAATCACCTAAAAAATGTATGATCTAGCTCATGATCATCCACATGCATTCTAATAATTACACATTTAATAAAACTACCATTAAATTTTTAATTGCTATTTTTATAAAAAATCATGTCCGAATTGATTAATTATTATCTTTAGTTAATAAATCCTTTTATTTTAATCATTATCTAAATTTCATTGAGATTATTATCTGTTTTTATTTAAAAAAAATGAATAATCTAATTTAAAACTAACCATGTACAAAAATGTACCTTGGAAGAAATGCAGTGAATACCCATCAAAATCTACACAACAAGTATTATACTCATATACAATTTAATCGCTGTGACATTTAGCATACATGATTTATCATGTACTTTCATGACTTTTAGTATCATGTTACTGATTACATGAATTTTATATAACGTTTCATGCTTTAATTCATATAGAGAATCCATTTTAATACAACTCATACATGATATGTATATCTTTAACATTACAGACATATTAATTAAACAATTATTTATAAAAATATTAAAACCTATCACATGGAATGTCTTATAAACATAATGGCCACACGTAAAAACAAATATCGACATTTACAAAATATAACAAAGAAATTTTAAATCCCTGTAATTGGTATAAGTACACATCATGTAGATCGGATCTATTCGGCATGTATATATCTTACCATTCTTCCGAGGTACACCTATAGGGACATGATGTGTGAATATTACCTCATTAAATTTGGAGAACACAATGTGTCCAATAGGCCACACATTGTGTCTACTCTCAGTTACATGGACACTAGTCTGGTAGGCTATGTATGGAATACAAGCCTATCTGTGACTCAAAGGGACTACACGATGTGTACGTTTTCTACATGGAATGTAGTTTGAATGACCATGTCCCATTATATTTTAGTCATCACGCGGTGAAATTTAATGCATGTATTCAATGCATTATATTAGAATTAATTTCAAAAATAATTCCGAATGCATTGAACTTTATTACATTTCATGTAACTCCGATTTCAAGGCGTGTAGTCCTATATTTTCTTGCTAGAAACCATGGAACCTCCATATGAGTTCCTCTTTTTTATTTTAATCTAAAAATTATGTGTCTTGATTAGATCAATGAGAATCAAGGGTGGAATAAATAGATTAATAAATTCAGATTAAAAGAAAAATAAAAAATGAATTGAAAAAATAAATTAAAACGGCATAAATCACCAATTATTTTTTAAAAATAATAAAAACATTATGTGCCTACTCTAAAACAAGTTAAAGGTTTCAAGCACAACTGAAGCATGCATAGGACAGTTCCCAACTTTGTTATTTCCCATAATTGATGATCAATCTATGATCTATATCATGATGAACACTATGATACATGGAACTTAATAAAATAAATAGAAAATGGATAATAATACCAGAACCAAGATTGAGGAGATCAACACATATTGTTAATAATTAATTTAATTAGATAAAGAATTACCTCTAAGGAATTCTCTCTTCATTGATGATTTCGGTGATTGATCTTTGGTACACAATTCATGTGATGTATAAACCAAGTGTAGATTTCCTCTATAAGTGGTCCACTAGTGTTCCAAGAATCTCCAGACATCACCAAAGGAGTCTCTGAGTGCTAGAAAAAAAGATCCTTAGGCTTGCATCGTCTGCCTTTGATCATCCCGAGATCCACTTACAAAGCATTTTCCTTGATCTGGTGTGGGAGGATTGCACTCTGTTCTTAAGAGAATTGTTGGAGATGATATCTCTCTAGACTTGAGAGGATTCTACAAGATTTTTGTTCACAACTGAATTGGATAAGGAGGAAATGAACATAATTGGGTATTTATATTGCTAGGGTTAAAATAAAATAATTTCTAAAATTCCCTTAAATATTTCTTTAATCGAATAAAAACCCCATGTCAAATAATAATAATAATTTATTTATTTCTCAACATGCACGTAACTTGCGAATTAAAATTAAATATTATTTAATTAAATAATATTCAATATTTTTTAGTTCTCCTTAGACCATTAAACTCAGTCCGAATTTCCAAGATAATATTTATTGGTCCTCGAATAATGTATGTTTATTTATTAAAAAAACTCACTATATTATTCACCAATGAATAAATAAATATTATATTGTCTAAATAAAAAATAAATATTTATTAAATATTTCGCTAAAAATATATTTTCTAAAAAAATTAGTGTTGGAATAAATGTGAACAAGCATACATGAATAATTATTAAACCGTGTGAGAGAATAATATTTATTCAACCTATTATATAATAAATAATAATATATTATTTAACTCAGATTCTGGATACACATAGTGTGTGACCCTCTAGGCCTATTTTTTAGTGGCATTAGACTAAACTACTTAAAGTCCAAGTTTAGCATATAGCAATATGCCATGGACTTCAGGCCACATGGCATTCGGGCAACAAAGACCATAGAGTACCCTAGATCACACAGAATACACGCCATAAGAGGATTAGAGCAACAGTACCAGTCACCAGACGTAGAGCTAATCGGATTGTCAGAATGAGAGGCTATGGCAACCACCGTCAGGACTATGCACCGTGTAGCTTTGTACGGGGAAATTCTAGTCGATCAGCAATTCAAGGTTGGGTGCTAAGGATATTAATGATACAGACGCTGGGGAGGGGATGTTCAAGTGGGCTGGGCCTACGGGTCATGTATTGGGCATGGTACGCCTCTGGGACTTCGGGTCATGTATTGCGGTTCATGTCGGGTCATGGGCCTTGGGCCTACCGTTTATGTACAGGTTCCCCTTCAACCCTTAAAAGAGGGATTATCTATACTAAAATAAGAAAACAAGGCCTTCGGGTAATTCCGGAATTATATCCATTAATAATAATATTCATGTCTATGGACTAATACACACATCCTTAGATTGGAACATTCAATGACACATATATATTTGGATTTACTACTGGAAGGTCCTGTTCATATAATATCATACTAGATATTATGAATGGTTTACATCATATGATTTTCCTCAATGTCATATGAGTCTCCACCCCTGAAATCCTATATCAATTTTTTCACTCAAATAATATCATTCAGCTATAAAACATTTATACGAAAATAGTTTCATATCATTTCCAAAATCTCATCCAAGAGGGGAGCTGCTATGAACTTTTGTGTGATAGCTACTCTTAGGAAATTTTCACATACAATATCATACAGAAGAACAATCATAATGTGATAAGTAGTGCATTAATATGAAAAACAATGAATACATGTAAATAATAAAGTACAAAAAAGTTGGTTCTGGGGTACCAACTACAACATTTTTTATTTAGATAAGGTTTATTTACTGAGAAATATTTTTTATATGTAAATTTGTTTAAATAATTATTTATAAAATTATATTTTTATATCTGAATATATAAAAAATTTGTATATATTTGTATATATATTATTATAAATAAAATTATAATATAAATATAGATAAATCTTAAAAACCATAATATAAATTTGAATGTAACACATAGGAATTAATTCAATTTTCACTAAAAAAAGGCCCCCCTAAACGAGGATAAAAATCCATCAAATTTTAAAAAATTGTGGTACCCAAAGTAAAAAACATCATTTTTAAGGACATGTGGGCATTTTTTTCCTAAAAAAAGTGTGACTGCAGTTCCCCAGGGTTAATGGGGCACAGATCTCACTGCAATATTATATTTGATATGTGTTATAGTACAAACAGACACTCAGATAAAAAGTTACGTTAGTTTGAAGTTTGTGTTATGTTTTCAACTTATTTTTGATATTTTATTTATTTTTTTATTTTTTTATCTTCAAATTGTTATTAAATGATTATTACTTTATAATAATTAGAAAATTGATAATTAGTGATATTTTTTTAATTAATTCATAATCCATTTTCTCTAAATTTTTTATATATTTACTGTAAATTCCTATTTAGCCTATCTAAAACATAATTAAAAAATTATATTTAAATCAATAAAAATATATTTATATCAGTATAAATATATTCATATATTTATATATTATTTTTGATGAAATCTATATTTATCGAAATATCCCATTTATCAATGATTTTTTACTTATAGTGATATAGGGCTTCCCTTTATCCGCTCTTTTTAATAGCACTAATAGAGGGGGGGATTTTTACAAATCCTTTTTACAAATACTAATAAATGGAACCATTTAACTAAACATTTTTTAGAACTATTAAAGGCCGCCTTTAGCTTTGATAAAAAGGAATTGTTAAAGATTCCCTTTAACATCACTTTTTATTTCCCTAACAAAGGGGGTCTTTAATAGTGCTTTTAAATCCCTAGCTCTGGATAGACCCAGTTTTTAGAACTGTTTGGGAATTTTATGCCTTTCATGACCATCTTCCTTCCTTATTCATTTTACTTTTATTAATAAATTTGGGGTAATGGGTTTGGTTTCTAAATCCATTACTAAGCCATATTGTTATATATAATTTTAAATAAATATATTTTAAAATATTTGAATATAATTATAAATATTTTAATATAATTATATATAATTGTATAATTATATATATATATATATAATTATAATAATATTTATTATATTTATTATAATTTTATAAATATTTTAATATATATTAAAATTATTTTCATATAATTATGAATAATTTTATGTAATTATATATATTTATATAATAAATTTACTTATTGTGTTATTTATAATTGTAAATCTAATTTGATTATTAATCAATTCTCTAGACAAGATGGGAAGCATACCCGGGATGATAATCGACAACCTGACGAGGCACTAAATGAGTCTACAAATGAGGTTCTTATCCAGTGTGTTGTACCAGAGGACTCCCTTTCACGTCCTGAAGGGTAAGGTTTCATTATGCAGCCACTGATGTTGGACTTATCAATACAAGTTCTATAGGAGGATGGGTCCTTGAAATTGGATAATCTGTAAAAAATGAATTTTCTCAAGAGATTTATAATTTTTTTAGTTCTTTGGGAGTTTCTGGTAAATAGGGTAAAATCTCAGATGATGGAAGTGATACTGACTAATGAATAGTTTTATTAGACACCAATCATATCAGGCCTCCAAGTAGTGGTGGTGATGTTTTTTTAAGGATGTTTCCATAAATGAAAATGGACATACGATCAACAAAGAAGGTCAAAATCTAGTCCCACCAATAAGAAGGTCACAGAAGGATTATTCCAATCTACCAAGGAATGTTTCTACCAGAACATCTTCAAGGCATTGAATATCAAGCTCACTTCGAAGAAGGAAATGTAAAATATAGTGATCCTTAGTATTCTCAAAAAGGCACTTCACAGTTGGCGTGGGAAACTGTGAATGAATCTGACCATGACTATAAAAATGATCCTTCATATTATGGTCATTAAACTGGTTTTTCGAATGATGGAATGTCTATTTGGTTGAGTTCATTTTTTCTCTTTTTATCCATTTCTTTCATCTTTTAAAAATAGTTCAAGATCATTACTTCATTATAGACCTTTTCATATATTTATTATTTAATTTTATTTATTATAATTTTATAATAATTTAAAAATATATATATATATATAATAATTATAAATAAATATATTTATAAATTTTTGTATTTTTTTTACAGGAAGTTCATGGTAAAAGAGTCATTATAAAAGTAGGACAAAAAAACAGTAGCACGAAGTGGATTAGGTGGAGTTAGGAATAAAAACTCCTCCCTCGTTCAAATAGAAAAAATATTGAGAAAACATAAAAGATCATATTGCAAATTATTATAATATCCAAATTCCTCATCCCAGTCAGAGTCATCTACCAATGAACTGATGTAGCTAGCATGAGAATTCCACCCATCTACAAGAGATAGTGATCTAGTTCTCATGGTGAGATTAATATCAGAGTAATCATTATGTGGTCTTGAATTATTCATTGAGGATGATAAGAAACAATCATCCTCCTTCACCTTACCTATAACAACCCAGTTATTCCATTAAGTTACACATCATTCCTTTCCATTTTGTACATAAACAAATGGGGGGAAATTGGTCAAGGTCAATCTGTAGGCCTATTACATGACGTGACTGCGGCCTACACATCATGTACTTTTATGTACACACTATGTGTGTAGTGATACATTAAATGTAATCCTATTATACGACCATGTAATGGTCTAGATAGAAATTTTACAAACACAGTATGTATTTTCAAGTACACGTCATGTGATTTTTTTATTAAATCATGAAGTAGAGTCATTTTTGGTTGACAAACATAAATGAGCCATTTTGACGAGTAGTGTGCCCAAGAAAAATCCAAACGGGAATTATTCTCCTATTTTTTTTATCTAGAACCTGATTCGAACACCATTGAATCCATAAAAAACCTCTCGTTGAGTAATCAATTCTTCTTGAGACATTCTTTCCGATTTCTTCTCTCTACCTGCTTATCAAGGGTTAAGTGATTTTACTCATTTTTTAGATATACTCTATTATAGTTCAAATTGAAGATCAACACTAGATTAAGAGATTCATAATACCATGAGGTAGAGGGTCTTTTCCCTTTCAATGATTTTTATGTTTAATATTTATGTCCAACTACAGTTCCTACATATAGGGTGTCACTTAATTGAATAATAAACCCTGTTACTATCTATTGGTGATTAGGTAATTAATTTGATGATTTTTTAGCATGTTTAGGGTTGGTAACCTTGATTTAGGTCTACCCCATGGATGTGTTTCCGTCAAACGGACATTTGGCTGAGAATGCCTAAGATTCATGACTTCAATTCCAATTCTTAGGTTGTTAAAATGAATTTATTATGTTGTACGATTCCCCACGTTATATAATTAAATGCTTAATCTATGTAATAGTATAATTTTCCTGTGATACATTCTATGTGAACTATGCTCATGTGAGTTTTTTAAATGACAATCCATATGATAATTTAAATCACATGGGTTGGTTTTGTTATGGAATGAAATTATGAAAAATAGGGGTAATTAGCATTGGGATATCCATAATCTCTGTTAAAAGACAAGGTCGGTCTCATGTGTCTAATTTCACCTTATGTATACCTTGGGTGAATGAGGGTCTTAGTTAAAATACCATGGATGAGGTCAAGAGGTAATTATGTAAATTCCATGAGTGAGCTATGATAGGGTTATTAGGCTCATTGGGGCTTATTTAAAATGCAGAGCGAACTTAGGATCCATTAAGGTATTCCCATGTTGGGCTCTATTAGAAAATAAATAAATGACTATTATGTAATGAGTTGATGGTTACTTTTTTGCGGGGGGTTTTTGGACATAGGTTGGACCTCAAGACCTAAATAAAATTCAATAAACTTGAACAATGAAATGGATGAATTATGACTCCTCTTCCAAGAAAATTAACAAGCTATAATTCAGCCTTAATTTGTACATGTTCTCATTGTATTTTGAGACATATGTTCTACTTTCTTTTGAGTACCCATAGTTTACTACTTTTACTATAGTACACCGCTTGTTATATATATCCACTGATGGATTGGAATAGAACATGGGTGGTTTCATGCTTGAATGTAATATCACACCCTGTTTGGGTCATTCATTTAGGCCCAAACAAATTATATGATTATAGGTGTTGATCAGGGAAAGTACCTTGCTACAAGTACATGATTTGCTGCTTATGAGTATGGGAGAATGGGACAAAATAGAGGCTTGTGATGCCTCATAGTCTCTTTTTTTTCTTTTGTGCTTTTGAGACATATATTTTTTATTACTATAGAGTACTTCTTTTTGCTATTTCTTAGAACTTGTGACATGCTGCATCATCATTTGGGTGGAATGATGTTTAACTACTTCTAATATTAGTTTTAAACAATTTAATTCAGTTGTATATTGTTCACTATTTCCACTATTGTATTAATATTTATTCTTCTTTGTTACACTCTACCAATGAGGGAATATTTTATCTACTATCACACCCTAGTACATCACTACTTGTTGACAGCCTCTGGCATTTTGGGAGATGCGCTTGAGGCCGTGTGGCCAACCTAGTACGGGGTACCAGTTGAGTGGTATCTTTATCTGGGACATTACAAAGTGGTATCAAAACATTTATTTCCTAGTTTTCTATATTTTTTGGTGAAAATAAAAAGGGATATGAATTCAATGGTATTTGGTGTTAAGATGTGCTCATTAGTAGCTACCCCACAAATAGGGAAAACAAAATTGCCTCTAATTTACTTGTGTTTTTTGGATTTTGAGTTATTACAGTTGATTATATTTCACTGTTGGGTGAAGCACTTATTTTTTTCTTTTATTATTGATATTTTTTGGTTTTATGTTGTTTCCACCTAATGAGATGGGGGTATTTCATCTCATGCATCATATATGAACATATTAAAAACCAGATGCCATGCATTATTTCCATGCCATCTAAGAGAATTACTGATCAAACGTTGTTGTGATAGATTTTGTGATATATATGCTTGAAGTTGTGATAGGTACCATGATTGAAATACCTACAATTGTGATAGGTTTATTGATATGTGTTATGGTTCGCGTTGGATGCATGAAAAGAATTGATCCCTAATGTGTGTGGGCCCTATTGGATCAGAATTTTGTGGATCATGTATCAGACATGAGATGAAATTTTGTAATTATGATCTATATTTGATTAAAAACAATGATTATCAGGGAGTATGAGCACCATAGATCATATTGTTTTACTTTGTTTCTTTAGTTTTCAAAAATAGGGGTTCCTAGGTAGTTTTAGAGGCTTACTATCCAAAAACCCTGAAAAACGGCATCTCGGTCCATGCACACATGCCATCTCTTCTTATTTTTAAGACGAAAAGAAATTCTATAATTAAAAACCATGTACTTTGAGAACATTTTGTGTGGTATATGACCGTGTGATCGGCCGTGTGAGGGAGAACACAGAACATTGGGTTTTGAGTAAAACATGCCATGTGCATTAGGTACACCTAATGTAGTTTGACATTAGAAAACATTGTTTTTCATGGTTCATGTAAAATTACAGGGAAAGGAGGAGAACCATGAGCACACATGATGTTTCATTCTTACATGTTGTGTACCCAAGATGTTTACATGGCAAAGAAGACGGAGGTACACACCCATGTGATAGATTATTTGTACATGTTGTGTAAGGGTTCTACACACTGTATTCTGAAACGCATCAAGAATTGGACTAGGAGTAGTTCATAGGCAGGGGAATCATGTTGTTTCATATATATCTCATTACATAAGGTCTCATGAGAAGAATTAAACAACTCATGATATTGAGAAATATGTGGTTGTTCATGCTTTATGCTATTGGAGACATTACTTACTAGGAGAGCATTGTGTGGTCGGCACATACCACGAAAGCCTCAAGAATATATTTACTCAGCGTGATCTTAATATTAGTTAACAAAGGTTGGTGAAATACCTTCAGTCCGTTAACTTTGAGCTTGCCTACATAACAAAGGGAAATGTAGTGGCTGATTCTATGAGTAGGAGGACTCAAATATACGTAGTGAATTATGCCCATAGAAATTGGAAGCTTATGGAGTTGTTCTCTGAGATACACTTAGAGGTGCACGACAGTCAGCGAAGGAGTTTTTTTTCATCCTTAGTTGTTACCTATACCCTACTAGACAGAGTAAGGATTAGGCATTTATTGGAATATTAAGCCCTATATCTACAAGAGAGTGTGGCAGGCGAGGACCCTCCTCCTGGTTGGACCATAGGCGTGGATGAGGTTATAATGTTACATGGTCAAGTAAGGTTGTTAGCAGACAAGTGTGATGAGTTAATGTTGGGTTGTCATGCCTTTGTATGGGTAGTGCATCCTGGTATCACCAAGATGTATTGGGATTTACATGGTTAATATTGGTGGAGAGTTATGAAAAGTAATGTAGCTGGTTTTATCATGAGTATTTACAACTTCATAGGGTTCCTCGTTCTATCGTTTCAGATAGGGATTCCCATTTTACATCTTATTTCTAAAAAGGGATATAGAGGGTGCTGGGTAAACAAGTGCTTCTACGCATGGCATATCACCCTCAGAAAGATGGAAAATCATAGCGAACGATTCAGGTGCTAGAGGACATGCTTCCGACCTGCATCTTAGATTTTAGGGGTTATTGGGAGAGTCACATACCCTTGGTTTAGTTCTCATATAACAATAAATTTCAGGCTACTATTTTGATGGATCTATATGAGGATATTTATGATAGACCATGATGATCACCCCTATGTTGGTTGGAGGTAGGAGAGGCAGCTATGTTGGGACCATGTCTTGTCCAGGAGACCACTTAGAAGGTGTAGTTGAATCAAAATTGTATGGATACTACATAGTCTCATCATGAATAATACTCTGAATTTTGTAGAAGACCATTAGAGATAGAGGTCAGTGATCAAGTTTTCCTATGTGTCACACCGAGGTTGGGACACAAGAGGACCAGGAGATAGCATAATCTTTCACTGAAATACATCATTCCGTTTGAGGATCCTCCCATTCATATTGTGGATAGTAGAATAGAGGTTCTCCATGTCTAGTTGGTTCCACTGGTATGGGTGCTATGGTGGCATGGATGAGTGTAGGACGAGACATGGGAGAATAAGGCCGATGTACGATCATAGTGGATGGATTTGTTCTCAGATAGCTCTTCATCACCTTTGAAAGGGTAATTTGGGGACGAATTGCTTTAAGGGGGAATTTGTATGAACCCGATTCTTCCTTTAAGGTACAAATCTTTCCTTTCTGTTTTAAAATTACGAAAAAGGTGGGAAATAGGTCAAGGGCTGATTGTAGCCCTATTACACAACGTGACTTCTCCCTATACACCGTGTACATTTGCGTACATTCCATGTATGTAGGTTTACATGCCATTAAATCCTTGTACATGACCATGTAATGGTCTAGCCACAACTTTTTTGGAAACAATTTGTAGTTTCAAGTAAACACCATGTACCATTCTTTTTTTTATTAAATCAAGTAGTAGTGTCATTTTTGAAAGACAGATAGAAATGATCCATTTCAAAAATTAGCGCACCCAGAAAAAATTCGAATGGGAATTATTCTCCAATTTCATTGTCCGGAACATGATTCAACCACTTTCAAATCCATTAAAACCCTCTTAATGAGTGCTTGATTCCACTTGATAATTTTTTTTTATTTCTTCTCTCGACCTAGTTACCAAGGGTTGAGTGTTTTTATTCATTTTATTGATCAACTCTAATTTAGGTCGAATTAATGATCGAAACTGGACGAGGAGAGTCATACTAACACAAGGTAGTTGGTCTTGTGCCTTTCATCGATTGTAGAATTGATTATATATGACAGCGTGCTGCGCTCCCACAATTAGGGTGTCACTTGACAAAATAATAAACCATATTATTTACTATTGATGATTGGGTAATTAATTAGATGATTTGGGATCATGTTTAGGGTTGTGAACCTTGATTTAGGGACACCCCATGGGTGCATTTACCTCAGATGGTCATTTGGCCAAGAATTCCTAAGAGGGTTGAATTGAACTCTATTATTGGGATATTAAAATGAATTGATTATTTGATATGAATTCCCCACGTGAGATAATTAAATGATCAATCTATTTAATAGTTTAATTTGTATTTGATACTTGTTATGTAAACTATTCTCATATGAGTTTCTTATATGATAATCCATTTGATAGTTTAATTCACACATTTTGTTTTTATTATGGAATTGAATTATAGAAAGGAGGGGTAATTAGGAATGGGACCTTTCAGTTATTTCAGCTTTCTAGTTTTCTATCGGGTTGGGACACATTTCTGGTTGGGTGGGTATTTTTCCCCTTTCTATTCAGTTTACAATACCGTACATCACGCTATTTTGAGGTCCATGCATGTTTGATTTATTTATATCAGTGTTTCATATTTTATTCCGTTCCCACATACCTTCATTATTGAGTATGTTGTGTATGTGTATGGGTATATAGAAATAGGCATTTCCGAGTTTAGTTGAGCCTTAATCACTAGTCACCACCCCTGGCCTATGGAGGCAGGCATCGGGTAGTTGTAGCTGGAGCCCTAGATCAAGTCAGGCACTGAAAAATTGGAATCATAGAAAGTTTATTCCTGGGGACATTGTTCGGATTTTTCCCATCAAAGTGTATTGGTTGCATTTAGGGAAATGGTGTCAAAGTGTCTCGACTGAGTCTTTCAGGATAGGGAGTCCAGTGATGGTATGAGAGACCGATATATCCATTCACTACGACCTTGACTAACTTCTTGTTGACTCGATACATCGAGTCATATATTGTAGGGATTAATAGTACATACATTGTATAGGATTGAGTCTTTGACTATCCTACTTGAGTAATCGCCACATTTTTGTAATATGTGTGTGTTTGTGTGTGTGTGTGTGTTCCCATCTGACCATGGTACTCCTTGATAACATTTAGGATGCCTCTACAATGACAACCAGTCGGGATACAAGCTATGGGTTTTGACGACGACCCTACGAGTGATGAGGCCTTAGTTCATGATTCTTATTATGATCCCCTACCATCAAGTGTGAATATAGAAGTACCACACCCTATAAAACAACACACCATTCCAGTAGAGTATGTTAAGTACACGCATAGGCTTAGCACGCTCTGTGAGTGACAATGTCAGAGACTACGGAGGTTATACGACAATCCAGATCCTTAGACAATAGAGTATTGGATAAAGTTAGTGGTTTGTATCATCAATCATATTCATACATCAACGAATAATGTGGTGTAATTAGAATTCAACCATTTCCATAGAGCAGTTAGTTGTTGGTGGAGCCTTGTTACGCAAATGCACAATGAGTCGACACTATCATGGGAAAAACTCAAAAAAAAAATCTTTGAGAAGTACTACCCCTCCTGCTTACACTCAGTCCTGATCTAGGAGAATATGGAGAATCAATGGGAAGGTAAGAAGATGGAACGGTACACAGATAGGTTCATAGAACATATGCAGTACTCTCTCGATAGGATCTGATATGGCTACTTTCATGAAGTGAAGTTTGAGAAAGGACTTCATAGAGAGACCTTAACCCGATACAACAACACTGATTGGAGTTCCTTTCAGACTACAGCTTCAAGATAGTATATACTCTAGGTAATGGAGATATTGTAGTATATTTCCTTAGTATGAAGTCTCAGGATCACATAGTGCAAGAAACATTAGAGTAGTTATCTTCCCTATAGCTAACCCTGGTAGAGTATGAGGGTAAAACTTTTATTTAGTGGATGTTACTGACTCCTCTTCTCGATCGTGTTAGAGAGTCCTAGATAAGTGACATCGATTGTGAGGTTCTTCATGATCAGATATACACAATTGATTCACTAGATAGATATTATGAAGGATGGAATAACAATATCATGTTCAAGGGTTCAACAATGCTTCCAGACACAATGTGGGAGGAGGTGATACAGGATTCCCACACTTCTCCCCTAAATAATCAACCTTGTGTAGAAAAGATATAAAGATACCTAAAATGGTAGTTTTGGGGGTCTGGTATGTGATGAATCATAGATAATTTCATCTCACGAGGCCTCACCTACCAGTAAGTGAAATATTAGCACCATGTTTCGATGAGTTTGTTGCAGCCTCTTGAGATCCCAGAGTAATAATAGGATGACATATCCATTGACTTATTCACAAGGCTTTTCCACACTATTGTAGTACTAAAGTTTTAAATTTAGCACCATCATCCTCACCTTGTGAGTTCACTGTGATCCCATGACTCACATGGACATAATCCTAGCTACTATTCGATTGAGGATGTCCAGACTCTCTAATAAGAGTAGCACTAGGTCCTCTTTTCGTTTTCTTCTTGCAGTGAGCCTCATCATGCCCAGAGAATGAAAAAATGGAAACCAATTACCCTCCTATAGTTATAAATATAATGACAAATATTGTTGCAAAAAAATCATTGATATTCTAATAAAAAATTCTGAGAATTAATATGTCATCATGAGTGGGGAAAACAACTTTTTCAGTAAGAAGTGAATTCAGATCCACATCAAATAACACCTAGGAGAAATACCCATACCAATCTTGTTATTTCACCCTATCAATTTTTATAGGGACAAAAATTTAATAACCAATGTAATATAATATTTGAGGATTCCACATGATCCAATTTAATCCATAATTTTTTACCTAAACAAAAGAAAATGTTTTTGGATTTCAAATAGATTGAAAATAAAACTCCACTCTTGAATACAAATAATACATGGTTTAAAAGACACTAATCCATTGACCCATTATCTTATCTTGAGTTCTTAGAAAGGATATTAAAAGTGAAAAATTCCACAACCCATAGGAACACATCGTTAGTTAGAAAATCTCTAGATTGAGGATAAACGGCGAACAAAATCATCAAATTTCTATGGATTCTCACATCTCGGAAGAATGACTCAACAAAAAATGGAAAACATACATGGACATATACTTTTGAAAATTTTATCTCATCTCACATATACCTGGTTGATGGATCATTTTTTTACAACCATACAATAACTTTCATATTGAAGGGATGTGAAAAACCATTGATTCACTGGATTTCTAATGCATGGAATTGTACCACCATGATGAATTGAGCCTTGAGAATTGGATTTATTTCCAAGAAAACACATAATTTAATCACTTCCATGATATATTTGATCATAATAATGAATATTCACACTCCTCTAATGACAATCACTGAGACGCTGGTTTGCAGGGTGGGTTACTGCTTGATTAAGGTTGTTGTTGGCATAGGCCAAGTCATGAGAATTTTTGGCCTTTGGGATTGTTTTTTTTTGCCACATTTTTTTGCCATTTTCAGGTGTTTCTTTTATTGTTGGTGGGGTTTTCTCTACATGTGGATGTGCATGAAGTTACGGGGGACCTGCAGTGGTATGAGACATTTTTGGGGTGATGATCTCAGGTACAATGAGTTGTCGATGGAATGAGACACCACTAGTGAGAGTCTCATTCTAATGATGTGCTAACAATGACACCTAAGGAATCGAGCATCAGGGACATCCTTGATCACCTAAACAATGATGCTGATGGGAACAAAAATGTCTTCAGGGTAAAAGATCTAGAATTCAAGATGATTACCTTAGATGGTGTTTTGTTGGAGAACCTCATTGATGAGGTCAGATGAGCTATATTTTCAGGGTTCGCAACTGTCATCATGATCATGGATTCCTCTGACAGTGATGGTGTTTTTGGACATGTGAGCCTTTTGATGTGAGTCTTCATGGCTTTTATAAGGGTCTTGAGACTTTATTTTTCATTTTGAGTGGTGAGTTGCTAACTTTCATGTTTTAGTGACATTTTTTGTGTCACATTATGTGTATTTCATGTACTTTTATATTATTTAATAATTTTTTAGGGTCTATCATGCTTGGTAGGTAAATATTTGTGGTATATACATGAATTGTTATATTAATGAACATAAATAAACATTAATTTTTTAATATAAATATGATAATTTTATATATTGTAATAATATTTTTTATTACAAATTTTTATCAACGCTAGGAATAGTTCTCATAAAGATCCAAATTTAACAGTGTTTTTAACTATCATTGATAAATGTTAACATTTTAAAATTACTTTATGTTTAGTGATAATAAAACTCCACACTGGCTAAGGTGTGACCTATGGTAGGGGCAAACCCTTGTATAATTACTAGAGAACTCCATATCTTTTCCAAAACCATAGAACTCGAAACACCACTCCAAAACATTTAAATGTCGAGTGCACTAAAACCTAGTGGTTGTCACATGTTGTCACTCAGTCATCTCCATTCGAGAAATGTAAGTTACTCTACTAGAATCACTCCACTTGAAAGATAAAATTCCTTAGCAGGTAAATTATTTTCTTAGACGTACCTAACAATTACTACTAGAAAAAAATTATATTTAAGCCTTTTATGTTAAAACATAAATTTCTCAACCATAAAAATTATTATAGAACAACTTATCCTAGAAAAATAATTGGATATGTAAAATATTTTTGTGTGTACGCATGTTCCCATTGTCATAAATATTTATATAAATCAATTTACTTTTGATTTTAGTTATTTATTTACACTTATATTAATACACACACATGTTTCTGTGTGTAATATTATTTCAAAAATAATTTTCATTGTAACACCCCATGATTTCATAGTGTGTTATTTCTTCAAAATAATTCAATAACTTGCACTACACGCAACACCGAGTTCAATCACACCATCACTTACAAAAAAAAGCCCTAGAAAAGAGGTTATTAATAGTATTAACTAAATTTTAAACTTTATATAATCCTTATAATTTTAGAATCCATATTATGAGTTTCTTAGATATAATGCAAGAACAAATTCATTTTCAGTATTGAACTTTTATCAACTTTTAATAGTGAACCCTATTTAAATACAATATTTTAAACTTTTTGACTAAATGGGGACATCAAAAAATTTAAAATGAAACATCCCAAGCTTCCATGGTACTCTTTCCTTTGAATAATACAGTAGCGTGTGTTGTACGCAACTTCGAGTTTTAACACACACCCCAACCGATCAAACTAGCCGTTATGAATAGTAATACCTACTTTTTGAAATTATATATATTTTATATTTCAAAATTTACTTCATTTTTGGATTATTAGTGTCTAATTTACCCTAAGGTGAAATTTTGGTACTTTTTGGATAACTTTAATATTTTGATGAATAGTGAAAATTACTAAATTTTAATTAAAAACAACTTTTTTAATCAAAATAATTAATAGAGATAAATTATGAATTTGAGTGATTTGAAAGTATATTTAGAATATATTTTGACTATTTAATATAATTTTGGTCATTGTAAATAATTTTACAATTAAACCGAACATAAACAAGTGTCAATCTTTTGATAGTTATTATCTCTTAAAAACACGCTTTTTGTTTTGGCAGCGGGAATTATTTTTAAATTAATTTCTGCCGCTTTTGTGTTTTGAATTTAGAAAAATGGATTCCATATTTGGAATCAGGATGTCCAAATTGTGTAAATTGGTAACTTTTATTTTTAGACATTTTGAATACTTACTGCGGTAAATATTTTATTTACCATGGTTAAGGGTAAATCTGGTAAATAAGGGTTAGAAAATAATATAATAATAATACTAAATTACCCTAAAACGTGTTTTAGCCTTATTGGTTGATACTTGTTCGACCATAGGCATCTTTGGGTCGATTTTGGGACCCCTTGGTGCCACTTGTAGGTGATAGGGACACTTGTTTTAATTAAGTTAAAATGAATACAAAAATGACACAAGCATATATCTTTTAGAAAAACAATTATTACATAGGGTTATATATGTTGGATTTTAGATTATAAATATTCATTAGAAAGATAAACAGATGTCCTACATAATGATATTTTATTTATAATTGTTATACATTAAATAATTTAATTTATTTATGACACAATGATGATGTAGTAATTACTATAATAGTGAAAAATTAAAATAATTGATATTACAAATACCCAAATAAATATAATATGAATCTTTTAATGAATTAAACTAATTTTCTAGGATACTATGATATATTAGAATTTATTTAATTGACTTTTTTTATGTAATCAATCTGTTATGAGTTTCAAAAAAATCAACTATTGAATAGTGTAAAAATTGACATAAAAGAGTTCTTAAAAGAAATATTATATTATTAATTGATATTAAATTCCTAAAAATCTAAGGTTCGGCCAAGAGACCTATATCATGATAGGTTCATCATTAATGAACCACTTGGGGGTCTCTTGGATGTATATATTAAGTTTATTAACCATATTATATAAAAATACAAAGAGACATTGTAAAAGTGAAACTAATTAACTTATAGTTAATACTTAAAGATAAGGTTAATATAAGTACCCAGACCTGTCTAAATTATATTGGTTGAGTTGTTTTCGACCCATCCCCACGTTAACATTTAAATAATCAACTTTGGAGCCATTGAAAACCGAATTTGAATTTATTATAAACTAATATCTCTAGCTTTTCCAAAGGTGCCCCTCACCCCTCTTATAAAAGGGCACTCTCCTTCTCATTTATTCACACCTTCAAATCCTTTTGGATCGGCCAAACTCGGCCCAAATACTCTCCAAACTTCCCTCACTACAACCTAGAGGCCTTAGTGTGATCAGAAAGCCAACCTAAGGAGACCTTTTGATCAAATCAATAGAAAGAACCTGAAGAAGAGGTAATGATTTCACCACCCTTTTCCAAGTTCATTTCTTCTTCCACTTCTTCTTCCTTTGTTGTTACCATTATAAAATAATAACTCCAGTATCATATATATACTGTGATGTTATTATAAATATTGTACAACCATATTCAGTATTCTATCCACCCTTTGATTAACATGTCACCATACTTGCGTACGTACGGCTTACCGTCTCCACGTCGTGGTGTAATTGTTATTCAATATATTATTATTTGGATGGGTATAATAATGATGTGTAACTCATGTAAATAATAAATATAACATGTTAATGATTCTGTATATATGATATACCATCCATTTATATATTATTTTAATATCAAAATAATGATATTGTCGCTCGTGCGTACGTACGGACTATCGTCTCCACGAACGCGATGAGATTCATTCTCCATCGTAACCATTAAAGTATAATTATCATTTGATGATTTAAAAATGATTTTAAGGACTTGATATCATTCTAGATATGAATAATATACAACCTATCCTTTACAAACATGTCTTACGTAACAAAACATATAAAAGACAAGTAAGTTAACACACGAAACAACGAAAATACTAAGATATTATTATCAAATCAATATTAAAAGATCATATATGATATCATATTAATGTATATGATTCTTGTATAATTTAATAACAATTATTTCACCATTATACAGGAGGATAACCTACCCCAACCAAGGAAAAGTTCAAGGTAAGGGGTTTTCATCTCACTCCTTATTTCCGTGAGATTCATGCCATATTGCCACCTTCACCATTTGTGTAGTGTATGTACTGCCCATAATTATATTCTTTGTGTAATACACTCTAATTTATGTGTACTTACATATTCATTGTATGATACCTATTTCATGGGTTGTATGTTTCATAAGTTACCAAATTGGTAAGGGTTATTTCACAATCTCTTCATTATCCGAGGTTGTTTATATGTAATAATGTACTGGGATCTCTTTATCATCCACATCCATGTTTTCTTAAAAATGTATTTCAAAACATTTTTATTATTTACAATAATATAGGTTAAAGTAATTTATACCCTTGTTTGACTTTTTATAAGAGGATTATTTCCGTCGTTTTCAAAACAAGGTCCTTTTTAACCTTTTCGACAGAATTAAGGTAAGAATGTTTTTTTTAACTTATACGGCGGGTACGGTTATTTTCTGCCGTTATAAAATCTTCAAAGCTTTCCATAAATGCTTATAAGAATATTTTCAAGAAAATGTTTTATTTTATATGGCTCTTAAATGATTTCAAAAATTGAAAGAGATATTTCTCAAAAACGTGTTTTGATTTCATCTATGTCAACATCCTTTGATGGATTTAACGCTTATTTGAAGTTGATTTATTATGATACAAAACATCTATATTGTATTGAAGGTTTTGTGATATGTTTGACTGTGGATGTGCTATTTTTATACCATTCATAGTTTATGGTGAAATTATTGACATTTTGTATGCTAGTTTTAATACGAATGTTTATGTTATGTTTAAACCTTTTCATATGGGAATGCATTGGACTTAATATGTGACGGGTGGAGCCCGCTATAGCTCCTCGATGCATCGGTAGGTATCATGAGACAAACTAGTGTCTTGACACAAGGCCTTGAAAAAATCTTACTTGTAGTCTTGGCACGAGGCCATGGCTATGTGGTTATGATAGTCTGGCATTATGCATTCCAACATTATGAAAGTGGTTATTGATTTTGCATGTGATTATTCAATTAGTAGAATATCCATGTGAATAATTAAATGACATTATTTCATTTTATTTATGCCATACCATGTTGAATGTTCAAGTTTGAAAGGCTTTTTTTAGTTATACAATGCCTTAAATGTTTATTCTTATTTATAAAAGTTTCCGCTATATTGTTATCCTTACTGGGCATTTGAGATCACCCCTTTTCTATGTTTTATTTTTCCCAGGAAGTGAAGAAGTAAATTATGAATGACCTGCAGGGATATTATGTGGGGATATGAGTGTAGATTATGGAGACAATATGTTGTTGTAGTAGTTTTTCATTTTATGATGTAATGTAAGACTTATGAAAATATCTAGTGTTTCCAAGGCTACTAAACCATTCGGTATTTCTAGATTTGATCTTTCTTGTGATCATGCCAATGTTATGTAATAATGCACCGAATCTATGTAACTAGGGTCAGGGAGTTACAGTTGGTATCATAAGAAGTTTAGTAAAAACCTTGGAAGCTAGATTTAGATAAACTCTGATTAGAACACGTAGAACTAAGATGAACTTTGAGGATTAGTATAGAAGAACTTCCTAGAATTTTGGTATTGTAGAGATTTTGTGAGTTTTCCGAGAAATACATCCCTGTCTGGATACGATCAGGTAGAGGTGGATCTGGCACAGATGTACCTAGAGGTAAAACCCAAAAACACCGCTTTGAGCTGGACTCGAACGGGAACTGGTGCACGACAACGGGCCGTGCTGCACTCTTGGTTACGACACTCTCGGGGGATATGCTTAGGATAACTCTCATTTTCCTTACAAATCATTATGAAGGGTTTATGAGTATATACATCCTCAAAGGAGGCAATTTTATGATTATGGATTATATCCATAAACTATTTAATTTTTGTTATGTGTTTTACAAGTTTGGGATTAGGTATTGTTATTCATAAACTAATCTAATGTATGCCATTGTTTTGAAATGGCACCCAGTAGAAGGAATGGGAACTCTAGCAATGCACATGATACAAAGAGAAAGAAGGATCATATATTTTATGGTCTTAAGCCAGAATTAACAAGAGAAATAGTCTTTCATGTATTATCATCATATGAAGAAATAATATCATGTGTTGATAAGATAAGTAAAGAGTTTACTGAGTCCTATGGATTTTAAGGGAAGCAAGAGAAGAAAAGGATGGAAGAGAGAAAGATGGATAAAGGGAAGAGGGAAAAGAAGATTTTTCCCATATGTGGTAACTGTGGAAAGAAACACCCTGGAACTTTCCTGAACGGAATGGGAGTTTGTTATAAGTGTGGAGGAAAAGGGCACAAAGTACGTGACTGCAAGGGTAAGAAAATGGTTTCAAATGTACAATGCTTCATTTGCAAGGAGTTTGGACACTACGCGAACCTATGTCCTAGTCATCAGACTATGCCGTAAATGATGCTATTGGATAATAATCAAGTTATGATACTACCATATATGAAGAGAAATGATTAGTGTTGTTATGTTGATTATGTCAATTGAGTGTTGTATCAACAATGTACTTGTTATAATAATTATGGAGTATATAAGGATTGTACTACAGTACTATTTCATTGAGGACTTGAGATTGTGTGGAACAAAGAAAAGTGACTCAATAGAAGGATAAATTTTTGGAAAATATATGGTTGAGAGAATGATAAACCATAATATAGTTCTGATACCGAGGTAGTGATTTTGGAATAATACATGATTGTTTTGGAAAAATTATATTGGATATTCTTGACTACCTTGGAACTGATTAATGATTTGTATATTCCATCATTGTTGGGGTTTAAAACATTTTTAGATTGATGATGTATATCCAGCATTCTATATGGAATAAGGGAGCATGAAATTAATCAATAAGGAATATGGTAATTCAGGATGTTTCAGTGTATTAAAAGAATACATGATGAAGGTATTCATATGCTATTATGGGGTAAAAAGGATCTACATTATGTTTACATTCCTTATAAAAGTTGGACTGTGGGTTTGGACATAAGTATTTTGGATACTTCTAGTTTGGATTATTTTGGATTGCCATAAAAGGACAACCCGGAGGTCGGGCGGCAACCCGTCGCGTCCGGCAAGGCTGTGAGACTTGAACCCGCAACCGAAGGGCGACAAGGGTGTATCACCTACCATTGGCCCACAAGATGTCCTGGATTAAATAATGTAGTTTTTTTAAAAGATCTGGTAGATGAATTATAAATTCATTTATTTTGGAACCCTGTACGAATAGTATAAATAGAAATTTTTTTACGTTCTATTATCTTTTAGAGTGAAAGATGAGTTTGTGGTAGAAATTTATTAATGGATAAAACTCTAATTATAAAGTAATTATATCTCCTTATGATCTTATCCAATCTCATAAATAAATTCCTCAACATTAATAAAAGGAACGTAGAACAAAAATGTTTTCCTAGATGGTACCTTAAATCATCACTAATTTATGGCTTTGGGATTGTTGGCCTTTTCGTAGACATGTTCTCTACCACTCTCCGTCAGATAATTGATGGTCAGATTACTCTTCCATATCTATATTTTCTTAAATGGAACCCTAGTATATGTTATTTTCGGTAATCTTCATACTTTCCACTCTTTGTTTTAAATAGAGGCCTCATTAATTCATTTTTCGATGTGGGATTTCAACTAAGATATTTTGAAATGTCAAAAATGTGTTATCCTAATACCCTATGTTTTTTTGAACCGATGGTATTTCAAATCATCATAGATTGATGAGTTTAAGGACCTCAATTTTATACTTGTTTGTGATTGATGACCTCAATCACTACCTATAAATATTTACGTTTTTCATCCAATTATATGTCTCTAATTTGCACCACTGTTCTCCTAATCGAGATCATAATTTGGTGGTGACCCTTTCATTTCTCTTTTCCTCATATTAAGACTAAATTTTAGTAACCCAATTTCCTATGTAGGTTTTCCCACAAATATATTTTCTATTTTCAACCTTTTATTTTCGAAGAACAATTTCAAATTGCGAGGACGCAATTTATTGAAGGCGGGGAGAATGTAACACCCCAAGATTTCATAGTGTGTTATTTCTTCAAAATAATTCAATAACGTGCACTACACGCAACATCGAGTTCAATCACACCAGGACTTTAAAAAAAATCCATTCAAAAGAGGTAATGAATAGTATTAACTAAATTTTAAACTTTATATAATCCTTATAATTTTAGAATCCATATTATGAGTTTCTTAGATATAATGCAAGAACAAATTCATTTTCAGTATTGCACTTTTATCAACTTTTAATAGTGAACCCTTTTTAAATACAATATTTTAAACTTTTTGACTAAATGGGGACATAAAAGAATTTAAAATGAAACATCCCAAGCTTCCACGGTACGCTTTCCTTTAAATAATACAGTAGCCTGTGTTGTACGCAACTTCGAGTTTTAACACACACCACAACCGATCAAACTAGCCATTATGAATAGTAATACCTACATTTTGAAATTATATATATTTAATATTTTAAAATTGACTTCATTTTTGGATTCGTAGTGTCGAATTTACCCTAAGGGGAAATTTTGGTAATTTTTGGATAACTTTAATATTTTGATGAATAGTGAAAATTACTAAATTTTAATTAAAAACAACTTTTTTAATCAAAATAATTAATAGTGATAAATTATGAATTTGAGTGATTTTAAAGTATATTTAGAATATATTTTTACCATTTAATATAATTTTGGTCATTGGACATAATTTTACAATTAAACCGTATATAAACAAGTGTCAATCTTTTGATAGTTATTATCTCTTAAAAACACACTTTTTGTTTTGGCAGCGGGAATTAATTTTAAATTAATTTCTGCTGCTTCTGTGTCTTGAATTTAGAAAAATGGATTCCATATTTGGAATCAGGATGTCCAAATTGTGTAAATAGGTAACTTTTATTTTTAGACATTTTGAATACTTACTGCGGTAAATATTTTATTTACCATGGTTAAGGGTAAATCTGGTAAATAAGGGTTAGAAAATAATATTATAATAATACTAAATTACCCTAAAACGTGTCCTAGCCTTATTGGTTGATACATGTTCGACCATAGGCATCTTTGGGTCGATTTTGGGACCCCTTGGTGCCACTTGTAGGTGATAGGGACACTTTATTAATTAAGTTAAAATGAATAAAAAAATGACACAAGCATATATCTTTTAGAAAAACAATTATTACATAGGGTTATATATGTTGAATTTTAGATTATAAATATTCATTAGAAATATAAACAGATTTACTACATAATGATATTTTATTTATAATTTTTAGACATTAAATAATTTATTTTATTTATGACACAATGATTACGTAGTAATTACTATAATAGTGAACAATTAAAATAATTGATATTATAAATACCCAAATAAATATAATATGAAACTTTTAATGAATTAAACTAATTTTATAGGATAATATGATATATTAGGATTTATTTAATTGACTTTTTTCGAAGTAATCAATCTGTTATGAGTTTCAAAAAAATCAACTATTGAATAGGGTCAAAATTGACATAAAAGAGTTCTTAAAAAAATATTATATTATTAATTAATATTAAATTCCTAAAAATCTAACGATCGACCAAGAGACCTTTATCATGATAGGTTCATCATTAATGGACCACTTGGAGGGTCTCTTAGATGTATATAGTATGTTTATTAACCATATTATATAAAAATACAAAGAGACATTGTAAAAGTGAAACTAATTAACTTAGATTTAATACTTAAAGATAAGGTTAATATAAGTACCCAAACCTGTCTAAATTATATTGGATGAGTTGTTTTAGACCCATCCCCACCTTAAAATTTAAATAATCAACTTTGTAGCCATTGGAAACCGAATATGAATTTATTATAAACTAATATCTCTAGCTTTTCCAAAGGTGCCCCTCACCCCTCTTATAAAAGGGCACTCCTCCTTCTCATTTCTTCACACCTTCAAAGCATTTTGGTTCGGCCAAAATCTACCCAAATACTCTTCCAACTTCCCTCAATACAACCTAGAGGCCTTAGTTTGATCAGAAAGCCAACCTAAGGATCCCTTTTGATCAAATCAAAAGGAAGAACCCGAAGAAGAGGTAATGATTTCACCACCCTTTTCCAAGTTCATTTCTTCTTCCACTTCTTCTTCCTTTGTTGTTACCATTATAAAATAATAAATCCAGTATCATATATATATTGTGATGTTATTATAAATATGGTACAACCATATTCAGTATTCTATCCACCCTTTGAATAACATGTCACCATACGTGCATACGTACGGCTTTCCATCTCCACGTCGTGGTGTAATTGTTATTCAATATATTATTATTTGGATAGGTATAATAATGATGTGTAACTCATGTAAATAAAAAATATAACATGTTAATGATTCTGTATATATGATATACCATCCATTTATATATTATTTCAATATCAAAATAATGATATTGTCCCTCGTGCGTACGTACGGACTACCGTCTCCACGAGCGCGATGAGATTCATTCTCCATCGTAACCATTAAAGTATAATTATCATTTGATGATTTAAAAATGATGTTTAAGTACTTGATATCATTCTGGATATGAATAATATACAACATATCCTTTACAAACATGTCTTACTTAACAAAACATATAAAAGACAAGTAAGTTAACACCCAAAACAACGATAATACTAAGATATTATTATCAAATCAATATTAAAAGATCATATATGATATCATATTAATGTATATGATTCTTGTATAATTTAATAACAATTATTTCACCATTATACAGGAGGTTAACCTACCCAAACCAAGGAAAAGTACAAGGTAAGGGGTTTTCATCTCACTCCTTATTTCCGTGAGATTCATGCCATATTGCCACCATCACCATTTGTGTGGTGTATGTACTGCCCATAATTATATTCTTTGTGTAATACACTCTAATTTATGTGTATTTACATATTCATTGTATGATACCTCTTTCATGGGTTGTATGTTTCATAAGTTACCAAATTGGTAAGTGTTATTTCACAATCTCTTCATTATCTGAGGTTGTTTATATGTAATAATCTACGGGGATCTCTTTATCATCCACATCCATGTTTTCTTAAAAATGTATTTCAAAACATTTTTATTATTTAAAAGAATATGGGTTAAAGTCATTTATACCCTTGTTTGACTTTTTATAAGAGGAATCTTTCCATCGTTTTCAAAACAAGGTCCTTTTTAACCTTTTCGACATAATTAAGGTAAGAATGTTTTTTTTAACTTATACGGCAGGTGCAGTTATTTTCCGCCGTTATAAAATCTTCAAAGCTTTCCTTACAAGCTTATAAGAATATTTTCAAGAAAATGTTTTATTTTATATGGCTCTTAAATGATTTAAAAAATAGAAAGAGATATTTCTCAAAAAAAGTTTTTTGATTTCATCTATGTCAACATCCTTTGATGGATTTTATGCTTATTTGTAGTTGATTTATTATGATACAAAACTTCTATATTGTATTGAAGGTTTTGTGACATGTTTGACTATGGGTGTGCTATTTTTATACCATTCATATTTTATGGTGAAACTATTGAAATTTCGTATGCTAGTTTTAATACGAATGTTTATGTTATGTTTAATCCTTTTCATATGGGAATGCATTGGACTTAATATGTGACGGGTGGAGCCCGCTATAGCTCCTTGATGAATCGGTAGGTCTCATGAGACAAACTAGTGTCTTGACACAAGGCCTTGACAAAATCTTATTGTTAGTCTTGGCACGAGGCCTTGGCTATGTGGTTATGAAAGTCTGGCATTATGCATTCCAACATTATGAAAGTGGTTATTGATTTTGCATGTGATTATTCGATTAGTAGAATATCCATGTGAATAAGTAAATGGCATTATTTCATTTTATTTATGCCATACCATGTTGAATGTTCAAGTTTGAAAGGATTTTCTTTTAATTATACATTTCCTTAAATGTTTATTCTTATTTATGAATGTTTCCGCTATATTGTTATCCTTACTGGGCATTTGAGCTCACCCCTTTTCTATGTTTTATTTTTCCGAGGAAGTGAAAAAGTAAATTATGAATGACCTGCAGGGATATTATGTGGGGATATGAGTGTAGATTATGGAGACAATATGTTGTTGTAGTAGTTTTTCATTTTATGATGTAATGTAAGACTTATGAAAATATCTAGTGTTTCCAAGGCTACTAAACCAATCGGTCTTTCGAGATTTGATATTTCTTGTGATCATGCCAATGTTATGTAATAATGCACCGAATCTGGGTAACTAGGGTCGGGGCGTTACATTCATATTCTAATAAATATATTATTTTCCTAAATTATAATTATATATTTTATATATTTATTTTTATTTGTATATTTTTTATATTTTTTTCAATTTATATATATATATATATATATTCAATTATTTTATCAATTTTAATTATCATTATAAATTTCATTTTCCTTAATATATATATATATATATAATATATTGATTTCAAATTAATATATAATATATATACATAATTTATTTTCTTAAAATAAAGTCACATTATGTTTATATATTTAAGTACTATTTATATATATATGGTAAATGTATTATAAATTAAAGAAATATAAATTATATTTACAAAAATAAAAAAATTTAAAAAATATTTTAACATATAAATATATTATAAATTATATTTAAATATAAAAACTATTTATACATAAATATATAAATTTTTAATTTTTAATTCATAAAATTTATATATATATATATACCATTTTTGTTAATATAAATTTTTTTCTTCTAAATATTTTATTTTATTACATTTTATTTACATATTTTATAATTTTAGTTCAATATATATATTTAATATATTTATTTCTATTTATTTATATATTTCGTACTTTTTTCACATTTATTTATCATTTTACATTTTATGTTCATAAAAATATTTATTTAAAATTAAAATTATATTTTAATATTGATATATATATATACATTTTATATATACATATATTATTTCTATATATGTAAATACTAAATATATTATAAATATGATAGTTATAAATAAATTATTAATGTCTAGAAGATTATATGTGAAGGAATAAATCCACACACTCATAGACTAGTAATGATAGGTTGTACCCCTTCCAAGGGTTGACTCAGTCCATAGCTGACTCATTACAATTTTTATAACCCGAAGGACCCAAATTTGATGGACTAAAGGAACCTCATGCATGCCCACCATACCGCTCGCATTGTGTTTTAATGTTTCCCTATCCCTACTAGGGCCCTCAAATTCTTGCCATAAATGGCCCATAAATCCCCCCTAAATGGGCTTCTCTGATTTGAACTCTGGTTGAATCTAGAATTATGGGATGATTTTACATCTCATGAAAGCCTCTGATTGCTAATGGAGTATGGGTTATGAGGGTTTTAACAGATGCCACACCACACCTTTCATAATCCTTACCTTACACCCTAGGTTCCATCCTCCCCTAGCTAAATTTATATTGTTGTGTGTGTGAATGTGTAATTAATTAAATGTTATTTCAATATATATATATATAATGTAAATAAATACGTCCCTACCATAGATCTAGGCAACGGATGTGTTGACATTTATCAGTGCTAAACAGAAAGCGCTGATAATAGTCACACCTTTATCAGTGTTATATAAAATCACTGATAATAGTGTACCCTTTATCAGATCGTCTATTAGCATTGATAAAGGATAGATTTATCAGCGCTCATTTTAGCACTGATATAAGTTTTTAAGAAAAAAATATTATTAATTTATATAAACTGATAATATATATATTCAAAAATATTGTTTATTTATGTATATTAATTATAAAAACATATTTTTAATTAATATAAACATATTATATTATAATATATATTTTTTAATAATTCAAATTATATATAATGTTTTAAAAAAGTCTTTATTACTTTATAAATAAATAGATATATATTTAAATAATTATAAAATTATACTAATTTTTTTAAATGATTAATATATGTATTATCATTATAATTATATATAAATAATTTTTAAATATATATATTTATAATTATAAATATAAATAAATATTTTTTTAATGAATATATATATATATATTATTAGATAATGATGATTTTAATTGTTGTTATTTATGTTTATATGTTGATGCATGAGTATAATTGATCCTATATGATCCTAATGTTTTCTTATGGACGTGATTCAGACTTATGTTCTAAATTTTAAGATTACCTATATTCTGATGACGCACACATGCATATGTTATATATTCATCATTATGATTGTTCATTTATAAATTGACACTTGTATGATTCATTCATGTTATACCCATGAGCTTATGATATTTATAAAAACTTATAAAATTACAATAAATGTATCAAAATATTAAATTTATGTATTAAATTTATAATTATAATTTTAAATTAAATAGAAATACTTTTTAAATTTATTTATTTACAATTATTATTATAATTATATATGTTTGTGAGTGTGTGTGTAAATAAATAATTATAAAATTACCACAAAATGATTTATTTTAATTTTACAAATATGTATATATATATTAATGTACACAAAAATATTTATAATTATATTTATAATTATATAAAAATATTTATAAAATATTAATTTATAATTATAAAAAAATAATAAACATATTTATAATAATTATAATTTGATAAATATATATAATTATAGAAATATGTTAATAAATATTTACAAATATTTATACATATATAAAAATATTTATAATTAAAATTATTAATGATATATATATAATTATAAACCTATAATATATATATATATTATTTTAAAATTATAAATAATTTATTAATATTAGGACTTTATCTCTGCTAAAAAAAGCGCCGATAATGGTCTTTTTTATCAGTGCTATATATTTTAGAACTGATAAAAACATCCTTAAACAACCCTTTCCAAAAAGTGCTGATAAAATCCTTTCATGTTTTTATAAATGGAACCCCAGCATATCCACTTGCCACTCGGGCCTCATGATTTCGCCGAAGTCGAGCTCTACCTTCGTCGCCTCTGTCGCCGCCTCCACCTCCACCTCCACCACTACCTCTGCCTACTTCGCCCTACCCCCGCCTCTACATTTTTTGCCCCCTTTTTTGGTGCCCTCGCCTCTGCTACCCCTGCCTCCACTGCCCCCACTTCCATTGTCCCAGCCTCCGGCTCCACGTCCACCTCCACCACCTCTTCCCCTCGCCTCCACTACTCCTGACTAGGCCTCTACTACAGCCGCCTCTGATGTCCCCTCTTCCCCTAACATCGTCGTCATCATCACCACCACCTCTGCTACCCCTACCATCCCTGCCACCGAACAATAATTTTCAACGTTCTAACTTATTTGGGCATATATATATTATTTGTGCATATATATATTTATCTAATTCTCAAAAGCAAAATTTTTTGGAGAGATATAATCCTTGGTTTTTAGGAAAATATAGGTATTTGATCTTGATTTTAGGATGACATTTCCAGATTCATTAATTCAATTTTTCCCTAGACATAGAATTCTCTCATATATGATTAGTGGTTAATTAAGTACTCCATGCTATGATTTATGGTAGTGTTCAATTTTTCACTACAAGAAGATTATATGTGGTCATATGATTGGACCCTATAAAATTTTACATCCAAATGTGATGAAGGTGAAAAAAAACATAAGATTTTGAGGATCATAGGCTATGAATGATAGGGGGATAAATTATATCTATCTCTTATGGTTGTTAATTTTTATAGATGTATACATTGTGAAAAAAAACCGATTTGAGAAAATTGTTTTTCTATTAGATTACATATGACATTTATGACAATCATTGATTATGTATTATATTATTGAACATTGTTGACGAATAATTGATGATAAATCATTTTTTGGATATCAAATGATTTATGCAAAGATATTTTTTCATTTAAAGATGATACTTTTCAATGAAAATTTTACCAAGAGGCTTCTATATTTTTTCTATGATTTGGTTTTTTAAAGAGTTAAAGAGGTTCTAGAATGAGATGGAGATATCATAAAAACACAATAGTTACCTCCATATCATGGTGGATTTAAACACCCCATATAACTACCAATAAAGTGTGATTACCAGAGTATTTTTATCAACCATTAAAAGACCATCCAAATAATTATCCATCCTATGAAGATGAACCATTATAATCCCCTTGTTTATGATCCCAATCTAGGTATGTATTCCATTTATTAGAACTATATGTGCCAAGATTCCTCTTCATATGGAATATATATTGATTCCTTGATTTCCAATATTTGGAATCAACTCAAACATCACTTTTATACTATTTTCCCCAATCATTTAAACATTAATAGTGAATTATATACAAATTCAATTATGTTTTTCTATAATATATTCTTTTAGAAATTAAAATGTTATTTTTTGTCTGGAAAAGAATATTTTTGAATGGAAAAGGTGATTTTTTTGAGATAGTTTATTTTAAAACAAAATTTGTGAGGGAATAAAAAGTATTTTAATGGGTTTGAAATGTTTTATATATGGTTTCCCTTCTATTTTCATTTTTACATAGAATTTTTTGTATTGAAATTAAAATCAGATTGTGAGAAATGCATTAATTTTTGAAACCATGTGTGAATCTTTTCTTGTCAGAAGGAATTTATTTAATTTTAAACATTTGATGTGTGGTTTATTTAATTATGAAAAAATTTAAAATATTTTTGGAATTTTTGCAAATGATTTTCCATGTAAAATATGAATTTTATTTTTAATAATTTTGATTTTTTTCAAAGTGTACATGTATTTGTGAAAGAGTATTTTGAACTAATTGATTTATTTTAAACAAGGTATATTATTTTAAGGATGAAATAATATAAATGGTTTTTTAATGGGATTTCAAATGTGAATTTATAAATAGTTTTCAAAGGACATCTAAAATGTATGTTTTCAATAATATTTTATGTTTATAGTTTTATATAATTAGGAAAACCATTATGTTATATAGGGAAGAAACGTTGATTGATAATAACACCATGGAATTGGCATGTCAGTAACTCTATCCAAACCATAAGATATCAAGTATGAACTCACACCTTCAAAAGGTGAATTAATGTTTAACCCCATTACAACTATGAAACCTACTTTTCATCCAAAATCACTTACATGGATTAAATTAAGGGAGTCCTCTACAATTACATCTTATTTATAGTTTGGTGTTAGCTTATATGGGGATGAGTATCACGGAATGAAATTCAATAATAACTATCAACAAAATTTTGAGTTCCCCTTATTTTAAAGGCCCCTTTTGTGTATTTATTTTGTTAAATATTAATATTATCAAATCAAATAAGATGGATACTAATAAAGAAGGGATATATGCCAATCGTCCAACAAAATAATATGAATATGGAGTGAAAGACTCCATAATGTTTGTAAAACATCATGGATATGAACCTTCTCAAATCCATTGTTACTGTTTATGCTATTGTTATCCAGGACTAATTATTCCAAAGCGGTTGGTTTAACATGTAATCTATCATGAAATAGATCATTGTTATAAATATTAGAATAAACATGGGGTAAATAGAATATAGTTAGTTGTTGGGATAACACAGTGCTTTATGGATCATCTAATATGTGTACAATTGTGGACAAGGAAGAAGTATGTATCAAATATGTAATTTAAAATGCAAATGAGGATGAAGATTGTATTGAGGAAAAGAAAATGACAGTTTAATATGAACTTTGTGATTGCCCAAAATTTTTTGAGAAGAAAAAGAGTAGTGAAAAGATTCCATTATATGCTGGTTGCATTAAATATACACCATTGTCATCCATACTGAAGATGTATAATTTGAAATCCAAGAATAGATGGAGCAATGCTGTAACACCATGAGATTTTATGAGATATGTTATTTTTAATTCCTTAGATTGTACACTACACCGAGATTAGCTTGTACTATACGCAACACCATATTAGCTTGAAGTATACGCAACACTATTCTTGGATCTTGTTACACACAATTTCAAGTTCGCAACATTGAGTGTATATATATGTATATATATATATATATATATATTCAATGTATAAATGAAATATGGTTGGATTATGTTATACAAAACAACAAAGGAGTCTTTCACTACACCCAACCCTGACTTGGCTTTCATTACACACAATCGCGACCTTCCTCGATAGCATGTGTTGTACGCAATACCCGGTTTCACTAAACAATGATATTTTGTTATATTATGGGATAGACGTTATGAATATTATTAACTAAATTTTGAATATTATAACATTATTATTCATATTACACATTTTCTAGAACATGTTAAGAGAACAAAATATATTTTTCGGGTAAAATAAGTATTTTTAAAAAAATGCAGTTTTGCCGCCTTTTGATGGAGCACCCACTTTAAATATAGTTTTTGACATTTTTATAAGTTTAATTTTGCAAAATAAACTTCTTATTTTGAATCAGGATATAATAATTTACATTGGATAATGTTTTTATATTTTTCTGATAACTTTCATATTTTAATGAATAGTAAAAACACGCTATATTTTAATTAAAAACAACTTTTTTCATCGTAACAATTTATGTGGTTAAATTATAATATTGAATGGTTTTAAAGTATAAATAGAATATATTTTTACCATTTAATAAAATTTATGACATTATCATTTATTTTACATTGAATTTGTAGGTTAAATCAATTCAATCTTTTGCAATGTTTTAAACAAAAACCCGTTTTCTTTCTACAACGAGATTAATTTTAATTTGATTTCTGAAAATTTTTTGTATTGAATTTGGAAAAATGGATTCCATATTTGGATTCAGTGGGTCCAAATTATGTTAATAAGCTACTTTTTATTTTTGGGAATTTTGAATAGTAACTACAGTAAATTTTATTTACCATAGTTAAAGGTGAATCTGGTAATTAAGGGTAAATGTAAGATTATAAAATTACCCTAACACATTCCAAAATATTATTGGATGATTAAAAGTCGACCCATATCACCTAACGGTCGGATTAGAATCATTTAATGGACTTTTTTCAATGAAAATAATTTAATTATTATTAAAACCAAAGAAAGTGACAATATGTCACTTTCTTATCTCTTATAAGTATAATAATTTTAATTTAGTGATAAACTTAATGAAATTTCGAACATGAATAGTCTACATAAGTCTAATAAAAGTATCTACATCATATAAATTTATTTATAATTTTTAGAGATTAAATATGTATCATTAATTGTGACACAATAGTGATGCAGAAATTGTTTATCTAGTGAAAAATCAAGAATATAGTTTTTATTAAACTAACATTTACCATAAAAGGCCCAAAAACCTGACCAAAACTTATTTTTCATGTAAATGTAAACCATAATCATCCAATGGTCGAATATTTGACCATTTGGACCCTTATAAAATTGATTATGACACTTATATTTTCTTATTTTAAATGATGACAAAGTTGTCACCTACATAATTTAATAAATATAAAAATTTTAATATAGTGATTTTAATATGATAAATTCTAGTAAAAGTATTATTTTGAAAGGAAATATATTTATATTCATCATAAGATTTTTTTTTAAATTTTTATGCAAAAAATAAGTATATTAAATAATTATACAAAAATGTTGTTGTAATTATTTTATTAAGAGATAAACCAAATAAATGGTTTTCAAAAAATTAAAATAAATATTATATGAACTATTTAATGTTCTACTCTAATTTTAAAGAAACATATGACCTTTTATGAATCTATTAATTCTTTTAGTTCGAACATTTCATCTGTATATATTTTATTTAAATTCAAATAAATGAATAGTGTCAAAATTGACATTATTGTAATTTTATAAAAATAACATATTATAAAATTGTTTAAAAATCACAAAAAATATTTAAAAATTATAAATTTATATTTATATCGTCTAAAATGTTATAAAGTATCCAACTATGGACACTTCACAACAAATAAGTAATTATTTGTTATAATTTAAAATTTAGAATGTTATTACCACAAATAAAATTAAATTGATTAAATAAGGATAAATCAAGTTGATAATGTTTAAAACAAATTCCTAACATGTATAAATTTTATTGGTTGATTAGATTAAAACCCTATCTCATATAATATTTGAATATGAGTAATTTGTGGATGTTTTTAATTGGGGTTAGATTTAATATAAATTAATATTTTTTAGATTTCTAAAGGTTCCCCTCTCCTCCCTTATGAAAGGGAACCTCCTCCCTCTCTTCCTCACACCATTTTGAGACTTGAAGCTCAGCCATCCTCTACCCAGTTTACATCCCCACTTCTCCAGAAACCTTATAGAGGTACTGGTTTTCTCAAAAGACCAACCCTAGTGCCCTAAGAAGAAGTTTAAAGGAGGTGCTTCGAAAAAGAGGTAATCTTTTCTACTGATTCTTTCAAGCTTCTTTCTTCTTCAACCTCTTCTAATTTATTTGTTTAATTATAATTTAATAACATCAGTATCACTAAAATATTGATATGTTATTATATATATGGAAAACCCCATTTCAGATTCTATCCATCCTACGGAATATGAAATCACCGCGCGTGCATACGTACGGAATACCGTGTCCACGCCGTGGTGTAATCTGTTTTTCCAACACCACCTTACTTGGATGAGTATAATGGTGTGAAGAATAAATATACATTGTTATTATAACATCATACGTATTCTGATATATTATACCATCCACTCCAATTCTATTCAATAATTATGGAATCAATATCATCGCTCGTGCGTACGTACGGACTACCGTCTCCACGACGCGATGAGATTTATTCTCCATGTAAACCATTCATTAATGATTATAAAGTTTATATAATAAGTAATCATGAAATATATGAAATAATAATGATACTGTATTTATGTATTTATATGTATGCCATCTACTTAATTCCATTCAATTCAATAAGGAAACAAAAACAGCGTTCATGCGTACGTACGTCCTACCGTCTCCATGAACTGTGTATTTCATTCCTTTTATCGATCTATAATATATATGTATATGATGAATATATATTATATATAAATTGTTTTTTACATTCTGGAATTATGTAAATCAGGATATAAGTAATAATATCAAGAACGAAAAGTCGAAACACATACGATAAATGAAATGATTTTACCCAAAACGCTGCTTTAACATGGAATTTACAAAAGAATGGGTAATATAAAGTCATAAGTGAAACATATATGATATCATAACAATGAATATGATTATGTAATAATTAAATGACATTATTTAAATCATTATACAGGAGGTTCGGATCCATACGAAGCATATCAGACCTAAGGTAAGGGATAATTTTTCAAATCTCATTTTTATCCGAGATTACTTATATGTAAGTATTTACTGGGGTTATTGTTATCATCCGTGTCCATGTTTTATAAAAGTGTTTTTATGTATGTTTAAAGTCCTTTTTACCCATTTTTGACTTTTACTACAAGGTATGTAAGGAATATTTCTTTTGTTTACGTTACGAGGTACTTTTTGAATTTTCCGGCAAAAGTAGAAGAAGAATGTTTTTTTAACTTATACGCCATGAAAGGATTTTTACGGTTTTATAAAGCCTTATTTTTATGATGCTTCCTCAAAATGGTTTCATGACAATTTTCAACAAAATTTGTACCTTTTATAATTGCATGACATTTTGTGAAAAGAGAATGATTTTGAAGAAGAAAGGATATTTTCCTCAAGAATTCCTTACAAGTGTTTTATCAAAACCATTTTTCATCTAAGATGACATTATTTCATATGTGTATGTTTCAAGTATCATGTATCTATGATTTACAAGGTTTCACTTTTCTTATTATGAAATTATATCCATTTCTTTTATATGGATTATGTGATGATGGGATGATGTTTATGAATCCCATTTTATTTATTGGGTTTTTATAAATGATATATGTTTATTTTGTTGTAAAAGTAAGAATGATTTCATTATGAGATGGGTGGGACCTATATCTACCTCCAATTCATTGGGTAAAGAATTATATCTCATGAGATAGACATGGCTGGAATGGGAAGTTAAACCGTTTCAGTAATACAGGACTGGAACGAGGAGTGAACTCCATTCAGAAAGGGACTTTTTCCACTAAGATGGTCTTGGAAGCAATGCCTTGGCTACTATACAAATCATATCATGTGCTTAATGGTTGACACAATTACATTTTTTATTCCTATGCTATTTTATCATGATTGATGTTCCCTTCTGATATATGCCTTACGTACTTCCAAGATTCATGTCTTTGCTCAAGATTTTGATGTTTAGATTTTATGTTCAAGTTTTTTCACACAAATGTTTATGGATTATTTATTGTTATTATGTTTACCCTTACTGGGAATTTGAGCTCACCCCTTTTATGTTTTCTTTTCCCCAGGATATAAAGAAAGGTTTTAGGTAAGAAAAAAATGGGATGATCTTTATTGGGAGATGTTGAAGATCTTTCACCATGATTAGAAGATTTTATTCCGAGTTTCCAAAGACACTAAATTATTACGATCCTTGTGTGTCTGTTTTTATTATGTAATAAGTATTCCGAAAAAGTAATGTATTGTCCATAAACGTCAAGCATTGGGTCTCTACAGTTGGTATCAGAGGGAGGTTTAGTCAACCTTTGGAAACTAGGATGTGAGAACTATAGTGAGATCCCTAGAGATATTTCTATGTTATGTATAGGGATGTCCCTAAGGTTAAGTATAAGTATAGGTTATAGTCCAAGAATTATGGTAACGATATTAGATTAAACCTAAGATGTTAGATATTGAAGTTACTCCCCCTTTATTTTGATTTTTTCCTCTCACACTATTCTTTTTGGATTTTAGAAAATAGCTGGAAACAAGATGATTCGCGATAAGGGAGGATATGATGGAAAATGGAATGATATTCTTCATGAGAAACCAAATGAAATGGGATTTGGAAGTCCAAACATCATTATTATGCCGAATCAGAAATCTCATAATAGGATTAATAAACTCAAATTTGGTAAGTTTCCTAACTCGGCTAATAAGAGAAAGATGGAGATTCATGATGATCATAGAGGAAAGAAAGTTCAATTTCCCCTATGTAAATCATGTGGGAAGAGGCATCTAGGAGAATGTTTCAATGGAACTGGTAGATTATATGGGTGTGTAAAAGAAGGACATAAATCGAGTAAGTTCAAAGGAAAGGCTCAGTTAACACCATGGATGAGGATAACGGTATTGCTACGACATCAACAATGGTTAAATGTTTTAAATGTGGAATGTACGGGCATTATGAAAACCAATTCCCTAAGGTAATTTCTCATGAAGATAATCAGTATGGTCATATGGGTAGTATTTATTTTGATGATGATGAAGAGACTACAAATGATATGTGAGATGAAAGAATTATTGAAGCTCGGTCAATGGTTTAAAGAGGTAGTGGAATGATTACATGTTTATCAAGTGTAATGTTGTATAAGTAATATCATGGTACTATGGAATAATGATACATCTAAGGATTGTTACACTGTTGTCTTTCCTTATGTTTTGAAAGTGTATGATAAATGGTACCAGTAACCATGAAAGGTTATTCAGATATTTTTGGAATGTAGATGATATGTGCATAATGAAGGGATAAGGAGAAAATTAAATGTTTGATATTATTCATGAGCTCATTAATGATATAAGGAGAAGGTTATATCAGGGTTTGAGTATGTAGAATTTTTGGATTTTGGTATGTGGAAAGAGTTAACTTTTGACAGCATTCATGTTTTCCCTAAGTGTTAATGGGTATTCGTTTTTCAAGAGAATGCATGATTAAGGTATTCACATGATTGGAATGTGACCAACAAGATATATGGGGGATAAATGATGGTTGGTTGATGAAATTTCATGTAATAATTTTCTTTATACTATGAGCTTGGACCGAAGTATTTTATATATAGATTGGAATGGATTATGATGGACAGAAGTTAGTATTGTTTAAGGACAGAACTTTTTTTGATATTATTGATGGGATGTTATAGTAATGTAGTTTTAGAAAAAGGACTACCTGTAGGACGGGCGACAACCCATCGCATCAGACAAGGCTGTGGGAATCAATCCCACAACCGAAGTACGACTGGCCTTTATCGCCTACCACTGGCCTACAGGAAGTCCCTGTTTATTAGGAACTTTTTTTATTTTATTAAGCAGTATGATATATGAAGTATAAGTTCTTTTTTGGAATCATATATGATTAACCTCACCATATATAGACTTATGTATATTTGATAACTTGTGCTAACCTTTTTTTTTGAAACAGATGGAATGAACCATCATTCTATCACATGATCTGTTACCACTTCACGAATAACAAATTCAACTTCATTTCTTTAAGACATGAAGTGGAAATTATTCAAAGCACGAAGAACAGTGTGATTTTACCAAAATAAAGCAAGTATTTTTATAATTTAAAATTTTCAACTTTAGGGAAATGATATTGAGAACCAAAAATGTTGTCTTATTGCTCTTATATCCGATGAATCATATGGTACCTTAGATCATCACAAATATATGGCTTTGTGATTGTTGGCTTTTTATAGCCATGATCTCTACCACTCTCCATCAGAACAAGATCGTTTTATTTTTCCTCCATGTCAATATTTTCACCTATACTGTCATATGTGGAAACCCAATGTTGAGTACCATTAGCTGACCATTACATTTCTAACTTTATTTTTTAATGTTAAGTTTTAGTATTCCTTTTTACGATGTGGGTTTCTATTAATAGTAAACGATTTATAACACCAACGAATTTCGAGGATGAAATTCCTTTTAATGGGGGAAGAATGTAACACCCTGAGATTTTATGAGATATATTCTTTTTAATTCCTTTGATTTTACACTACACCAAGATTAGCTTTTACTATACGCAACACCGTATTATCTTGCAGTATACACAACACTATTCTTGGATATTATTACACACAATTTCAAGTTCGCAACATTGAGTGTATATATATATATGTGTATATATATATATATTCAATGAATAAATAAAATATGGTTGGATTATGTTATACAAAACAAAAAAGGAGTTTTTCACTACATGCAACCCTGACATGGCTTGCATTACACGCAATCGCGACCTTCCTCGATAGCGTGTGTTGAACGCAATACCGAGTTTCACTAAACAATGATATATTGTTATATTATGGACTATATGTTATGAATATTATTAACTAAATTTTGAATTTTATAACATTATTATTCATCTTACACATTTTCTTGAACATGTTAATAGAACAAAATAAATTTTTCGGGTAAAATAAGTGTTCTTCCAAAAATGCAGTTTTGCCGCCTTTTGATGGCGCACCCACTCTAAATCTAGTTTTTGACATGTTTATAAGTTTAATTTTTCAAAATAAACTTCTTATTTTGAATCAGGATATAGAAATTTACATTGGATAAAGTTTTGATATTTTTCTGATAAGTTTCATATTTTATTGAATAGTAAAAACACGCTATATTTTAATTAAAAACAACTTTTTTCATCATAATAATTTATGTGGTCAAATTATAATATTTTGTGGTTTTAAAATATAAATAGAATTTATTTTTACCATTTAATATAATGTATTTCATTAGCATTTATTTTACATTGAATTCGTAGGTTAAATCAATTCAATCTTTTGCAATGTTTTAAACAAAAACCCGTTTTCTTTCAACAACGGGATTAATTTTAATTTAATTTCAGCAACTTTTTTGTATTGAATTTGGAAAAATTGATTCCATATTTGGATTCAGTGGATCAAAATTATGTTAATAAGCTACTTTTTATTTTTTGGCATTATGAATAGTAACTACGGTAAATTTTATTTACCATAGTTAAAGGTGAATCGGGTAATTAAGGGTAAATATAAGATTATTAAATTAACCTAACACCTGAAAAAATCCTATTGGATGACTCAAATTTGACCCATATCACCTAAGGGTCTGATTAGTATCATTTAATGGACTTTTTTCAATGAAAATAATTTAATTATTATTAAAACCAATGAAAGTGACAATATGTCACTTTCTTAAATCTTATAAGTATAATAATTTTAATTTAGTTATAAACTTAATGAAACATCGAACATGAATAGTCTCCAAAAGTCTAATAAAATTATCTACATCATATGAATTTATTTATAATTTTTAGGGATTAAATAATTATCATTAATTGTGACACAATAGTTATGTAGAAATTGTTTATCTAGTGAAAAATCAAGAATATAGTTTTTATTAAACTAATAGTGACCCTAAAAGGCCCAAAAACTTGACCAAAACTTATTTTTCATGTAAATGTAAACCATAAGCATCCAATGGTAGAATATATGACCATTTGGAGCCTTATAAAAGCGATTATGACACTTATATTATTTTATTTTAAATGACGCCAAAGTTGTCACCTTCATAATTTAATAAATATAACAATTTAAATATTGTGATTTTGAGATGATAAATTAGAGTAAAAGTATTATTGATAAAGTTAATATAGTTAGATTTATCATAGGATTTTATTTTTAATTTGTATGAAACAAATAATTATATTAAATTATTATACAAAAATGTTGTAGTAATTATTTTATTAAGAGATAAACCAAATAAATGGTTTTAAAAAAATTAAAATATATATTATATGAACTATTTAATGTGATCCACTAATTTTATAGATAAATATTAACTTTTATTAATCTATGAATGATTTTATTTCCAAAATATCTTCTGTATATATTTTATTTAAATTCAAATAAATGAATAGTATCAAAATTGATAGTATTGTAATTTTATTAAAATAACGTATTATATAATTGATTAAAAATCACAAAAAATATTTAAAAATTATATATTTAAATTTATATTGTGGAAAATGTTATAAATTATCCAATTATGTACAATTCACAACAAATAAGTAATTACTTGTTATAATTTAAAATTTAGAATGTTATTACCACAAATAAAATAAAATTGATTAAATAAGGATAAATCATGTCGATAATGTTTAAAATAAATTCATAACATGTCTAAATTTTATTTTTTGATGGGATTACAACCCTATATCATCTAATATTCAAATATGATTCATTTTTGGGGGTTTTTAGGTGGGGTTAGATTTATTATAAATTAATATTTTTAAGATTTCCAAAGGTGCCCCTCTCCTCCCTTATAAAAGGGAACCTCATCCCTCTCTTCCTCACACCATATTCAGCCTTGAATCTCGGTAATGCTCTGCCCATTTCACTTCCCCACTTCTCTAGAAACCTTATAGAGGTACTGGTATTCTCAAAAGACGAACCCTAGTGCCCTAAGAAGAAGTTTAAAGGAGGTGCGTCGAAGAAGAGGTAATCTCTTCTACCGATTCATTCAAGCTTCATTCTTCTTCAACCTCTTCTTAATTATTTGTTTCATTATAATGTAATAACATAAGTATCACTAATATATTGATATGTTATTATATATATGAAACAACCCCATTTCACCTTCTATCCATCCTACGGAAAATGAAATCATTGCGCGTGCGTACGTACGGAATACCGTCTCCACGCCGTGGTGTAATATGTTTTTCCAACACCACCTTACTTGGATGGGTATAATGGTGTGAAGAATAACTATACATAGTTATTATAACATCATACTAATTCTGACATATTATACAATCCACTCCAGTTCTATTCAATAAGTATGGAAATGATATCATCAGTCGTGCATACGTACGGACTACCGTCTCCACGACGCGATGAGATTTATTCTCCATGTTAACCATTAATTAATGATTATAAAGTATAAATAATAAGTAATCATGAAATATATGACATATTAATGATACTAGATTTATGCATATATTTTTATGTCATCTACTTAATTCCATTCAATTAAATAAGGAAATGAAAACAGCGTTCATGCGTACGTACGACCTACCGTCTCCATGAACGGTCTATTTCATTACTTTTATAGATCAATAATATATATGTATATGATGAATATATATTATATATAAATCATGTTTTACATTATGGAATTATTTAAATCAGGATATAAGTAATAATATCAAGAACGACAAGTCGAAACACATACGATAAATGATATGATTTTACCCAAAACACTGCTTTAACATGGAATTTACTAAAGAACGGCGAATATAACTTCATAAGTGAAACATATATGATATCATAACAATGAATATGATTATGGAATAAGTCAATGACATTATTTAAATTATTATACAAGAGGTTCAGATCCATACGAAGCATATCGGACCTAAGGTAAGGGATAATTTTGCAAATCTCATTTTTATCTGAGATTGCTTATACATAAGTATTTACTGGGGTTATTGTTATCATCCATGCCCATGTTTTATAAAATTGTTTTTGTGTATTTTTAAAGTCCTTTTTACCCATTTTTTACTTTTACTACATGGTATGTAAGGAATCTTTCTTTTGTTTACGTTACGAGGTACTTTTTGACTTTTCCGGCAAAAGTACAAGAAGACTGTTTTTTTAACTTCTACATCATGAAAGGATTTTTACAGTTTTATAGATCCTTATTTTCATGAATCTTACTCAAAAATATTTCATTAATATTTTCAACAAAATCCTTTTCTTTTAAAATTGGATGACATTTTGAAAAGAGAATTATTTGGAAGAAGAAATGATATTTTCCTCAAGAATTCATTTCAAGAGTTTTATCAAAAAACAATTTCATCTAAGATGACATAATTTCATATGTTTATGTTTCAAGTATCATGTCTCTATGATTTAAATGGTTTCACTTTTCTTATTATTAAATGATATCCATTTATTTTATATGGATTATGTGATGATGGGATGATGTTTATGAAACCCATTTTATTAATTGGGTTTTTATAAATGATGTATATTTATTTTGTGGCACAAGTAAGAATTATTTCATTATGAGATGGGTGGGACCTATATCTCCCTCAAATGCATTGGGTAAAGATTTATATCTCATGAGATAGACATTGATGGAACGGAAAGATAAACTGGTTCAGTAATACAGGACTGGAATGAGGAGTGATCTCAATTCAGAAAGGGACTTTGTCCACTAAGATGGTCTTGGCAGCAATGCCTTGGCTACTATGGAAATCATATCATGTGCTTAATGGTTTCAACAATTACATGTTTTATTCCCATGCTATTTTATCATGATTTATGTTCCCTTATGATATATTCCTTTAGTACTTCCAACATTCATGTCTTTTCTCACGATTTTAATGTTTAGATTATATGTACAAGTTTTTGCATTCAAATGTTTATGGATTGTTTTATGTTATCTATGTTTACCCTTACTGGGCATTTTATCTCACCCCTTTTATGTTTTATTTTCCCCAGGATATAAAGAAAGGTTTTAGGTAAGAAAAAAAAGGGGATGATCTTTATTGGGAGATGTTTAAGTTCTTTCACCACGATTAGAAGATTTTATTCCGTGTTTCCAAAAACCCTAAACTATTACGATCCATGTGTGTATGTTTTTGTTATGTATTATGTATTCCGCAAAAGTAATTTATTTTCCATGTACGTCACGCTTTGGGTCTCTACATATGCTATTTTTGTGAAACTACTTTCTCTCTTGAATGACATGCTCTGAGATGATAATGAGTTCCCAAGGAGAACATACGATGCCAAATGAGTACTACACACGATTTGTATGATCTCTGAAAGAATACACGCTGGACCAAATGGCTGTATAATATTTCACAAGGACGTAAAATTACATACATTATTCCCAAACGTTGGTGGTTATCGATACAATAAAGATGAATCCAGTCCTATGAATGTCGTATGGTACCTTAGAATCATTCCATGGTTTGGGTTCCTATATGAAAGCGAGGAGACTGTAAGACAATTGATGTGGAACATAGATACAATAATTAATGATGGGAAACTTTGTCATCCAATAGACTCTCCTTAGTGGGATGGAATTGATCATGAGTATCCTAAATTTGGAAATGATATGAGAAACATTAGCCTTGTGTTAAATAAAGATGGATTGAATCGTTTTTGTTTTCAAAGTAAAACACATAGTACATGGCCAGTTATGTTGGTAAATTATAACTTACCATAATGGATATGCATGAAATAAAAATACATCCTTATTTTTATATAGTTATATCTGCACAAAAAAATGGATAATTATATTGATATTTATTTGGATCCATTACTCAAGGATTTGAAATTTTTGTGGGATTCAGTGGCTACTTTATATGTTGCTTATAGAAATGATGATTTCAAATTTAGAGCCATGTTGTACGGGATAATAAATGAATATCCTAATTATGGAAATATATTAGGATGTATCACTAAATTAACTCAAGGTTGTACCATTTGTGAACAAGGTACACGTTCAATTAGGTGGAAACATTCATTGGAAATATTGTTTCTTTGACATCGTAGATTTCTACCTTAACGACATAAGTAATGATATGGGATGACATCATTCGATGGATGTTCAGTAGAATGTACAAAATTTTCTCCACTAATATGTGATGAATAGTTTGTGAATATAAATTATGTTGACACAGCTTTTGGTGAACCATTTTCGTAAAACCTTACAAAAACTGGGTGCAAAAAGGGATTTTTTTTTTTGAATTACCATAGTGGAATTTTCTCTAAGTCAGACATTTTATTGACGTTATGCATGTTGAAAAAAAAATATGGGATTATGTCATCATAATGATCCTAAATTAACCTAAAAAATATAGGAAATAATTATATCTAGGTTAGACATGGTTGAAATTGGAATATGAGAAGATTTGGCACCACTGAAGGGTGAAAAATGAACATTTCTTTCTCCAACTACTTACACTATTTCCAAGAAGGAGATATATCAAATTTGTAATTTCTTGAATGACCTGAAGGTTCCAAATGGTTATCCATCAAATGAAACAAAAATAATTTCAATTATTGACTTAAAGTTAAAGGGTCTAAAATAATATGACTTCTATTTTTTGATGCAAGATCTAATTATTATACTTTTAAAATTCATTTTTCCTAAGTAGTTTTGTCACACATTAACCAAGCACTGTTTCTTATTCAAAGCTATATGCAGAAATGTTATAAACCTGGAGAAATTATCGACTATATAAAGGGTGTTTATTATCATATTATGTGAATTGGAAATATTCTGCCCACTAACATTCTTTGATATGATGGTTAGTTTTATGGTACACATAGTGAGAGAGATTCAACTATGTTGTCCTATATACTGTAGAGGGATGCACCTCGTTGAATAATATGTGAATATTTTGAAAGGGTATATATAAAAATTAATACTGGCTAGATGGTTGTATTGAGAGGTGATATATTGTTGAGGAATCCATTGAATTATGTACCGAATACCTATCGGGTGTGTCAAATGTTTGTCTCCCAAAATCTCATCACACTGGTCAGCTTTCATGTAAAGGAATGTTTGGAAGAGATGTTGTCACAATCAATATTACAAATCAGGATGAGGCCTACCTTTACATTTTTAATAACAATTTAGAGGTTTCCCCATATGTTGAAACCTACAAAGAAATTATTTATAATTTGAATACATCAAGGAATGAATATATGGATATCAAATAGACATAATAAATAATTTATAGGATGGTTTTAAGAATATCATTTTATAGAGTCAGATAAAAATATAGATTAAATTTCAGAATGACTTCGATGGCCAATTGAAGGAAAAACTGTGAATGTATTATCTTACAATGGTTATGTAATTAATTGTTATATATTCTATAAAATTGAACATTTTTAATATAGTACCATAAAAAATAGTAGGGTTATAATTTTGACTGAAGCGATGCATGTTTCTTGTACTAAGGATAGAAATCCAATTTATGTGAATATGTCATACTTTAGCATCATAAATAAAATATGGGAGTGGGATTATAAATATTCTAAGTGATGATTTTTCTATGCAAGTGGATTTATAATAGGAGTGATGTTAAAATAGATGAATTGGATTGATAAAAGTTGATTTCCATAAAGAAGGGTAAAAAACCATTTATAGTGGAATCACAAGCAATTCAAGTATTTTATGTTTTATATCCAGAAAACTGAATGTGGACAATTGTTCTGTAATTAACCAAAACTACTTAAGGGTCAGATGAAAATTCAATTGTGGATGACCATTTCATTGGGATGTTGTTATCATTTTGGAGTGGTCCCAATGTAGATGGTGTTTTTTATGTAATAGGAGACCAGAGTGAAGGGATTTAGATAGTAGAAAGAGGGTTCAAATCCCTTTAACCATTTTAAAAAGATAGAGTTCAATAATCTGGTTATCTTTTATTGTAATATAAATCATGTTACATTATACAAATATTCATTCAATGCTGAATTTATGTACTCTAAATTAAATGATAATACAATTATAGAAGGAATGAATTTTCCATGTGCTGATTCTCCTAATACAATGGAATAATAGGTCTCTCTACCTGTTGCTGCTCGTAGTTCAGAGGAAGAATGACCTTTTTCACATGTTGGTGCTCCCAATCCTAAGGAACAACATGTTCCTCAACCTAATGATACTCCTAGTGTAGAGTTATAATGTCTATATTCACATGATGAAGCTACCACTCTAGTGTAATAACATATTGATGATGTTGACTCTGAGGAAATGGTAGGGGATGAAGGACTGAAGACACAGAAAAAAAGGAGGTACATAGTTTGACATTGTTTATAATAATAATTATGGTTAAGATCAAAGGCATCAAATACGAGGTTGTATGGAATGTAGGGGTCCAACATGTTAACCACAACAAGGACATTTTCAGTAGTTACATTGGAATCATCACTCGACAATGCATGTTGATTGTTGTATATTGGTGGCACCATGCTATGTATTGGCTTAATACACTAATGTGGGAAGTTATTATGGTAACATTGTGATATTATATCATTGTTTTACTACAAAATAAAATAATGAAACATTGAACAACTCTTCATCATCCCTTGTGTAGTGCATTTTTAGTAGATAACTACCACAAGAAATAAGTATTATTTCCTGTTGGAAGGATTAAGAAAGTATTTCTCACAATTCTAATGAGAAATCATCTAAGAGATGTTGAAGGGAAAGTAAAAATACACCCACCACTTATCTATGCACACTTGATAACCCACGAAGCATGGGATATGTTTACTGGCCATTGTGTGGATGTGTCTTTTCAGGTACATTTTGTTTAATAATACAGTTCATGGTGATATTTGTTTTCATCACATTGATTGAAATTTTTTAATTTATGAATCAATAACCAAGTGATGAAAATAATGAATGGGAAGTGAAACCAAAAAACCCCTACCATAATGAAAGGATGTGGTACTCTTCACTTAAAAAATGGTATGTATTTTAGATATACTGTAATATTTTTATGCGATATGAAATAACAACATAATTATGTTCCTCTATTTATATGTAGATTGATGACTCCAAATCCAAATACACTTCCATCCCCCTCCATGTGCTATGGATGATGGTATGTATAAATAAATATGGGATACTAATAGATAAAAACACACAAAAATTGTAGGAATGATGTGTACATATGAAATAATAAAAAAAATTCTTATAAATCAATGTTACATAACAATGATTACTTATTTTCTTATATTTTCTATCTAACATAGTGATAAGAATCAGAACTACCTATACTAAATGAACACATACAATCGGTGTCCTTGAAGAGACTTGAGCAATATAGCCTTGTCAGAGGTGTGGGTTTTGTGGTGACACCCCAAACATATTTTGAGAAAAAAACAAGAGGATCAAGGGGAAGAAATGAAACAGATGAGGGAAATAATAGCTACCCTTGAATAAAAATTCCAATGGTATAGAAATATGTCAGTAACTTTTATGGTGAGGAATAAAAGAGAAGAAATATCTCAAGAACAACCATTGCACAACAATCCCCCCCACCATCATTGAGGTGATACATTCCCCTCAAAGAGATGTCCTGGCTGATGTAATCAATGTTCTAATAATTGTTTCTGATAAGTATAAATCAGACCTACACAAATACCTTTCTTATATTGATATTCTGTAGGGTGAAAATGATTGTGGTTTATATCAATCAACACCCACCATTTTCCTTGTAGCGAGGGATATGATGTTCAATATCCAAAAATATATGCTACACAACAGACCACTTCCAATAGGTCATATGAGGGAGTTGATTAACATAGCCCATGACCCGCCCACCAATCTACCTGTTCTAATTGATGAGTAAGATATTCATAAGGTCGAACAAGCTATTGGAACATTCATCACATGGATGTAAAATCTTGTAAAAAACATGTCGGTATTTATTTCCAATTTATTTTTCAAGATAATACAGTAACAATTAATTAAAAATGTTCTAAACTAATGAATTTTGTTTTAGAAGGACAACGGGAAGGGGTGAAATGAAAGACCCACTCAAAACCATCTAAAGGATCGACCAACAAATAAAAAATATCTACCTAATGAACCTTTACCCTGCATGTTCTATAAAAACATTTATAATCATTTAAGGTTCATGTTGATCAAAGTTAAAAAATTGTTCTAGTCACATAGTTGATTTTGAGGAAAATGTATATGGAGAGGAATTCCAAGACATCATTGGTGTTGAGAATTTAAGTGAAATCCTCAACTCTAATTTCCTATGTTCATCAACATTAAATGTATACATGAGGTATATTTTCATGATTTAATTTTCCAAAATATGATATACTATGTTAATTATGACTAAATAAATTTCATATTTTGGTAGGCATATATATTAAAAAAATCAAGGGATTTCCCCATGAAACAATTTGGATTCCTTAGTCGTCACACCACCTCTATAGAACAACCAAAAATAGAATAAAAAAGAGGATGAAATAGTAGCAGACCTACTTGAATCATTTAAAAGAAAACATACAAATGAAAGACTCCTATTAATACCAACATTGTAGGGGTAAACCACTAAAATTTAAACATATGAAATATATTTTCATTTATTTCATTACTTATTACTTTTTTTTGTATTTAGAAAGAATTGGATTCTCATTGTGGTCAATTTTTATACTCCAAATATTTATTTTCTAGATTCAATTCATGGATACCAAACAAACTAACCACACATGAAAGCATTTCTCAAATTTAAATACACTACCTCCAAACTTTTAGAACGAAACATCATGTTATATAATTTATATTATCTTGTAATGAGGATTATGTTTTGATAGAGTAGTGCATCAATATCATCAAAAACAAAAAATGAGGCTAGGGGCTAAGCATGGGGGCCCTGACAAGTTCTACGAATGGAAAAGTATCCGGGTATATATAATAAGACTTTACTATCCAAATACATCAAAACAAATTACTTATTTTTATCAATTTTTTCGAAGTGTAAAAAATAATTAAAGGGAAAAGATTTTGGTTATTTTGTTTGTAAATTTATGAGAGAGATCATATTCTATGAACAAACTAGTATCTATGAAGAGGTATTTTTGAAGATAATTACTATTTGAGTTAAAATATTTATTAATCCATTGTGTATTTATATTTTTTCAATACTACTATGACTGAAAAAAATAATCATATTCACTAGATGATATATATTTGTTTATAAATGAGTAGACAACTTACCTGATGGATGAATGTACAAAAATTACATAAAGATGTGACTTCCATAGAAGTAGTGGATTTTTTCATAATTATGTTTAATTTACTTCTATTTAGTATTACTCACATAATAATTGTTTTCTTATATAGGTGTATTCCACTGTTCGATATTGGGTGGTTTGTTCGAAGATGCTCATGCTCGTAAGAGATAAGAATTTAAGGCTGCAACTCAAAATCAATGAGAAGGTAATGTTTTTTTATTATATTATGTTTTTTCTCATAATATAATCTATTCTATACTCCATTAACATAATATAAATTAAATTTTTAACAACTCATACAGACAATGTCTTCCATATAATTCTTCACCCACAAAACCAATTCACCCCTACAGTGTCATCATTTATCATTTTCCTTTAATGATTTCTGAGAGAAATTGTAGTAAAGTGATAAATTCTGGAACTGTAGTGTTTCCAGTTCAACAAATAAATCTAATTGAAAGTGTAGTGACATTGGAAATTGGGATTATTTTGAGGCTTTGGGATGTGTGGGAATCAGAGGTACCTTAATAATTTGTGATGTGTGGGAATTAATGTAATTTCAAACTGGTACATGATTTGATAGGTATGACTCAAAGTGTCTTTTTTTAAATTGACATTAATTTATGTAAAAAATAACTAGTGACATACTAAAAACTAATCCAATGAATTCAGATTGTTTTTATAATTTAGGAAAATAATATATATGTCATTTTTTATGTTTAGGAATCAACGTCACCTCAATATGATGCATGGTGTGACTGGTATAACTCAAAGTGTCACTGTATATTTAAAATTGAAATTAATTTAAGTAAAAATAACATGTGACTTAATAAAAACTGGTAAAACACATTCAGATTGATTTGAAACATTAGGACAATTAACCATGAGTCATATTTGACATGTAGGAATCTACCACACCACAATTAGATGTACGGTGTGACCAGTATGACTAAAAGAGACTGTTATCAGTTTAAAATTGATATTTTAGTTAAAAACATGTCACTCATTGAAAAAAATGAAAACATGCTCTTTTTCTCATGATTATTTATGGAAAATGGTTCATAAAATAATTGGGATGGGTATGAAGTAATCTCATATAAAACAGATTCACGATGTGACTGGTATGACTCAAAAAGCATGTTTCCAATTTGAAATGACACATTAGTAAAAAAATAAAGGTGTCATACTGAAAACTATGAAAAAACATTCAAATAACTTTTAAAATTTAGGAAAATGATCTATAAGTCATTTTGACGTGTAAGAATCAACCACACATCAATAGGAAGCATGGTGTGACTAATATAACTCTAAGTGACTCATTTTATTTAAAAAGGACATTAATTTTAGTAAAAGGGACAAGTGACATAATAAAAACTTGGAAAAACATTTCAGATTGTTTTGATAATTTAGGAAAATGAAAAATCAGTCATTGTTTATTTGTAGGAGTCAGCCATACATCAATAGGACACATGGTGTGGCCGGTATGACTCAAAGTGTTTCTTTTTATTTAAAATCTACATTAATTTAAGTAAAAATAAAAAGTGAGAAACTGAAAACTGAGAATTTTTTTTTATTGTTTTGATATATTATGAAATTTATCCATGAGTTATTTTTTATTTGTAGTAATCAATCACACTTTAATCCGACGCACAATGTGATCAACATAACTAAAAATTGCCATAATCAGTTTTAAATTGACATTTTTTCTCAAAACGTGTCTCTCACTAAAACCCCAAAAAACATGCTCCAATTATCCTTATAATTTAGGAAATAGATTTATAAGATATTTTTGGTGTGTATTAAGTAGTCTCACATAAATCTGATGCATGATTCTATAAATATGACTCAAACTGCACGTTTCTAGTCTGAAATGACATTTTTGTAAAAAAACAAAATTATCATACTAAAAACCGAGAAAATGTATTTTTATTGTTTTTATACTTTAGGAAATTATCTATATGTCATTTTTGACGTTTAGGAATCATCCAAACCTCATTATGATGCCCTATGTGGCTGATATAACTCAATGTGTCTCTTTATTTAAAATTGTCATTAATTTTAGTAAAAATAATGAGTGACATAATGAAAGGTGAGAAAATGGGTTTGGTTTGTTTTGATAACATAGAAAAGTGTTCTATGAGTCATTTTTGATATGTATGAATCAACTCCACCTCAATATAATGAACGATGTGACTGACATAACTCCAATGGTGTATTTTTATTTAAAATTTACAATAATTTATTTAAAAAAGAACAAGTGACATACTGAAAACTAAGCAGACACATTTTTATTGTTTTGATTCATTAGTAAAATGATACATAATTTATTTTTCACTATAATGAATCAACGACACCTCAATATGATACACGGTTTGATCTTCACTACTAAAAGTTTTAGTTATCGGTTTAAAATTTACATTTTAGCTCAAAATGTGTCACTACCTAAAAATCAAGTAAACACACTCAAATTTTCTAGAAAATATAGGAAAATGTTCTTTAGGTAGTTTTTAACGTGTATGAACTATTTTCACATCAAATTGATACACAATGAGACATGTATGACTCAAAATCCATGTTTCTACCTAGAAATTTCATTTAAAAAAACAAAACTGCCATACTGAAAACCAAGAAAAAACATTCATATTGTTTTTATACTTTAGGAAAATGATACATCAGTAATTTTTGAAATGTAGGAATCAACCGCTACTCAATCCGATGCATGGTGTGACTTGTATAACTCTAAATGTGTTGTTATTAAAAATTGATATTAATATTAGTAATAGAACAAGTTACATAATAAAAAACAAGTAAAAACATTTGGATTATTTACATATTTTAGTACAACGATCCATAACTCATTTATAACGTGTAGGAATCAACTATGCCTCAATACGATGCATGGTATGATAGGTATAACTCAAAATGTGTATGTTTTTATTAAAAATTAACATTTTATTAATGTATTATTTCATATTAATTTTTAATATATTTCATTATAGTATTATTAACATAATATACTTTTTTTCTTTTAAAGGTGGTATCTTTTGCTCGAGTTGAGAGGATTTGATCGGAAACTGATACCATGAGGAGACATTTTTTAGAGGGTATCACAGGCACCAAAAGATAAAACATTGATATTTTTACCTTTATGTTTGATAATTGTAATTTTAATTATATAAAACATTGTTTGAAATGTATATATCTGTTATTTTGTATATACCATGGGTTCATGTTTTTGTATTCATGATGTCAATTAAATGTATATAGAACTGTTTGAAATTACATATTTTTTGGGTGTGATGTTATATTAACAGGACATTGCAGCCATCTAGGCATTTATCAATGCTATTTCGAGTGCTGATAAAGGGTGATCTTTATCCATGCTGAAATAGTGCTAATAAAGAGGGGTCTTTATTAGAACTTTTTTATGAAGGATAAAGGACCCCCTTTATCAGTGTTCTGATTAACATATCATTTTTAGTGCTGTTAAGTTTCCTTTCATGCACTGTTAAAGAGAACGCGTAGTCGTGCATGAAAATATATATTCCTACACTTTCATACAGTTATTATTTATATCTTAATATTAATATAAATAATATACACTAATGTATATGTGTAGTTCGTTAAATAATAAATATATATTTATATAAATAGTTGTATTGTTAAATATGATTTTCTAATGTAAATAATCTTTTTATATCACTAAAAATGGGAGTTGAGATGGAACCATTATTTGAAACATATGTTTCTAGTTGAAATTGTCTAATATATGCCACATGTGAGAATAAGGTTACCTACATTATAAATATATTATTATTCTATCTTATTTACCACCATCTCCATTTGAGGGGAGTAAATTATATAGGATGCATGGTTGTAGGAAAAATAAACATGTCCTCACATATTTAGCATTTAAAATTTAGGCTGCATTTGATATTGTGAAATAATTTATATTTTTATGTTTCAAATATTACATAGAAATTATGTTGAAAATGTTTTATAAATTTTTTGGATAAAAATAAATTATACAAAATATATGTCCCAACAATTTTATTTTTCGAAAAAAAATATATAAGAAGTTTTTTTTTCAAAAAATCCATCAATTTCATTTTTATCATTTGTAAAATGTTTTCCATTTTTATAATTCAACACATTTTTAATAAATTTCTAATAAATGTAAACACAAAATATTTTATCAAACTATATATAAATTTAGTATTTAATTATGTCTTTATAGTCAGAAAAATATTTAGTACTGTTTTGACACTATAATCTAGCGTGGGATACCACCAAGAAACGCCGTCTAATCACTCTAGTAGATCCATGACATGAGGGATTGAGTTGTGTCTGATCACACCAATAGCCGACATCCTGACGGTGCTAGGCAGTCCCTGAAGAATGGTTAGGGCGAGGGATGAAAGAGGACACCTTCTCTCCTTGGTACATTACTAGAATAATCCCTATGAGAACCCCGAGAAGGTTTAGGAAAGACATCTTCAGCCTGTGAACAATGATCAAATATTTTCTCATTATTCCCAGGCTGAGGATGTCTTACTTGAACCAGCTTTGAATTCTCAAAGGGCTTCTTAATGTCAAGTATCAAGGGAAAACGGTGTCCCCTATCGACTCCCACCCCACACTAATGAATCTCCTCATCCTCTCTATTTTCCCTAAACATTAATCCTCCTCTGTTTCATTAATATCCCTAATATTATTTATAATGGAATTTTAGGATGTTACACTTGTATTAAAAAAACATAAAACAATTAATATGAATGGTTCATTTGAGTGTCTTTAATATACACCATAAAGACGTAGAATAATGCAAGAAAACTGATGTGGATGAAGAAAACATTTATTTGAAAAAAAGACATAAAATAATTTGGGTTCTATTTATAGAAGAATTTGGCGGTGTTACACATATTAAAAAAATGTAAAACCATAAATATTAATGGTGTTTTAGTGTGTTTAATATTCACATTTAGAATATATAAAAAATGGAAATAATTATGGGGTTGAAACGAAAAGAAAAAAAAGGTTTATATTAAAAAAATTCAGGAAGAAAAAATTGATAGGAATAGGTAAAAATTAAAAAGAAAGAAAAACCTTTCAAAATAAATATACATTATACATTTTCAAATATATATATAAGGGATAAAAAAATAAAAAAATATGTTTATATATTAAGATATTTAAAATTATAAACTAAATTAAATTTATAAATAATAATAATAAATTTTTATATAGTTATTATAGTTCCATGCTCCACACTCTTTCCTTAAATTTTTTATTCATCATTTCAACAATGTCAGGAATTCCATGAACTGTTTTTTCATATCATAGTCATTTGTGTCTCATGTAGTACTTGAAATTCCCACTACATTAAAAAATAGTTTTAACAACAGTTTTTATCATTTAGTGGCGATTTAAACCATCGATAAATGTTGTTTGATGATTTCTAATAGTTTCAACGTATTTTGGTGTTGGGAATCTTTTCACAAATGGTATTTAACAAAAATTTTAACCACCAAAAAATATTTAGCGATAGGTTTTTATTTTATTAAATTTATTATTTATTATATATTTAAATATATATATATATATATATTAATATTTATAAATATTCGTAAATATATATCAATATTTAGAAATATATATTTACGTAAATAAATTTTCATTAAATATATAATTTATACGTATATATCTATATATATTATTAAGTATAACAATATCAATATATAACTACATGATATATATAAATATATATAAATATATATTATCATAAGTAAATATGTATAATTATCTATAAATATATAAATATATAAATACATTTAAATAAATATATATAAAGACATATATATATTAATAATAAAAAATAATTATACATAAATATATATAAATTCACACACACAAAAATATATATAATTAAAGATAATAATATATAAATATAAATATAAATAAAAACCCATATAAAGATACATAAATACACACACACATAAAGATATATATGTATTTCCACATAATATATATAAATATATACAAATAAATAATAAATAATAAGGAATATATAATATATAATATATAATAAATAATAAATAATATATAATATATAAATATGCACACACATATATATATACATATAATTATATATTTATATACCCGAATAACATATATAAATATAAACAAATATATTTCTATATATTTAAAAAATATTTACAATTAATAATTATTAAGCAATGTTTAGGAATATTTAAAATTTGAAATTTGGAAAATAATGTATATTAATTAATCATTATTAAATATTTAAAATTTTAAATAAATAACAATAATTTATTATTAAATATTGAATAATAACAAATAATACATAATCCATAATAGTAATAATCAGAACATAATAATAACAATAGCAATAATATTAATAATAAAAAATAAAAAATAAATAATATATAATTAAAAAATTAAAAAGTAAAAACATTTAAAAAAAACACTTAAATCATGCCAATTATTATTTAGTGGAGGTTTAAATTGCTACGAAATGAACAAACACTAAATAAAAACCATCGTGAATTATCTATGGTTTTCTAAAACTTATGCTAAATTAATAACAACTAAAAATTTAGCATTGGTTGGGAAAACTGCCGCTAAATTAAATTCTACTAAACACTGTATCTTTTTGTAGTGTCCTTCCAACATACTCACCATAATTTATTATCACATACACTTCACCTTATACCTATTTCCTTGACCACCAAATCTTTTCCTTGAACGAAAACTCTAAACTCTTCTAACTTGTGTTTAAGGAAGTATACCCACGTCACTACAACATATTCGTGCACATTATGCACTACATTTTATCAGTGCTAAAAGAAAATCACTGATAAAGGTGGTACTTTTATCAGTACTGACTAAAAGAATAGATAAATGAGGACTTTATGAATTCTACAATAGCACTAATAATCTCTTGTTTTTATTAGTGTTTTTTTAGCATTGACAGAGACCGACATTATAAGTGTTTTATTAGCCATTATATTTGATTTATTTAGCACAAATAAAGAATCCCTTTGTCATAATTTTTCATTGCTATTTTGAAATGTGACCTTCATAGGAAATATAAGTAATAAAAAATCACATATTAGTATATAAATATATTTTTATTAATATATATTAAATATATTTTCCTAAATTTGATTTATATGATACTAAATATGTATTTACCCTTAATATATAATTTATTTACTAAAAATTGATTAAAATAATTTGAAATTAATATTAATTTTTAATTTTTAAATTATAATTATTTAATAGTTATTTAATAATAATTTACTGATAGAAAAATTAATGAATTAATTAATATTATAAGATAAGTTGAAAACATGACTTGAACGTCAAATGGCCATAAATTTTGATCTAGATGTCCAATTAGGATCCACGAGATATGAAATTAAATCTTTTGAAGATCTCTTCATTTTCAAGACAGAAGGGACCCCCAATCAATGTATTTTCTAAGTAAAAAAGGCATGGTAGGTCTACCAAACTGAGTATTTTGTTGGGATATCCAGATTTTTCAACATTCGATGAAATTTATTATTTTTTTAGAGGTACTTATTGTCCTTTTTATATGAGGGCATAATTTATATCTAGGGATGAGTTTCATATTGATATTATGGTGTTTAAATATTAACATTTTTCATATTTCAGCACTACCAAATAGGGTTTTATCTACACTAAAAAACATTTATCAGTTGTAAAAAAGAGCTAATAATCGAGATGATATTAAAAGGGAGTCCTTATAATATGTTTTCAAAAAGGCGATAATAAATTCCCAATTATCAGAGCTAACACAGGGATGATAAAGGATTTATTTTATAAGCACTGATAAAAGGCCTGGAAAGCCTCTTATTGATCCTAAATGGACACTACCACAAATACGGGAAAGGGAAGCACTCAGGTTTTATCAGCACTAATAAAAAAGCACTCATTAAAGGGGGACTTTTATCAGTGCTAGAAAAAAGAGCTGAGAAATCTACCCTTTATCAGTGCCAATGTTAGCGCTGATAATGTTCCCCCTTTATCAGAGCTAACAAAAATAGATGATAAAAATGTTTCTTTATCTGCACTAACAAAAAGTGATGATGAAAAAGGATTCTTTATCAGGACTAATAATAGAGCTGATAAATGTTTTCAATAGAAAATATTATTAATTTATATAAAAAATTTTAATTATATTAAAAAAGAATGTTTATATGCATACATTAAATAAAAAACATCTGTTTATTATGTTTATGATTTATTTATTTTTATCATGTTTATTAGTTTTAGTTATATCATTATTACATATTTATTATACTATATATGTATAATAATATATATAATTAATATTAAATATATATATATATACTTATTATATATATATTTAAATTTTTTCTTCCAAATGAATGTGTCGATTGAAGTGTGTATGTTTTTCTCATGAATATATGTTCATTGTTTACCCTAATGTTGGCCATATATACTATAGTACTATATATACTTGGTGTATTCATTTATTTAATATATATATGAAGCTTTATCTTCTCACAATACATAAAATCATGATAAATATATTTAAATAAACAATAAAAGTATTTATAATATTTAAAATATTAATATTTATCCTATTTAATTTTTTAATATATATTATATAATTATAAATATATATAACTAATTAAATATAAATATGTTTAAATAAGTATAACACTACAAAATATTTTTTAAATAATAAATATATATTTCAGAATACCTTTTGAATATTTTTATTTATAAATATTTGTATTTAATGAATTATATACACAAACACCGACATATATATATATATATATATACATATGAAATTGAAATTATAAATAATATATCAATTTATATTTATATATATTTAATTATATATATTTATAAATTTATAAATGTAATAAATATATTAGTGGTAATTTAATAATTATGAATACAAGGTATGTTTTAGATGCCCTAATTAAATAGTGCTGATAAAACATCCATTTATCAGTGCTATTATAGCTCTGATAAATATCAGCCATTATCAGTGCTTTCAATTGTAGCCCTGAAAAAACATTCCTTTATGAGATCTTATTTAGCGCTGGTAAAGATGTCCCTTTATCAGCGCTAAAAAAGCACTGACAAAGGCATGTTTTATCAGAGCATTCAATTTTAGCGCTTCTAAAACAAAATTTTATCAGCTCTTTTTATCTAGTGCAGATAGAAATATTGATGGGATTAATAAATTAACCCTAACTATATCATCCTTCCTTGAACCCTCATGCTCTCTTGAAAGCTGATCCCAGCCGCCCGAATAGTCGTTTTTGTCTCTGATGTCGCCGTCATCACTGCTACCATTGTCATCGCCCCCTCCTATCCTCCCTCCTCCTCCTCCTTAGTCATTTTCACCACTGTATTTACTAACTCCACCATGTCCTACTCTCCCCCTCCTCTCCTCCGTCCTCTCTTGCCTCTTCCTCCTCGGCCTCTGACTCCTCCGCCGTCACGAATCGAGCATGGTTGTGCGGATCTCCTAAAACATGAACTGATCTTTACCGATGACTCCTCCCCCAGTAACCCTCCTACTCTACCCCTCTATAGTAGGAGGTATGATAATATTTCATTCCCTATACTAGCAGTTTATTGGTTTTGGATTTTATTTTGGGATGTCATGTATTAGCCTTGTCGTCCAATATTTCTCTTTTAATTCTTATTTTATATGTGGTACTGGTTATCTATTTATATTCAAATGGTATATTGCTGTTATTTTTTAGTTAGTTTTTTTTCATGATGTGTTTACTCTGGTTGGGTGTTTCTTTTTATTTTAACTATTTCCTTACGTTCATGCACATTTGTTATATGGATGGGTCATGTCAGAATTTTTGGTGGAATCCTTGTTTTGTATATTTAGATTCTGAGGCTGAAATAATTCCCAATGGTTATGTTTTTATACCCTAGAACTAGTTTCTAGTTGGGTGAACGGGAATTCACCTTGGGTATTTCCATGGACCAAATTGGGTTCTCAATTTAGGGGTGGCTTGTGTTGGTCAACGATAAAATGGTATCATAGAACCCTCTTACAATTTAGGGTGTGTCATATTAGAAAGGAGGAATAGAGAGGTCAAAACTCAAGAGGTAAAAATCATGAGTAGGTTCCTAATCACCCCTTTCATGAGAAAACATGATTTTCCATGGGTATGTGGAACTTGAGTAATGATTTTGAATTCCTTATATGATTATTTTTATGGATTTTTATTTGATATGATGATGATTTGATCCCCAATGTGTACATAAATGATTTCCGGGGTCTCAATGAGATTTTGGATGGAATTGGAGAAAGGGCCACAGCTATATGGTTTTCTATAAAAATTTATAACACCATATAGGGCTTAAACTATTTGATCTACATACCATCTCATATGGTAATTCACAGTTGGAACATAGTTTTCCATCTTGAGAAAATAAACAGTTCCCAACACTATTCTTCTCTCAACATGGTTGTTTTACCTCACTTGCTTTCCAAATTGATCTCAATAATATTGTTCATTGGTATGGGGTTATTTGTAATGACCCGGACCCTCCTAGTCCATCCCTTCACCAAATTTCTGGTGTTTGGATTACTCTGGACCCATCCGAGCCAGATCCTATCGGCGGTGTCTTATTAGCGGGATGTCATCGCAGTGTCAACCATCATTGACATTGATCGGTGCATCACCGATTGGGGTGACGTGATCGGTGTTTCACCGATCCGCGTGACGCGATCAGTGTGTCACTGGTCGGTGTGATGTGATTGGTGTGTCATCGATCGGTGTGACCAGATCGGCGTGTCACTGATCGGTGCAATAGGGCCTTGTCAGGCTTTTCATCCACAGTTTTCCCCATAACACTACTTTTATGACTTTTTATCCTTTTAAAAATGGTTGAAGGTTGTTTTTATCCCAATAATCAATGTTTTAAATTCCTATGAGTGGGTTAACCTTCAACATACCCAGACTGTGTATCCATGAAATGGTTTCCTCTTTTTAAATAAAATCTTTTAAAGTCACAGCTACTATGGCCACCTCCCAATGAGAGTTATTAAATAACAATTAATCCCATCGTGCGTAACCACCCATCGATGTGGTGAAACCACAATCCGCTGTTAAATTCGGTCCAGATCATCATATCACATAACTAGATGATATCATCTTTATTTTGCACTAGAATTCCTCTCTTCTTATTTTTTTAGCTGGGTTCATTCACCCCCTTTGTGCGTTTGGAGTCCCATTTTCCGAGGTGAGTGGTGTGCCTATTATAGAAAGTTTCCGACTCATCCTTGGAGTCCCTGAAGTATCTTCCCAGCAAGTTGTGCATCCCCAGTTCTTGGTGCGCAATGGAAAACATTGAGCATTGATCATCCAATTAGGGATCTTCATTCGTCTCTCTTTACTTTGTATCATGCAGGGTGGGTATGTTATTGTTTATGTGGGGATGGATGAAACCAAACATTAATGAAGAAAATAATCGAACTTTTAAAGAATAAAGGGGGTGTGATCGATGTTTTTGATGTATTCCTTATTCTTGATTATGTGCTATGAATTTTACAGGCTTATGTCTACTGAAAATCATGGATGTTGGTGGTCTGTTCTTGTGCACTAAGGAACTCCTATTTTTCTAGAATATTTACTTGATTGAATGTGTGTGAAATGGAAGCTGGTTAGTCACATAAACTCAGTTGTTTAAATGGAAGCCCAGTGAATAGGAATCCTTGTGTGAACACCCCAATTAACCAAAAGGAAAAAAAACTGAATAAATTTCATTTTCAAATTTGAAAACCCCCTTGATCTGTTCTGGTGATATTGACTGTTGATGCTTGGGAAGTAACATATGTAGGTTCCGGGTGCAGCAGAAGCGCGTCAGTGGGTCATCCCAACTCGAATTTCAGTGTTAACAAAGATCAATCTGAGATCTGTCACGATATAAAATGCTAGATCTTCAGAATAGAACTAATAATGAAAAACGAAAAGAGGGAATCCTGGAACCATAGAGATATGATCATCATATGTTGGTTATAATTAATTTAATTAATTCACTAGAATTAACTTGGTGGAATTATTTATTCATTGATGTCTCCGGTCACAATCCTATGATTTGTAATTGTATCATAGATTCCATTTGTAGAATTCCTCTAGCGGTGATCCACACGTGTTCCATGTATCTCTGGATGTCACCGAAGGGATCTCCGGGTGCTAGCGTGGAAGAACCTTCGCTTGCGATGTCTCCCTTTGATCGCCTTGATCCGATAGATCTCTCTCGGATTTGAGAACATTCTTGGAGGAAGGAGTTATTTAGGTCTTGAATGAATTATCCAGAATTGTCGTGCACAACCAATACAATGGCTAACTTCAATGAGAATAATGTAATTTGGATTTATAATACTTTGAATAATAAAATTAATTAATTACCTGATAACATTTAATCATTTCATTTAATTCTTAAGAATACCCCATATCTTCATAATTACAGTTGACTATTATTATTACTTGACATGACCCTAGTGAATTACACATTATATTATTTAATTAAATAAATAATATTATTTCTCACATATCTTGGAAAAATAAACTACACTGCGTGTATGTACAAAGATACATAGTGTGTACTTTTAATTTTTCAGTTTAATTTATTTCCTCCACCATATTTATTAGACCTTGAATAATGGCTATTTATTTAATAAATAAATGTAACAGAATTACTCTCTAATAAATATAATTTATTTCTCCCACAATATCTTCTGTTGAAATAAATGCGATCATGCATCCTTGAATAATTATTAAACCACATTGGGGAATAATCATTATTCAACTTGTTAAACTAATATTTAACTGAGATACATGGGCACACTTTGTGTGTGACCCACTAGGTCTCTTTCTCACGGGCATTGGGCAGAGCCTACCTGATGTCCAAGGTTAGCGTCTAGCAACACGCCTAGGCACCCATAGAGAAAGAATTTGATGTCGCATTGACGTGTCACCTCATACGAATGCTTATTATGTAATGTAATCCCTTTGTCTCGATATCTCTAATCAAGTGGGTTGCATGCTAGTGCCATCAACCCATGTGCTCAATTATTCGTTCTTTGACATCCCAGAATTGAACTTTCCCATACCTAACCGTGGACATGGATTTTTGTAGGCTATATCAATTCCATCAAAGGGACTAAAATATCTACTTCCATTTTGGAATATAAGGGAAGAATCCTTTCTTGCATTATCTATTAATGCATTATTACTCGTGATGCACCCAATATATCCTACCTCGCTGCGAAAAGTGTTTCGTCATAGTTTTCGTCAATACATCTAAGTGCATGAGTTTTTATACCCATAAATAATAATCTTAAAGTTGAAGGACCAATACACACATCCATAGACATGAACATTCGATGACACTATGAAATGTGGATATCCTATTGGTAGGTCTTGTTCTCATAATGTCCTTCTAAATATTACCAAGAGCGCACACCATGAGAAGGTACCTCAACGTTTTATGAGTCCTAACCTCTAATGACTTGTATTATTTGTGCACCTCAAATAATATCATCTGGACATATAACATATATTCAAGAACCGTGTTATGGTACTTCAGGGTTCTCATCATAGCAGGGATCTGCTATGACCCTATAATGCAACAGTTTTTCATGGGACATTATAACATGAATTGTCACGCAGAACAACAATCAAGATGTGATAAGGTTTATATTAATGAATAAAGTACAAAGTAGTTGGTTCTAGGCCACCAACTCCAATAGACACCCACTAGGACTAGAGCCAATTACTAACAACCTTTAAACCGCTATCACTCACTAGATATTCATGCTTCTTCTAATATAGGAATTTAGTCACGGGGTCCACCATGTTCTCTTCCATGGACACTCTACTCACTGCAACTTCACCCCTTTGATAGAAATCTCTCAAGAGGCGATACTTCCAGAGTATGTGTTTTTTCCGTTTATGTGACATTGGTTCTTTTTCAAGAGTCATCGCTGCTGTATTATTATAATACAATGTGATGGGATCTTTACGTCTAGGAACCACATCATGCTCCTAGACAAATTATCAAATCCAGATGGCTTCCTTGGATGCATCAGAAGCCACTATATATTGGCACTCCGGAGTAGATTTAGTAATAACTGGATTCTTTGAACTCTTCCAGCTCACAAATCCTCCATTGAGACAGAAAACATATCGATATTGCGACTTTAGGTCATTCAGATCTATCTAAAAACCAGCATCAGCATACCCTCTAATGACAAGATCATCATCTCCTCCATATACCAGGAACATATCCATAGTTATTCTCGGATACTTAATAATAGTCTTCACAATAGTCCAATGTTATTTTCATGGATCTGCATGATATCTTCCTACCATAATCAGTGCATAGGCAACATCAAGCCTGGTACATAACATGGCATACATGATGGATCCTATAGCTGAAGTGTATGGTATCTTACTCATTCTATCATTATATTATTGTGTTTGAGGAAACATTTTCTTATAAATAATTAAGCCATGTGAAACTAGAACCAATCCCCTCATGAATGGTTCTATACTAAATCTCTTTAGTATATGTTCAATATATGTACCCTGAATTAGGCCATGTAGCCTCCTGGATCTATCATGATTGATCTTGATTCCTAGAATGTAGGCTACTTGACCTATGTCTTTCATGGAGAAACACTTTTTCAACCATTCCTTAACTGACTATAAGGTTGGTACGTCATTTCCAATAAGCAATATGTCGTCAACATATACTACAAGGATAATGACTGCATTCCCATTAAGCCACTTATAAACACATGGCTCACAGTTGTTCATAATGAAACCCAATTCCTTTATGGACTAATCAAATTTAATGTTCCTAGATATGGATGCTTTCTTTAATCCATAAATTGATTTCTGCAACTTGAAAACCCATTTGGATTCACCTCGTGTCTCAAACCCTTATGGTTGTTTCATATAGACATATTCATGAAGGTTCGTATTAAGGAATTCTGTTTTGACATCCATTTTCCAAATCACGTTGTCATGGTAATCTGCTATGGAAAGTATGATTCGTATGGATTTAAACATTGATATTGGTGAGAAGGGGTCATCATAGTATATTCCTTGACATTGTCTGAATCCTTTATCCACTATCCTTTTTTTATAGGTGCTAACCTGACCCTCCATGTCAAGTTTTCCCTTGAATACCAATTTTCATCCAACAGTCTTCACATCAACTGACTCATCGACCAAAACCCATACTTGGTTTTGATAGATGGAATCCATCTCAGAATTTATAGCTTCTAGCCATTTTGAAGCATCTGAGCTTTCTACTACTTCCTTGTAGGGGATAGGTTCATCATTGTCCAACAATAATGATTCACCATCCTCGGTGACTAGTAAACCAAGTCTATCTGGTTCCCTTACCACTCTTGAGCTCCTACACAGTACTTTTGTTTCTAGAACCTCTTCCACGAGTACTTGTGGAACTTGTTCCTGTACAAACTCATGTGTATCTTGAGCATCAACTTCATCGAAGTAAATCTTTCTCCCACTATAAATTTTGAGGATGTGATCTCTCTCAATAAAGATATATTTTCTTGAGATAGTAACATTCTTGTCTTGAGGGTTATATATGTAATATCCTTTTGTTTTTGTGGGATATCCTATAAAGATACACTTTGTGCCCCATGGTTCAAGTTTGTTTCCCGAGAAGACCTTAACAAATTCCCCACATCCCCATACACATGTATGCAACAAAATGTGTTTCTTTCCATTCCATAGCTCGGAGGAAATTCCATTTTCCGCCTTAGTTGGTTCTCGGTTTAATGTGTATGTTGTAGTTTGTAATGCATATCCCCAATATGATAATGGAAGATCTGCATAACTCATCATCGACCTCACCATATCCAACAAGGTGTGGTTCCTCCTTTAACTAACACCATCACACTATGGTGTAAAAGGAGGTGTGAGCTGAGATAGAATCCCAGACTCTAGTAGAAGATCGATGAACGCATGGGTCAGATTTTCTCTACCTCGATCTGATTGAAGATTCTTTATCTTCTTAACAAGATGATTCTCTACTTCATTCTTGAATTCCATAAAATATATCTAAGTACTCTGAATTATAACTCATTAAGTAGACATAGCCATATCTACTCAAATAATCGGTAAAAGTAATGAAGTAAGAATATCCACCTGTAGCTTCTACTAGAAATGGTCCACAAACATCCATTTGCACCAATCTTATACGCTCTATGGCTCTTTCACCATGTCCACGGAAAGGAGGCTTGGTCATTTTACCTTGTAAACAAGAGTAACATCTATCAAGTGGTTTTAGCTTAGTAGAGTCTAAATAGACATCCTAGAAGAGCTTTTTCAACCTCTTCTCATTTACATGACCAAGGCGTTGATGCCACAACTGGGTGATGTATGAGTCATGTGAGTTTGTTTCATTATTGATTTCCAAAACATGGTTTTTGTAATTTAATATGTACACACCATTATTTAAATGTTCCGTACCATAACATACGTTGTTCATATAAAAGATAAAACCCTTATTTCTGAACATGAAAATAAATCCATCCATATCCAAAAAAGATACGGAAATTATGTTATTGGTAACACTTGGAAAATGATAACAGTTTTGTAAAATCAAAATCATGACAGTCGGCAATGAGAGGTGGTAGTCGCCAATATCCAATGAAGCCAACCTTACACCATTGGAAACTTGCAGATCCACCTCTCCTCTGGAGATCTTTCTAAATATACTTGGTTCCTGCATTTGAATACAGATGTGTGCCCCAAAACCTTTATCTAATACCCAATTTGTAGAAATAGAAAGATTACACTCGATAAAAAATGCACCTTTAGTGTCCCCACACATCTGGGTGAAGTTCCTCTTCTAGTGGCCTCTCTTTCCACATGAAAAACACACCTCCTCCCATTCCTTGCCCTGCCTCAAGATCATCCCATTCTTGAAGGGATCGTGCATGGGGGCTTCAGACTGTTTATAATTTTTTGGCCCCTTTGTCTTGTCCTTCCATTTCTTATTCACCATAATGACTGCGGGTTTGTCATGCACCATGTCCTTATCTACCAATAGAATCAAGGCCAGAAGTTTCAATAGACTCTTCTAATTTCCTCTCATTTCATAATTGATAATGAAGCTACATAAGGTCATGGGATGTGATGATAGGATGAGATTTGTACACAACTCATCTATGAATTTAATCCATAAGATGTCTAAGCATTCAATGTAGCCAATAATCTTGACTACATGAGGCCCAGCTGGCGCAGACACTCCATGCTTAGTTGTAAACAATGAATTGGAGATCTCATACCTCTCATGTCTCTCCTTCTCTTGGTATTGATCCTTAAGGTGAGACATCATGCTATACACGTCCATGTTTTCATGTTGCTTAAAAAGATCATTAGAAATGGACAATAGCAGGAAACACTGGACAGTTGTGGCATCATCCATGTGTTTCACGTAGAGAAATATTTCCTCATCACTGGCCTCTTTTCCATGCACATCTAGAATAGGCTCTTCCAGCACATATAATTTATTTTCATGGAGAAGGATGACGCATAAACGCCTCTACCAGTCATGGAAATTAATTCCGATGAGAAGGTTTTCCTTCTTAAGTATGGTTCAAAATTAATTGTTTGAAGTCATTTTCGTATCGAGGATACAAATTAATATGAGAAAAGGTTTAGTACTTTATTAAAAAACTGAGATAAATAAATAAATTAATACTTATTAGTCTCCCACTATTTTATCAAAATCCAACAACCCTAACCATTAACTTCAGAATATTATGTTTCTTGAATATTCTAGTGGCAAGGATCCATATTTCCATTCGCATTACCCCAAGTTGGGTTGGTCAATTAGCTTGAATGGTTTTAGTTAGGCCTCCCAAATTCCAACTGCATTAACTCGCAGCTCTTTGATCCACTGAGTGGACTCCCCAATCCTAAAATCCTTCTAATTTGGATTTCCTCAAACTTTGCCTCTAGGTCACACCATGTCCTACAGTGGAAGTCAAACCTTGATGAAAAACACGTCAAGTCAACCAATAACCTTGAATTAGAATTCCATGATAATTGAATGCACCCCAACTGGGGTTAGTCAAGCAGTTTGAACTGTGGTTAGATTTTAACCAAGATTATGGAAGGCTATACCGACTTAATATTTCAATGAGAGATTTTATACTTATACATAAATTTTCATTGTATTATCTTTGATTACATGATTTTTAATATTAAGTGGGATGTACTTAAGTGATTAACCATGTTTAAGATAATATTTACCCATAAGTCAGTCTTATTTTAGTTCCATCTTGCATACTTGTTATATTCAATAATTTTGTGATCCTGAAAACATACCAACAATAAATAAACCACGCAACTGATAGAAAAAAATAAATGGTATGATCCTGATATTGTTCTATTGGTTACTTTATCTAGCTGTTGATAAACTAACCCAAGACCTAGTGGACAAATCACCTTGAAAATTTTGGGTTCATGTTTACATTTATCCACCTGTCCAAATTTTTATCTCCTTGGATTGGTATCACCTTGTCTCCTGACTTGAGCCGCCTCCACTAGCTTGGGAGCTCCATCCATTGCATATGAATTTATCTCACACACGGGTGAGGGGTAAAAAGGTGGTTTACATAAAAGAATCCTTTTGTGTGTAGGTCCTACATATTAAAGAGGAGAAGGCTTGCATGACAAAAAAATGAATTTAAATAAATAAATTAAAACAAACCATTCACAGAAAAAGTTCTCGGTCTAGTTCATGATCATCCATAACAACAATGATTTTAACACATAAATAAAACTAGCAATAAATTCTTTAATTGTTCTTGTTTAAGATAAATCATGCTCAAATCAATTAATTATCTTTAATTAATCAATCCTTTTATGGTAAATCCTTTTTGTGAATTTCCTTGATATTCTCATCCATTATAATTTTAAACAAATGAATTAATTTAAAATTATCTTTGTATGTAACTTGTACCTTGGAGGCAACCTGGTGAATTCCCATTCATAACGCAAATGTTAAATTAAACACATATATATAAAACACCTATCATGTGTTGTGCCTCAGCTTTACGCCTGCACTATGGTACACATCTCAAGGGTTTGTATAATATAAATAATAAATTTTAATAAATCTGTGTAAATTTGATGAGTACACGGGATTTAGTTCTGACTACAAAACTTGTACTTTTATTCACCTTCCCTCTGAAGTACACGCCCGGGGACATGGAGTGTTAATGTACATCAAAAAATTTCGGAGTACACGATGTGTTTCGTAAGACACACGCCGTGTAGTTTCCGTGGTACATGGTTTCCTGCCAGGAAAGTCGTTTATGGGTTACATGGTCAAACCCTAACCCGAAGGGACTACAAACCATGTTGAGATAGACCACAAAATGTGTAATCCAGAAACCATGTGCCACCTATTTCTGGTCAACACACGGTGTCATAAATGACTTCAATACATGACCTGATTTGGTGGACCAGCCCTATGCATGAACCTAGACTACACGACATGTACTTAAGAATACATGTCGTGTATTCTTGTGTTATATGGAAAAAAACTTTTCGCCCCTCCGGATGAGATCCTCTATTTTATTTTAATCATAATTAAAATAAAAATTCATTTCTGTATGGTGAATGAGAAATGATAGAGGATGAATAGATCTTGATATTCAGATTTAAAGAATAATTAATATTGAATTGAAACAACAAAATTATTAAATGCGTAAATCACAAATGTTAAACTGGATAACTATAATCAATGATATGACCCCTCTGATACCACGTGTAGGTTCTGGGCACAACAGAAGTGCGTTGGTGGGTTATCCCAACTTAAATTTTAGTGTTAACAATGATCAATCTGAGATATATCATGATATAAAACTCCAGATCTTTGAAATAGTATGAAGAACGAAAAACAGAAGAGGGAATCCCAAACCCATAGAGATATTATCATCATATGCTGGTTATAATTAATTTAATTATTTCACAAGAATTACCTTGGTGGAATTATTTCTTCGTTGATGTCTCTGGTCACGATCCATTGATCTGTCATTTCATTGTAGAATCCAAGTGTAGGATTCCTATAGTAGTGATCCACACATGTGCCACGTATCTCTGGATGTCCTTAAAGGGATCTCTAGGTTCTAGCATGAAAAAACATTCGCTTTCGATGTCTGCCATTGATCACCTTGATTCGGTAGATATCTCTCGGTCATAAGAGAATTCATTGAGGAAGGAGTTCTTTCGATCATGAAAGAATAGTCCAAAATTTTTGTTCACAACCAAAATGAATGGCTATCTTCAATGAGAATAATGTAATTTTGATTTATAACAATTAGAATAATAAAATGAATCAATTAACTGAGAGCATTTAATCATTTCATTTAATTCCTAGGAATACCCCATGTCTTAATAATAATAGTTGACTATTATTATTACTTCTCTTACTCCTATATAATTTAACCTCATCTTATTTAATTAGATAAATAATATTATTTCTCACATATCCCAGATAAATAAACTACACAGTGTGTATGTATAATCATACACGGTGTGTACTTTTGATTTTTCAGTTTAATTTATTTCCTCCAACATATTTATTAGACCTTGGGTAATGACTATTTAATTGATAAATAAATGTAACTATATTACTCATTAATAAATATATATTATTTCTCCCACAATATATTCTCTCGAATAACTAGTGTCGAAATAAATGCGATCATGAATCCTTGAATAATTATTAAACCACTGTCAGGAATAATATTTATTCAACATGTTAATCTAATATTTAACTGGGATACATGGACACACTTTTTGTGTGACCCTCTACACGTATTTCTCAGTGATATTAGGTAGAGCCTACCTAAAGTCCATGTTTAACATCTAGAAACATTTCAAGGCACCCATAGAGAAATAATTTGATGTATCATTGACGTGTCACCACATACGAACTCTTACTGTGTAATTTAATCCCTTTGTCTCGATATCTCAAATCAAGCGGCTTGCAAGCTAGTTCCATTAACCCATGTGCTCGATTATTCATTCTTTGAATTCCTATAATTGAACTTGCCCATACGTAACCATGGACATGGATTTATGTGGTCTATATCAACTCCATCAAAATAACAGAGATATCTACTTCTGTTTTGGAACAGAAGGGACATATCCTTTCTCGCATTATCTATTAATGCAGTATTTCTCGTGACGCACCCAACGTATCCTACTTCAATTGAAATAGTTTGTTGTCACAGTTTCCATCAATAAATCTAAGTGCGAAAGTTGTAATACCCGTCAATAATAATATTAATGTATAAGGACCAATATACACATCTGCATATAGGAACATCCAATGACACTATGAATTGTGGATTTCCTACGGGGGGTCTTGTTCTCATAATCTCCTCCTGGATATTACCAAGGGAACACACCATGAGAAGGTCCCTCAATGTTTTATGAGTCTTAACCCCTAATGACCTGTATTATTTGTGCCCCTCAAATAATATCATCTGACCATAAAACATATATTCATGAATATTGTAATGGAACTTCTAGGTTCTCATCATAGCAGGGATCCTCTGTAAGGGTTGGTGTCCTGAGAACCAACTGTTTTGTTCTTTGATTACATGAATGTTCACTTTTTATATATTTTTCATTGTTCTGCATAACTATAATATAATAATGTCCCGGAATATTTGTTGCATTCATAAGGTCATGGAAGATCCCCGATATGATGAGAAACTTGAAATACTATAACAATATTCTTAAATAAAGTTCTACGGTTGGATAACATACTACGATAGGACACATATTATGCAGACCGTCATGTGTGAGTACTCGTAAAAAGATGAGACTCTCTCTCATGGTGTTCGCACTTGGTAGTCTCCAAGATGGGAGATTATTAGAACATACCCGCCAATGGAAATTCTTCATGTCTTGGTGTCATTGGACATTGCTATCTACGAGCATGTGTAATGGTCCTTAGACTAGAAGATTATCATTAACTCATGTCATGACTCACACACTTAGATTTACTAACAAAAACTGTCATGCAGACAGTTGGCGGGAAGTAGGGTACGTTGGGTGCATCACGAGTGACATGTTGTTAATGGATAAGTCGAGGAAGGATTTGTCCCTTCAATTTATGGAAGTTGATATCTCGGCCCTTTGATTGAAATAGAACTATCGAATTAAATTCCATGGCCATGGTGTGAAAGACGAGTTTATTATAGGTAGTCAAAGAATGACGGATCAAGCATATAGGTTTATGACACTTCCATGAAACCTTCTTGATGAGATATCGAGACAAATGGATTAAATTACACAGTAAGCGTTAGTATGAGGTGATATGTCAATGCAGCGTCAACTTCTTTCTCTTGGGTGCCTGGACCCATTGTTAGGAAGTAATCTTGAACTTTAGGTAAGCCCGCCTAATGCCAACGAGAAAGAGGCCTAGAGGTTCACACACTAAGTGTATCCAAGTATCTCAAGTTGAATAAAGATTATTCCCATACATGGTATAAAAATTATTCAAGGAAGCCTAAGTTGTTTTAAATGATGGAGGAAAAATAAAATAAAACAAGTACATGCCATGTATTATTAAATGTACACATCGTGTAGTATTATTTTGGAAAGGAAATGAATAAATGAAAACAAGATATACACTTCGTGTACATTTAATGTACACGCCATGTAGTTTTCAATGAAAAACAAGTACACACCGTGTATTTATTATTACACGCTGTGTAGTTTTTCTAGTCGGGATTTTGAGGATATAATATCGTTTTATTAAATTATATTTATTATAATCAGCGTGAGCATATTTAAAGGAATTATTTATTCGACATGGGTGGTTTTAAATAAGAGTAAATGAAAGAAATAAAACACGTAACGCGTTTATTTATTATCATAACTCTATAACCCCACACACCTGATTATAAATATCCTCACAACCCCAACTCTTTTCCAACACATAAGAGAACCGTTTTGAACAACATATCTAGAGAATTATTTCAAGGACGAAAGAACCTCTTCCTCCAAGAACGTTCTCAAGACCGAGAGAGATCCTCTTCCATCAGATCAAAACGATCTAAGGCAGACAATGCATGCAAAGGCTTCTCCATGCTTGCACCCGGACAATCCTTTGGCGAAGTCTAGAGATACGAGGTACATGTGTGGATCACCGCTAGAGGGAGTCTACAGTTGGCTTCTGCGACGCAACGATGGATCACATCGACAATGTGATCAATAACATAATGGATGAAAGAATACCCAAAAGGTATTTCTTTATAATTAATTAAATTAATTATAATCAACCTGTAACGATCCTTGTTTGTGTTTCAAGGACAAACCATCTTCTTTGTCTTTTTCTGTGATTTGATCCATGGAGACTGGCGTTTATCGTCGTATTGATCCCAAATTGATCATTTCTAATGAAAAATATCCATGTGGGAACATCCACCCACACGCTTCCGATGCACCCAGAACCTTCAAATGGTATCATAGGGAGGTTAAAATGTTGATTATAGTTACTTAATGTTCGTTGATAATTTATGCATTCATATTTGATTCAATTAGAAATAAAACGTTCTATAGATCTGAATAAACGTGATATATTCTTCTTCCTTCATTTCTCGATTCATATAATAGAAACGAACTTTTAATTTTAATTTTTGATTAAAATAAAAATGAGGAACTCATCCGGAGGAGCCGCTCTTTCTGTCTGTACAACACAAGATTACACGGCGTGTAATTAATACTACACGCCGTGTACATAGGTTCAACGAACTGGCACTGGTCCGCCAAACCATGCCGTGTGAATTGATTATGCCTAAGTTTTAATCACGTTGTGTTGACCAGAATTGAACGGCGCATGGAAACTGGAATACACGATGTGTATGTTGGAGCAACACACCGTGTAGTCCATTCCGAACCAGGTGAAACCATGTACAAAGATAAGCCGCATACCGCGTACACGGGATCACCAGGCCGGTTACCTCGTAACAAGGAAGTACATGCCGTGTATGATTCATCTACACACCGTGTACTCTAAAATTTCCAAATTATAGAAAACATGCCAAACCCTCGGCCTGTACTTTGGATAAAGGGTGAAAAGAAAAATACATGTCGTGTAATTATAAACTACACGAAGTGTACATTCCTGAATAGGAATTTCACCAGGTTTCCTCCAATGTACAAAGACCCATACAAGGAATATGGATGGGAATAATCTCAAGTAAATTCAGAAAGGAATTTATGATAAAGAATTGATTAGTTATAAAATTAGAATTAATTGAATTCAGCCGTGTCTTATCTTAAATAAAAGAACGATTAAAAGAATATGAATTCTAAATATGCTTAAACGTCGTTGCATACTATGGATGATCATGATCTAGACCAAATACCCTTTGAATGTGTATGGTTTCATTTAGATTTATTTAATTTAAATTTGTTGGCCTTCGAGACTTCTTCAAATAAAATGTAGGGTCTGCGTGACCATGGTTTCTTTAATGTAAACCCATGTAATGGAGGATCTCCCAAGCCAGAGGAGACGGTTCAAATCCTGAAGCCAAGGCGAAACTGATGCAAAAAGATACAAAGGTGGACAGGTGGGAGCTGCAAAACGTGAACCATCTGGTTCATTGTGTTTTCCCTAGGTCAGGGTTAGCTTATCAAAACTGATAGAAAAGCTAACCAAATAGAATCTCATGATCATGCCATCTTATTTTATTTCTGTCTGGTTGCATGGCTTATTTATTATGTATGTGTTGTCACAATCACATAATTAATAAAATGAACAAGCAAGCAAAGATATAATAAAATAAAAATTGTCCTATGCATAAACATTATCGGAACATGGTTAATCAATTAAGCAAGAATCACTTAATATTAACAAGCATGTGATAATTCAAAACTATGCATAAAGAATAAAATCCCTCAAATACCATATTAAGTTAGACCAAGCCTTCCGTTACTTGATTAAGGGCAAGACTCAATAAAACTATGTGTTTTACCAACCCCTGTTGGGACACTTACTTTTATAAAGGAAGCCCTTATGAAAGGTTTCGGGTGACTTAACCATATTACATCAAGAGAAGTAGCCATTGCTAGACTTGATGTAATATTGGAGGCAAGAGATGAGGAAATCCAAGTCAAGATTTCAGGATTGGGGAATCCACTCAATAGATCAAGGAACTATAAGCTCATAGTTGGCAAAGACCTGCCTACCTAAATACCTTCAAATAGCATGACCAACCCTTGTTGGGGTTATGCGAAAGGGAATATGGATCCTTGACACTAGAATGTCAAAGAAACTGGACATTCCGAGTTCAGTGGTGAGGGCCATTGGGACTTGATAAAATAATGGGAGAATTAATTAATTTATTATATCCCATTAAAAAGTAATCAAGAAAGTACTGATAAATCTTCTCTTTTAATTTGTAGAACCGAAATGACAAACTCATCAACCACATTTTCTCTGCGATCAATATTGGATAAAGACAATATCCTCACCGGCAATAACTTTCAGGAATGGTTTAGGCACCTTCGTGTTATCTTACGCAATGAACGAAATTTTTACGTGCTGTAGTCCTCACTTCCTGATTCCCCTACCCCCGGGGCGAGTGATGAAGATTTCCTAGTCTATGATCAACATTTTAACGATGCACTCGACGTTCAATGTTTGATGATGTCATCAATGTCTAGTGAGATCATGAAGTCTCATGAAGACATGGATGCCTATAGCATGCTCGAGCATCTCCATGGTCTATACCAGGAGAGAGAAAGACAGGAATGGTTTGAGATCTTCAAGGATCTATTTTAGAGAAAGCTTGGAGAGGGTTGCCCATATGGGCCTCATGTAGTCAAGCTCATTGGATACATTGATCTCTTAGAGGTTCTAGAGTTTAAACTCCCCGAATAACTTGGTACCGATTTCATTCTTGCATCACTCCCCTAGAGCTTCTCAAACTTTTTTGTGAACTTCAATATTAACAACATTGAGAAGTCTTTGTCTAATCTTCTCATCCTCATTCGCCAATTGGACACTGACATGAAGCGTGAAAATCCTTCTATCCTCATGGTGAATAAAAGGAAAGGGAAGGTGAAGAGATTTAAGCCTAAAGCTTCTTCAAGGCCTTCCAAGAAAAGGAAGATCAAAGGGGAGGCAAAGGAACATGATGTTTTTTGTTTTGCATGTGGCAAGAAGGGCCACTAGAAAAAAAACTGCACCCATCCAAGGAAGTAAGGGGAAGTTTCAGGTGAGTTTGTTATCGAATGCAATCTATCTATTTCTACAAATTGGGTATTAGATACTTCTTGTGGTTCTCAAATCTGTATCCAAATACAGGAACCATATAGATTCAAGATGATTGATCGACAGGAGGTAGTTCTACGAGTAGCCAATGGAGCCAGACTCGCTATTGTAGCTGTCGGACACAACCACCTCACATTTCCTACTAAGATGGTATTAGTTTTAAAAGGTTGTTATTATGTGCCTTATATTACTAGAAACATTATTTCAGTATCCAAATTAGATACTTATGGATTCATATTCTAGTTTGGAAATGAATGTTTCTACTATTATAAAGATAGCCTTTGTTTTGGTAGGGAACATTTATATAATGTCCTTTATGTGTTAGACTACAAAAACCAAGTAATGGAAATTGATAACAAAGTTATTTCACATGACTCATACCACACCCAACTTTGGCATCACAGGATTGGTCATGTCAATGAGAAACGTTTGAAAAAATTACATCAAGATGTGTATTTATATTTTTTCGAACTAAAACCACTTGGTGTATGACATGCGTGTCTACGAGGAAAAATGACCAAAGCCCCATTTAGTTGGAAAGGTGAAAGAGCTAAAGAGCATCTAGAATTAGTTCACACAGATGTGTGTGGAACATTTCCAGTTGAATCAAGGGGTGGGTTCTCATACTTTATAACTTTTACTGATGATTTTAGTAGATATGGATATATCTATTTAATGAGGTGTAAGTCAGATTCTTTTGATCAGTTCAAAGAATACAAGAATGAAGTTGATAACCAACTTGGTAGGAAGAGTATGAAACTCCACTCAGACAGAGGAGGATAATCTCTTAATTAGGGCTTCATTGAATTCTTACAGGATTTTGGGATTCTATCTCAACTCACTCCTCCTTACACACCGCAGTGGAATGGTGTAAGTGAAAGGAGGAACCGCACCCTGTTGGACTTGGTGAGATCAATGATGAGTCATGCGAGTCTTCCATTATCCTTTTGGGGATATGCATTACAAACAGCAACAAACATATTAAACCAAGTACCAACTTAATCGATAAATGGTATTCCATACGAGTTATGGAGTGGATGCAAATCCATGTTATCGAATTTACATATGTGGCATAGTGAAGCATTTGTTAAGGCCTCTTCAGGTAACAAACTCACACCCCGAGGCACAAAGTGTTTCTTTATAGGATATCCCAAGGAAACAAGGGGATATTACCTATACAACCCCTTAGAAAAAAAAGGTTACAGTGGCAAGGCACACCATATTCCTTGAGAGGGAGCACATCTCCAAAAGAGATAGTGGGAGCGAGATAGACTTTGATGAAGTCAAGGCTCAAGATACACATGAGTTGGTACAAGAACAGATTCCACAAAGCCCCGTGGAAGAAAAATATGTTCCAGAGACACAAGAACTGTGTAGGAGAACGAGAGAGGTGAGAGAACCCGAACGAAATGGTTTTCTTGTCACCTAGGATGGTGACTCATTATTGGTTGACAATGATGATCCTCCAACCTAAAAGGAAGCAGTTGAAGGCACAGACGTTACCAAGTGGCAAGAATCCATGAATTCAGAAATGGATTCCATGTACCAAAACCAAGTCTGGATTTTGGTAGATCCTTCAGTTGATGTAAAGCCTATTGGTAATAAATGGGTATTCAAGAAGAAACTGGACATGGAGGTGCAAGTCAGCACCTATAAGGAATGACTAGTTGCAAAAGGTTTTAGACAACATCAAGGAATTGACTATGATGAAACTTTTTCACCGATTGTGATGCTAAAATCCATCAGAATCCTATTGGCCATTGCTGCTTACCATTATTATGAAATTTGGAAAATGAATGTCAAAACAGCTTTCCCTAACGGGAACCTCCAAGAATATGTCTACATGACACAACCTGAAGGTTTTTTGACTCCAAAGGTTTCCAACAAGGTATGCAAGTTTCAAAAATCCATTTATGGATTAATGTAAGAATCAATGTCATGGAACATTCGTTTTGATGATGTTGTTACGGAATTTGGCTTTGTTAAGAACAAATGTGAGCCTTGTGTCTACAAAAGGTTTAGTAGAAGTGCTGTCATTTTCCTAATAGTATATGTTGATGACATATTTCTAATTTGGAACGAATTACCTGTATTACAGTCAGTTAAGGCATGGTTTCATAAATGCTTCTCCTTGAAAGACTTGGGCGAGGTGGCATATATTCTTGGATCAAGATCCATCGTGATAGATCCAAGAGAATGCTAGGCCTGAGTCAAAGTACATACATTGACAAGATACTGAAGAGATTCAGTATGGAATAGTCCAAGAAGGGATTATTTCCAGTGTCACATGGCATTCATCTTTCCAAGAAAATGTGTCCTTAGAAACATGATGAAAGAAAGAGGATGGCAAGGATCCCTTATGCATCCGCGATTGGGTCAGTCTTGTATTCTATGCTATGTAGGAGGCTAGATGTTGCTTACGCATTATGTGCAGTAGGAAGATATCAAGATGATCCAAGAGACCTCCATTGGATGGCAGTCAAGACTATCCATAAGTATCTGAGGCGTACTAAGGATATGTTCTTGGATTATGGAGGAGATGAGGAACTAGTCATCAGAGGACATGTAGATGCTAGTTTCTAGACTAATCAAGATGACATGAAGTCACAGACTAGATACATCTTCAGTTTGAATGGAGGTATAGTGAGCTGGAAGAGCTCAGAACAATGTGTGGTGGCAGATTGTACAGCGGAGTCCGAGTATATCGTAGCTTCTCAGGCAGTTAAAGAAGCAGTACGGATGTGAAGCTTCGTCCAAGAGCTGGATATTGTACCGAGCAGTAAAGAACCTATCACACTCTATTGTGATAATACTGCAGTGGTGGAACTTGCAAAAGAGCCAAGGTCACATCAGCAGACAAAGCACATACTTTGGAAGTATCATCTCTTAAGGGATTTTTCCCAGAGAGGTGAAGTTGTGGTGAGAAGTATTTCCATGGAAGACAATGTGGCGGACCCATTGACTAATGCCTTGACTCAGCAAAAACATGATCATCATGTGAGGTCTAGCAGACTAAAAGTCATAGGTAGTTGGCTCTAGTCCATGTGGGAGTTTGTAAGGGTTGGTGTCCTGAGAACCAATTGTTTTGTTCTTTGATTACATGAATGTTCACTTATTATATATTGTTCATTTTTCTTCATAACTATAATATAATAATGTCCCGGAATATTTGTTGCATTGATAAGGTCGTAGAAGATCCTCCCTATGATGAGAAACTTGAAATGATATAACAAAATTTTTAAATAAAGTTCTACGGTTGGATAAAATACTATGATAGGACACATAGTATGAAGACCGTTATGTGCGAGTACTCGTAAGAAGACAAGACTCTCTCTCATGGAGTTCATACTTTGTAATCTCCAAGATGGGAGATTATGAGAACAGACCCACCAATAGCAATTCTGCATGTCTTGGTGTCATCAGACATTTCTATCTAGGAGCGTGTGTAATGGTCCTTATACTGGAAGATTATCATTAACTCATGTCATGACTTCTGCACTTATATTTACGGAAGAAAACTATCATGCAGAAAGTTGGCGGGAAATAGGGTATGTTGGGTGCATCACGGGTGACATGTTGTTAATGGATATGTCGAGTAAGGATTTGTCCCTTCCATTTATGGAAGTTTATATCTCGGCCCTTTGATTGAAATAGAACTATCACATTAAATTCTCTGGCCATGGTGTGAATGACGAGTTTATTTCATGTAGACAAAGAACAACAGATCTAGAATATTGGTTTATTACACTTCCATGAAACCTGCTTGATGAGATATCGAGACAAATGGATTAAATTACACAGTAAGTGTTCATATGAGGTGATACGTCAATGTGGTGTCAACTTCTTTCTCTTGGGTGCCATGACCTGTTGCTAGACAGTAATCTTGGACTTCAAGCAAGCCCGCCTAATGATAACGAGAAAGACGCCTAGAGGGTCACACACTAAGTGTATCCAAGTATCTCAAGTTGAATAAAGATTATTCCAGTATGTGGTTTAATAATTATTCAAGGAAGCCTAAGTTGTTTTAAATGATGGAGTAAAAATAAAATAAAACAAGTACATGTCGTGTATTATTAAATGTACACGCCATGTAGTTTTATTTTGGAAAGGAAATGAATAAATGAAAACAAGATATACATGTCGTGTAAATTTAATGTGCACTCCGTGTAGTTTTCAATGAAAAACAAGTACACACCGTGTATTTATTATTACACACTGTTTAGTTTTTCTAGTCGGGATTTTGAGGATATAATATCGTTTTATTAAATGATATTTATTATAATCATCATGAGCGTATGTCAAGGAATTATTTATTCGACATGGGGGTTTTAAATAAGAGTAAATGAAATAAATAAAATGCATAACATGTTTATTTATTTTCATAACTCAATAAACCCACACACCCGATTATAAATATCCTCACAACCCCAACTCTTTTCCAACACACAAGAGAATCATTGTGCACAACATCTCTAGAGAATGTTTTCAAGGCTGAAAGAACCTCTTCCTCCAAGAACATTCTCAAGCCCGAGAGAGATCCTCTTCCATTGGATCAAAATGATCTAAGGCGGACAACGCAATCAAAGGCTTCTCCACGCTAGCACCCGGAAAATCCTTTGGCGAAGTCCAGAGATATGAGGTACATGTGTGGATCACCACTAGAGGGAGTCCACACTTGGCTTCTGCGATGCAATGACAGATCACATCGACAATGTGATCAAGAACATCAATGAAGAAAGAACACCACAAAGGTATTTCTTTATAATTAATTAAATTAATTATAATAAACCTGTAACGATCCTTGTTTGTGGTTCCAGGACAAACCATCTTCTTTGTCTTTTACTGTGATTCGATCCGTGGAGACTACCATTTATTGTCGTATTGATCCCGGATTTATCATTTCTGATGACAAAAATCCAAGTGGGCACATCCAACCACGCGCTTCCCCTGTGCCCAGAACCTTCATCCTCTATGACCCTTCAATGCAACAGTTGTACATAGGACATCATCACATGCATTGTCACGTAGAAGAACAATCAAGGTGTGATATAGTATTTATTAATGAATAAAGTAAAAAGTATTTGTTTCTAGGCCACCAACTCCAATAACATAGATGGGTATGGGATCCGCTTTTGACATGCAGTTGTTCGTTTATTGATTTGAGGCCATGTGGGGCTGTTTCATGAGGCTTGGATTCGATCCCATACATCGAGGTATCTCACAGATCCCTTTTGTGGTTCTGAATTTACAAGATAACTGGGTTTGAATGCTTAGATTATTGTTTGGCTATTTGTTTCATTTCCTTGGCATGTGTCTAGGCCTATTAGTTTCCCAGAATTTCATAATTTACATAAATGGAATCACTTGAATATTAAAACAAGAATGTGTTCAGTGGGGAATCATTTTTTGGGAATGTGTTTTGACATGGTTGTGGCTGTGGTGTTCTTTAAAAATGAATAGTAATGAGGGTGTTTGTGTTGTGCTAGATTTAGGAACCCTAGGCTGGGATGAGCGCTTGTTACCTATATATATAATTATAGTTTTTATGTTTCTAATTCTCACCCCACCCATGTTGATCACTTCGTGTTGAACACCCCCTTTCATAGAGGAGGGTTTTTCCCAATACTCCTATGACTGGCTTGTTATTAGCTCCTTTTCTTCTCCCTTTCCCGAATAGCCCAATATCCTTCAGGCAGGCTGTGACAGCCTGAGGTCCATTATAGCCCATGATTATTGAGGTAGGGTATTTTTGGTGGTAATCCCAGGTGTGTGCCGTCAGGTTGTTTCCCAACTATATTCGAGAGGAGGCCTGGTGTCTTCGGGCATGGCGGTAGTTGTTCTAGCCCATGTGTTTGCGGGCTTGGTTACGTGGGGTTGTGGTGGCCCAGGTGTTTGCAGGTGGGATGATTGGTAGTGATATCCCAAGTTTTTGCGGGTGAAATGTGTGGTTGTGGTAGCCATGGTGTGTGTGGGCGGGGGATGGTTGTGGGACTACAGTGAGAATGGTACGAGAGGTCTGATGCATAGTATGTCTTCATTAAACTGTGGGAAAGTGTCATGGGGTATCCAAACATCGATGTGTTATAACTTTTACAATACATGACTTGTGTTATTTAGGGAGTGTACCATGGTGAGGTTTGGGTGGATAGTTTTCCTTGCTGTGTGTTTTGGTTATCTCTTTTCTCACGAGACATTAGAATGCCTCCCCACTTTTGCACGAGAGTCTTTGGTTTTCCCTTATAAGTATACATGTATTCTCACCCTATATATATAAAGATGCTTTTAGGTTTCTAGGAGGACTTCAGGTACTGTGCATGATCATACTAGTTTGGATGTTGGGACAGTTGTTGTTGGAATTTTTCTTTTATTTGGTACTTTATTTTGGTGTTTTCTTGTTCCATTATAGAATTTACTTTTGGACATGCATTTGGGAATGGTTTCCTGTTGTATTTACTTTTACCTCTAGTTTTTGTGTTGTTGGGATTTACTATCATATCTCCCGATCCTATTAAATAAAAACGGTAATCCCTTCCATTTTGTGTGAAATTTTTTACCCTTGGTTCTAGTCCCCACACTAGGACCTATTGAAGGCGGGTCTCATGGGTCATTATCTCTCCTTCAAATTGAAGAAGGAAGGGTCTGGAAATCTGTTCTCCCTTTTCTCATCTTGGTGAAGGCGGGTCATGAAAGCATGTTGTCTGAGGATAGGTTGAGAGATACGATGGATTTCGGGGTAAGGTATAGTGAGGATTGAATGGGATGGAAGGGAAATAGTGTTATGCAATCTTAGTGCGTGAAACGTGCTAGGGAAAACTGGCTGGGACATAGGATTTTAGGGGCCCCTTATGATCTGATTCAAGGAATATAGTCCTACCGAACGTCCAAGTGAGGCAACACTAATTACAGGATAGAGACCCTAGGAAAGGTACATGCTTCATAATGACTTGTGTTCTCATTTTTCTTGGGTATTTTGGGGATTTAAAATGAATAAAAAGTCTATGAAAATTTAAAAGCGGTCTTTAACACTACTCTGGATTTTGAATTCCTTGTTTGCATTGCAGCTATGGCACCTAGATGACGACCACGAGTAGTGTAGAAGATCGAGGCCTAGGTGGTTGAATTGACTGATCAGAAAAGGACTAACCAAGAGGAGGAGGATGATCATTTGAAGAGGACGATTTTCCCTTTCAGAGACATACCCTCAGGAAGTACAAGGGAAGCACCTCAGACATAGAGATAGAGAGCTAGCTCGAGGAGCTGGTGATATCTTTCAGCTTGATACGAGATCCGATGAAGTATAGGGTTCCACTGGTTGTAAGCCAGATGCGGGGAGCAGCGCGTCAGTGGTGGACACTCTGCATTGGGGAGAAGAGGTAGGCAGAGGTTACATGGACTTACTTCAAGGAGTTCCCTGTAGAATTCCACTCTTCCACGATGAAGGCTGAGAAGAGACAGGAGCTTCTCTCCCTTCTGCAGGGGAGCATGTTAGTGGGGGAGTTGTGGAGCAAGTTCAATGATATCTTTCATTGTTCTCTGGACCTTTTTTCAGATGAGGAGTCTCCGGAGAGACCTTTGGATGAGGTACTGGGACCTTATATTCTTAATATTGTTACTCCATTCACCCTACCAACGTACTTGGAGGTCCAGAATAAGGATGAAGTGGTAGAAAGGATGCACATACTAGGAGGTGTGTCGTGAGAGGGATGCCCGTAGGGATCGTCAAAAGGGAAGGCAGTGAGCAATAGGACTCTAGTGTCCAGGTCTTCTAGGTTTCGACCAGTGGTGACCAGACCCCAGTACTTCCAGTTTTGATCTCCTGATCATCTATCGTTCCATTCATACCTAGGACAGAGATGCTTCATCTGTAGCAGTCATGGGAACCTTCAGAATCAATACCCGGACTGAGCACATTATAGTGGGGGTGGGCAGGTTCAGTGCCCGCCACATCAGATGCAGCTTCTAGCCAGTCCCTTTCAACAGAAGCAGCAGTAGGTATAGCGAGCTACCGCACATCTGAGAGTAGATGTTGTGGGAGGAGGCTGACCATAGGGTACTCTTTACGGACCTCGACCAGGACATGGTCAAGGAGGCGGCCAATAGCAGAGGGGTAGAGGAGCTGGGCGTGGGCAGTTTGACGCTATAGAGGCAGTAGTTCCAACAGGGTTGGAATTCTTCCAAGGTACAATTAGCCTATTTAGTACTCTTATCTTTTCCTTGTTTGATATGGGAGCTTCATACTACTTTGTGAAAACTTGTTGGGCCCGTGATTTGGGTTTAGAAATTGAGAAACATCCAGCTCCCTTGGGGTTGAGTACACTAATTGGAGGTCAGACCGATTTGTTTTATGTTTCTCGAGGGTGTAGATTGATGATAGGGCCACATCAGTGTTGTACAGATCTTCTACTATTGCAGATACAACCATATGATGTCATACTATGCATCGACTGGCTCTTTTCTATAAATGTTGTTATCAACTTTTTTAGAAGAAGAGTCTTGTTCCTCGATGAGGATATTCAGTGTGAGGATTTTGTTAGCGAACATAGTATTTATCTGGGGAAACAGTGTGTGGAGCCTCTTCATTCAATGTTGGACGAGATTTCAGTAACATCAGTTGATGCTAAGATTATTGATGTTTCGAGAGTTCTTAGAGAGTATCTAGACATTTTCCCAAGAAGGTTGTGACTCTACCCCCTCGAAGCGACATTTAGTTCGGGATAGACTTACTACTTGGTTCCCATTCGATTTCCATGGATCCTTATCGGATGATGCCTTATAAGTTGTGGGAGTTGAAAATCTAGATTGATGATCTGATAGAGAAGGGTTTTATCCAACCCAGCATGTCACAATGGGGTGCTACGGTCTTGTTTGTGAAAAGGCATATCGTGGACTAAGGCTATGCATAGACTACCGGAGACTGAATCATCTAATGGTAATGAATCGTTACCCTCTGTAGAGGATAGATGATATCCTTGACACGTTGAGGGGAGAAGGTTGGTTATCTAAGATCGATCTGTGGTCTATGTATAACCAGTTAAGGGTGAAAGAGTGTGATATCCTGAAGACTTCTTTAAAGTGTAGGTATGGGCATTTTAGTTCGTAGTCATGTCGTTCGGTGTTATGAATGCACCTGTTGTGTTCATGGGGCTCATGAACTATGTTTTCTGTGAGTTTCTGGACCATTTCATCATTGTGTTCATTGATGAAATTTTGATCTACTCAAGATCATAGGAGGAACATACTATGCACCTCATTATTGTCTTGGAAATCCTTATACCCCACCAACTCTATGGTAAGTTGTCTAAATGTATCTTCAGGACACGAGAAGTGCACTTCCTTGGACATGTGGTGTCTCATCAAGGGGTAGAAGCTGACCTGTTAATGTTTGAAGAAGTTGTTTCTTGGGAGTCACCAAATAATATGATAGCTGTTAGTAGTTTTCTTCATCTGGAATGATATTATTAGAGGTTCATACCTAACTTCTCTCGAGTTGCAAATCCTTTGACAGCATTGGAAAAAAAGGACCAGGCTATTGTATGGAGTGAGAAATGATAGGAATCATTTAGCAATTTGAAGGAAATGTTGGTTAGCGCTCCAGTGCTCAGGTTGCCAGAGGAAGGGGTGTTGTTTGAGGTGTTTTATGATGCTTCTAGACTTTTCCTGGGGTGTGTGCTGATGCAAAAATGGGGAGTGATATCTTATGGGTCTAGGTAGTTACGTCCTCATGGAATAACTACACCACCAATTATCTAGAGCTTGGAGAAGTAGTTTTTGGGTTGAAATTGCAGCGGCATTACCTTATCGGGGAGAAATTTGTGGTCTTCAATGATCACGAGAGTTTGAAGAAAATCATTACCCAAAGGGACTTGAACTTGCGACAATGAAGGTGGTTGGAGTTTCGTCGAGAATACAACATTGATATCTATTACTCTAATGGTAAGGTGAACATTGTGGCTGATTCCTTGAGCCAGAAGGCATGGAGAGAAGTTGTTCAAGAATATCTGGATATTGGGAAGGCAATGGAGGAGTTGTCTGCACTACACCATGATGTAAGGGAAGATGGTGGTAGAGGTTGCCTGTTTCAGATGATAGTATAGGCCACTCTACTGCGTCAGGTGGAGGAATCTTGGTGGGGAGACATAGAAAGTGAAGTGGTGCATGATCAGGATAACCAAGGCAACTATCTGGGACGATGTTCAGAGGATGGACTGAATCAGATGATTTTCCGAGGTATGTAGTTTGTACCAAAGATGATGTGCGATGGAGTTCTTTGTGTGTTCTATAAAAGACTATTAGTGGTACACGCTGGAGTTTCTAAGATGTACCGAGTCCTAATGGAACAGTTTTGGTGGCCCAGGGTGAAACAGGAAGTGGCAAAGTTCATGTTAGGGTTCCTGGTGTGTCAGCAGGTGAAGGATGAACATCGTATCCCATGTGGTTTGTTGCAGCCATTAGATGTTCCCAAGTACAAGTGGGATGAAATATCGATGGATTTTGTCATAAGACTCCCCAGGGTTCAGGGAGGTTGTGCTTCAATCTAGGTAGTGGTAGACTGGATAACGAAATCATCTCACATTATGGCGATCAAGGAGTCAAGTGTGGTGGGTTCCTTATCACGGAGATACATAGATGATGTGGTACAATTTCATGGAGTTTCGAGGTCCATAGTCTCGGATTGGGATTCACAGTTTACCTCACGAGTCTGGAAGGGATTGCAGCATGATTTTGGCACCCAGCTACGTCTCAGCACTGCTTTTAACCCCCAGACAGATGGATAGACAGAGAAAACCATCCAAAATTTGGAGTATATGCTATGAGTATGAGTTTTAAACTTAGGGGGATCATTGGAACACCATTTTTCTTTAGTAGAGTATCAATATAATAATAGATATCACCCTACTATTGGAATTGAACCTTTTGAAGCATTGTACGGAAGGTCGTGTCGTTCGCCTGTGTGATGGAACGTGGTTGCGGAGGCAGGTTTTATTTTCCCATAGGTGGTTCAAAGCATAACAGTGAAGTATCATTTTGTGCGTGCGAGGATGAAGTCAGCCCAGGACCGGCAGAATTCATATGCCGATCATAGTAGGAAGCCCTTGGAGTTTGAGGTTGGAGACCATGTGTTCTGGAAGGTTTCCCCTCGACATGGAAAGCGAAGGTTTGTAAAGGGGATTAAGTACTCCCCTAGGTTCATCAGGACCTTAAAAGTGTTTGGGCGAGTTTGTGAGGTGGAATATCAGTTGTAATTTCCACCTCATATGGGAAGGATCCAAGACATTTTCCACGTCTCCCATCTTTGTCAATATCTACATGATGACTCCAATGTCATTGACTAGGGAGAGATGGATATAGGGGATGATGCTATGTTTAAGGAGAGACCAGTGAGTATCGAGGATTGGAAGGATACATTTATTCATGGATGAACCATCCCCTTAGTTCGTTCATTGTGGAGGCTCAGTGTCCTCAAAGAGAGTATCTGGGAATGGGAGGCACAGATGCGCACCCAATACCAAGAGCTATTTTTAGTTTTGCTCTGTTTTGTTTTGAACTTGTTTGTGATGTAATTTTGATCTTGTTGGATTATGAGATGTTTTTTCCTTACCATGTGAATTTTATAAAAGGCCTTCATATATGGGGAATGGAGGACCTAATCCCTAATCAAGACGCATTAAGGTGGATGCGATTCAACCCATGTAGGTGAGTCTGTTCCACCCAATGCGGATAGTATCTTAACATGGAGGAAAGAACTCTCGTTATCTTGTGTTGGGACAATGTGATACTTGGGTTATTTGTGGCTGTTTGGGGTGGTTTGTCCCCAAGAGGTATCTTTTGAGGTGATTGTTTGGACAACTCTCTTTTCTTTGGGTCTAGCTTTGATTCTCGACGACAATAATAATTTTAGAGGTATATAATGTAATGACCTGGACCCTCCAGGTCCATCCCTTTTCCAAATTTCTGGTGTTTGTCTTGCTCTGGACCCATCGGGTTTTGATCCTATGGGTGGTGTCTCGGTAGAGGGATTCCATCGCGGTGTCAACCATCAGTTACACCAATCGATATGTCACCGATCTGTGGTACACGATCGGTGTCCCCCTAATCGGTGCATCACCGATCAGTGTGACATGATTACTGTGACACCAATAAGTGTGACATGATTGGTGTGTCACTGATTGGTGAGACACGTTCAGTGTGTCACCAATCGGCACCATAGTACCTTGTTGGATTTTTCTTCCACATTTTTTCCCGTAATGCCGCTTCAAATCCCTTTTTACCTTTTGAAAGTAGTTCAATCCCTTTTTTAGCCCCATAAACAATGTTTCAAATTCCTAAGAGTGGGGCGACACACAATGGAACAAGACTGTGTTTCCATGTAATGTTTTCACCTATTTAAATAATATATTTTAAAGTAACATTTGTTATGACCACCTCCCAAAGAGAGTTATTAAATCACAATTAATCCCATCGTGTGTAACCACCCAACTACGTGCTGAAACCACAATCCTCCATTAAAGTCGGTCCAGATCTTCATATCCTGTTACTACGAGATCTCATCTTTATATCGCACTAGAATTCCTATCTTCTTCTTCTTGGCTGGGTTTGTTCTTCCCCTTGGTGTGTTTCGAGTCCCTTTTTCCAAGGAGAGTGGTGCGCCTGTGACAGAACCATTCCTACTCATCCTTGGAGTCCAAAAATTTCCTTCCCTACAAGTTACGCATCTCCAGTTCTTGGTTCGCGGATAAAAACAACAATCTTTAATCATCCATGTAGGGGTCTTCCTTTATCTCTCTATACTGTGTATTATGAGTGGTGGTTATGCTATTGTTTCTATGTGGATGGAGGAAACAAAACATTAATGAAGATAATAAACAAAAATTTATATAATTAAGGGGGTGTGATTGATATTTCTATTGTATTCCTTATTCTTGATTATGTGATATGAATTGTACGGACTTATGCCCACTTAAAATCAAAGTTGTTAGTGGTCTTTTCTTGTTCACTTATGAACCTCTATTTTTCTGGATTATTTACGTGATTGAAGGGGTGTAACATGGATGTTTGTTAGTCACATAAACTATGTTTTTTAAATGGATTCCCAATGAGTAATAATCCTTGTGTGATCACCGCAGTTAACCAAATGGAAATACGGAACTGAATAAATGGCATTTTTCAAATTTGAAAACTCCCTCGCTCTGTTCCAATAATGTTGACTATTGATGCTTGGGAAGTAATGTGGATGGGGATAGGATCCTATTTTTTCATGTGGTAGTTGGTTTGTGGATTTGCCACCATGTGGGGTCGTATCATCTGGCATGGTTTGGTTCCAATACTTTGAGGGATCTCACAGATTCCTTTTGTGGTTGTTACATTACAAGAGAACTGGGTTTGAATGCTTAGTTTGTTGTTTAGATATTTTTTTCTTTCCTTGGATTGTTGTTAAACCTGTTAGCTTCCCAATAGTGCAGAATTCACATAAATGGAATCACTTTAATATGAAAACAAGAATGGGTTCAATGGGGAATTTTTTTCTGGGAATGAGTTTTGACATGGTTGTGGTTGTGGTGTTTCTTATGATTGAATAGTAACGAGGGTGTTTGTGTTGGGATGGTTTTGGGAACCCTGGGATGGGATGAGTGCTTGTTTCCTATATATATAATTGTAGTTTTTATGTTTCTTATTCGTGCCCCACTAATCTAGAGAACTTCGTACCGAAAACCTCCACTTCATGGGTGAGGGTGTTTTTCCCAACACTATTCTGAGTAGCTCGTTATTATCTCTTTTTTTGATCCCTTTCCTGAATATCCCAAGATCCATCGGGCAGGAAGTGTTGGCATGAAGTCCATTATAGCCCATGATTCTTCAACCATGGTAGTTTTTGTGGTTGGCCCAGGTGTGTGCGGGCATGTTGATTACCAAGTGTCTTTTGGATGAGGCCCGGGTGTATTTGGGCGTGGCGGTAGTTATTCTAGCCTAGGTATTTTCGGCATGGTTACTTGTGGTTGTTGTGGCCCTGTTGTTTTCAAGCGGGGTGTGTGATAGTGATAGCCCAGGTTTTTGTGGGTGGGATGTGTGGTTGTGGTATCCCAGGTGTGTGTGGGAGGGAGATGGCAGTGGGTCTACAATGAGAATAGCGGGAGAGGTTTTATGCGTAGGTTGTCTTCAATAACCAGTGGGAAAGTGGTTCAGGGTACCCAAAAATCAATGTTTTATTACTATTACATTACTTTCCTTGAGTTATTTGGGGAGTGTTCCATGGTGAGGTTTGGGTGGATTGTTTTCCATATTGGGTGTTTTGGTTATCTCTTTTTTCAGGGGCATTTGAATTCCTCTCCAGTTGTGCACGAGAGTATTTGGTTTTCCCTACTGAGTATACTTGTATTCTCACCCTACATGTATAAAAATTCTTTCAGGTTTCCTGGAGGACTTCATAGATTTTGCAGGATCATACTAGTATAGACGTTGGGACAATTGTTGTTGTCATTTTTATTTTCTTTGAAACTTTCTTTTGGAGTTTTCTTGTACCTTTATAGCATTTAATTTTGGACATGCATGTGGGAATGGTTTTCTTTTGGCTTTACTTTTACCTCTGGTTTTTGTGTTGTTGGGATTTACTATCTTATCTCCCAATCCTATTAAATAAAAAGGTAAATGGCTTCCATTTTGTGTTAAATTCTATACCCATGGTTCTAGTCGCTACATCGAGACCTATTAAAGTCGGGTCTTAGGAGTCATTATCTCTCCTTCAACTTGAAGAAGGAAGGGTCTGAAAATCTGTTGTCGCTTCTCTCATCTTGGGGATGGTAGGTTGTGACATTAGGGAAGCATGTTTTATTATATAATTTGTGCTTTTGGGTGTGATTTTTATTGATATTATTGTTTTATCATTTGAACTCTTGTTTTAAAGGTAAAAATTTGTTTTATAAAATTGTTTTTGGGTAAGAAAGATAGAATTTTATGATATTTTTTTATATAATATAGTATATTTATGAAATTTTCTTGTTCAAAATATTGGTATTATGGGTTGTTTATAAAATGATATTAACTTGATATTTTCATTCCAAAATCAATTGGTTTTAAGATTATAATTATAGTGTATTTTGAATAAATAGGGGATTTTTTGGAATTTACATGGGATACTTGTTTTTATGAAGAGTATAATATTTTCAAAACAATATGAAATGGTTTAATGTTGTGGATTATTTTAAAATAGTGTAAGCTTTTCAAAAAGGGGTTCTATATGTGCTTTTTCTGGTTGAGTTGTATTTTGGATTGTCTTTGGTTTATAATGAGGTTGTATGGATTATTTTTTGAAATGTGAATTGATCAATATTATGTTTTATATTATTTATAGTGTTCCTCCCATAGATTCTTCAATGAATAGTGGAATGTTTGTTCATTTGGAAGATATTTAGGGAAATTTATCTAATTTTGTAAAAGTAGTTTCCCTACTTTTTTCCTCCACCCAAACACAAGATAAAGTGGTGGAACCACAATAATCCATGTACTTAGGCCCCATCCAAGTATATTTGAATCATTGACCATCTTTTTTCAATAATGGTTGAGGTCCTCTTGATGAATTAGAGTGGATTTAGAGAATGCAGGGAGATATAAATTCAATGGAAATTCTTGTGGATTAAAGATTAAAGGTCGTTAGTTATTTATTTGAAGTACCTAAATGAGTTTTGTGGGAGTCTAATGTTCATTCTCAACTGCATGAGTCCATGTTTTGGGAATTTTTCACAACAACATTTAATCAATGGCACTATCCCAAGGAACTGAAAGTGGATAAGGCCATTGAGATCATCATACATTGTCAGGGTGAGTAGTCGATAAAGGAGTATACATATTATTTCTAATACCTAGAATTATTTTCTCATTAGCTAGTTAGTAAGGAAACGTTGAAGGATATTTTATTAAAAATAGTTATTTTCCCAAACCATTGAGTGGTTGTATAGGAATCTAGAATAACTTATTTTGATGATGTAAATATAAGGGTCTTATTAGTGGAAGCTAATCCAACAAAGAAACATTTGAAAATATATTTTTTTACTTTTATTGATATGAGTGAAGATATTATTTCTGATGAAAATGAGTGGTCAGATGGGCCTCATTTGGAAGGGTAGGTTAGTGAGGGTTAGACTCACCAATGGATGGTTGCTCAAGAAAGAAGAAGATAAATCTCTTATGTGTTCTTTATACGGGTTCTTTATGAGATAAAGATTGTTTTATTTTCAAGTGAAAAAAAATTATGTATTATGATATGGGTAGTACATATATTTCCAACCAATTCAATGTGTAAAAGATTATATATCATGATATATAAATGTTATGTAAATAGGTTAGTAATTTTATAGGTTCAGAAAGGGTGAGTGTGATTGCGTTAAGATCTACTAACAATAATACATGTGTATAAGTGAGAAAGTTTCTATACTCATGGGTGGGTGTGATGGTGTTAACCTCTAATTGTAAATTTAATTATTAATATGGTTCTGAGTAGCCAGTGGGGGTCGAAACACAATAAAAGGAGTTCACCCACCAGTGATGGGTTGGCCAGCCTATAAGGTTGATGGAAGGAACACTAAAAACCAGTGATCAGAGCTAGATAGGGGGTGTCATGAGACATATAAGGACTGTGTCTATCAATGATTTGAATTGGCTAGACAGAGGGAAGTGACAAAGACATCTAGTGATTTTGTTAAGGGTTTACTCTTAAAATGGTTCAAGTGTTTTGAAATGTTTCATAAAATATATATGTGTTAAACATCCCATTTTCTATTTTAAATTGCATTAAAATGGTTTAAAAAATTATTGAGGTTTTGAGAAAGGATGTTTGGAACCAATTGGTTAATTTTAAAAGGGGTTTGTTATTTTAAAGAGGATTTTTTCTAAATGGTTGGTTTTTTAATGGGATTTCAACTGTGATTTTATAAATAATTTTTAAAGGATATTTAATGTCTGTAACCTTTTCAGCCTTGGTTAATTTTTATATCAACGTTTTTTGTATTTATTTTGCTAATTATTAATATCAATAATTCAAATAGGATGGATATTAATAAATAATGGATGGATTCCAATCATCTGAAAAAATAGTATGAAGATAGAGGGAAAGAGTTCATCATGTTTTCAAAAGATCATGCTATTTCATTTCTCAAATACATTGTCCATGTTTACAATGTTGTTATTCCAAACAAGTTAGTCAATATTAGTTTGAAGAACGCTTCATCTGTTAAGGAATATATCGATGTTTTAAATGTTGGAATAAACATGGGTGAAAAGCGAATGTTTCTAGTGACAGGTATAACACTGTGGTTTATGGGTAATTTGATATGATTACAGGTGTAGAAAATGAAGAAGAACATATCAAGGATGTGATTATAGATGTGAATGATGATGAAGATTGTATTAAGTAATTGACAAGCACAGTTGAATGTTAGCTTCCTGATTGCCCGAAATTGTTTGACCACGTATAGAGTTGTGCAAAGACGCCATTGTATGATGGTTGCACTCAATATACAACATTGTCAGTTGTACTAAAGCTATATAATTTGAATGCGTGAAATAGATGGATTGATGCCAGTTTTATGGAATTACATGCTCTCTTGAATGGAATGCTCCCAAAAGATAATGAGATACCGATACGAACAGACGACGCCAATTGATTGATATGATCGATGGGTATGATCTCGGAATGAATACATTCTTTCTAGAGTTTTTTATACTGTTTCACAAGGACCACAAATCACTTAAAGAATACCCAAATCGTGGTGCTTCTCAATATCTGAAAGATTAATCTGGTCCAACAAAAGTCTCATGGAAATTCCCAATATTTCCTAGGTTTAGGCACCTATATGGAAGTTAGGAGATTACAGAGCAATTGACGTGGCACACACACAGATGAAATAAATATGTAAAACTACATCATCCGGAAGACTCTCATCAGTGGAAGAAAATTGATCACGTGTATCCTGATGTTGGAAACAAGCCGAGAAACCTTTTCTAGTGTTATCTATTGATAGAGTGAATACTTTTGGTTTTCAAAGAAGCACTAACAGTAGATGGCTGTTTATGTTGGTAAGTTATAGTTTTCCACCATGGTAATGCATGAAACAAAAACACATCATGTTATATATGCTTCTATCAGAACCAAAACAACCAGTTAATGATATTAATTTTTATTTGGATCTGTTACTGAGGAATTGAAATTATTGTGGGATTCAGGTGTTACGATGTATGATTCATACAAAAATGAATATTTTTCATTGAGATCCATGTTGTATGGGACGAAAAATGGGTTTCTTGCTTATGAAAAGTTTCTGGATATTACATTAAAGAAACTCTTTGGTGTCCCATCTACGAAAAAGGAACAAAATCAATTAAGTTGAAACATTAATAGAAAACTATGTTTCTAGTACATCGTAGATTTATACCCGGATGACATATGTACCGATCTTGGACAAAACCATTTGATGAGAGTTCAGAAGAACGTACAACACCATCTCCACTAATAGGTGATCAACTATTTGAGAAAGTTAAATATGTGGAAACTTCTTTTGGTAAACCATTTTCAAAAAACTTTATGAAAACTGGTTGGAAAATGAAATCAGTTTTTTTGAATTACCATATTAGAATTGACTATATGTTAGACATTTTCATGATGTTATGCATGTTGAAAAAACTGAATGTGATAGTGTCATTGACATGTTGATAAATGCACCAGTAAAACAAAGTATGGAATTAAGGATCGGTTGGACATGGTTGACATGGGAATATGAGAATAGTTGGCACCAGTGAAGGGTGAAAAAAGAACATTTCTTCCTCCCTCTACTTACAATATTTCTAGGCAGGATATATATCAGTTTTTCAACTAATTGAATGATGTAAACGTTCTAGGGGGTATTTATTCAATATCAAGAACATCGTGTCGATGCACGTTTTAAAGATAAAAGGTCTGAAATCGTAAGAATGCAATGTTTTGATGTAGAATCTAATTCTTATAGGTTTTTGTTTCATTTTTCCCAAGAATCTTCATCATACATTAATGAAGCTTTGTTTCTTCTTCAAAGATATATGTAGAAAAGTTATAGACCTGGCGAAGTTTCTGACTATGGAAAGAGAAAATGTCATCATATTATGTGAATTAAAAAAAATTTCCCCACCAACATTCTTTGATATTATGGTTCATTTCAGGGTTCACTTGGTGAGAGATATTTTTCTATGTCTTCCTATACATTATAGATGGATGTACCCCACTGAATGGTATATGATGATTTTGAAAGGCTGTGTTATAAATCGAATTCGGTTATAGGGTTGTATTGCCGAGCGATATATTTTTTATTAATCCATTGAATCCTATACCAAATACATGTCCGGTATGAAAATCATTGGACTATGGAAATCTCGTCACACTAGGTGACATTCGAGAGAAGGAATTACTTGAAATGAGGTCATCATAATTAATATTACAGATTGGGAGCAGGCCCACCATTAAATTTTTCATAATAGTTGGACATTTAACCATGTGTTGAAATAGAAAAATAAATTCATAGGAATTAGAATAATTAAAGGGATGAAAAAGGGATATCAAATAAACATAATAATAAATTTATAGGATGGTTTTATGACTATATTTATATGGATTCAAATAAAAATCCAGACTCTATTTGAGAAGAACTTCGATGGCTATTCGAAGAACCAAGTGTATCCTTATTATCTTAAAATTCTTATGTAATAAATGGTTATACATTTTATAATAATTAAAATAATGAAGAAAATCTCACATAGAATATTGGAGTTACATTCGTGGACGAAGAGATTCATGCTTCTGGTGCTATGGACCTAAATCCAATTTACGCGAATATGTCCTATTTTTGAATAATCAAAAAAATATAAGAGTTTGATTATATGACATTCTGAGTGATGAGTTTACAATGAAAGTGGGTTGATAACAGAAGTGCTATAAAAATAGATGACTTCGGATATGTGAAAGTTAATTTTAATAAGGAAGGGTACAAAGACGAACCGTTTATAATGGAATCACAGGATGTACAAGTATTTTATGTTCCAGATCCTACAAAAAACTAGTCAATTACTCTATTATCGACCAAAATCACTGAAGAGTATGATGAAAATTCAACAGATGATGACCCTTTTATTGGGGCGTCAGAATCATTTTGTAGCGGTCCTAGTGTAGATTGTATTTTTTATGTCATAGGATAACATAATAAAGGGATTTTTATAGTTTATAGAGGGGTCAAATCCATTCATCCCTAAAAAAAGTAAGTTCATTAATCAGGTTATATATTATTTTCTAATAAACATCATGTTACATTATGTTAGTAACTATTCACTACTAATTTTATGTTTTCTAAATTAAATATTAAACCACTTTTTTGGATAATTACCTCTTCACATGATGATGCTCCCAATCCCCAGGCACTATAGTATTCTCAACATACTGCTTCTCGGAGTGAAAACGAACAACAAATTTCTCAACCTATTACCTTATGTTAATATCTATTAGTTTTTACTTTTATGTTAACTAAATTAAATGTTAAAAAACATTTTCAGATAATAACTTCTTCATGTGATGATACTTCCAATACCCAGGCACAACAGGTTTCTCCACCTGTTACTACTTGTAGTGCAGACAAACAATAGGCTTCTCAACCTATTGATGCTCATAGTAGATAGGTACAACCACCATCATCGCATGTCTATTCTTGCCCTCTATGGGCAGAGGAACATATTGTTGATTATGGATATTTGGAAATGAAAGGTGACGAAACACCAGCGATGCAAAAAAAATGAGTTACATAGTCTGAGGGTATTATAAAAAATCATTAAGACTAAAGAGAAAGGCATCAAATACGTGATTGGATGGAATAAGTGGGGCCAACATGTTAACCCCACCAAGGAAATGTTTAGTAGGTACATTGTAATCATCACAAGTTAATGTGTGACGATTGATGTAACTTCGTGGAACCATGATGTGGTTGAGAATAAGAAACTAATGTGGGGAGATATTATGGTTACATTTTGATATCATTTTTTTAATTTACTAAAAATTAAAAAATGAAACATTGTATTAAACTTAATTATCTCTTGAAGAGTGCATTTATATTAGATGACTCAAAAAATGACTATGTTATAATGGTTTTTGGAGGGGATTGCAGGGTGTTTTGAACACTTTTAATGAATTATCATCTTAAATATGCTGAAGGGATAATAAAACCTCACCCACCTCTTATTTATGCACACCTGATAACCCAAGAATCATGGGATGCATTTACTGATCATCATGCAAAACAGTATTTTTATGTACATTGTGTCTGGTAATACGTTTTTTGATGGTATGTGTATTCATCACTTTGATTGAATGTTTTTTGTTTATTAAACAAAATCATAGTGCTAAAAATAAACAACGAGCATCAAAACTAGCGTACCCCTACCATAAAGTAAGGATGAGGTATGAAAAACTTGAAAAAAAATTGGTATGTATTTTAAATCTACCATTATACTTTAATGTGACATAAAAAACACTAATAACTATATTATTTTGTTTATATGCAGCATGAAGAGTCCAAATCCACAACCACATCCATCCCATGCCTTGTGCTATGGATGGCGGTGCGTGTAACTAAATATGGAAAACTAATAGATTAAAACACAGAAAAAGTGTGGGAATCATTTGTAAGTATGTCATAATTAAAATTTGTTTTGATTTAAATAAATAATACCTAAAAATGATTACTTATTTTTCTATATTTTATATCTAACATAGTCATAGGAATAAATAACACCCACACTGAATGCAGACATACTTTAAGTGGCTTTGAAGTACCCAGAAAAGAATGGCCGCATTAGAGGTGCAAGTTTTGGGGTGACACCCAGGACATATTTTGAGAAAAAAACAAGTAGATTATCAAAATAAAGAAATGAAAAATATTAGAAAAATATTATATATGTTTCAAGAATAATTACAATACCAGAGAGAGCTGATAGAATGTTTGATGGGGGAGGCAAAGAGAAGGAACAACTCAAGAACAACTCATGCGTGAAGATCCCACCCCACCCCCACTAGTTTTGAGGAGATCTATTCCCCCCAAAAACCATTCTTAACTGAGGTAGTCAATTTTATAATAATTTTTTCAATGATATGTGATTCAGATAGACACTAAAAACTGATGCTTTTCCTATATTGATATTCTACTGGGTGAAAATGACTGTGATTTATATCTATCAACACCCACCCCCACCTTATAGTGAGGGCTACAGTTTTCAATATCTAGAATTAAATTCTACACAATAGACCACATCTGATAGATCAGGTCATATTTTCAATTATTGTATCCCTAGAGCTGAGCGTCGAGCTACTTGTTCCAATTGATGATGTAGATATTCATACGATCGAACAGCCATTGGGAACATTCATCCCATAGGCATCAAATCTTTTAAAAAACATATCGACAATGAGTTGTTCATTACCAATTTAATTTTCAAGCTAAACCATAAAAATTTAATGAAAAAAGGTCTGAACCGATGAAATTATTACAGATGGACAAAGGGAAATGGGTGAAATGAAAGACCGGTTCAAAACCATCTCAAGGATCAACCAAATGATCAAAACAATATATCCAAATCACTTTAACCCCCCCCCCTCCCCATTCTATATCAAGATTTATTATCATTGTATTATCTTGTGGATATTAAGTTGAAAGATGGTGGTAATCACATAATTTCTTTTGAAGAGAATATGTATAGAGGCGAAGATTCATTATTTATTGGTGTTGAGAGTGCAACTAAAATTCACAACAATGACTAGTTAGGAGGCTCATTAGTAAATGTTTCTATGAGGTATGTTTTCATGATTTGATTTTCCAAAAATGATATACTATGATAATTATGACTAAATACATTTAATGTTTTTCTCAAGCGTATATATGACAAACAATTGATGGGATTTCCCCATGAAATAAATTTTGGACTCGTTAGTCCTCACATTACATCTACAGAACAACAAGACATAACTATAAAGAAAGAGGGTAAAATAGTGGAAGGACTTCCCAAATCAGTTAACATCAAAATTACGGATTACAGACTCTTCTTAATACCAAAGATGCAGGGTTAAAACTCTATAATTTGATCTTATCAAATATATTTTAATTTCCTTCATTTCTTATTATTTTTTGTGTTCTTAGGTAGTATTGGATGCTCATTTCAGTCAATTTGGATACTCCAAACCTTTATTTTCAAGATTCAATGCATGTATACCCAGCAAACTGACCACAAATTATGGTGTTTTTAAATTTTTAATACAGTACAACCAATATTTTAGAACTAAACATCCAGTTATATAATTTATATCATCTTTTAATGAGGAATCTATTATGATAGGGTGGTGCATGAATATTGGTGACATCGTCGAATGAGCTCATGGGAAAAGGACAAGAAACCAGATAAGAACTATGACTGGAATCAAATCAGGGTACATATAATAAAATTTCACTATCCAAACACATAAAAAATTACCTATTTTTCTCAATGTTTCTTGAGTTCTTGAATCAAATAAATGACAAAGACTATGGTTATTGTGTTTGTAAATTTATGAAGGAGATCATATTCCATAAAAAAACTAGCATCCCTGAATAGGTATTTTTGAAGATAACTGATATTTCAATTAAAATACTTATTAATAATTTGTGTGTTTATAATTTTTTTGTACTACCATGACTACCGAAAGCAGTCATATTCACAAGATGATATAGATATTCATAGAAACAAATGGGAAACATACCTGATGGATGAATATATAAATATATAATGAAGATGGTAAAATTCTCAAATAATTTTATCATTAAAAATATTTTATGTATTATATTTATATTTGTTTGATGGTAATGTTGTTATTTATAGAGGCTAAACGCCCCACTGAAAATCATGTCTGTTGGTGGTCCTTGTTTGTGTAATAAATGAATTACATGTTGATTGTTTTGTTAAAAGAAATTTGTAGTCCTCATTTACAGGGTATTTGTTTTGTTGATGGACCACAAAAGATGATGAGTATCTAGAAGGGGATTCCCCATTCATTGAGTTTGTTGTGAAATCTTGATGAATAATGGGAACATAATCTTACTCCACTCTTTAGTCATCCCGGTGAAGAACCAACTGTCATTTATTCATTTGGAGGTCCTAAATATTTGAATGTTGGTCCTTTACTGGGCCAAATTAAGCTATACAACAGAAGGATGATGTTATTCTGTGTTAACTGTACATGGATCAAAGATGTCACAACAGAATAAAGGGATGGGGAAACCCCTTATAGATTTTAATTTTTTTTGTGGTCTATCAACAACAAACATACACTATAAATGAGGACCACCCATTTCTTTTAAAAACCCAATCAATACACAATTCATTTAGTGAAAAAAACAAAACAACTGATAAACTAAAAACTGTGAAAATGAATTCCAATTATTTTGATACATTAGGTCAAAAATCCGTCAGTTATTTTTGATGTGTAGTAATCAAACACAACTCAATCTGATGCACAGTGTCACCAGTAATACTCTAAATGCATCTTGTTATTTAAAATTGACATTAATTCAAGGAAAAAAGACAACTAACGAACTAAAAGCTGAAGAAGTACATTCGGAATGTCTTGATACTTTAGTAAAATGATCCATGAGTTAGTTGTGATGTGTAGTTATCAAAACCACCTCCATTAGATGAACGGTGTGGCCGGTGTGACTAAAAGTGTCCACTATCAGTTTAAAATTAACATTTTAACTCAAAATGTGCCACTCACTAAAAAAAAGAAAACATGTTATGATTTTCATCCAAATTACGGATAGTGATTTGAAATCCCTTTTTGACATATATGAAGCAGTCTCACATCAAACTAATTCACGATGCGATCGGCATTACTAAAATTGCATGTTATCAGTTTCAAATGACATTTTAATGAAAAAAAACTAACATACTGAAAACCCGAGGAGATGCATTCCAATTTTTTTGATACATTTGGAAAATTCTAAATTAGTAATTTGTGACCTATAGGAGTCATCCTCTCCTCAATACAACACAAGGTGTCACTCGTTTGACTCCAAATGTGTCTTGTTAATTAAAATTGACATTAATTCAAGTAAAAAAACAAAACTGACATACTAAAAACTTAGAAAATTCATTTGTATTGATTTGATACTTTTTGAAAATGATCCATGAGTTAGTTGTGACATGAAGGAATCAACCTCACCTCAATTAGATGAGTGGTGTGATGGGTTTGACTAAAATGTTCACACTATCAGTTTAATATTGACATTTTAACTCAAAATGTATCAATCACTAAAAACCAATAAAACATGCTCTAATTGCCTTACAAATTACGTACAACTATTCAAACCCCCTTTGTGATTTGTTTGAAGTATTCCCACATTATACCAACGCATGATGTGACCGGTACAACTCAAATTGCATGTTTTTTGTTTGAAATGTCATTTTTGTGAAAAAACACAACTGACATTCTAAAAACTGAGTAATGAATTTTGATTATTTTGATACTTTAGGAAAATTATCCATCAGTCATTTTTGACATGTAGGAATAACCCTCACCTCAATACGATGCACGATGTTACCAGTGTGACTCCAAATGTGTCTTGTTATTTAGAATTGACATTAATACAAGTAAAAAACACAACAGACATACTGAAAATCATGAATATGCCTTCGGATTTATTTTATACTTTAGGAAAATGATCCATGGGTCATTTGTCACATGTAGAAATCAACCCCACCTAAATACAATGAACGGTGTGAAAAGTCTGACATAATGTGTCTGTTATCAGTTTAAAATTGGCATTTTTAACTCAAAATGTATCACTCACTTAAAACCAAGAAAACACGTTTTGACTGACTTCAAAATTAAGGACAGATAATTTTATGTCCTTTGTGACACGTTTGAATTAGTATCATGTAAAAATGAGGTATGATGTGACTAGTACGACTCAAATTGCCTGTTTTTTGTTTGAAATGACATTTTAAGGAAAAACACAACTCACATTCTGAAAACTGAGTAATTGTGTTCCGATTGTTTTGAGAATTTATTAAAATGATCCATCAGTAATTTTTTATGTGTAGGAATAAAATTAACCTCAATATGATGCATGATGTAATCGGTATGACTCCAAGTCTATCTTGTTATTTAAAATTGACATTAATTTAAGTAAAAAACACAACTGACATACTGAAAACAGATAAAATTCATTTATATCATTTAAATACATTTTGAAAATGATCCATGAGCCAGTTGTGATGTGTATGAATCAACCCCATCTCAATATCACAAACAATGTGACCGGTTTGACTAAAAGTGTTCGCTATCAGTTTAAAATATGCATTTAAAGGAAAAACGTGTCACTCACTAAAAACCAAGAAAACGCACTTCTATTATCTTCCAAATTATAGACAATGATTTCTAAATCCATTGTGATGTGTATGAAGCAGTATCACATCAAAGTCACACACGATGTGACCAGTATGACTCAAATTGCATGTTTTCAGTTTGAAATTACATTTTAGTTAAAAAACACAATTCACATACTGAAAAATGTGGAAATGCATTCTGATTTTTTTGATACATTATTATAATGAACCATCAATCATTTGTGATGAGTATGAATCAGCCACAGCTCAATCCAATGCACGGTGTCACCGGTATGACACAAAATGCGTGTTGTTATTTAAAGATGACATTAATTAAATTAAAAAAATAAAATTGACATACTGAAATCTGAGAAAACACATTCATATAGTTTTTATACTTTATTAAAATGATCTATGTGTTAGTAGTGACGTGTAGAAATTATCCCCTCCTCAATATGATGAACGGTGTGACCAGTGTGACTAATAGTGTCTGTTATCAGTATAAAATTGACATTTTAACTCAAAACATTTCACTCATTGAAAAAAAAGAAAACAAGATCCGATTGAATTCCAAATTAATGAAAGTGATTTGTAAGGATTTTGTGATGTGTATGAAGCAGTCCCACATCAAACTGACACACTATGTGACCGGTATGACTCAAATTGCATGTTTTTGGTTTGAAATGACATTTTCGTGAAAAAACACAACTGACATACTAAAAAACAAGGAAATTCATTTAGATTGTTTTGATACTTTAGAAAAACAGAAAAGCAATCATTTGTGACATGTAATAATCAAACATACATTAATACGATGCACAGTTTCACTGGTATGACTCCAAATGTGTCTTTTTTATTAAAAATTGACATTTTTTTAATGTATTCTCCATATAAATGTTTAATTTAATTATTAATAGTATTACTAACATAATATTTGTTTTTTAATATTAGTGGAACCATTTTATTGAGTTGGGATGACTTTTTTTGTGACTATTACAATAAGAGGACAATTTTTAATGGGGACTGCAGACGTCAAAATAAAAAAAATTAATGTTAGTAACTATTTGGTTGATATTTGTAAATGTATGTTTATAAATCATTGTTAAAAATGGATATAGAAGTGTTTTTTTGGTATAAAACATGAGTGAATATTTTTTTATTCATGATGTCAGTTAAATGTGTATAACATTGTTTGCCAAATTTGTGTGTGCATTGCTTTTTATTTATCATTTTCATTTGTATGTGCTTATTTTATATATATATATATACTATGAGTTGTTATTTTTGAGATGGTTTTTGCTGGTTTGTACAGGATAATTTTACTGGTTTGATTATTTTGGTCGGTTGTTTATTTTTTTAGGTTGATGGGTCTGCATTTATATGTACAGCATGCCCAGACAGAGAATCCTTTATCAGCGATAGTTGAAGCGCTGATAAATGGAGACTTTATGAGCACTTTTTTAGTGCTGATAAATAGTAACCCCCTTTAATATTGGCTCGCTTAATATCACATTTTTAGCACTTATAAATACCTTTTTTGCGTTGATAAAATCTTGTTTTGTGGTAGTGTGACATTTGGATCAAATGTTATGATCGTTTGAAGTTCATGTCTCATTTTCTACTTATCATAAAATATTAATTAATTCTTTGATCTAGATTTCCATTTAGGATCCATGAGATATGAAATCGAAACTATATATTATCTCTTCAATTTCAAGACCTAAGGTAACACCAATCTATATATTTTTAATGTAAAAAAATAGACTGGAAGGCCTCCAAAATTGTGTTTTTAGTTGGGATACATAGATTTTTTGACATTGGATGAAATTTGCTCTTTTTCTCAGAGGGTATTATTATATTTTTCTATGGAGACATAATTTATATCTACGTATTAGTTTCATATAGATATTATGGTGTTCAAATATTAATATTTTTCATATTTCACTACTAAAAAATAAGTTTTTATCAGAGCTAAAAAAGCATTTATCAACCCTAAAAAGGCACTGATAATGGAGGATCTATTAAAAGGGGATCCCTTTTATTAGAGCTCAAAATAACATTGATAAAAGTAAAAAAAATTAAAAAAAATCTTTAAATCGGAGGAGGACCCACCCCCTTTAAACAATTCTTGACCCCCTTTCAACAGTGCTAGGATGCCTCGCCCGTGCGAGCCACTGCCACACCTTTAACAGTATTAGGATCACATTCCCACCCTTTAATAGCGCTAGCACCCCCTGAACCAGCACGCACACCCCTACCACTGCTTGGATTTGAACCTGAGACCTCTCCCTTGTGTGACTGCACCTTTACTACTCATCTATCTTGTTTTTTCTCCCTCTAATATTATATATATTTATTTTTATATATATTTAGTTATATTTATTCATATATTAATATGGATTTATATTCTAATAAATATATATAGTTATATTAATATATATATATTTGTATATATATAGTTAGATATATTTATATATTTATATATTTATATTTATATTTATTTATATATATAGTTATTTTTTGTATCCATATATTTATTTATATATCAATATAAATTTATAATATTAGTTTCAAATACATTAATAAAATATGTTTTTTTGTTTATAAATAAATAAATAAATAGGTACATATATAAAATATATATAAACATGTATATATATTATGCATATGTGTATCTGTAAGTATAATTATACATATTTATATATATTTATATATATTTACATATCTTATATATTCATATGTTAGAATATATAGATAATATATATCAGTTTTTAAATACAGACACACACTAATATATATATATAGAAACACACACATTATATAGGAATATAAATATACAAATATTTTTATATAAAATAAAATAAATATTAGTTTTTATTTAGAAAAGGATTATATGTTGATTAATACATTTTATATGTAAATATAATTAATTATTTACTTATAAAATTAAATTTTTATGTGTGAATCTATAATATATATATATATATATATATTATTTGATTATAAATAAGAGTACATTATTAAAAATGATATACTTTCAAAGTAATAATACCAATATGAATAAAATACTAATTACTAAATTTATTCTCCACTAAAAAGGGAAAATTACCCTCTTAAATGATGCTGAAATTCCATCGAATGTTATAAAATATGGGTATCCCAACTAAAAACTCAATTTTGGAGGCCTTTAGGCCTTTTTTGGACTCAAAGAAATGTTATAGAGGTCCCTCCTTTGTCACTTGTGTGTAGAGCTCATCACATGCTTTGATTTGATATGTGGTAGAGCTTAAACAGACACCCAGATCAAAAGTTATGGTCGTTTGATGTTTGAGTTACGTTTTCAACTTATTTTAGATCTTTTATGAGTTTTTTGATTTTATGCTTCTCCAAATTGTTATTAAATTATTATTACTAGATAATAATTATCACATTATCAATTAATAATATTTTTTAAAATATTTTATAAGTAATTTCCAATAAATATCATATATATTAGGCGTAAATTTCTATTTATACATATTTAAAACATATATATTATATTTATATCAATATAAATATATTTAAATATTAATTTGTTATTTTTAATTAATTTTTTGAAATATACCCTTTATCAGCACTAGTAAAAAAGGCACTGAAAAGTCCTCTCTTTATCAATGCTACTAAAAAAGCACTCATAAAGGGATTCCCTTTAACAAAGCTAAAAAAAGCTTTGATAAAGGGGGTTCCATTATCAGTGCTAAAAATACACTGATAAAGGAATACATATAACAGTGATTTTTTAGTGGCACTATGAAAACCCGTTTTTGTGGTAGTGTATTTTTTGTTTTTAAAATTCAATATATACATATATATTGTGGAAAACATATTATTGCCTAATTATCATAAATGCTTTAGATCAAGGTGTAGGGTCTCTTTATGTTTTTGGATATATTATGTAAAACCCTAACACATGGTATCTATGCTATAATATTGCAAGTAACCCTCTATTAGTAATGAAGGTAATCACATTACCCATTTTATTACCTCTTTATGGGGTGGTCGGGATCCCTTTTAGTGGTTTTCTTTTTTTCCCAACTTCTCTAATTCTTTTTTGGATAATATTCTAATATAACGACTACCTATACTTAATATATATATATATATAATATATAACCAATTTTATATAATTTGGTATATAAATTTAATTGTATAAATAAACATTTAAACATATTTTTACTTAAATTTTATTTTTAAATATATATATATATATATATATATATATATATTTAAATGAATATTAATTATCTATTTTATTAAAAATAAAAATTTATCCATTTTAATTACCATATAAAAATATGAATATGTGTATACCTACAAAAATTCATCTAGAATTCCCGAGTGTCGAGAGAGGAAAGCCATATTAGGAAGGGAATAAGAGGAGAATCCCACAGATAGAGCGTAGGGAGGAAATAGAAGACCGCTTCGACATGCATACCACCAGGACACGTCACTGTGAAGTGTTGCAGGGACATGAAACCATGAAGTTCTCGAGTTTCCACGGGTTGTGTACTATCGTCAAGCTCTGCCACCACCGACCGCCATTGTCACCTTCGAACGTTGTCTATTACCTTTGAGTGCTACGATGTAGATTGTTTTCCAGCTGCTACCCACCCGTGCTATAAAAGGTGGATGGTGCACTGATCCCACATAATAGCATGGTATGTGGCACCAATGAGAGATGTCCATGGTAGGTGGAATCCATGAGAGAAGTCCTAAGGTAGGTGGGGGATTGGTGGGAGTTGTGTCAAACATGACACCTCCCACCATTACTATTTAATAAGGGTCATGAGAGCTTCCTTCATCCTTAGTTGAGCCAAGATAGCTCTTCCATTTAAGAGATCCTTGTGAGCTCCATGTGTGAGGAAGAAAGGGAGATGTGGTAGGGTTATATTGTAACATTTGTTTTTGTTCAATAAAATGCAAGTTTTCTCTCTCCATTCATCTCTATTAGTGGTCATAAAACCACTAAAAGATGTATCAGAGGGATTTCTTTTGCAACGGCGGTGAGCAGTTGGGTTTTTCTGGTGACCAAAAAATTCATGTTGCTCGAAATCCTATTTTGATGGCATATTTTGGAAGTTTGTGGTGTGCCAATTTCAATAGCACAAATGGTGTCACAAACGGAGCAAAAATGAGATACCTAGTAATGAAATGTCTCACTCCTTCCAAGGGTTGACTCACTCCATAACTGACTCATTACAATTTTTATAACCTAAAGGACCAACACTTGATGGCCTAAAGGAACATTCTATGTGCCTTCCATACCTCCCATGTTGTACTGCAATGTTTCCCTCTCCCTACTAGGCCCCTCAAATTCAAGCCATAAATGGACCGTAAATCCCCCCTAAAGGAGACTTCTGTGATTTGAACTCCATTTGAATCTAGAATTATGGGACGAATTTACCACTCATGCAAGCCTCCGACTTCCAATGGAGTAAGGGTTATGAGGGTATTTGAATATGACACACCAGACCGTTCCTAGTCCTTACCTTACGCCCTGGTTACCATTTGCCCCACCTAAATTTATATTGGTGTGTTTGTGAATGTGTAGTTAATTAAATTTCATTTCAATATATAAATATATAATGTAGATAGATACATACATATATATATTCATACACTTTCATATGAGTATTATTAATATCATAATATTAATATTAATAATAGACAACCATCTATATGTGTAGTTTTTTATGTATTCAATATATATTTATATAATTATATGTATACTAAAATAATTATTTTTTAAATGTAAATAAAAATTTCATATTCTTAAAAATGGGTGTTGAGATGGAGCCATTGTTTGACACATATGGTTCCAGAAGAAACTCTCTAAAATAAGCTACATGTGAGAAGAAACTTTTCTCCATTATCAATATATTATTATTTTATCTTATGTGAAACAACCTCTATTTGATGGGAATAAATTAAATGGGAGGAAAGGTGAAATATACATTTTTGCATTAGGATAAAATAAAAATGTCATCGTGTATTTAACATCAAAAAGTTATGTTCCATTTAATGTGGTAAAATATTTTATATTTTTATTTTTCAAATATGCATTAGAATGTACGTTAGAAAATGTTTTACAATGTTGAGGGGAAAACAATAAATTATATAAAATATATATCCCAATATATTCATTTTAAAAAAATAATATAGGACGAAATTTTTATCTAAAAAATCTATCAATTTCATTTTTATCATTTGAAAAATGGTTCCCATTTATATAATTCAACATATTTTCAATACATTTAAAAAAATGAAAACATAATTTATCTTTTCAAACCACATATAAATTTAGTTTTTCAAGTATGTATTTGAAATTATAATAATATGTAGTCGTGTTTTGAAAGATCAAAATGATTTGAATCAGATGGATCTAATTGCGTGGTATTTGGTTTCCCACATCAGTTTCCCCAAAGGATTGTGGTTCACATATAAGTTTGAAATAGGAATTTCTGCTAACACTCATGGGTTTTAGGAAGTAATCCTAGAAAGTCTTATGTGTTGGGCCTGGAAGGACTCGGGTAAGAGGAATTGTATCCCAACCGGGTGTTCTTCAACATGATGATCGGCAGAAATCCCGTCAACTAGATCATTATAGAGCTCTACATAAACACCAATCCCCAGATGGTAGAGAACTTTCATGCGTTGCGCACCAGTGAGAGGGGTGTGGGCCAATCAGCCAAGTTGCTGCACTCTTTTCAATTGGCGATCACCACTTCCACTAGCGGTGAATCCATATACGGAGCCAATTTTGAACACCACCACCATCAATTACCATCGCTATTGATCACCAAATAATTTCATGTAGATTTCTCTTTGTGTGAAATAGGTCTTGAAATAAAAATAATAACAGCATGTTTGGAACAAGTGATTTTGGGGAGAAAATAAAAGATACGAGGGGATGAATCAATATCATCAATTTGGATGTCTAAAATTATATCGAAAGAAATGATATGCGGTGAAATTAGAAATCATTTATAGATTTCAAATCATCTCAAAATTTGTTTATTAGGATAGAAATCATGGTGTATAAGTATATTATAATGTAATTTATTTTATTTTATTTTAAAAATGATACCGACAATATAGAAGATAAATTCTAATCATTCCTGTTATCTTAGTAAATTATTGGATCTAAATAAAACCCGTGTACTGGTATTTCACCGAATAGTCTATGATTTGGATGAAAAAAATAACAAATATTTTTATGTGCATGAAATATTAAGTTATTTTCTTAAATAATTGAATATTCAAGGAAAATCGGTTATTTTAATTAAAATAAAGAATCCATATTCATGGGCCAATACACTTGGAATCATACTATGCAGTAAAAAAGGAAAAATAGATAGGCATTGGGAGGAGCATGGTCAATTGTGAAGGATGAAGAGCATGTGTTAGTTGCGACTTCAACAACTGAAGGATGAAGAGGGTGGTAAATTAATCTAATATTATAAAAACGTCAAACCATAATGATTAATGGCCTCTTGATTGGTGTTTCACAGAATTTAATATACACATTAAAAAGACATAAAACAATGCAAAAAATTTGATCCGAATGAAACCAAAATAAGTAGAGAGAAAAGAAAAACGATTGTATGAAAATAATTGGGGACAAAACATTAATGGGAATATGATAAAAATACAAAAAATAAAGACATTTTAAATGTTTATATAAAATACATTGTTAATTATATATTAATGGAATAAATAAATAAATAAATATGTTTCGATATAATAATAATTAAAATTATAAAATGAAATGAATTCATAAAAAGTGTTATATAGATAATGACGTTGCATGCTCCGCCTTCTTTTCATAAACGTTAAATTCATCCTTTTAACTATGTCATGCATTTAATGGACAGTTGTTTCCTATCATAGTCCTTTGTGTCTACAATATTACTCGGAATTCCCACTACAAGAAAGACCTACGAGTTTAACGACAGTTTTTTAGCATTTAGTTGCGATTTAAACCACTGATAAATGATGTTTGACATTTTATAAAAGTGTCACGTATTTGTGTGTTGAAAATATTTTCACGGTGATTTTCTTGCAACAAGTTTTTATTTATCAACAGATTAAACTTCCACAAAATAATTCAATGATTTTATTTGTTTTAATATTTATAATTTATAATGTATTATATACTTAGAAATAAATGTACTTTTATGTATATATATCAACATAATATATGTTAATGAATATAAAAATGCAGAAACAGATTTTAATATATATAAATATATATTAACATAAATTAATTTTAAAAAATATAATATATAAATATATATATTATTTAATATAACAGCATATATATACACACATAATATATAAAAATAAATAGAAATATATATATAGATACATTAATAAATTTAATTATTTATAAATATATAAAAATATAAATTTATTAACATAAATATATATAAATATATATAAATATTTATATATATATATATATAATTATAATTATTAATAAAGGAAAATAATTGTACCGTAAGACATAAAGATACATATAACTTTATATATCCATATAATATCTATACATATATATAAATATAAATGCATATGAATATTTATAAATATCTATATAAACAAATAAATATAAGTAACTGTATATAAATACAATGTATATCCAGAAAAATATATAATTACAGACACATACATATAATTAAAAATAATTTTATATATACACACTCCCATATAGATTGTAATGACCCAATGTTTTCAATGGAAATTCTCTTATTAAAAATATGTCATGAAATCACATGAAAACACAACATAATGAACTAATAAGTGATAAGTTACCTTTAAACATAAGTTTTTCACTTCTATGTTTGGAATTATGAAAATTCGACATACACAGTTGTGTTTAAGATGTTTTTTGGTGTCTAATGAAACAAAAATAATTTTCGATGAATAGTAACAAACCCTTGTGAATAGTGACATATCCTTATGAATAGTAATATGACCCTTATGAATAGTAAATCATCCAAAAGAAGAGTAACCTTACCCATGAATAACTAAATAAAATTTAGGCATCTTAGAAAGTGATAAGTTTACCATAATAAATGTTTTCTTATTTTTGTAAGTCATAATTAATTATTTATAATTAATTAATTGATTTAAAAGAAAAGGTATTTTCTTAAAATGTCTTCATTAATTATAAAATCATTTTCTTATAGTTTTTTGAAAATTTTATAAGACCCTACATAATTTTTGAAAGCACTATAAATTGGTTTTAATTTTAAAAACTGTTTTATTTAAGAAAATTATGATTTTAATTAAATATTATATTAATAATATTTAGAAAATTATTTTGTAAAAATGAAAATCATTTTTCTATTATACTCGTCGAAAAATTGTTGGGGTAAATTTTTGTGATTTTTATGAAATATTTGAAATTTTGGTGAATAGTAAAATACATTAATTTACTGTATAAATACATTATAAATAAAACCCATTATTCATGTCATCACAAGTGATGTAAGCACCCAAATCCCGAAATCACATGCCTTATTTACTATTCTTGGTTAAGGAGGACTCACTATTCCTTTTATTAGGAGAAATTAATAAACTGATGAATTTTATATTATGGAAACCCCTCTCCCCTCCACTATAAAAACCACCCTTTACACCCTCATTCCCTCACACCTCTCAGGCTCCAAGCCTTCTCTAAACTCTGAAAACAAAATCCTCCGTAGGCCCTCTTTTAGGTCCAAGAGCTTCTGGTCTCATAAGAATACCAATCCAAGATCCATTAAGGAGGATCTCAAGAGGAGGATTTAAGAGGTAATTTCTCCTCCTCTTCTCCTTTAATTTCCATTCAAGTTCAAGTTCGTTTCTTGATCTCTCCCCACCTCTCTTCATCCAAATGATATTGTAACACCAGTATTATACATATACTTTAATTTTATCATTATAATGGGATATTATATCATCCAAACCCCTTTCCCTCTTCCTTTTATTTTATTAAAGAAAACGTTGTTCGTGAGGTGTTAATTTATCACCTTCAAGAACGACATGCTTTCTTCTTCCATTTCTACCTTCAGATATGTTATGAAACCATTTTTATGGTTGAACCAGAATATTTTATTTTTATTATGTCCAATTTAATGTTCTAGAAATATCTTATGTCCATATTACTATGTGATAAATTAAAACAAGTTCATTGTGATCGAAAAACTACTCAAATTAACCCAAACGATCATCATTTAGTTATTATCTAATGATTAAACCAAATGGATATAATTTAATTAATTTTGTGACCATTAAAACTCTTGTAATATCATTAATAACAGGTAATATCAGTTCTGGATGTGTAACCATGTTCTACTAAAAGATCAATTTAAGAATACAAGTGAACCACTCAAGAAACCCGTAAAAACAAACATTACCAAACAATGTTTTTAAACTCTATAACTCATCCAAAGGAACATAAAATCACATAATGAAACTAGAATCAACCCTATTAATGTATAAATTGTTATGGAATTTCTAATTAATGAATAAAATGTCATTATACAGGACATTAAAGAGAAATAAGCGTTTAGATACGAGGTAAGGGGAAATTCTTGAACCCAATTTCATCCTTTAGGTTCTCCCTCTTTCACTCCATTTTAGATATGGTTGATCATTAAAAATAATTTTTCCAACATCTTGTTTTATATTCTGGGATATACATGTTTTTAACTAGTTTTTATGTCAAACAAAAAGTTTTCCAAAAGAACTCTTCTTTTAAGAACACACCTTTTACTTCACTCTCGAAAAGGACGGTTCTTGTAACAGGTATGTTATTCCATCTTTCATTTGGGAACCCAAAGTGTATGAATGTGTTCTTATGAGATAATATCCATTCCTTTTCATGGGTCAATTATGTTCATTTTAGATATTTTCTATGTGTCAATCATGATAATGATAATGTTATGATGGGACGGGTGCGCCCGGAATTATATAGAGCAATATGAATGATTCAATGTGATGAGTGCGCCCAAAATTATACTGCGCTCCAATGCATTGGTTAAAGTGATGATTCTCATGAGTAAATGTGAAATTATGTGTGAAAAAGAAGTTAGCATGGTTTACAAGCACGTGTGGTAGTTAAAAACCATGACATGATGTTTCATTTATTATGCATTGCCACATTTCATGTCTTTTATTTATGCTTCCTCTAATGTTCATGATTTTGGCCTTTGTTATGATTATGCTCACCCCTTGATTTATTTTTCTTATAAATCCTCTTACTGGGCTTTTAGATCACCCCTTTTGATGTATATCCTCAGGTGTCTATATGTACTAATGAGAGGACAAGTACCATTAAGAATCTAGAGAAGAAGGAATTAAATAATTGATGATTCTGGATGTTGTAATTGTTATGTATGGTCCTAGTTTTCCCAATACACTAAACCTTTTGGATCATCAATATATAATACTATTATGTTATTTATCTTTATATAGAGCAATATGAATGATTCAATGTGATGAGTGCGCCCAAAATTATACTGTGCTCCAATGCATTGGTTAAAGTGATGATTCTCATGAGTAAATGTGAAATTATGTGTGAAAAAGAAGTTAGCATGGTTTACAAGCACGTGTGGTAGTTAAAAACCATGACATGATGTTTCATTTATTATGCATTGCCACATTTCATGTCTTTTATTTATGCTTCCTCTAATGTTCATGATTTTGGCCTTTGTTATGATTATGCTCACCCCTTGATTTATTTTTCTTATAAATCCTCTTACTGGGCTTTTAGATCACCCCTTTTGATGTATATCCTCAGGTGTCTATATGTAATAATGAGAGGACAAGTACCATTAAGAATCTAGAGAAGAAGGAATTAAATAATTGATGATTCTGGATGTTGTAATTGTTATGTATGGTCCTAGTTTTCCCAATACACTAAACCTTTTGGATCATCAATATATAATACTATTATGTTATTTATCTTTAAAATAATATAATAGTAATGTAAGAAGAGGCAGGGTCTCTATAGTTGGTATCATAGGTAAGGTATAGTTAATTTGGGAATTAGGATTAGTGAACTATAGAGAAAACATCCAGCATGCGTCTAAGTACAAATATGCACACAAGAATATTTACAAAGGGATCCCATATGATATGTTTTTGGTATAAATTTTTTGAATAAATATGTTATTCATGACATGTATACTTATGTTTTTTTAACCTTTTCTATTTTAAAAAATGGTGGGAACCAGGAGAAATCAGGCCAACAACTCGTGTGAGGGCCAATGCAACGATTGCCCGAACGACATCACCAATGATTTGGGAGGTGGATTTAAACACTTCATGGTGATGATTAACCAATTATCTCAGGTTATTAACAATAATTATAATAATGGGGAACTTCCTCCTTCAATAAAGATAGAGAATGTTGTTATCAAATGTTTTATGCGGCAACGACCACCAACGTTTAGTGGATCCTCTGATCCACTAGTTGCGGAAAAGTGGGTCAACTCCATGGAGAAGATATATTATGTGATTCATTATTATGATATAGAGATGGTGACCCTAGTTGTTTATTTTCTAGATGGAGAAGCTGATCAAGGGTGGGATTTGATTAAGAACACCAAGCCAAGGGAGGATATTGAAGAGATGGAATGAGATGACTTTAAGATAATGATTATTAATAAGTATTTCCCGCAAACTCTTCGCATGAAGATGGAGAGAGAATTCATAGAGCTCACGTAAAAAGAAAGAGAATCTTTCACAACCTATGAAGCAAATTTCACAAGGCTTTCAAGGTACGCTTCGGGTTTTTTTATCAACAATGATAGAAAAATTGATAGATTTTTTAGTGGATTAAAACCACTCCATCAAAAGGCTCTTTCAATTCGTGACTATGGGTGTTATGAAGAATTTCTTCGGTGTGCTCTCAAAGTGGATATGGAGTTTGTAGAATGGTCCCATGGCTATGGTGATATGAAACGAAATAAAGAGTTTCAATCTGTTGGATCTAATGATAAGGGTGGGGAGAAAACTCAACAGACCACATGCCAAAAATGTGGGAAGTTTCACCATGGGTACTGCCTCAAAGGGATGGTAAAATGCTACAACTGTGGGAAAGAATGAAATCTTTCTCAATAGTGTCGAAAAGAAACGAAAAGGAAGAAGAATGTTTTCAATGAAAGGAGAGAACCACCCATGGTTCAATGCTACTACTGTATGGAGTTGGGGAAATATGCAAGCCAGTGCACTAAACCTCGAGTTTTCGAGGGTAACTAGCGTCAGAAGCCACCAAAGCCAAAGGAACATGGGAAGACTTATGCCATCACTGTTGCAGAAGTGGTGCAAGATAATGAATTCGCATAAGGTACACTTTCTATTCACTCAATAATGGAAAATGTTTTATTTTATTCTGGTTCTACGCATTCCATTATATCTTGATTGTTAGCTAGAACTATAGAATCGAAGCCCCGAAACATTGAAGTAGAGATATCTGTAAAAACACCAAGTTGTTCAATTATTGAAACCCATGTGTTTGACTCTTTTCATGTTGGCGTATGTGGGATTATTCTTCTAGAAAATCTTGTAATACTTCCCTTGGTGGAATTTGACGCTATAATGGGAATGGATGGGCTCTTGTTATATAGATCACATATCAACTATCGGGAAAAGGAAATATCTTTTCATATTCTGAACCATCCCATGCTCCACTACAAATGTCAAGAAGATCATGAACCTCCTTGGAAAAATCCTTCAATGGTTTGGGTGTTGATCCCCTATGAAGAATCATACCTCTCCCAAATGGTTGAGTCAAAGGATAGTGTCATCCTTTATGAAATTCCCATCATGAGGGAATATAGTGATGTATTTCTGAATGAGTTACCCAGAATTCCCACGGATCGTAAGGTAGAGTTCTAAATTGAATTCATACCCTAAGATACTCCTATCTCAAAGTTTCCCTATAGGATGGCTCCAGTCGAACTGTAGGAGTTAAATAATCAGTTGCAAGAGAATCTGGACAAAGGGTTCATACACCCTAGTGTATCTCCTTTGGGTGCACCAGTGCTCTTTGTGAAGAAGAAGGATGGAACAATGTGGTTGTGTATCGATTATCGGGAACTCAACAAGATTACTATAAAGAACAAGTATCCTCTTCTAAGAATTGATGACTTGTTCAATCAGTTAAGAGGATCCCAATACTTCTCAAGGGTGGATCTTTGTTCTGGATATCATCAGGTAAAGGTGAAGAAGGAATATATTCAGAAGACTGACTTCCATACAAGGTATGGGTACTATGAGTTTTTGGTGATGCACTACGGACGTACTAATTCCCCTGAAATCTTCATGTATTTTATGAATAGAGTCTTTTGACGTTACCTCGACAAATTTGTGGTAGTGTTTAATGATGATATTATCATCTACTCTAAGAGAAAGGAGGAATATGAAGAATATCTAAGACTACTGTTGGAGACATTAATAAAGGAGAAGTTGTACGCCATGCTCAGCAAGTGTGACTTTTGGATGAAGCAAGTCACATTATTGGGACATGTGATCACAAGATAGGGAATTTCTATGGATACTTCAAAAAAAGGCGATTGGGGAATGGACCATTCCCTCTACTGTCATAGAAATCGGTAGTTTTCTTGGATTATCTAGGTACTACCGACATTTTGTGAGAAACTTCTCATGAGTGTCAAGCAGGCTAACTATGTTAACAAGGAAAGGGGTAAAGTATGTCTGGACAGAAGAATGTGAGGGAAGCTTCAAGGTACAAAAGAGATGGCTGATCACTGCACCTGTACTCACACTACTGAACTGTGGAGAAGGATTTGTGATATACAGTGATGCTTAAAATAAATTATTGGGTTGTGTACTAATGGAAAATGATAATGTGATAGCATACCCCTCACGACTGTTGATGATCCATGAGCAGAACTACCCAATGCATGATCTAGAGCTGGCAGCCTGATTTTTTCATTGAAAATCTAGCGGCACTACCTTTATGGAGAGAAGTGTGACGTATACACTGGCCATAAGAGCCTAAATTATATATTCACACAAAAGGATCCCAACACGTGTCAGAGGACATGGTTAGAGATAATCAAGGATTAAAATTTCTCTATTCATTATCATCATGGAAAGGCAAACAAGGTAGCTGATGCTCTTAGCAGAAAATAACCTACTACTCTATCCATGATGTGGATAGAGAAAAACCCCGATTTTCTTGGATATTCAAATAATGGATTTGGAAATCATAAGGTAAAGGGATACAACCAACCTTGCCCAAATGATTGCACAACCATCCATCTAGAAGAAGATTGAGGAATCACAAAGGGATGATGTGGAGATACAAAAGAGGGTGAATACAATAAATGAAGGGATGATTTAAGAGTTCTATATCAATTATGATGGTTTAATTTGGTTTGAAACATTGCCTTGTGTAACTTCATCACCAGGGATAAAGAAGGAGCTATTGGACAATTCACATAGCTCAACATTCTCTATCCATCCTGGGAGTACCAAGATATACAGTGATCTCGGAGAACACTTCTGGTGGGATAACATGAAGAAGGAGATTGTGGAATATATATCAAGGTTCATGGCATGTCATCAAGTTATTTTTCAGCGACAAATGTCCAAAGGTATGATGCAGCCATTGCCTATACCCATGTGGAAATGGAAAAATGTTACTATTTACATTGTCACGGGTCTCCTAATGACGTCGAAGGGAAATAGTGCGATATGTGTTTTAGTTGACCAACTCACCAAGACTGCCCATTTTATCGCTATTCGGGAAGATCTCTCACTTGAACAACTTGAAAAGATATATATGAAGGAAGTGGTGAGACAACATGGAGTTCCACTCACAATTGTCTCTGACCGTGATCCAAGGTTCACATCTAAATTCTAGGGGAGCCTTCAACATGCTTTGAGTACTAAATTCAATTTTAGCATGGACTATCACCCCCAAACTGATGGCTAGTCTGAAATGACTATTCAAATGCTTGAAGATATTCTAAGAGAATGCGCTCTTGAAATCAAAGGTGGTTGTGGTCAACATCTACCCTTGGTTGAGTTCTCATAATAAAATAGATTCCACTCGAGTATTCAAATGGATCCATATGAAGCTCTGTATAGTAAGCGATGTAGAACTCCAACCTGTTGGGATGAAGTTGGAGAAAGAAAGCTACTTGGTCCTGATCTTATGCAATAGATGACAGAGAAGGTTGAAGTCTTCCAAAGACATATCAAAGCTGATCAATGTCAGAAAAAGAGTAATGATGACAACCATCGAAGGGACTTGGAGTATGATGTTGGTGTTAAAGTTTTCCTTCTAATATCACCATGGAAGAGAGTCATGGGTTTTGGAATGAAAGGGAAGTTAAGCCCAAGGTACATTGGCCCGTTTGAAATCCTTGACCACATAGGAACAGTGGCCTATCGGATTTCCATTCCACTGAATATGGCTCAAGATCATGATGTGTTTCCTGTATCACTACTGAGGATGTATATACCAGACACCTCACATGTACTATACTCAGAGGTGGAACAGGTGGAAGATGATCATTCCTATGAGGAGAAACCAGTAATGATTCTGGACCAAAGAGATAAGTTTCTACGAAACAAGACAACCCATCTTGTCAAAGTGTTATGGAGAAACCATAAGTTTTAGGAAGTAACTTGGGAACCAGAAGAGGCGATGAAGGGAAAGTACCTTCACCTATTTGTGTAAATTGAAAATTTCGAGGGTGAAATTTTATAAGGGGGGAAGAATGTAAGGACCCGATGTTTTCAATGGAAATTACCTTCTTAAAAATATGTCATGAAATTACTTGAAAAAACCACATAATGAACTACTAAGTGCTAAGTGTCCTATAAACATAAGTTTTTCACTTCTGTGTTTGGAATTTTGAAAATCCAACATACCCGGTTGTGTTCAAGATGTTTTTTGGAGTCTAATGAAACAAACATCATTTTTGATGAATATTAACATAGCCTTGTGAATAGAAACCTTCCCTTATGAATAGAAATATGACCCTTATGAATAGTAAATCATCCAAAATAAGAGTAACCTTTCCCATGAATAACTAAATAAAATTTAGGCGTCATAGAAAGTGACAATTTGACCATAGTAAACGTTTTGGTATTTTTGTAAGTCATAAATAATTAATTGTAATTAATTGTTTGATTTAATAGAATAGTTATTTTCTTAAAAAAATCAATAATTATAAAATCAATGTCTTATAGTATTTAGATAATTTTATAAGACCCTATAAAATTTTTGAAAGCACTATAAATCGGTATTAATTTTAAAAACTATTTTATTTAAGTAAATTATGATTTTAATTAAATATTAAATTAATAATATTTAGAAAATTATTTCTTAAAAATGAACTTCATATTTGGATTCTACACATTCAGAAATGGTTGGGGTAAATTTTTGGGATTTTTCTGAAATACTTGAAATTTTGGTGAATATTAAAATACATTAATTTACCGTATAAATATATTATAATTAAAACCCACTATTCCTGACATCACAAGTGATGTAAGCACCCAAATCCCAAACTCACATGACTTATTTATTATTCTTGGTCATGGAGGACTCACTATTCCTTTACATAAGGGAAATTAATAAACTAATGAATTTTATATTAAGGAAACTCGTCTCCCCTCAACTATAAAAACCACCCTTCACACCCTCATTCCCTCACACCTCTCAAGCTCCAAGCCTTCTATAAACTCTTCCCAACAATCTTCCCTAGCCCCTATTCCACGTCAAATAGCATCTAGTATCATCAAAATACAACTCCTATCTCCCTTAAGTAGGATCTGAAGAGGATGATTTCAGAGGTAATTTCTCCCCCTCTTCTCCTTTAATTTCCTTTCAAGTTAAAGTTCATTTCTTGATCACACCCCACCTATCTTAATTAGAATGAAATTGTAACTCCAGTATTATAAATATAATGTAATTTTATGATTCTAATTTGATATTATATCATCCAACCCCCTTTCCCTCTTCCTTTTATTTTATTATAGAGAACGTTGTTTGTGAGGTGTTAATTTATCACCTTCAAGAACCACATGCTTTCTTCATCCATTTCTACCATCAGATCAGGTCATGAAACCATATTAATGGTTGAACTAGAATATTTTATATGTATTATGTATTATTTAAAGTTCTGGAAATAGCTTATTGTCATATTACTATGTGATAAATTAAATCAAATTCATTATGATCGAAAAACCGCTCAAATTAACCCAAACGATCATCATTTAATTATTATATAATGATTCAAACACATGGATCTAATTTAATTAATTGTGTGGTCATTAAAACTAATATAATATCATAAATAACATGTAATATCAGTTCTGTATGTGTACCCATGTTCTTCCCAAACATCAATTTAAGAATACAAGTGAAACACTCAATAAAACCTTAAAAACAAACATTCCCCAACAATGTTCTTAAACTCTATAACTCGTCCAAAGGAACATAGAATGACACAATGAAACAAGAATAAACCATATTAATGTATAAGTGGTTCCATAATTTCTAATTAATTAATATAATGTCATTATACATGACATTAAGAGAAGGAAGCGTTTAGATACAAGGTAAGGGGAAATTCTTGAACCCAATTTCATCATTCGGGTTCTCCCTCTTTCACTCCATTTTTGATATAGTTATTCCTTAAAAATAATTTTTTCATCATTTTCTTTAAATTTTTTGGATATTAATGTTTGTCAAGTATTTTTATGTCAAACAAATTGTTTTTCAAAAGAACGCTTCTTTTAAGAACACACCTTTTACTTCTCTCTCAAAATGGAAGGTTCTTGTAACATGTGTGTTATTCCCTCTTTCTTTTAGGAACCCAAAGATTATGAATGTGTTCTTATGAGATAAAAACCAATACTTTTCATCTATTATTAATGTTCTTTTTTTATATGTTCTATGTGGAAATCATGATAATGATAATGTTATGATGTGACTGGTGCGCCCAGAATTATATAGCGTAATAAGAATGTTTCAATGTGACGGGTGCGCCCGGAATTATACATTGCACCAATGCATTGGGTAAAGTGATGAATCTCATGAGTAAATGTGAAATGATGTGTTAAAATATTCTATCTTGGTTCACAAGCATGTGTGGTAGCTAACCACTAAGACATGATGTTTCATTTATTATGAATTGCCACATTTCAAGTGTTTTATTTATGCTTCCTCTCATGTTCATGATCTTTTGCCTAGATTATAATTATACTCACCCCATGATATATTGTTCTTATACATCCTCCTACTAGGATTTTATCTCACCCCTATGTATGTATATCCTCAGGTGGCTACATGCACTAAGTATAGGACATGTACCAATAAGAAACTAGAGAAGAAGGAATTAAATAATTGTTTATGCATGATGTTGTAATTTTTATGTATGGTCCTAGTTTTCCCAAGACACTAAACCTTTGGATCCTCCATGTGTAATACTATTATGTTTTTTGTCTTTAAAATAATGTAACAGTAATGGAATAAGAGGCAGGGTCGCTATATAAATGTACAAAAATACACAAACATATATATATATATATAAGGTGTTCGAGGGTGCAATTACATTCAAACACACACACCAAGTTCACACACATCACATAGAAAGGTATGTCATAGCCCCTTAAGGGACAACTCACACATTCCTCCATATTTATTCATATATTAAAGGTCCATAGGCTCATCATTGGATGAATCGAATTTCCCTTCATTTTTTATGGCCCAAAGGCCCTGCTTGCATCAGTATGTCCATGGGTCTTCAGGCCTGCCCTGCATCATGTTTAGTCACCACATGCCCGCGTCATTACTGCATTACTTATACCTATGTCAACGCCTCCATCATAAATTAATATGTAACTATTAATAGTTAGAATTTAAATAAAATTAAAAAAAATATTAATTATTAATCAATCATTGTTAATTATATAACTTTTTTAATATATAATAAAAAAATTAATAAATAATAAATAATAATCAGTAAACAATAATATATAATTTATTATAACAACAACAAGAACTATAATAATTAATAAATAATAATTATATAATTATAAATTAAAAAATTAAAAACATTTTTTATGAAATTTAAACAAATAAAAAAATTACAAACTGCCACTTATTATTTAGCGAGGGTTTACACCGTTGAAAAATGATCTGACAATAAATAAAAAAATCCTCATAAATTAGTGATTATTTTTTAAAACCACCACTAAATAAATAAACATTAAAAAAATTATCATTCATTTTGAAATTAGTCGATAAATAAAATGTCACTTAATACCGTTTTTTACAGTTTCCTTCCAGCATGATGCCCATTGTTTATGATCTCAGACACGTAACATTATATCTTGTTTCTCTCATCACCATTGTTTTTCTCTAAAAAAACTCCAAACACTACTATCTTGTGTTTCATTCACATTAAATGCTACATTTTATCAATGCTAAAATAAAATCACTGATAAAGGGGGTATTTATATCAACAATAAATAAATGCACTGATAAACAGAGTCTCTGTGAGCACTATAAAAGTGCAGATAAAGTATGACATTTGATAGTGTTTTTTAACATTGATAAAGACCTCATTTATATGTTTTATTCTTATACTTTAACAACATTTTTTATGCCGTCAAAGGATCCCTTTATTAGTTTTTTCTTTATGTTGATAAAAGGTGTCCATTATAAAAATAAATAAATTATTAAAAATAAAATTTGAATATCTAAATATATTTTTATTAATATATATATATTATATTTTCCAAAATATTAATTATATAATACTATATATGTATTTACATTAAACATATAATATATTTTGTGAAAATGGTTTAAAAATTAATCAAAATCTAAAACAAATTATTAATTTATAAATTACTATTAAGTAATAGTTATTTCATTACAATTTTGCAGTTGAAAAAAATTAATGAATTAACTAATATCTTAAGATAAGTTGAAAACAAGACCTGAGCTTCAAACATCCATAAATTTTGATACAACTATCCATTTGGGCTCTATTCGATATCAAACTAAATCTTTCGAAGATCTCTACATTTTAAAGACCTAGGGAACCCCCATTAGTGTTATTCATAGTACAAAATTCCCTAATGGCTTCCAAAAATGATTTATTAGTTGGGATACCTAGATTTTTCATCATTTGATGGAATTTATGATTCATTTAAGAGGGCATTCTTGTCCTTTTTCTATGAAGAGTTTATTTGTTGTGAGGGATTACTTTCGTATATATATATATATTATGGTGATCAAATATTAACATTTTTCCTTTTGTATGGTTATTTATAATTAAATATATACATATATATTGCAGGAAACACCTAATTTCAAAATATTCATTAATTTTTTGGATCAAGGTGAAGGGGATATTCATGTATTTGGATCTAATGTGGAAAAAATCTAGCTAACAGAATTTACGCTATCACCGTGTGAGTTTTCCTTTATAAGGAATGAAGGTAATCGTATTACCCATTTTCTTACCACTTTACTAGGTTCTCGGGATCCATTTTTTGGTTTTTTCTATTTCCTCCAATGTTGTGTAATGTTCAATTTTCTAATAATTTAATATAAGGCATACCTTTTTTTTAATACACACACAAACACACACAAACACACAAACACACTTACAGACACATATATTTACATTTGTATATAATTAAATATAAAAATTTAATTATATAAATAAATATTTGATCATATTTATATATAAAATAACTTTTTAGATATAAAAATCACGTGTAAATAAAAATTACTCATCAATTTTATTTAAAATAAAAAACTATTATTTTTATTTTCCATATAAAAATATATTAAGATGTATATAACTATAAACATGTATATATTTGTGAGTACGGATGCTCATATATTTTACGTGAAAAAATATTAAAGTGGGGCGTTGGAGATGGAAATATAATCAAAAAAACTTGGAGATGGAAAGCGAATGCACAAACAAAAAACCTGAATGAAAGTCCGTCGCTTTCTTCGAGAAAGACAAATAAATCGGATCAGAAGCACAAGAGATTTTCTTAACACCAAAAATAGGTTAACCCCCGACCATAATAAATAATGTAATTAAAAAGATATATCCACACAACATGAAGGAAAATAGATCGGGTTTTCATAAGATTTGGATCACAAAAAACAACAAATATTTTCTTAAATAATTAAATATGTGAGGAAAAATGGGTTTTTTAATTAAAATAAATAGTGCATATGCATGGGTCCGCACACTTTGAATCATATTGTCCAGTAAAAAACGAAACATAGATCGGCATTGGGGGAGATGGAGCAGATCCGTGAAAGAAGGGAGTGATCTTCGTGTGATCAGACCAGTGGCCGACGTCCTCGCTGCGCTTAGTAGTCCTGGAAGAACCGGTGAAATACCGTGTACAAGAGCACTAGGAGGAAGGAGAGGGGAAAGGTGATCAGTGTGGGAGAAAGGCGGCATCCGCGTTGCTGCCTTTGCGGTGTATTTTCAAAAAATATATTTTTGATAATACCAACTCGTCAACCCCTAATTACATAATACATTTTTTTTGTTTCATACACAAGAACACATGTATATTATAATTACAAACATATACATTAAAATAATTATTTTCAAATATACATATCTATTCATATTTTTAATTATATGCATGTACATGTATGCACCATGAAAATATATAAGTATTTACAATAAAAGATAAACATATATATAATTATACATAAAATATAAATCCTATTGTATAAAATATAGAATGTATTTTTTTTACACCATGTGTAGTAAATAGATTTTTTATACCATCATATCAATAAATATATCTAAAAATTAATGATCACCTAAACTCACATATATATATATATCAATGAATACTTATATATATATATATATAAGGTATTCTTACATAATTGTGTATAGACACACACACATATATATACAAATTAAGTTCTACATGTACCGCATATATAAAATATACTTTAAAATACACACCATCACAAAATAGGATTTTTTTCAACGCCACCCTTTTACAGTGCTAAAAAGAGTACCGATAAATGATACTTTTAACATCGCTAAAAAAGAACTGTTTAAAGTACACTATTATCAGTGTTTTATAGTGCTGATAAAGCTTCCCCCTTTAGTCGCGCTAATAAATGAGGGTCTTTAGTAGTGCTTTTTTTAATCACTAGCATTGATAAATGGTATATTTAGAAAAAAAAAATTCAATACTATTTATTAATATTTGTTAATATTATATTTTTAAATAAAAATATTCAATTAATATGTATTTATATGTATTTATATTTATTGATATTTATTAGAATTTATTGATATTTAATTAATATTTATTAGTATTTATGAATATTTAATTATATTTTTTTACTTTATGTTAATATTTTATTAATATTTTTTAATATTTTTGATTTTTGTAATAATTTAATAAAAATGTATAAATATTTAATGAATATTTTTTAATATTTTTTAATTAACACTAATATTTATTAATATTTTTATTATTTATGAATAATTGTTAATAATTGTCAATATTTATAAATATTTCTTAATATTTAAGTAATATTTATTAGAGTTTTATTATTACTTATTTTTGTTTATATTCATTAGTATTTATTATTATTTATTTAATATTTAATCTATATTTATCAATATTTATTTTTATTATGAATATTTATGAATATTTATTAAATATTTATTAATATTTTTAATGTTTTTTAATATTTTTTAATGTTAATAAATATTATGTTAATATTTTATTGATATTTTCTTAATAGTGAGGAATTTTTAATTAATATTTAATAATAATTAATTTGTATTTATTAATATTATATTTTTTATTAATATATTTTTTAATATTTAATTATATATACATATATAATAATATTTATTTTTTAAAAAAATCATAAGATGAGTGAATGGGGTCCACTCTTCAAAAACCTTAGACTAGATACGTCAACCCCATTAAATCTTCTTATTAAGGGAAAATGTGTCAACCAGGTTGATTCATCTACATACCATTTTTTAGAAAAACTACCAACACTATCCCTTTTTGTAAAAAAATGATAATTTAATAACTCATTAATTTATTTCCTCCTTTTCAACGAGAAAGAAAAATAAATCAGATGGAAAGGACATGAAAATTTTTAAACTGAAAAAATTGGTTAAACCCGAGCGGTAAGAAATAAGGTAAGAAAAAGAGAGAGTCGTACAACATGAAGGAAAAATGGATCAACATTAGGGAATAACGTAAGATAAAGATTGCATATCCATGGGGAAGCACACTTGGAATCATATTGTGTAGTAAAAAAATGGAAAACCAGATGGTGTTGGGGGGATAACGTAAGATAAAATAGAGAGCCGCACAACATGAAGGAAAAAAAGATCAGTGTTGGGGAATAACATAAGATAAAGAGTGCATTTGCATGGGTCTACACACTTGAAATCATATTGTGGAGTAAAAAAAGGAAAAATAGATCGGCGTTGGGGGAAACGAAGCATATCCATGATAGGTGGGAGTGATCTTCGTGTGATCACACTGGTGGCCAACATCCTCGTTGGGCTCGGTAGACCCGGAAGAACTGATGAAAGGGCATGGTTTGGGCAGGTCTGGCGGTGGCCACTAAACTACCATTGATCTTGTGGAACACCGTGTACAAAAGCAGCAGGAGGGCGAAGAGGGGAAAATGATCAGTGTGGCCATGAGTTGTGGTATGAATAAAACCGCAATGCTTCTGACTGAAATGGCCTTCAAGGGTCCAGTGTAGAGGGAGGAGTGTGGTAAATGAAGGATGAAGAGCATGGCATGGAAGAAAAGGGTGAGGAGGAAGAGGTTCCTGGCAGTGGGGTGGGATACGAAAGGGGACACCATTTTGCCTTGGTACATTACCTGAAGAAGATGGATGATGACATGGAGAAGGCTCAGGGAATCCATCTCCCGACTAGAAAAAATGAGCTAATACACTTTGAAAAGTAATTAGATGTTTTATACCAACATATCAAAAAATATATCTAAAAATTAATAATCACCTTAAAGAACATATATATAAATCAACAAATACATGTTTCTGTTTCTATATATAATTTATTCTTACATAATTGGGTACACATATAAATATATATATATATATACAAATTATGTGATATATGTACCATATACAAAAAATACACTTTAAAATACCCTTATAATATTTGTATATACTTATATAGATGTGTAATTGTAAATAGTTGCACTAATATATTTATCTGTATGCATGTTTATATCTATGAATCTGTATATACGTGCACTAATATAGATATGTCTTCTAACACCACACAGAAACACCTTTAACAGTGCTAAAAATGTGATGTTGTCCTCGACACTGTTAGGGGGGGCGGTCGCCTTTATCCACACTCATAGAGGGGGGACTTTATCTACGCTGATAAAGGCCCAACCTTGTGCAATGTGCTACTTATATAATAGCACACTGCAACAAATACCTTTAACCTGTATGAAAAATATATAATTTTATAGGAATAAATGTTACATCATGAATACGAAACAAAAAACTACTATATACATTTCAAAAAATGTTTTGTATAATTATATTTACAATGACTATCAACAAACATTTAAAAACATTAATGTTTCACCGTATTTGGTGCATATGATCCCCTCTAAAAAAAGTCCACCCATGGTATCAGCTGCCAAACAAATCATCTCAACCTGAGGAATAGAATCTGCCTATATAAGAAAAAAATATTATGTTAGTGTTGTATTTTTTCCCTGCATTTCTTCATTTAAATTCCTTTAATATACATTTATACGATTTATTCATAATGCATTAAGGGTGTTCAATTTTCATGGAGTATATACATGGATGGCACTGGTCACATGAGTTTTTTTTGCTTCCATATGATTATTTGTTTGCTAAAATATTAGTTTTCCATACTTATATAGGTTGTTTAACTAGATAATTGACTAGCCAACATCAACGGTCATGTTTCATCTGGGGTATGTTTCCTTCATTCAGCTTCAATGAAGGGTGCCACTGTCGTACCAATCCTATGGCTCCACATGTCTCGTGCAATTTCCTACCTTCAGTTAAGTGAACCATCCACCTAATCTAGTCCATCCATTCAGTTGTGTTCTTATATTTCTACTTATGTCTCCTAACACTCCCTTGCACACCATTATTTCCCTGAGGTCACTTGGTTTTGATCAATATATTCTCTTAATTTACCGCATTTCATCTGGAATCCTCAGAGTTTCCCAAATAACCCTCACATTTATGAAACTAAGCCTTCACAATGGTCTTTATGTGATAGATAGTAAGGTTCATAAAAGTCAATTGAACAACTATTGTAGTTCAAAACATAATTCCACCACACTTTAGCATTGATGGTAAGGGAATGTTAGTACCAAGGGACTTAATGAACTCGAAAAAAAAGGTAACATCGCTCTTAGAAGTATCCCATTGTTTGAGGATTCTATATATGGGAAATCAATAAGATTCATCTTTAGCAGGTCAATGTATAAGGATAAAGAACTCCTTGGGTGTGTTCATTTGGATCTGTGGGGTCCTTTTATGGTTACCTCCCATGGCGGTGGCTTATACTTCATGACATTCGTTGATGACTTCTATGTGAAATTATGGATTCATATTTTCAAACAGTAGCCTGATTCCTTTCAGACCTTTATGAAATTGAAAGGTGGGGTAGAAAGTGAGTATAATAGAAACTAAAATCCTTAAAAACTAATAACGATTTAGAGTATCTATACACTATATTCATTGAATTGTATGAATATAGGGAAATAAAGAGATACCTGACTATTGTGGAATCTTTATATAAAAATGGGTTAGTAGAGAGGATGAATTGGACTATCCTTGAGAGGGTGAGCGGTGTGTTATCCCACTAAAGACTCCCTAGGTCCGTTACGACTGAGGCTTCCTCAACAACAATTTATCTTATTTACCATTTCCCATCATCTAGTACTTAATTTAGAACACTTAATGATCTCTGTAATGTTTCAACCATATGTCTTTCAAACCTTAGTACCTTTAGATCCATAACAAATTCTCATACACATAATGATAAGCTAGCTCTTAGGGATGTGAATTGCATATTTGTGGGATATCTAGTGGATATTAAGGACTATTGTCTGTGGGTAGTCAGACCAGGTTATCAAAAATGTATATATAGCCGAGATGTCATGTTTCATGAGTCTGGTCTCTCCAATGATAATAGATATGAACCTCTAGAGTCCTCTAACGACTCTACAGAAACCTCTAGAGTCTCAACACCTTTAGGGGTTGAATTCCCTTTTGAATACAATGACTAATCCCAATCCGGGAGAAGTCTTCCTCCCCCCATTGTCCATAACCATGTTGAAACCAATTATAATTTGGATTATGAACTTGAAACAGTGGAACCTGATGATCTGGGAAATTATTAGCTCACTCGGGATAAAGAGAGAAGATTTATCAGGCCTCTAGTCTACTTCCATTAGGCAAAGATTTTTTCCTATGCATTTAATATAGCCCATGATTTGTTTAACAATGAACCTCAAACTTATAATCAATCCATTAAGTCCAAAAGAATCCACTAAATGGTTAGGTGAAATGCAAGAGGAGATGAATTCACTTATCATGAAAAACACATTGGTTGTTGTTTATAGACCTAATAAACAGAAGGTCATAGGTTCCAAATGTGTATATAAGATGAAAGAGAACAATGTTGGAGAAACTAGAATAAAATTAAAATCCCAAATGGTTTCTAAACACATTCTTCAACTTGATTTAATTGATTATAGTGAGATATTCTATCCAGTTGTTAATCATTCATCTATTAAAATTCATCTTGATTTTTTTTCCAATTTTTATTTTCATGTCGAATAATTAGATGTAATGAACATTTTTTTACATGGTACCCTTTATGAGTCAATTTATATGACCCCTCCTAACATATTTTTTTAAATATTCAAACCTAATCAAGTTTTCCTTCTTAATAAGTATTTGTATGGGCTTAAAAAGTATTCAAGGAAATGTTATAAAATTATTGATTATTTTATGATTGAAAATCAATTTTCAAGAAGTAAATTTTATGCATGTGTATACTATAAAATTGTTAACAATAAATCTGTTTACCTACTATTATATATTGATGACATGATTTTAATATGTATGAGCAAGAGGATTATAAATTCAATCAAGAATAAACTGAACTATGTATTTGAAATGAACGAATTATAAAATTCTAATAAAACCATAGGTATGGACATAATAACAGATAGTAAGGGTAGAATTTTGTACTTATTGCCATCTACATATGTTAAGAAGGTACTATAAAGATATTTGATTAACCATACCATACCTGTTAGTATTACTCTAGGAATAAATTTTAAATTGTCTTCGGATCAATCCCCTAGATACGATTTTGAATCTACCTTCATGAATATGATTCCCAATGCAAATATAGTAGGAAGTATTGTATATGATATGTTGTGTTCAAGGATTGACATTGCATTTTTTTTGTTTTACTTTGAGAAGTTTTATGGGGAAACCTAGTAAGCCTCATTGAGATGCATTGAAATGGCTTCTGGGGACCGCTCTCTTAGAAGTGCAATATGTAGTTAGTGGTTTCACTCTCCACTACCGAGGTAGAGTATATTTCCTTGATATAAAAAATAAAAGAGGCTATATGGTTGGTTGTTTTTCATTTTGAGTTGTCTTTATCTGTTGATAGCATAGTAGTTCACTATAATAGCTTATCTGAATTTCATTTATCTAAGAACATTATATTCCATGTTAGATGAAATCACATTGACAATAGACATCATTTTGTTTGGTATATTATAAAATCATGGATGGTGAGTGTCACTAAGATACCCACTAGGGTAAATCTGACCAATAGTTTGACTATGGTCGTTCTGTTGTACAAATTAATGCATTGCATTAAATTAATGAATATAGTCCCAATTATATAACTTAGGTTGTGAGAACATCATCCTTAAATTACATTTGATTTAATGGTGTATATTTATTTTATTTTCCTCTACATTGTTGCATTTAAATTCCTTTAATATAGTTTTATGTGTTTTATTAATAATGCATTATGTGTGTTTAATTTTCATGGGGTATATGCATGCATGGCACAGGTCACATGGGGTTTAGTTTGATTTCATCTGATTATTTGTCTATTGGAATATTTTTTTCTTTAATTATATCAGTTTATAACCACGACCATTGATTGGATGACATCCAACAGTCCTACTTCATCCCGGGTGTGTTTCTTTTGCTCGGCTTCAATCTGTGCTACCACCGTCCTACCAATTCCATGGCACCACTTTTCCCATGCATTGTCCCACCTTCAGATTTGTGAACTTTCAAATTGATCTGGGGAATCCATATATTTGTGGCCCTAGGTTTATATATATACTACATGAATCTATCTAGAATTCATTGATTTTATCACTGGTTTATAAGATTTGACTGATCAATTTTCTCAAAGAAGTACCTTTTATATGGTTTATTTGATGAGTTCTCGGTGAGTATCCCCATCACTATACAGAGGGGTTCTCATATAACTAGAAGGATACCAAGGTTATCTGGCCAACTACACTCCCTATATTTCATTCTGTTCTACCTATTAGAGTTAGAGTACTTCTCTGGTGGAGACTTAGTGGATATTGGCATATTCCTAGGTATAGGATGACTACACAACAAGAAGGGTCTTGATATTGACTTCTTTTTTGACTGTAACTAGGTTTCTGTTTAGTTTCATGGATCCATAGAAATATATTATTTTATTTCATGTATAGATTTGTATCCTTTTTGGGTGTGTGCATGAGTCCATCTAGGAGTGCATGACGTTGAATCTATGTGACATGCTTCACCGCTACCACCTAGTACAACACGGTCAGCATCCTCATATATTTTCTCTGGTTCTTCTTTTCTTTTCTTCGAATCTATATTTTATTTTCTTTCTTTCTTTCTTCATAATAAAAGGCTTTCCTAGGTGGTGATCTCAACATGAATGTAGGATAATAGTAATCCAAATCATGTTATATCATAGCTTATTTCCTTTCTATACTTTCTGATTTTTTCTTCCAATAAGATGATTATTGAAGAATCTTGATCTAGTTATTTGTCTCCAATTGATCAATTGAACATATCAAATAATCAGTCCTATAATATGAGATAATGTATCATGGATTTTTTAGGGTTTAAAGGTTTATCCCCAACAATTTTTAATACTATAAAGAAATAAATTAAACATTAATATTAAATAATACTTTAATAAAATGTCAATTTTTAATAAAAAGACACACTTGGAGTTATACCAATCACATTGTCTCTTGCATTGAGGTGTGGTTGATTTATGCACATCATGAATGAGTTAATGATCATTCTATTAAATTATAAATATAATTTTAATGTTTTTTATTGGTTTTGAATATGTAACTTGTTCTTTTTACTAAAACTAATATCAATTTGAAATAAATTCACACATGGAGTTATAAGAATCACATAATCCATCATACTGAGGTGTGGCTAATTCCTACTCGTCAAAAATTACATATGGATCATTTTTCTAAATTTTTTTAAAAAAATTAAATATATTTTCACATTTTGAGTATGTCATTTTAGTTTTTTACTAAAATGTCATTTGAAATAGGAAACATGCACTTTAATCCATAATAGTCACATAATGTTTCATTTTGACATGATAATACACTTTATATGTCTCAAATGAATTTGGAATCACTTTCCTAAATTATAAAGTCAATTGGAGTGAATTTACTTTTTTTTCAGTGAGTGACAAAAGTTTTGAACTAAAATGTCAATTTTAAATTGATAATGAACTCTTGGAGTCATACTGGTCACAATGTGAATCATATTGAGGTGTTATTGATTCTAACATGTCAGAAATGACTCATGGTTCATTTTCCTAAAGTATAAAAATAATAATAATGTGTTAACTCATATTTTAGTATGTCACATGTTATTTTTACTAAAATTAATGTCAATTTTAAAGAAAAAAACACTCCCTTTGATTCATATCAGTCAGACTATCTGTTAGATTAATGTATAGTTTATTCCTACAAGTCAAAATTTTCTTATAGATCATTATCATAAATTATAGAAATAATCCGAATAATTTTTATTGGGTTTTAGTATTTCACATGTTCTTTTTAATAAAATTAATGTTAATTTTAAATAAAAAGGCACACTTGGAGTTATACCAGTCTTATGGTGCATCATATTGATGTGTGGTTGATTCCTACAAATTAAAATTTTCTTATAGATAATTTTCCTAATGTATCAAAAAACAATCCAAATGGGTTTCTCAGTTTTCAGTATGTCACTTGTTATTTTTACCAAAATTAATGACAATTTTAAATAAATAGACATAGTTGGAATTATACTAGTCTCACCGTGCATCAGATTGAGGTGAGGAAGCTTCTTACACATCACAAATGACTTATGAACCATTTTCATAATGTATCAAAACAATATGAATTCATTTTATTAGTTTTTATAATGCTCATTTTGTTTTTTTAATAAAATTTAATTTGAAACTGCAATAATAGACTTTGATTCATATCATTTGCATCATGTGTTAGTTTGACATGAGACCGATTCCTACACATCACAACTGATTTATGAATTCCTTACTAAATTATCAAGACAATCAGGGCATGTTTTCTTGGTTTTCAATGAGTGACAAGTTCTAAACTAAAATTTCAATTTTCAACTAATAATGGTCATTTTGAGTAATACTGATCACATCATGTTTTAGATTAAGGTATGTTTGATTTATACATATTAAAAATGACTTACGGATTGTTTTCCTAAAGTAGAAAAATAATCATAATGTGGTTTTATGGTTTTCATTATATCACTTGTTATTTTTTACTAAAATTAATTTCAATTCTAAATAAAATGTCACACATATAGTTATACTTATAACACCATTTGTAGGATTTATGTGGGGTTGATTATTACATGTTATAAATGACTTATTAATTGGTTTCCCAAAGTATCAAAACAATATGAATGTGTTTGCTTAGTTTTCAGTTTGTCAGTTGTTCTTTTTACTAAAATTAATGTCAATTTTTAATACATAGACACACTTTGAATTATACTGGTCATATTGTATATCAACATTAGGTGTGGATGATTCCTACATGTCATAAATGACTTCTTGGTTGTTTTACTAAAGGATGAAAAAAATTAAATGTGTTTTCTTAGTTTTTATTATATCACCTGTGTTTTTTTATTAAAATGTCATCTGAAACTAGAAACATGCACTTTGAGTCCTATTAGTCACATCTTGTGTATGTTTGACATGAGACTACATATTACATGTTACATATTAATAATAAATCATTTGACTGCATTATGAAAATAATTAAAGCATGTTTTTTTTGGTTTTTATTGAGTGATATGATTTGAACAAAAATTTCAATTTTAAACTGATAGTGGAAATTTTGAGTCATACCTGTCACACCAGGCATTGGATTAAGGTTTGGTTGATTATTACAAATCAATAGTGATTTAGTGTTCATTTAAATAAACTATAAAAACAATCAGAATTAATTTAGTTGGTTTCCAGTATGTCACTTTTTATTTTTACTACAATTAATGTCAATTTTAAATAAAAGGACACACTTAGTGTTGTACTGGTCACACCATACATCGGATTGTGGTGGGTTTGATTCCTACATGTTACAAATAAATTATGAATCTTTCTCAAAAATTATCGAAATAATTCTAATTCATTTTCTTAGTATTTGGTATGTTACTTGTTCTTTTTACTAAAATGTCTTAGGAAACTGGAAACACACACTTTGAGTCATATCAGTAACATGATGTGTTGGTTTTTTATGAGACTACTTCCCATATGTCACAACTAACTCATGAATCATTGTGATAATGTATCAAGACAATCAGATAACTTTTGGTAAATTTTTAGTGAGTGACACACATTTCAAAAAAAATGAAAATTTAAAACTTATAATAGACACTTTGAGTAATATCTGTCGCACTGTGCATCAAATTGAGGTGCGGTTGATTCCTAATCATAAAAAATGACTTATGGGACATTTTCTTAATGTATTAAAACAATATGATTTTTTTCTTTGTTTTCGGTATTTCACTTGTTCATTTTACTAAAATTAATACTAATTTTAAATAAAAAGACACACTATGAGTCATACAGGTCACAGTATGTATCATATTGAGGTGTGGTTGAATCCTACACATCAAAAATTTCTTATGGATCATTTTTCTAAAGTATTAAAACAATATAAATGTGTTTTCTTGGTTTTTAGTATGTTATTGGTTATTTTTACTAAAATTAATGTTATTTTTAAATAAAATGATTCACATGGAGTCATACTGGTCACATCATGCATCATATTGAGGTTTTTTTGATTTATACATTCCACAAATGACTTTTAGATTTTTTTCCTAAAGTATCTATTCAATCTGAATGCATTTTATTGATTTTGAGTATGCCAATTTTATTTTTTACAAAAACATAATGTCAATTTTAAATAAAAAAACACACTTGGAGTAATAACATTCACACCATGTGTAATATTGATGTTTGGTTGATTCCAACATATTAATATGACTTATGGATTATTTTACTAAAGTATCAAAACAATCTGATTTCATTTACTCAATTTTGTATATGTAATTTTTTTTAATAAAATTAATGTCAGTTTTAAATAAAAAAAAGCAATTGAAGTTATACCAGTAACACCATTCGATTTCCATTATTTGTCATATTTCCAACATGAAATTTTTATTTGATGTTCTTAGTTGAAAATCCATCTTCTACTCTTCTGTTTTTAAAGAACAAAAAATGTTTTTTTGTTAAGAACTTCGACTCAATATGTAGTGTTGTCACTTAGTTAAAGAAATGAAATGAAAAACATGGAAACAATGGCAGAAAGTAACATGTTATATCTTTTGTGTATTGTTGTTTATAGTTGAAATAAAAATACGACTTACCATAAGATCTATGGAAAAAACTAAATAAGTATTAGATAAAAATGATAAGTGAATTTACTTTAAAAAAGTAGATAAAATGACAAAAAAATTTAATTAAATAATTAGTATAAATTCTCCTTTTCAATATGGTTTTATACATTCTTGAACCATTTCCTTATTTTCATTATCATAGTTGTATCCTCGAAGCCTAATCACTAATGAGCATGAGAAGCTTAAAACATACCACCCTATCTCAAGAAAAATAATCAACCTGTATAAGAAAAAATTTATTATGTTTGTAATACTATAAATAATTAAATTAAACATAAATATTATGAAACACATTACTTATATAGAAGTCAAATCTTCATGATATATGTTCACATTTTATCCATCTTCTATGCCACCCAATCATTTAAAACCAAGTCTATGTCATCTTCTAAATATGATAATTTTTTTCATCCATAGTTTTGCTAGAAAAATATAAATATTGAATGAATTAATAAATATTTTAAATAAAATACGACCCATCCCTCGGGGCCCTTTCCATCACTACCCCAATCCCTCCTTCCATCGTCCAGGGGTTTGCGACCAGCAATGGAAAGAAATATCGCTAAAATGGGAAGGAATTTCCTTTAAACATGCAAACACACATACAAGGTACACTACAAGAGCAGGCCACACTGTATAACTAGTGAAAGTAATTTTGTCAACTAAAGAATAATGGGATAGTATACATACCCAACTAAAAGAAAGTACAAAAAAGGAAAATACATCTCTTGAGGTCATTCGCCAAAGTTCCTACCAAAAGGGTAGGTACGAATCTCTACTACGGCTCTCCACGTCAACTAGTCACCTCTGTACACTGTCTATTACTGGATCCCAATTCTCGGTCCAAGATGTCCACCGTTTTTAAAAGACATAATAAGGTGTGGGTAAAGCCCGTGTAGGGGTGAGTATAATAATACCTAGTAGGGACCCCAATACCCCTAAAGGTCTCCCAAAATTACACAAAGTAAAAACCACAAAGCAAGAAATATATCACAAAACAGAAAGTAATAGACACCTCACATCGGGTATATAACTTAATGAAGAGGAATAATGATAATTAGTCATAAATCTAACCCATATTATTACATTGATATGTTCCACTACTGATCCATGGAGAATTTGTTCTATCGCCAATCCACACAAGGTCATAAGTCACCAATCCACACTGGGTTGTAAGTCGTCGATCCACACAGGGTCGTAAGTCCTCGATCCACATTGGGTCGTAAGTGGTCGATCCACACAGGTCTGTAATTCATCGAACCACACAGGGTCATATTTTATTAATCCACATAGGGTCGTATGCCACTGATCCACCATGAGCCGCTCTATGGTGGGTCCTCGTTGCGGCGCGCTACTGCTGATCCACATAAGGTCACTCTAATTCCGATCCACAAAGGGCCACTCTTCACTAGACAGCCAGGTAGAGGATTCCCGCACTTAGTGCGCTTGAGTTCTATATATTCTACTCTTCAATACATTGGTCTGACCTAAACGTCCAAGAAGTCCCAAAAATATTTAACTTGAAGAACCACCACGTCATAAGTGTTCCAACGCAACTGACAGAGCATCAATCAGACGCCCAGTCTATATGTTATAGGCATTTTAGTACCAAGGTCCTGGATGGATTTGATTTTGATCCAACATAGATATCCTCCAAGTTCTCCAAAACCACAAGTAGAGAATCTCAAAAGGACTAACTCGTCCTAAGGGTTCTAGCACCACAGACAGTTCATCTAACGGACGTATGATTTAGAAGTTATGGCCCTTTAAGAGAAACTGGGGAAAATTGGGTTCAGGTGTGGTCCGACCTGACCCGACCTGATTCGAGTCTGGTTCGACCTATCTTGGGCTGATCTGGCTCTACCCAAACCATTTCAGGTCAACCCGACCTAGTTTGGGTTGGCCTGACATGACCTAAGTCCGACCCAGACCGACCCGAACCACTTGGCCCCTCCCGGCCCACTAGGCTTGGAATGACCTTCTTGTTGGGCATGGTTCGTGCTTCCCCAAAAAGACATGGTCAGTTCGGGTATCCTACAATGGTGCCAGCCTAGCACCTCTTAATCAGATCGGTCTGCATGGACCTGTCAATGGTGAGACACGCGGGTGTGGGTTCGTCCACCACCGTGGCCGGAGTTGTGGCGCCTCCTATGTGGAAGACCGATGGCTGCCACCTCTTCCTCGATGGCTGTTTATTCTCCTTACTGTCACAGAGTCTAAATGAATGAAAAGGGAAATACCTTGAACCCAAACTAATTCATCCTTTAAAGAAACATAAAAATTGACAAAGGCATGAATAAAGATTCATTTTCACTTGGGTCGCGCAAGTTCCACCAAGGTCGCGCACGTATACCTGCGCGCCGCCTAGTGGTCGTGCAGGTGAATTGCGTGCACTATTTCAATTTCTCCCAGGGTCTTCAACAACCTATAGATACCCCTGGTGGGCCCCCCATTTTGGATAGGAAAAATTCCCAAAACTCAGATTTGAGCTCCAGGTGACCTAGTCTCTTCTCGAAGCTTCCGAACATATCAAAGATAATTTATTTCCTAGAACGGAAGATCTAAAGAGGGGGAATAAGGCCTAAGTGTTGAAACTCATCAACACTTGCGCGCCTAAGTGGCAGCTCTTAAGGGAAATTGCCACACTTTCACGCTGCCTTACCCCTTCAACAGAACTTGCACTCCACCCTTCTGGAAGCCCCTAGGTATAATACTAAGGGCTTGATCCAAGTCTCTCCCATGTTTTTCATTATGTATTGATCATCGCGAAAGTAAACCTATGTTGCGCACGTATACCTGCGCGACCAGGACATCCGCGCCCATGCAGTACTTGCACACCCCTCTCTTTTTGGGCGTCCTTCCTACCCATTTCACCTCCCTTATACCAATCCACCTCTACTATTCAAGATTCAACCTTCAAAACCCTCTTCAAATCCAATTATGGCATGGTTCCTTTGTTGGATTCCTAATCTGAAAGGAAATATGTAGAACATCTCTCAAAACCTAGTGATTTACACATCTTTATATCACTATGGATAGAGATTTCATTAATTCAACCTCATCCTTTACAGATGAGATAATCCTTAACCCGGGCCTTATTTTCACAAGTAACCCATAGTCCATGTTCTCTTAACCTTGGAATCGTCCTTAAGAATAAGCCCCATGTCCCTTAACCTGGGCATCCTCCTTAGGAGTAAACCCCGGTCATAATTTCCCAAATCTGGGCATCCTCCTCCGGAGTAAGCCCCAACCATAATTCCCTTAACCTAGGCTTCCTATTCAAGAGTAATCCCCGGTCTCAAAGTCTACAAATCTGGGAATCATTCTTAGGAGTAATCCCCAGTCATAATTTCATTAACCTGGGCTTCCTTTTCAAGAGTAAGCCCAAGTCTCAAAGTCTACAAATATGGGCCTCCTACATAGGAGTAATCCCCAGTTTTCAAATCCCTTTAACATGGGCTTCCTTTTCCGGAGTAGATCCCAATCATAATTCCCCTAAATTAGTCTTATTTTACTTTTGATTTTGGGATTCTTTCTCAGGAATAAAACCTAATCATAAGTCCCTCCTAATTTGGGCCTCTTCCTTAAGTGTAAGCCCCAAGTTAGAGTATCCAAATCTCCATAAAGCTCATATACCTTTATTGACCTTGTTTCTGGGTTTCTTCCCTGATATAAAACCCAATATTCATCTATTTTGGGAATTCATACATACATAATCCCCACATCATTGCATATTTCATGCCACAATTGTCTGGATTCCCCAATACCTCTTGTTTCTCACACCGAGCATGACTCACGTGAGCTTAGAGTGTAAAAGTAATCATGACATCTTTCTTTGATCCATAAATCATGCATAAAAATCATACTCATTTACTCAAACTACATGGGTTATGATTAATTTTCTAAATAATGGATACGTAAGAAGCCCATATGTAGGTACGATTCCAACTCTAAAATAATCCATGTCCTTTTGAATGAAAATAAACATCAAGTGCCCCATTGAGAGGATTTAAACCCAGTATGGTCATTATAATGACCAAGAGACTTTGATATAATGTATTAAAAAATACCATTGACTAAGAATATCTAACAAATATAGATGATTCTCTATCGATGAAGAACCTCAAATACATATAAAAAGATTCTCTAAATTTTCTTACATATAAATAATTGATTGTTAGATCTAAAGGAAAGCTCATTTTATACTTGGTAATGTAAAAAGGATTCACAAACATAACATAAATCTATAAAGAGAGTCCCGGAGTAGAATATAATTCCCCAAAAAAGGGTGTGATGAGTCCGACCTCCCATACTCTCGACCAATGCAAATTATTAAGCCTCATCAATTCCTAACTAGTGAACACCTACATTTGGAAAGTAGGTTGAAATGGATATGGAATCATTGGATGCTTCCGGTTCTACAAACAAACCCGTTAGAAACCGCTTGGAATGTTTGAACCTTAAATCAATGAGGTTAGCCCCAAATCCAGAGGAAACAAAAAATGGTGAAATCGACGTGAATCCTTAACCAAGTTGAAATAATGTTTTACCAATTTGTTAGGGCCCCTATTTTAACACAATGAGAGGGCCAACAAAAAATCGATAACATATGTGCTTATCGAAAATATGTAGTGGCCGGAATTATCTTGACTATGTCTGTTATATCAAACAGGCACTCTTTTCCAAGATCTTCTGCCTTATAGAAATGTATTCTCTTAAGGTTCTCACCTGTGAATACTTCTACTATGAAGGCCTCTGCTACTACTCATGATGGATCGTCGTCCGCTCTAAGGATGAAATCACATAATCAGCATCTTCAACATTGGGTATCAAATGCGCTGGTTAAAGAGTACCATCACAATGGTACTATCCCAACTCTGTAGGCTGCTTGACAAGCCCTCCATGTCAATAATTCACCATGGTCGTCCGGACATCAACGATTTTTGATCAAGAAGTATGGGGTGCCAACCACTGTCTCCAACCGTTTCAAGTCATTATCCACAGAATAAAAACACCATTCCATTCCGTATTCTGATGAGGTTAATGATTAGGTCCCTCAGGTCCTTAATTCATGGTGACATGAGTCCTTCCCGAGGGCTCCCATCAACAATCGACGCAAGACTCATGTGGCAGTGCACCCTCCACATGATGAGGGTATCGTCTCCAAGCGTTTGGCTCAGGTTCCTCGAACCCGAGAAGGAAAGACGAACCACCAGAGGCAAAATCCGATCAACAGTGAGAAGGTTCTCATCTTTGTTATCTCTGGAGAAGTCCACCAACATAACTTGGTGGAAAGCGACGAACAGGAACACACACTTGTCTGTTTTAATACCGCTATCCAGCAGACTCGTCTGGCAGCAGAACACCAATCCCACCAGGCAATTTCAAAAGAGTACTATAAACAGGAACATACACCTGTTTATAAATCATCATCTAGTTAGAAGGCTCATATGACTACATATTATGGAGCCCACCAACCCAATGTGTTGTCAAGTGGTAAACAGGCATATACGCCTGCTTAAACTCATCAGTCCTACCAACATCCTCATCTGTCAGTATTGAAGGAATCTCGTCAACCACGTTCGGCAGAGTGCAATATGCAGGCACATACACCTGCTAGTATTGATCAAGCCTACCAACAGTCTCGTTTGGTAGCATTCAGAGAAGTCATTCGGAATGCTCCGGCGACAAACATGAGGTAGACTCAACTCTCAGCCTCTACACATGAGTACTGTCAAAATTAACTGATAGGGAAAGGAGGACAGAAGAAGGCACATTCACCTAATCCAAGCACAGAATGGACGTATATCCCTGTTCCCGCCGCTGAAGTCACCATACCCATTCTTTCAATGGTGAAAGAGTAAAAGAAAATACATGCTCATATTCTGGATGCCTGTCAGGATATTATAACAGCTTCAGCAGCATCTCAGGGAAATACAAATAAATCTATCTCTACCAGTAGAGTGACACATTAACAGTTCACTCCGAAATAGACACACACAACTCTTCCAGTCCAAGATGGTTATGGGGCGTACTCGCCCAAATCATACGAACAACCAAGTCAGGCACACACAGCTTATTTGAGCGGAGATAGTCAGCCTAACCTGATCATTTCTCCTAAGAAGTCACATACACTTGCCCATAATAATAAATTTTATCAAAAAGTGGTTCCCAAATTGAGTAAGATGTCATATAAGTATAAGACTCATCCAACATAGTCAAGAAATCAAGGGCCCATATATAATAAGGCCCTAATCAATGATGAAGTTCTTGATACACTTAGAAAAGTATCTGTTGACACTCAATATTCTACTCTCTCAGTTCCCAATAGTGAGAACATTAATTCTGAAGGTCTTCATCAGAAAAATCCTCATGAAGCATTGATTCATGGTAGTTTGATCGATCTCAATGTTTCATCATCATATGAGAGCCACAAGAACCCTCTGTGTGGTTAGAAGACCAAGGGGAAAAATATATCATCATTTGATGTAACCCACAATGGTGGTCCTCCCCAGGATGATGAATTTAATTGAGAAAGTTCCCTCCATAGTTATAATGCTCATTGCCTGTAAAATGATCTGATAGACAATATAGTGATGAGAAAGCACTCTTATCTTGAGGCACTTGAAAATGTGAGGCCAGTCTTGTCTGAGGCTTCACCGCTAGCAGGTGAAATACTTTCTCAATCAGAAGATTTCCCAGGGTGTAGGTCATTCTCTGAACCACCCCTGGTTCGTTCATCTTCTAGTTTGATCAGTGAATTATATATCGATTTTGTTGAATCCTATGAACCAACAAAGAAGAACCATCTCTGGTCTAATCAGGTAGAATAATCTTCATCAAATGATAAAGAGGAAATTATGAATATGATAAAACAACTGGCGAAAGTTGAAGTGCTAGTTATGTTTTGGCCTTTGGCCGACTCTCAATATGATATTCCAGATTTGTTGACAGAATATGGAATTCCTGATATTTGTCTCAACATATGGAAAACTCTTTGTCAATTGAAAAACAATATTATCTTATAATAAATATGAAAATCATATTAAGATACTAGAATGGTTACAATGTCAAATTGACTTGGAATATCTCTCAGTTTCTCACTATCTGAAGGCTGAAAAGCAGTAGAGAGCCCTTCAGTGTTCATGCCTTGGAGCATTAAGAATATTGTGCCAGTTAATTACCAATGCCCCATTTAGTATTCACATCAGGGATTGGGTATTCATGGAGTGCTACATTTCACTGTACTCTCTAGTCAACAAAGCCTGCCGAAAATGGTCTCATGCAATGTTATTTCCCATGGCCGTCCACAGTCAATTGGCTTTGTTTGTAATCAAAGGCCTGCCCAAGAACATGCTTCAACTAGTTCTTCTCAAAATAAAGCATACAAAGAAAAGGTTGTTGAATTAATCTTGCATCAAGAAAACGAGAATATTTAATAGGCCTCTCGTTTGAAGCAAGCACATCACCATGTGATAGAAGTGTCAGAAATCATCAATGATCATTTGAGCCGGGTGATAAAAGTGGATTCAGGTAGATGCATCTAGCTAATTTCTAGACTGAAGTCCGCAAGACCAGGAGAGATTTCAAGAAAGTCTCAGATATAACATGTCGAGAACCACCCCATCTTGCCAGACTGGGGACTCTTTTAACCTAACCCTCAGAATCAACAAATAGGATTCGAGGAGTTGGGCTGGAACAATCCCAGTCAACTGGACTAGGGAATTTTTCAAATCCTCAATCTCTCCCTTAGATAACATCAGTCTTCTCTCTATTAGGGAAGAATCCTCAAGGGGAAAAAAGAGCTAAATTATCTAGATGTTCCTTCCAAATTATGGTTTGTCATGATGTTCTTGAGGGATCATATTGACAAAAGGCAATGTCTCAGCAGGGACATGGAAAAAGACATTATAGCAGAAATTCTGAAAGAAGGGATTCAATTCATTATGCATCAATTAATTTCATTAATGTCATTGTTGATGATTCACCAGATGAGGCTCAATAAGAGGGATCAAATGAAGAGGTTCCTACTCAAGAAGTTGTACTCACTGACAAAAATGAAGAAGGTGTGCATACACGAAATCAAAGGCTTACCCAGAATCTGGGTATTCCTTCATGTAACCCACTTCCCCCTCTCCGAAAGGGAGCCAACAAGGGGAAATCCAAGAATCAGGTTACAAAACCTTCCTCTGGAGAAGGCCAATCACTCTCACTAGATCAAAGATTTTCACAACAAGAGGAATAAATGAAGGAATTAAGGAGGTTGAATACAGAACTACTTCAGGGTAGTCATCCTCCTAAGAATTCTGGAGTCAATCAATCAAGGGAATTTGTTGCGGCTACTGAGATGGTTCAAGAATATCCTCTTCTACCAGTACACCCTCACAATTCTAATCCTACAGGCCATGTTCCACAATAATTGGTTGTGCTACCATCAGGTGTAGTACCAGCCACCACATCTGTCCATACTCTAGTTATTGCATCGGCTCAGGTCCAAGCTCAACCAAATGTTTCTAAAAAGTTAATAACTACTATTGAGTCATTAACAGTATAGTTAGAAGCTATGGAGGGAAAAAGATCTCAAATTCAACCAGAAAAGAGAGCTTATCCTAAATGGGTTGATGCAATTCCGCCCCCATCAAAATTTTCAAGTACCACATTCCCAATATTTAATGGTTCAGGAGACCCAAAGCAACACTTAACATGTTTTGTTTCTCGTTGCAATCCTATTTTGGGAACCCCTCGGAATCAAGAAGCATTTAAGATCAGGTGTTTTGTATAGTCATTACAAGGGCCTTCTTTTTTCAGGTACACAAGCTTACAATCCCGGTCAATTACCAGATGGGAAGATCTCCGCCAAAGATTCCTTCTTCAATACAGTTCAACATTGCAAAACACAACATTTTGTTGATCTTACAAATTGTAAGAAAAAGGAAAATGAAAGGGTTTCAAATTACATGGCTCGCTGGAAGGGATTAACATATTCCCTAAGCTCAGCACTCCGTCAAGAAGAACTATTTCCAATCTGTTTGGAAAATATGCATGATGAATTATGCACGTCGTCGATACCTGTGAAATACACAGGAGGGTATCAAGACCTTACTTAAATCACTCAACAGAATGAACAATCTCTTTTGAAGACTAAGGATAAAACTCGTGTAATTCCATCAGCTCAACGAATGAGAATGGGTAAAGCAGAGACTGCCACAATTATGCTTAAACAAGGACATGTACCTGCTTCTACTTTGAAAAATTCATCTTCTCGAAGGGCTACACCTCCTGAGTGCCAACAACAGAGGCCGTTTCGTCATGATGATCAAAGAGATCAATGACGAAAACAATTTGTGGATTTGAACAGAAAATATTACTCTTTCGGAAATGAACAAGTTCCTGGATACTTCATTTCGGCTCTGGAAAATAATTTGGTTCAATTTCCAAGCTCCAAAAGGCCAATTAAGTATGGAGACGAAGACCGTCCCAATTATTTCCGCATTCATTAGATGTTGGGGCATCCCATTCATGAGTGATTTTTCTTCAAGGTTCTCCTGTAAAAAATGTCTGACTCAGAAAAGTCAAATTTAATGGTTCTTCAGCTCAGGTTTCATGTATTACTGCTAAAAATCCAGAGGAAGAGGGAAAGTGGCGAGAAGTCAAGAACAAAAATGCACAAAAATATGATGATTGGATGGTCAGAAAAACGATCAACCAAACTCAAGCTATTTTGAGAACACAATTATAGAAACCAATTGAGTCTTCTTCCATGAATGCCTCAAAAACACCCTCATCCTCAAAGGGAAATTCTTCAAAGAAACGTCATAATTCAAAGAAAGAGGAAAAATCAGAAGAAGATGAAATTGTGTCAAAGCCCAAGTTGTCTTTGACTCTGGCAGCTTTTATGCTATCTACTTTAAAATTATGGACACCATCCCACAAAATGTAACAGCCTAAATTGGATAGTCAGGAAGAGTATTCATCGGATGAAGAGTTAATCTTCAGTTCTATTAATATGATTCACTTAACAGATCGTTATGCCAGTCATAGTTTGGAACTCGATGATCCTGGGTTCCATGTATCAAATAGAGGAATCAGAGGATGTTCCAGAGGTTCAGTATATATGGTAAGACATGGATATTTCAAAGGACACTATTCCAATTCTACCCCTATTAGAACTGTGTATGCTATAGAAACACATGATAGATCCCTTCAACGAGCTCAACAAGAACAAGAAAGTTCTTCCACACAAGGTAGATTTTGTCCTGGAATAGTTATTCTGGAAGATCGGTTGGAGGTTCCACCTTCTTACTCTCAGTATGTAAATAGACCTGGTCAGTCTAATTTTCCAAAGCCAGGAGTATTACCAACTGATACCCTAATACAAAATGCATCAACTTCCAAGGTACCTGCTAAACCACATGCTCCTGTTGGGAAACACAGACCTTTAGATCAAAAGTAGGATTTATTGAAACACCTGGCCGATGTACCGGCCATGTTATCAATTTTGGATGCCTTAAATTTATCAATGGCTCTTTGGGAGGCACTCATTGATATGTTGTTAAGCCCTCAAGAGTTTGAAACTGAAATTGCTGCAGCTGAAGCCTACCATGTAAAGAATAATCCTGCAGAATGTCATGCAGTGATATTTTTCACAGATGAAGATGAAGATGATGTCGTAAATTGACATATTATACCTTTTTATTTATCTGGAATGTTCAATGGTGTAGACATCCTAAGAGCTTTCATTGATAATGGTTCAATAGTCAACCTCCTCCCCATTCATACACTTCATCGATTGGGCCTCACAGAATCTGCTTTATCTCCTTCTACTATGATGTTACATGGATATGATAAAAATTAACAAGAAACACTGGGTGAGATTACACACAAAACTCAGTTGGGAAATCTTGTATCCAATTCATATTTCATGGTTGTTGATCAAGACTCATCCTTCAACATCTTTCTTGGAAGAACCAGGCTACATCAACATGTGATTATCCCTTAATCAAATCATCAATGTCCCAAATATTGTTTTGATGGTCAAATTGGGACATTGTATGGTGATAAGGTACCGTTAAAGACATGTGAATCTCAATACATTGAAGTGTAATTTTATCACATGAAAGGAAAGGATAAATCCACAACAAGGGAGGTTACCAATGTTAATGCTCCATATGGTTTGGAAAAGATTCCAGTAAACCCATTTACACATGTGAGTATAGATTATGTGTTGCCTATTGGTCAAATTGACAGGATAGACCCAAATCAAAATACTCTTATGGAAACTTCCATATTGTCAATTACGGCAATCAAGACAAACAACATGGGAGAATTTTTTGATTCACTAAGCAATGATGAAATCTCAAATGGGGATGTCTTCATTTCATCTGCTGAAATCCAGCATGTCTATACATTTCCAACTCGGCCAGAAGATGTTATAGCAATGTCATAGGTGAACGATGATGTTGATTCTCAATCCATCATCTCCTCTTTATTACCCAGGGAAGACCCTTCATTATCAATCGAGTCAGAAATGGAATCTTTTTCTTCAAGATGTTCAAATTTTTAACATATCTTTTGATCATGAAAATTCTACTTCTTCATCTACTATGCAAGTAGAAATAGAAGAAATAACACATATTGAAGAAGAAGAAGAGGAAGATCTCAGGAATGCTTCTCCATCATTTGAAGATGGTATCTCTACAACCGTGGATGAAATCAGAGAAATAAATTTCGGTACAAAAGAAGATCCACGCCCCACATTAATTAGTACGGACATGACGCTTAAATAGAATGAGATGTATATTTGTTTTTTAATGAAAAATAAAGATATATTTTCTTTGAACTATACATAGATTCTAGGGATTGATCCTGATGTTTCCAATAATCCTTTGGGTTTTCCAGAAGAACATCGATGATTAAAACAAGCCATGAGAAAAACACACCCAACCTATACTTCCAAAATTGAAGCTGAAGTGGATAAGATTATCAATGATAACTTCTTCAGAGAAGTTAAATATCCCAAATGGTTAGATAATATTATCCTTGTGAAAAATAATAATGGAAAAAATTAGAGTTTGCATTGATTTCAGATATCTTAATCGGTATTGTCCTAAGGCTGATTTTCTAATTCTGATAACAGAACTCTTAATTGATGCAAAAGATGGCTATTAAGAAAATTCCTTCATGGATAGATATCCAGGATATAGTCAAATCTTGATGGATCCAGAAGATGAGGAATCTACAGCCTTTATATCCCCTTATGGTGTGTTCTACTACCGGGTAATGCCCTTTGGCCTGAAGAATGCAAGCACAACATATCATTGTGCCAGGCATTGTATCTTTAAACCATTTTTAGGGAAGTTTGTTTAATGTTATTTGGAAGATTTGGTGGTTAAATCTAGCCAAAATTCTAATCACTTGGATAATATGGAAGTCATATTACACAAAATTTGGCAACATAATGTGAAGATGAACCCCTTAAAATGTGCTTTTGGGGTAACCTCAAGAAAATTTATCGTCTTTGTTGTATGCCATCATGGTATCAAAGCCGATCCTGAGAAGACAATGTCAATACTTGGTATGTCACCTCCTCGAAATTTGAAAGAATTGAGAGGAATTCAAGGAAACTGCCTATATTCAACGTTTCATTGCGAATTTGGTAGGAAAAAGTTTACCCTTCAACAAATTGATAAAGAAGGGAGTCACTTACCAGTAGACTAAAGAATGTCAAGAAGCATTCAATATTCTCAATAAGTATCTCTTGAGTCCACCAGTACTAATTCCACCTGTTGAAGGAAGGCCACTTATCCATTATGTGACAGCTTTAGTGTGATCATTGGGTGCCTTTGTTGCTCAGAATAATGATGATGGGAATGAAAACAGCCAACACTATCTCAGTAAGACTATTCTTGAAGAAGAAACCCAATATTAAAGTAATGAGAAATGATGACTTGCATTAATATTTTAAGTTCAGAAGTTGATACACTACGTGCAACATCACGAGGTCCAATTGTCATCTCACAATAACCCACTCAAATTCATCCTTAGTCGTCTAATGCTTACATGACGTCTCGTAAGATGGCAGTTATTTTTTAGCAATTTGATATTCAGTATGTGTCTCAAAAGAAAATAAAGGGTCAAGCTCTAGCTGGTTTCCTTGCTGAACATCCTTCAGTAGAAGATTCATCTTCAGATATTAGAATTCCTGATGAGGAAATATTCTTTATTCAAGATAGTCATCAAACATGGGAAATATACATTGATGGTGCATCCAGAAGTCCAACAGGGAGAAAAATGGAAAATCATAAATTCAACAAAGTTGGGTTAGGAATTGTGCTCATTTCTCTAGAAAAGGTAGTGTTACCCTATTCCTTCTCATTGTTGGGAGGCGTTACAAATAATGAAGCAGAATTCCAAGCTCATATTGCAGGATTGGAGTTGGCACTTCAAGCACAAGTGAATCTCTTAAAGTTGAAAGGTGATTTAGACCATGTAATCAAACAAATAAATGGGGATTATGCAATCAGAAAAAAAGAGTTAATACCTTTGTATGATTACGTCAGAGAGTTAATGGTGGAATTTCCTTCAGAACCAACATTTTCTAATGTCCTGAGATCACAAAATTCCCAAGCTGATGCACTGGATAATATAGTCACATCTCTAGTAGATCTGAATCGGGACAAGATAACAATCAGTATTTCCCACCATCATTCAATTTCACCTTATGTTCAAACTAGAACAGAGGAAATCAATGAAATTATTCTCTTTCCGGAACCATATGGTCATACTATAGGATTAATGACACCTATCAGTGAATACATTCAAAATGGAACACTTCCACCTGATAGAGCTGGGAAGGAACAAGTCTGGAGAAGTGTAGTCAATTTTACTCTTTATGATAGCCTAGATCAGCCAGAGCAAATTATCTACAGGCATGGTTTTTAAGGAGTTCTCTTCAGATGCATTGATGGTGAAGAAACAATGGCTGTCATGAAATAAGTACATGTAGGATTCTGTGGTGCCCATCAGTCTGTACATAGACTATCTGATCATGTTCGAAGCCTTGGGTACTTTTGGCCTCCAATGAAACAAGATTGTATTGATTTCACGATAAAGTGTCATTCATGCAAGTACATTCCAACTTCATTAATCAGCCCCCAGATTTTCTTCATACAACTAAATACTCATGGCCATTTTCCACATGGGGAATAGATGTAGTGGGACCTTATCCTTCGGCTATAGCCAAGCAGTTTAAGTATATTTTTACTTATACTAACATCTTTTCCAAATGGGAAGATGCAATACCCCTCAAAGAAGTAATTTCTAAATGCATTGTTAGATTCATCAAGTCTAACATCATTACCAGATTTGGTGTCCCCGAAACCATATTGATAGACAATGGCACCTATTTCTATTCATCCGAGTTGAGGAAGTTATATCAAGAACACAACATCAAATCCAATAATTCATTTCAGTATAATGCAGCGGCCAATGGCCAGATAGAAGCTTTCAACAAGGCTCTATCAAATATACTACAAAAGAGGGCGGATAAATATAATAAGTCATGGCCTGACAAACTCTTTCATTCTTTATGGGATTATCGGACCACCACCCGCACTGCAATGCGATCAACTCCATATTCATTGGTATATGGAATAGAAGCAGTCTATCCAATTGAGGTTCAACTACCCTCGCTCAGAGTATCCATTTGTGATCATTCATCTATAGATGAACAATCTCAAAAGCGATTTGAAGAATTGGAATGGTTAGATGAGAAAATATTGTGAACCTTGCACCACTTGAAAGTCTATCAGAATCGAATAACACAAGCTTTCAACAAAAAAGATCATCTTCGTTCATTCGTTCCGAGAGAATTGGTATTAGTTCTCAGAATTCCAATGATACCAGGAAAGAAACCTCCCAAGATTGAGCCGAAATTGGAAGGACCTTATTTAATACATAAGGTCTACTCCAATGGGGATTATTCTTTAATCTCAATGGATGGAGAACTCATCAAAACTCCAACTAATTCCACATTTCCAAAGAAGTATTTTTTATAAACAAAAAATACACCACACGGTCCATGCATACGACCTTAAACTATTGGCATTTCCTTTGACCAGCAAGACATTAAACTGCATCATCCACAGTTCATGCATACGACCTTAAACTATTGGAATTTCCATTTTCCATCAAGATGTTAAACTGCATCATCCACGGTCCATGCTTACAACCTTAAACAATTTTCATTTCTTTTGTCTAACAAGACATTAAACTACATCATCAGTTACGGTCCATCCATATGACCTTAAACTATTGGTACTTATGTCCAACTTGACGTTAAACTGTGAAGTCCTAACTATATGACGCTAAACTATACAGAAGTCCCTTACTTCCAGAAAGACGTTAAACTGTATAACAAAATGTCCATGCATACGACCATACACTATTTGCATCCCTTTCATCCAACATGATTTTAAAATGTGTCTTCTTTTTCCTTACTACATGACATTAAACTACACAGTCCCCCTTTTCGTCTAACATGATATTAAACTGTATTTTCCCCATCGTCGTAGCTATAATATGCTAAACTGTAAAGCACCCTTATTGTCCAACATGATGAAAAACTGTGTTCAAATCCGACATGATGTTAAACTGTGTTCCTATATTTGTCCTACATGAAGTTTAACTATATTTTGTCCCTGCTATATGACAATAAATAGTGCAGTACCAATAGTCCTCACTACAAGACTATAAACTACATAGTCCCTTCATATTTCCTCTGTGACATTAAAATGTGCATCATTAGGGTTGTTGCTACCTCTTGTTCCTCACACTGAGTATGAATCACATGATCATAGAGAAAACATCAACCATAACACCCTCTCTGGGCCGCTAACTATGCGTAAGTCCCAACACCATTTTTTAGGTCGTTGTCCCCAAGAACTACTTGAATACTAATTCATTATTTCATTGAACTACGCCGACTTTGATCCTTGCCTTCTAGGCGGGGTACGTAGGCATCCTCCCAAGTTTCAAGCCCAAAACCAATATCTTCACATTGGTTCACCTCCATATCATACGATGTTGATTCATGAAGCCATACCCAGAATTAATATCTTTACGTTGGTCCACCGTTGTCCTTGTTATATGAAGTTAAACTGTACAACACTATTGTCTAGTATGACTATAAACTACAAAATTATTTGATACCCTCACCTGAGAGGGAATCATTATTTACATTGATCTCCAATCATGTTATATTCCAAAGACTGTGTGCATACATGTTAATGCCTGAACCTTTTATCTTGGGTTAAACCATCAATGCACTAAAGTCCGCTTTTAACCCATCACTTGTACGAACTAAATATGTAAAAAGGGTATTTCTAGAACTACGTTGGATTGATTCCCATCCTTATGGGATACGTAGGAATGTTAGAGCATCCCTCGAATCCATCCCCATGTTTTTGGGCCTAACCCCAAATTCCACTTTAAGTCTCCTGACTGAAAATTACTAATGAAAACACACATTGTGTATTCATTATTATGGTCTGAGATTTATGACCCTAAACTAAGATCTCTCATACTTTCATCCCACACGACGTTAAACTGTATTTCAATAACTATGTACAGCTTGATTTCCATTTTTATGGGATATGTAGTGAAGTCCAACATTTCAATTCCGGACCCAGCCACAACATGATTATGGTTACTATTGATCTATGTATCTCTACATACATTGGACAATACCCATTTGTATATGTCATACTCCTAACCATAAATATTTTCAGATCTTCATAACTCTTTTCTCGTCTTCTGGTCACAAAATGTCTGAATCCCAGGAGTTATTTTGGTTGACTATGCAGCACGTTCCCTTTGGCGGCCTTGCATAAGTAGTCCACAAAACGGACCTGTCATCCAAAAGATGCTATTATTTGACTATGCAGCCAATTCCCATAGGTTCCCCTACATTATTCAACCCCCTAACGGGTTTTTTAAAAAATTCTAACTTCATTCTTGGGAAGAAGACCTCTTTTTTCCTTATTGGCCTTATCAAAAATATGTAAGGATCTGCAGAAAATAGCCATCCTTAAAATATTTTTCCCTTGTTCTTTTTCATGATCTGAAAGTATTCAAGTATTTGGTTTATATTTCCTCTCCCTACGTTTGTGTCAGACCTTCGGTGGAGTGATATTCATCTAGTTGTTAGACAGTCTTGTTTGGAAATATCCTCTCCAAATTCAAGTACCTTTATCCATACAGAAAACTCTATGGTATGGAAAATTTTAATCCCCATTAACATCCACTGGATTTTTAGCAGTATAGAAGTAAATTTTTGACAGTTCTTTTTCCTCACTATGTAGTACGTGCTCTTTGGTGGCTTTGCATAAAAATTCTTCATAACAGACTTGTCAGCTAAAAGACACTATTATTTGACTGTGCAGACAATGCCCTTAGGAGGCACTGCATAATTCAAAACCACTAACGGGTTTGTTAAATAGTGGTAACTTCATTCTTGGGAACTATTTCTTCTAATGCATTTTATCCCTTTTTCAAGTCATCCCTCAGATTAAAAATTTCTTAAGTCATAGTTTACAGATTTTACCTCATACATGAGTGTGGTAATATGTTTGTAGATAAAGTTTCAAGGAGTTGAGTCAATTTTAATCCATTCGGTCAAAGCTATTTTGACCATAATGATTAGCATTTTAATGTCTGACGTGCATGACATTAAACTGCCCACAAAAGACAAGGGAACTCTGAACAAAAGTCAAGTTCCAACTCACTAAACATACATTTTTCCTGATTTAGTTAATATTGAGCAATTAAAAGATTCAAAATATGTAGGGTTATTTATAATTATAGTATAAAAATTCAAACTATGCTTACTAGGCCCATTAGTTTAGGTAAAAATTTAAATCTGGTAGTAGGAAAATGCATGTACAAATGATTGAATATGAATGTGTTTTTCATTAATGCATAAGAAATATATGGACATCCAAAGACTATAGTCTTTTCCTTTTTTCAGGAATTATAAGAGGCTTTCAACAGAACTCTTTATTTGATTCTTGGAATCCCGAGCTTCATTATCAGCCATCTGGTATTCATCCATTCAACTGGATATAATAAGAGATGGAGTGACACCAGCTCTTCTTGGAACTATTGTAAAATAATGTTCTTGAGTGCGGTTTGAGAAAACGTTCTGCTGATCAAATAGTGACTCTTTTTCTGATAAAGAGACTTGGAAGATGGATAAATGGATTTGAGAATGGAGAATTGGTAGTAAAGAGACTTTTGGAGAGAGTACTCTTCTCAGATATTGTTTCTAATGTCATGATAATATTCAATCCATCAACCGGAAGTGGAAAACATATCAGCCCATGGGTTTCCATTTTCATATCAACAAGGAAGTGGCATGGAAGAAAATTTTGAAAGATCACACCATTGTTGTTTCTCTTAATGCGAAATATAACTAAAATAGAGGGGTAAAAGTAAAAGTCCATCTCAAGCAGAAAGTTCATTTCATCTGGAATGTTGAATCCTTACAGAAGACCATGCCCATACAGAGGCAAGTAAATACTCTGTGGGAAATTAACATGATATTTCTTCAATTACTTGCCCAAATTTGGGAGATTTCTGTTACAGAAAGTATAATAATCAGGGCCAATGATTCTCATCATATCATCAACTCGTTTTCTAGCGAGTTCCTCAGTCATTCTGATTCTATTGGGAGCTATTTAATCTGCAAAAAAGTTGAATAATTCACTGTTAAGTAAGTTGATTTTTCATAAATTTTGAGACGAAAAGTGAAAAATGGCTAATGCCTTAAGGCGCGCAAGTCCTAAAATTGGCACCCAAGTATAAGTGTGTCATGAAAGTCTTGGCGTGTAGGTATTACCGCGTAAGTACAAATACCTCTACAGCAGCATGACAACAAAGAACCGGTGGAAAACAGAGCAACTTGTATGGCGAAGGTAACTTGCACTACGAGAGATCAAAATTCTGAAATTCATTTCTTTGTGCGAGAAATGGCCACCTATATATAGGCCATGCCTCAACCATGTGCGCCTAAAGACTACGCATGCAACCAGCTGCACCGATGCCTGCGCAACTCGCACTTGTGCGACAACATTTTCCTGCTCAGAACCTATGCACTGCCTTTTCTTTGGTTTTCTTCTTTTCCTCAGAGTCACATCCTTATTTCTTTCAAATCCACCTCTGAGGGGGAACTTTTTTTGACTATCCCTTCCATCATAGAGTCTAAACGAATGAAAAGGGAAATACCTTGGACCCAAAGTGAATCATCCTTTGAAGAAACATAAAAAATTGACAAAGGCATGAATAAAGATTCATATGAGATCATGGTGCCCTAGTCTCTTCTCGAAGCTTCTCAACACATATAATGCAATGTATTACATAGAATAGAAGATATAAAGATGTTGTGTAAGGAATAAGTGTTAGAACTCATCAACACTTGCGTGCCTAAGTGGAAATCCCTTAATGGAAATGGCCACACTTGTGCGCCGCCTTACTCCTTGAACAGAACTTGTGCGCCACCCTTCTAGAAGCCCCTAGGGATAATACTAAGGGCTTGATCCAAGTATCGCCAAATTATTTCCTTAAGTATTGACCGTCGTGCAAGTACCCATGTGTTGTGCATGTATACCAGGATGACCAGGACTAACCCACCCACGCAGTACTTGCACGCCCCTCTTTTTTTTGGGTGTCCTTCCTACCCATTTCACCTCCCTTATGGCTATCCACCTCTCCTATTCAAGATTCATCCTTAAAAACCCTATTCAATGCCATTAATGTCGTGGTTCCTTTGTTGGTTTCCTAATATGAAAAGAATTCTGTGGAACATCTCTCAAAACCTAGTGATTTACACATCTTTCTATCACTAAGGTTAGAGATTTCATTCATTCAACCTCATCCTTTAAATATAAGATATTCCTTAACATGGGCCTTCTTTTCAGGAGTAAGCCCATGTCAATGTTATCTTAACCTAGGCATCCTCCATAGGAATAAGCCCCAAGTCCCTTAACCTGGGCATCCTCCTTAGGAGTAAGCCCCAGTCATAATTTCCCAAATATGGGCATCCTCCTCATGAGTAAGCCCCAACCATAATTCCATTAACCTGGGATTCCTTTTCAAGAGTAAGCCCCAGTCTCAATGTCTACATATCTGGGCATCCTCTTTAGGAGTAAGCCCCAGTCATAATATTCATAACCTGGGATTCCTTTTCTTGATTAAGCCCTAGTATCAAAGTCTACAAATATGGGCCTCCTCTTTAAGAGTAACCTAGAGTTTTCAAATCCCTTTAACATGGGCTTCCTTTTTAAGAGTAGGTCCCAATCATAATTCCCCTTAACCAAGTTTAATTTACCTTCGATTTTGGGCTTCCTTCTTAGGAATAAATCCTAATCATATGTCCCTCCTAATTTGGGCCTCTTCCTCAGGAGTAAGCCCCATGTTAGAGTATCCAAATATCCATAAAGCACATATACCTTTATGGACCTTTTTCCGGGGTTTCTTCTCTGAAGTAAAACCCAATATTCATCTATTTTGGGCAGTCACACATACATAAGCCCCATGTCATTGCATCTTTCATGGAAATATTGTCTGGTTTCACCAATTCCTCTTGTTTCTCACACTGAGCATGACTCACATGAGCTTAGAGTGTAAAAGTTATCATGACATCTTTCTTTGAGCCATGAATCATGCATAAACATCAAACTCCTTTACTCGAACTATGTGGGTTGTGATTCCTTTTCTAAATAAATGTTACGTAGGTATCCCATCTGCGGGTATGATCCCAAATATGAAATAATCCATGTCCTTATGAATGACAATAAACTTCAAGTGCCCCACTGAGTGGAATTAAAACCAGTATGGTCATTATAATGACCAAGAGACTTTGATATAATGTATTAAAGGATACCATGGAATAATAATCTCTAATAAATATAGATGATTCTCTATTGATGAAGAAACTAAAATACATAAAATAATATTCTATTAATTTCATACATATAAATCATTGATTGTCTGCTCAAAAGGAAAGCTCATTTTATACATGGTAATGTAATAAGGATTCACGAACATAACATAAATCTATAAAGAGAGTCCCAGAGTAGACAATAATTCCCCACAAAAGGGTGCGATGAGTCCAACCTCCCATCCTCTTGACCAATGAAATTTATTAAGCCTCGTTAGTTCATAACTAGTGAGAACCTACCTTTGGAATGTGGGTCCAAATGGATATGGAATCATAGTATGTTTCCAGTTCTATGAACAAACACGTTAGAAACCACTTGGAATGATTGAACCTTACATCAATGAGGTCATCCCCAATTCTAGAGGAAACAGCAGCGTATCGCCGCGGTGTGATGTCATTCGACCGACATGTGTCTAGTACCGCCGACCTGATAGACTATTTTTCAGACCACCAAACATTCTCCGGTGGTCCATTCTTCATCTTGTCTATTCCTACAGGCCTCCTGGGACACTTCCTTCACATTGTGGTCCTCAAAATCACATTTCTAATATGTTTGTTGATCTGCCTTGAAGAGTGCCCCATGAAAATGTTTGGCAGAGGGTCTGGGCCTTGTTTGGTTTTACTCGTGGCCTCTGCATTAGAATTATAACATTGAAAGAAATCATTCAACATAACATTATGATTAAAATCCATTAAAGTTTCCGTAATAAACTCTGAAAAAGTTATATGAACCTCAGATCTACCCGTTTTCCAATTGAACCATGTTCGTTGTAATTTTTCAAGGATGAGGTATGATGAATCATTAAACATTTAGAAATATTAATTATTATACCTTAATTTCATTGAAATATATTGTAGAAGAAGAAGAAGAAGATTTGTGTGCATTGTCATTTGATGTCTGTTGCTGCTCGTCGACCTCCAGATCGATTCCTCAATGCGAGTTGTCAAAACACCATTCTTTGTTGGAAGAAGTCATCACCAGCACTTCATCAAATATTTCTACCGTGGTTGTCAAATCCATTTCTACAATAGATTAAATGACTCTTAGAGTTAAAAATTTAACTCTCTAATCATTAATGTGGTTCATTAATGAATTAAATAATGAACCCATTAATTACCTGATGATATGGTTACACAACCAAGTGTAAAAATTTATTAAATTACATCATGTAATGACTTGTGAACTCTATGGTCCTGTAACTGTCACTCAATGGTGGGAGAAAAAGAATAAAATATTTAGTTATTTTTTTTCTGAACATCCCAAAAATTATCTTTTTCGTCAGAACCTTTCCGATCAATGTTATGATTCCCCCAAGCGAATCTTCGTGCTTCAAATCTAATGTTTCCCTCATAATTTCAATCTGAGAACTGATTGAAAATATATAATTTCTTTCCCACATGTTTACTGAACGCACCTTAAAAAAGATAAAAATTCTATTCAGGGATCTCCAGGCCTCGGAATCATGTGCCTTAAATTCTCATAGTCTCATAATAAATTCATATAAATAAAATAAATTATATATAAATTATGGGTCCTTAAAAAATAGTAATTATTTTTGAAAACAACACTTTAGGGATGCCATTTTTTTTATGGTATATGATCCCCCTCATCAATGTAGAAACATAATAACCAAAAACTTTTTAATTTTTTTTGAGACTGTACTAAAATATTGAGAAAAATAAGTAATTTTTTTATTTGTGTTTGGATAGTTAAAAATTATTATATATATCTAGATACTTATCTTCTTTTAGAACTTATCATGTTCTTTATGAGAATGAGTTGTCCTCATTCCATGGTTTTCATGATTTTTATACCCCACCACATCATAAAAAAATTCTCATCAAATAATTATATAAAATATATAACATAAAGTTTAGTTCTAATAAATTGGATTTAGTGTATTAAAAATTGAAAAACCATATCATGTGTATTCATTTTGTTTGCTATCCATATAAAGAATATAGGAAATAAATCTTTAGAGTGTCCAAATTGACCTTAATGATCATCCAAGGTTGTTTAAAAACACAAAATGGAAAAATTAATGAATGAAATGAAAATACATTTGATATGATTAAATTGTAGAGTTTTGTCCCTACATAATTAGTTCTAAGAAGATTTTATTATCCATATGTTTTCATTCAAATGATGTGGCTAATTTTTACATGATTTCATTAATTTTTTTGATTCTATTTCTATTTCTTCCATAGAAGTGGTGTGAGGACTAATGAGTCCAAATTTATGTTCATATGGAAATCCCTTCAATTGGTATTCATATAAATTCCAGAAAAAAATATAAATTTTTTTAGTCTTAATTATCATTGTATATCAACTATTGGAAACAAATCATGAAAACACACATCATTTATCCACTTACAATTGAGACTCCCAGCCATTCATAGTTATAGATTTCATTTAAATTATCAATATAAATGTAGTCTATAACATCGTCTCTATACATTTTTTCTTTAAAATAAACTATGCGGTCACAATAACATTTTAACTTTGTATTCTCCTGATCCTTAAATGTTTGAAAATACAAATATAGAATGGGTGGGGTAATGGTACTTTCTGATGATAATTTTGATCATTTGGTTCATCCTTTAGATGGTTTTGATTGAACCGTTCATTTCACCCCTTCCCATTGTCCATTTATAATAACATTAATCAGTTCAAACCATTTTTCATTTAATATGAAAGTCTTCGTATGAAAAATTTATTGGAAATGAATACCCCCTAATCAACATGTTTTTTTACAAGATCTGATGTCCATGTTATGAATGTTCCAATATATTTTTCAACCATATGAATATCTACGTCATTAAGTGGAATAGGTAGCTCAGTGATCAGCTCATGAGCTATGATAATAGTCACTCTCACATGACCTATTAGAATTTTTCTGTTATGTAGATTGTATTCTTGGATATTGAACATAATATCCCCCACTAAAAGGTGCTGGGTGGATTTTGATAGATATAAATCACAATAATTTTCACCCTGTATAATATAAGTATAGGAAAGGTATCAGTGTCTTCCTGATTCAAATTTCATAAAAACAATTATGAGAATAATTTTTTACCTCGTCAAATATAGCTCTTTGAGGTGAATAGCTCACCTCAAAGCTGGTGGGGGTGGGGTGGGATCTTTATATAGTGTTTGTTCTTGATTTTTTACTTCTCTTTGCATCCCACATAACATTTTATAAAAACATAGTCTACCAATGAATTTTTTCTTCAATGGTAGCTAATATTTCATTAATCTCATTCATTTATTTGTCTTTATCCTCATGTTAATTTATTTTCTCAAAATATGTTTGGGGTGTTACCCCAAAACCCACACCACTAATGTAGCCACACTATTCTGGCCACTTCATGGCTGTTGATAGTATGTGTTCATCTGGAACAAGTGTTATGATTCTTGTGACTAAGTTAAATTTAAAATATAGTAATATAAGTAATAATTTTTATATAATAGTTATTCAATGAAAATAATTTTTCATTATGTCATACATACACATGCATCTCAAACATTTTGTGTGTTTTCATATATTTGTATCCTATCATTATTTACATGTGCCTCCTTTTATATAAATGATGTGGGATATAAGTGGGTTTGGATTTGGATTCATATATCTTTATATAAATAGAGGAACATAATTATGTTGTTGTTTCATGTTACATTAAATTATTTTGATAGATTTAAAATATGTACCAAATTTTTTGAAATGATTATTCCCTATCCTTGATTTAAAATATAGGTTCATTGGTTTTGATACTCGGTCTATATTTTCAACACTCTATTGTTGTCTCATAAATAAAAATTATCAACCAAAGTGATGAATACACATATTTTCAAATAATGTATTACCACCCACAGTGTACAGAAAAAGTTATCTCTCTATAATGGCCAGTAAATGCATCCTATGCTTCTTGGATTATTAGGTGTAAAAACATTAGTGGTTGGAGAAATATTATTTTTCCCATCAGAAACATTAAGATGAAATCCAATTAGAATTGTGTGAAAAACTCATTTAATCCTTACAACTATCATTAATACAAATTTCTTATGGGATTCATCAACTATAAATGCACTTTTCAAGGGATGATGAAGAGTAAGTTGATGTTTCATTATTTTAAAATTATTAAAATAAATAAATGATATCATAATGTTATTGTAATACCTTCCAAACCAGTTTCTTAATCATAGGAACAGATGGGTTCCACAAATCTACATCAATCAGAATGCACTGATTGGTATCATTAGAATGTGTAGAAGGTTAATGTTTCTCACCATGAGAAGCAGCAATGGGTTGAGAAACTTACTATTCCTTAATATTGGGAGAATCAACATGTGAAGAATACATTATCTATATAAGTGGATTAAAATTTAATTTAGATTATAAAAATATAGCAGTGAATTGATAATAACATAAGGTAACACAATGTATATTACTGAAATATGTAACTAGTTTATTGAACACTTTTTTATAAATTTGAAGTGATTTGACCCCTCTATCAAGTATCCAAATACCGTTATTTTGGTTTTATCTAAAATAAAAAACCCCATATACATTACGAAAATTATGAAATTAATGCGACATCCCAATGAAATAGTCATTATCAGTTGAATTATCATTTGATTCTTTAGTAGTTTTGGTCAATAATAGAACAATTGACCACATTCAGTTTACAAGATTTGGAACATAAATTACATGTACTGCCTATGATTCTGTTATAAATGGTTCATCTTTGTACCCTTCCTTACTGAAATCCACTTCCATGAATCCCAATTAATATATTTTAACAGCACTCTTATTATCATCTGACTTACACTAAAAAAATGGAACCTAGGATGTTGTATAATACAACTCCCATATATATTTAATGATGACAAAGTATTACATATTCATATAAATTGGATTTATATCCGTAGTACCAAAAACATGCAACACTTCAGCCACAAGTATTACTCCACTATTTTTCATGGTACTATCTCCATCATGTTCATTTTTATAGAGAATATAACCATTAATTACATAACCATTATAATATAATACATACAAACTTGGTCCTTTGGCTCGAAATCAATGTCATTCTGAAATTGAATTCATATTTTCATCAGACTCCTTAAAAACATGGTCTTGAAACCATTCAATAAACTATTTATTTTGTGTATTTTATATCAATATTTCATCCTCGATGGATTAAAATTCCTAATAATTTATTTGTGTGTTCACACATATGGGAAAACCAATAGACTATTATGAAAAACCTAAAGGTGGGCCTACTCCTGATCTATAATATTTATTGTGACATCATTTCTTCCAAATATTCTTTCAAACACGTGTCTCCCAGTGTGAAAATATTTCATTAAACCAATTATTTTCACACTAGATAGGTTGTCAGTACAGAATTCAATGGATTCCCCAACAATATGTTTCTCTACAATACAACCCTTTGGACGAATTCTATTTTTGATATACCCTTTTAAAATATTCATATATCATTTAATGGCGTACATCAATCTATAATGTGCAATACCACGTAGTAAAATATCTCTCACCAAGTGAACCATTAATTGAACAATCATATCAAATAATATTAGTGGGAAAAACTTTTCCAATTCACATAATATGATGACAATTTACTTGTCCCAATTTAGAAATATCTTTGAGTATATAACATTGTTTCCTATAATTATGAAAAATAAATATAGATTGGTTAATTTATGGTAGACATTCATGGAAAAAATGCAACCTAAATCTTGAGAAATTGGGTCTTTTATCAATACAAGACAATCATTTGATGTTAGACCCTTTAACCTTAAACCATTCATTGAAAGTATATTATTGATATTTGATGAATACCTCTTTTGAACATTTACATCATTCAAGTTGTTTAAAAATAGATATCTCTACTACCGGGAAAGGTTGTAAGCATCTGGAAAAATAAAATTTGTTTTTTACACTTCACTAGTGCCAACTCTTACCATATTCTCATGTCAATCATGTCCAGCCTAGCCTTAATTACATCATTTTTTGGGTGGGTTTAGTAATGTACAAATGAAACTATCGCATAAATTTTTTCAACAAGAATAATGTAAATAATGTTTTTGAAATAGAAATAATTCCAGTATGGTAATTAAAAAAATGATCTCCTTTTCCAACTGATTTTGTTAAGGTGTTTTGAAAAAATATTACCAAAACTAGTGTCTGTATATTTTAATTTCTCAAATAGTTGATCACCTGTTAGTAGACATGGTGATGTACAATCTTCCAAAATCCCATCGAATGATGTCATCGAAGATTGACACTCCTGTTGTTGGGTTAGAAATATGTGATTTCCTAAAAATGTACTCTTCGATGAATGTTTCAACCTAATTGAATATGTACCTTATTCACAAATGAAAATTACCTTCAATTCCTTTAATGCTACATCTTAAAAAAATTCCATACGTAGGAATGTCATTTTTCATTATGTACAAAATATCTCTCAATGTGAAATCTTTATTTTTATAAGAATTATACAACGTAACACCTGAATCAGGCAATAATTTCAAATAATTGATTAATGGAGCCAAACAAACATCAATATAATTACTCAGTTTTTTTGGTCCCGATATAAGAATAGATTACATAATGTATTTCAATTTTTTGCATAACCATTGTGGATTTTCATAATTTACCAACATAACTAGTCATGTATTGTGAGTTATGCTTTGAAAACCAAAAGGATTGAATCCATCTGTAGACAATGAAAGACAAATGTTACATGGACCATTTCTAAATTTAGGATACTCGTGATCAATTCTCGACCACTGGGGAGAGTCTATTAGGGGAAAAGTTTCCCGTCGTTATTTCTTTTATCTGTGTTCCAGGTCAATTTCCTTGTATTCTCCTCAAATCCACATAGGCACCTAAACTTTATAAATAATGGATAGTACCATACAACTTTATTAGGAACCAATTAATCTTTCTTTTACCAAAAATCACCACTCTTTGGTCATTATTTTTGTGATTTTATTTCTTTGTGAAATCTTATACAGTCATTTGGATAGACCTGTATTCATTCATAGATCATACCTTTAGAATATATCATTCATTTAGATTAATATGTTTGTAAATGGAGCTCATTATCTTTTTGAAGCATATCATTTAAGATATCAAGTAGTTAACTAAAATTGGAGTCACTCCATCTATTGCTTGATTATAAATTATACACCTTTTGTATGTCAAAGAATGTTTTTTATTTACTGAAACAAACATAAAATGGTGTGTTTGCACTACTATTTAACTACTAAAACAATTTTGGAAAATCATGAAGTCCATATTAAATTTTAATTTTAATTTCCCAATATGATATTCATTATCATTCACACCTGTAATCATATTCTTGATGGGGACTTGTTCATTTTCCACACTTTTAATCCTATTAGATTATCCATAAAATGCAGTTGTATCCCAGTCACTAGCTAAAATTTAGTTTTACCCATTTTTATTACCACATTTATAACGTAGATCTATTTTGTGATAGATCAAGTGTTCTTACAACTCATTTAGAATAACTATTCATTAATAACAACAATTTAAACACAGAAAATAGATTTGATAAGGGTTGTATGCATGATATTTTGGAAACATGATGAACTATTTTACAATATCATCACACTATTTTGTAATACGATTAGAATCCATCCATTCTGTATTAATATCCATCCTATTTTATTCAGTAATATTAAGAATTTAAAAATAATACCCAAAAAAGAACCTTTCAAATAAGGTGAACCAAATATTTGAAAGTTTAAAATAATTTCATCATGATTTGAAGGAAATGTGAAATTGAGTTTAAGAAAATAATTACTCAAATTGTGTTAGGTTTTATCCTCTAAATTCAACTAGAAGAGATGGGGGATGAGTCTGAGGTAACAAAATGTAGTAATATCTATTTGGGAGATGAAGCTGATGATGGTGATAGTTATTATTTTATTTTATTGACTCTGACTCATCCCCTTAGAAGATAAAAACAAATCAGAGAGAATATGTTGTTGTGGGGGACTCCCATAATTTAAACCATGCAGGTTATATTGGATGCAAAGTAGGTTTAGTATTTTCAATGGGGTTAAACATTAATTAACGTTTTTTAGGAGTGAGATCGTGATGGATATCATATGGGTTGGATTGATTTAGTGACATGCCCTGTACATGGTGTTATTGAAAATATATATTATAGAAGAAGTTTAGTTAGTCATATTTGAAGTCTATGGTTTCCATTGTTGGGTTATTATCACCCGAGATTGAACATTTCAATAAGGGATATGCGCGAGTTTGATGAATAACTGGGAATGAAGAAAATTCTTACTGTTTTTTTTGGATGGTTTTTGATTTAAGGGAGGATGGATTATCATGTAAACATAAATTTGTGCCAAAAATTGTGAAGGTTTCTTGGACTATAAATGATATTTTGTGAATGATGATGTAGAGAATTTAACTGCAGGTTGAAACAGAAAAGATTCGAAGGAAGGCAACATACTGACACATTGCTTTTAGTAATCTATAATTAAAATACTTTATAAAAAAATCTTCTAAAAAATAAAATATAGGCCAGTTGGAAGCAACTAGAAATCCAATTTAAGGTGGAATTAAAAGTACATATTTGTTCACAATATATTTTATTGGATACGACACCATTGCACGTGGTAGAAGTTGAATTTCTCAAATGTATTTGGATTTGAGGCAGTGGTTTTGATTTGGTGGAGGATTATTTAAAATCAACATTTGTCCAACTGACACCAACTCATTCCTCATATTCCATTAGGTTCTACCCTACAATATCACTATAAATATAAATAAATAATTTTTTTACCGAATGACCTATCAATAATTTAAAATATAAATGTTTAAGATGGAAATTATAATGATATCGGAATAAAATATTGAGTATGTTGCAAAACATGAAATAGGGTGGTTACCTTGGAATTGAAATTTGGAATAGTATTTGTCTTAAGAACAATTTATGAGCATGATTTTCAGACCTTGTATGAGTAAGGAATGGGTAATGTGACTTCCCATAATCCAAACCATGATTAGTTATAAATGCATGTTATCTATAAGATCCTATTTTTATTTAATACCTAAATTCAATACTGATTTGTTTTTGTTATGTGTTATCAATTTAAACCCCCCCTTGTCATCCCTAAACACCCAAATATTACCCTAAAATATCTTTTACTAAGTTTACATTTTTTATAGGGAAATCTTATGGGTTTTCCATCATTATTCAATCATGTTCTCAAATTATATATTTAGATTAATCTACATGACATTAAAGGTAAGAAATTATCTATCTCCATCATTAATTCACCTCTCCCCCTTTTTATAGAACAATATAAAAGTAAATAAATGTTATAAAAGTATAAATATATTATAGAAGTAAATAGTTTTAAAAATTTATAAAGGTATAAAATTATAGTATATACAAGTAAAATTTATGAACAAATAAAATTATAATAATTTATAAGGAATAAGACTATAATTATATAATAATTTATAAATCTATAAAAGAATAGAAGAATATATAATTAATAAAATTTTATATTGAAACTAAATATGTAAATATGATATATTATAAAATTTAAAAATTCATAGAAATTTTAAAAAGAATAAAACTATAAATCTATAATGTAAATTTTAAATTGTATAACAATTTATAACTATAAACTAAAAACACTTCGAATATCCTTATAGTCATTTTCATACCCAGAATTTTTTATTCAAAACGAACCTTGAATCAATTCATCAACACTTTGAATTTCAAGTATTTTAAGAAAAATTAAGAACCAATTGAAAATTATTTTTTAAGATGGAAACACATTTTTAAATTACATAGTTCCTTCACCCTATATGTTAGCTTATATCATGTGTATCAAGGGTAAGACAAGAGAAGGAGACGATAGAGAAGGAGAATGTGTGTCTGCAGACCAGATACATCAAATAATCAATTTCCATGATAACACAGAAAGAATAAATCTCATATCACCTCTTATAGTCTGGTCAAAAATAGCCCTAATGATATCCATCACTTAATCACCACATACATAAACCACCAACCATAAAGGGAAACAATAAAAAGAGAATCTTGAGGATCTCACACACCCACTAGTCCTAAAATCATAAAAGGTGCCAAAGGGGGATTCTAGTTTTTTTTCTTGGGATGCAATGACACTCCACTCAATATTATATAGGAATAAAATTTTAAATACTTCTTTAAACACAATCCACATAAAATCCAAAAATAAAAAATAAAATAAAAACGGACCTGATTCAATTGACTTAATACATTTCAAAATTAAACATACACTTTCAACAAATCCATGACCCAAATGTGGAAAATCACCTTAAAATACCCATTACACTTAAACAATAAAACTCTTAGTTATTTAAGAACACTTTTCATTAAAATTTCTAGTAATGGCCTACATAAAACAATTTAAAACCTTTATAAGAAGTGATCCCACCTTTTAAAAAATTACTAAATACATAAAAACTATTACATATAGTCTTATCCAAACAAAATAATGAATTTAAACCACTTTAAATTCAATTTTATGAAATTTAAAGTGATAAAAAAACACCTACCTTTAATTAGGTAGATCCATTTAAAAAATACTTCAAAACCATACTGAAAATATCCATAAATGGTCATGAAATATGAAATAGGAAAGAAAATTCTCTAGGTAAGAACTTGAAAATAAAACCCATCATTTTAAGAAACCCCAAACCATTAAAATAGATAGAAAAAAAAGATAGGTTGTGTGGGAGCCTTATAATCATGTATGAAATGTAGGTAAAGGAATGATGATAGATGAATAAGAAAGAATAGGTCTTAATAGATGGAAAATATAACAACCAAAACTTTTATCAATGGAATTTCCCTATTCATATAATAATTTCATATAGTATAATTCACATAAAATCACTCATAGACCATAATAAAAACATTGTAAATAAATAATTAATGAAATAAGAAGTATTTTTACATATTAATGAACCAATACTAATAAAATAGTAACATTTCCTTAGGAATAGTAATATGACCTTTGTGAATAGTAAACAATTCAAATGAATAGTAACCTCACCCGTGAGAGTATAGATAAAATTTATGGATCTTATAAATTAAAAAGTGATATAATTATATCATAGTATAAGTAAATAAATGTTTAAAAAATTATTAATTAATGGTTGGTATTGTTGTAAGTTATTAATATTTAATTATTTGTTTTTGATTAAATGAATAATTTAAAAGAAAATGTATTTTCATAAAATATATTTATAAATTAATATTTCTATGTCTTATGATTTTCAGATAATGTAATGAGACATTATGTAATTCTTCACAGTGTTATAAAATTGGTTATAATTTGAAAATCTGTGTTTTCCAAGTAAATTATGAATTTAATGGAAAATTAAATTTCTCATATTTCAAATATTATTTTCATAATATGGAGTTTTTTTTATTTATACACATTTAAAATTTGTTTTGGTGATTTTTTGGTATTTTTCTAAAAAACATGAATTTTTGTGAATAGTAAAGTATGATAATTTATGATAAAAGCTAAATACATAAATTATGGATACATAGATGTTGTATGGATGTTGTAAGACCAAAATCTAGAACATTAATTCATTAGTTTAATATATTTAGTCACAAGGATGAAACTATTCGTATTATTGATCCAACATAATCAACTAGTGAATATAATAATGAGAAAACACATCTCTCCCCTATAAATATCACCCCTCACCATCTCTTCTCCTCACACTTCGCAAGGATTGATAATTTTCCAAATTCTGCTCAAGTACCATTATAAGACCATACCCCATGTCCAGTAACCCTTGGTATCATTAAAATACCATGACCATTTCCCTAAGGAGGTTGTCAAGAAGAAGATATTTATGAGGCAAAATCCACATCCTTTTTCTTTTAAATACTTTTAATTTTGTTTTCTTTTCATATCCTCTACCCACATCCTCTATACAAATGTTCATGATAACTCTGGTATAATTTATATACTATAATTATGTCGTGTTAATGGATTATACATCATCAATATTCTTTTTACCTCTCTCTCACTCTCTATCTCTTATTCGAAAAATGAAATCATTTCCTGTGATGTGTCAACTTACCGACATCATGGACGATGAATTTTCATTTTCCTTTAATACCTTAAATTATGATTATAAAAACACTATAATGGATGGTAGATACTTTAAAGTACTATTTATTACCATTTTTATGTTTTGAAACTAAAATATTTACTTAATACTAAATGATAAAACAAATCAACTTTGTTGTGATAAAAAACTTCTAAAATTAACCTAAACAATTATCATTCACTATTCATCTAATGATTCATCCTAATGACAATTAATTAAATGATATATATATATATATATATGAATTTAAACCAATATATTTCTATTAATAACATATATTTTCAATTCTAGAGAATTATTCCCATTCTATATAAATTTCCATACTCATATTCAAGTAAACTGATCATAAAAACCAGGAATATGAACACTCTCGAATGATAAAGTTAAACTATATAACTAATATAAAAGACCATAAATGAAATTAATAAAAAATAATGAAAAAATGTATTTATAAAATGTTATTTATTTTTTTAGTTAATTAATTAAATTTTATTTTCTAGTATATTAATGATAAGAGAGAGTTCAGACATATTGTAGGGGAATTCTCGAACCCAACTCTCTTTCTTTGGGTTTTACCCTTTTCACCACATTTTAGTATGAATTATATTTTTATTTCATTTATTAAACATTACCATATATTTTCTCAGATATACATTTTTCCAATATGGTTTTACAATAAATTAAAATATTTATCCAAAATAACTCTTCTTTCTAAATACACATCTTTTACTTTTCATGAGATTGTTTCTTCTTCACTCAAAATTTATGCTTCTTATAAAAAGTATGTTATTACCTCTCTATTTTGGGAACCCTAAAGTTTATACATTAATTTAGGTTTTATTAAATGAAACCAATTTCTTTCCATGTGTTATTTTGTGTAAAATATTGATATATGTTCAATGTGGAATGCATGATAATATAAATGTTATGATGTGATGGGTGCACCTGGAATTATATATCTCATGTAAATGATATAATGTGATAGTTGAATATGAAAGTATAAATCTCTCCGACACATTGGGTAATTTTATTTGTCTCGTTAAATAATGTTATGTATTTTTGGTAGTTGACCGCTAAGACAAGATGTTTCATTTTTATGATTTTCCACATTCCATGCCTTTATTTAATGTTTCCTCTCAGGATTATGATCTCATTCCTATATTATGATAAAAATTATTTTTCTCACACCATATTATATTGATTCATACTCTAATATATCCTATTAATGGGTTTTTATCTCACCCATTTCGTGGATGTATATCCTCAGGTGATTACTTATTCTAAGGAGAACATATTGACCAATAAGAAGCTAGTGAAGAAATAATTAAACAAATGTTTATGTTTTATTTTATAAAATTTATGCATGGTCCTAATTTTCTCAAAACACTAAACCTTTGGATCCTTGATGTGTAATAATACTATGTTATTTATCTTTAAAATTATGTATTAAGTTCTGTAATAAATTTAGGGTCTCTATAGTTGGTATAATACAACAGTTTAGTTAATATGGGATATTAGATTATAGATCCTTTCTGAAAAACCTTATTATGAGACTAAATATAAGAATTCACCCAATAATCTTTGTTTTATAAAATGATAAACATAGGGATCCCACAAGATATACCTTTAGACTTAATTTACCAATTAAATAAATTATTTATTAATTACATGTTGACTTATGTTTTGTTCTAACCTTTTATATTATGGTGTGAACAACGAAAAACTAGGCCAAAAATATATGTGAAGGACAATGCAACCATTGCATGAACAACATCCCCAATGCATCTGGATGTGGGGTTCAAAATTTCTTGTTGATTCTTACCCATCTATCTCATGTAATGAAAAATAACATGAATAATGTGGAACTTTCTACATCATCAAAGAGGTAGAAACCCGCTATCAATTATTTTATTCTATAATGACAGTCAAAATTTAGTCTATATTCTGATCTACTAGTTAGAGAACAGTTGGTCAAATCAATGGAGAAGATAATTTTTGTGCTTTGCAATTCTAAGATGGATAAGGTGACTCTAACTGTTTACCATTTAGATAGACAGATCTACCAATGATGGGATTTTATTAAGAAAACCAAACCAAAGGAATAAGAAGAATATATAGAGTGGGAAGATGTTAAGCTAATGTTCTTAATAAGTATTTCACACAAAATCATTATAAAAATATTGATAGAGAGTTCATAGAGCTGATTCAAAAGGAAGGTTAATCTATCAAGGCCTGTGAAGAAAATTTCACAAGGCATTCAATGTATTATTCAAGATATATTACCAATAATGATAAAAATATTGATAGATTATTTAGTGGTTTAAAATCCAAACTTTGAACGGATATTTCATTATGAGACTTTGGGAGTTATGAATAAGTTGTTTGATGCGCTCTCAAAGTGGAAAGGGAGTTTAGAGAATGGTCGTATGGCTATGGTGATAAAGTTCTATGCAACAAGACACCCTACCTTGTCAAAGTGTTTTGGAGGAACCATATGTATGAAGATGCAACTTGGGAACCTGATGAGGAGATAGTCTTGAAATACCATCACATATTTATTCAAAATGAAATTTTGAGGGAGAAATTTCCAAAGGGGGGAAGAATGTAATGGCCCAAAATTTTATCAATGGAATTTAACAATTATTATAGTAATTTCATATAGTATAAATCACATAAAATCACTTAGTTACCATAATAAAAAAATTCATAAAATAAAAATTAATGAAATAATAAGTATTTCTAGATGTCGAGGAATAAATAGCAATGATATGGTAACTTAACCTTAGGGATACCTGGTTGTTTTGACCACATACGGTGGTTTCATCTTGGAGATCGGGATCTTGGATCTCTCAGCATTTTACATTACATTTTTTTTATTGGGACATATTTTTTGTTGGGAATTTTTTCTTTTCCCTTTACTTTTCAGTTTACACTACCGTACTGTTGTATTGTCTAGAGATTTTACATGAATGGTTGTTTCCATAGTATTTTTCATCTTTTTTATTTAATCCTTGACACATCAGCATCAAGATGGTTGTGTATTGGAATATAGGTACACAGAAAATGGCCACCCTATTTTAGTTATACCATTTTTGTTGGTCGCCAGTCCCAGGCCTATAGAGGTCGGGTTGGGGTAGTTGTGGCTCAAGCCCCAGCTTGGGTCGGGTTATCCCCTTCCTTCCCATTAAATTTTCTAACAAACCTATCTTCTAATTATGTTTATATTCAATATAATCTATTCATGAATGAGACTCTTCCATTTTCTTATCTTTAACCTCTATTAATTTTTAATCAAAATATGTTTGGGGTGATGCCCCAAAACCCACACCTCTGATGCGACCAAACTATTATTGACACTTCTAGGTCACTAATAGAAACAGATCATTGCATACAGCTAATAATGATTCTTGGGTCTAATTTGGATAAAAATATAGGAAAATAAGTAATCATTATTATGTAATATATATTTAAATAAAAAAATATTATGTCATACTACACATGTTTCCCACAGTTTTTATGCCTTTTAATCTATTATTATACCTTATTTATTTACACGTTACTCCTTCCATAATAGGTGATGTGAGATGGAAGTGGATTCGGATTTCAATTCATCCATCTATATATAAAATATTTATCATAATTATGTTGTTATTTCATATCACATAAAAGTATTATGATAGATTTAAAATACGTTCCAATTTTTTTCAATTGGAACGTACCCCATCCTTAATTTATTCTAGGGGTCTTTTGGTTTTGTTTCATATTTCTTATTTTTAGCACTTAGTTATTGTTTCATAAATTAAAAATTATTAATCAAAGTTATTAAAACATGTACTATAACGAAATGTATTACCAATCACAATGTACGTGAAAATATGTCTCCTCGCGATGACCAATAAATGAATCACACACATGTTGGTTTAATCAAGTGCTTATAAATTTGTGGTTGGTGAAGGATTATTTTACCTTTAACATATTTGATATAAAAATTTGTAATAATAGTGTGAAATAATATGTTAGCCATTACATCGTGCATAAATACAAATTTAATTCTGGGTTTATCTACTATAAATACACTCTGAAAGGGATAATTTAGAGTAATTCATCATTTTATTATTTTATTTTTTAGTATAATATAGAAATTATTTCATAATTTCACCCTAATATCTCCCCAAATCAGTATCTTAAATGCAGGAAAAACATTATTCCATAAATATACATCAATCGGTACATGCATGTGAGTGCTAATCCAAATGTAACTACAGAACATGGAAATAATGGAGTTAACATGTTTTCCATATTCATTCCATCCAACCTTGAATTTAATGCCTTTATTTCTTGCCTTAATATTTTTTGCTAATACCATTTTGATATGGAGCTCCTTTTTTTGTGACATCGGTTGTTCAACATATACAATTTCCTCGATATCAACATTGTAAATATGTTGTTATAATGTATTTTAAGAATCTAGATGTGTAGAAGGTTGTTGTTCTTTGCATTTAGAGCACCAACATTTTGAGAAACTTATTGTTCCTCGTGATTGGGACCATCGAAATTTGCAAGAGCCATTATCTGCAGAAGTGTTTGAACATTTAATTTATATTATGTAAAAGTGGAAGGGAAAAGAATATAATATGAGGTGATATAATGTATATTACAAAAAAAATATATAACCTGATTATTGAACACTCTTTTTTAAAGGTTGAAGGGATTTTACGCCTCTATCGAGTATCCAAATCCCATCATTGTGGTCTCCTCTGACATATAGTACCTAGTCTACCTTGGGACCACTAAGAAATGATTAAGACGTACCAATGAAAGGGTCATCCATGATTTAATTGACATATGAGCCTTCATTGGTTTTGGTCGATAATAGAACAATTGACCTCTTTTAGTTTGCTGGATCTGAAACATAAAACACATGCACATCCTATGATTTCATTATAAATAGGTCATCGTTGTACCCTTCATTACTGAAATCCAATTTCACAAATCAAAATTCATATTCTTTAATAGCACTACTATTATCAACCAATTTTCATTGAGAAATTGGTATTTTGAATATTGTGTAATATAACTCCTATATTTTTTTGATGATTCCAAATTATGAAATATTCATATAAATTGGATTTCATTCCCTGGTACTACATACATGCATCGCTTCATCCACAGGTGTAACCCCAGTATTTTTCATGGTACTATGTCCATAATGTTATTTTTTATAAAACCTATAACAAAGGGTGTAAATTTGTCCTGAGTGTCCCAACCTGAGTGGACTAACCTAGAAAATCTCGAGTCGTGTTGGGCTCGGGCCGTAGGTTTGTTTTACAGATCTTGAGACGATTCAAGAAATCCTGCTGGCCAAGGTGGCCTGGAAAATCCCATCTCACTGGCCTGTACGAAGCCCTACTTGTAAAATTCCATCTGCTATAAAAAATAACTGGAAAACTGATGGAAGAGTGATTTGAACCCCTTACCACAGGTTTCCAAGGTTGTATCTGGACCAACTGGTCCAGGCAGAATGCCTATTTAAAAATTACTAGAGTGTATATATATATCAACAATTTAACATTATATATATATATATATATATATATAATTATATATTAATGATTAAACATAATATATATATATAGTAACTCGTTATATATTAACACAAAAATAACATTCACTCAATATTGTTCACACATCCCCCAACCCCATTATTTTTTTATGTTTTCCCCCTAACCTCATTGGTAATTTTAATTGAAATTGTATATATTATATACATATATATAAATATATTTAAAAAAATAACCTACCTATAAATTTTTTACAACTTCAACATAATATATATAGATTCACATGTATGAATATATTTAGAAAAAAAATTTAACATATCCACACATTGTTGCGACCCCCCAACCCCTCATTATTTTTTTACAACTTTCACATGTTATTATAATTGATATTTTTTAGACATGGAAAACATTACAGATTCATTTTTAATCGATTTTTTCCAACTTAATTATTTGGGCTTTAATTTTTATCTAAATTGGTCTATATTTTAGATTTTAATAATATAAAATAAAATATTATAATAATAATTGTCGTGTGACTTTGTGGTTGAGAGTGATTATGAAATGGATGAAGTAATAAATTTAAAAAATGTAAAATTATTGAAAATTAAATGAACAACATTTCAATCATAAAATGTAAATAAAAAAAGAAAAAGAAAATAAATGATTTAACATAATTATATATCAATTTTTTAACATTATATATATATATATGAAAAAAATAACACTCATTCACTGATGTTCGCACAAGCCCCCCAACGTCAATATTTTTTTAAGTCTATTTGCGTATATTATATATATTATATATACATATATACATATATAAATCAATTTAGAAAAGAATTAACACGCCCACTAATGTGCATCGCCAACCCCTTATTAATATTTTTTACAAATTGCACATAATAAAAATAGATTCAAATATATAAATCTATTTAGAAAAAAAATTAGCATATCCACCCACGGTTGCACACCCCCATCACCTCATTATTATTTTTTAAACATTCAAAAATTATTATTAATGTTATTTATTACAATGAATGAAATTTATTTGGACATGAAAAATACATCAAATTAATTTTTTAAATTTAACATTTTCTAATAAATCATTTGGCCAGTAATTATTTTCATAATTGGTCTATATTTTAGTTTTATATTAAATAAAATAAAATATTATAATTATAACAGTTATGAGACATTGGGGATGAGGGTTTCTTATGAAACTCACAAAGTGAGAAATTTAAAACATGTGAAATGATAGAAAATTAAATGGGAAACATTTCAATTCAACTATAAAATGTAAATAAAAAAGAAAAAGAGAATCAAAATTTTAACAAGAAAAGATAAACGTTTTTAAAAATGTGTTTAAAAATTAATTTAAAAAAATTATAAATATTTTTAAAAAGAGTTATTTTTAAAAAACAATGTTAATAAAACATTTCAATTTTTTTAAAAAAATCAATGAAATAAATCATATAAAATGATTCAAATTTTTTTTAAAAAAATTGTTTTATAAAATAAATTTTAAAAAAATTAAATTAAATTTCAAAAAATAATTTTAAAACAACTTATAAAAATAATGTATTATTGTAAAAAAAATTAAAAAATTTTCAAAAAAATGTTTTAAAATTATCATTTAAAAATTCCTTTTAAAAAACATTTTAAAACACAAGTTTAAATATAAATTTAAAAAAATGTTTTTAACTATGTATATCATTTTATTTAGAAAATAATAAAATCTCACAAAGCCCATCTTGTGGCCTGGCTCAACCATATGGTTTTGGGCCAGCCCAAGGCCAGGCTCGGGTCGGCACATAGAGTTGTTTAGGCTTGCCCAACCCATCTTGAATAGGGGTTCATGGCGCAGTTTTTTATGGACTGGCCTAGCACGGTCTGGGCCAGGCCAGACTAAAATTTCACCTTTATGTATAACCATTATAAGATAATTCATGCACAATTTTTTCTGAAGATATACAATGATGTCATTCTAAAGTTGAATCTGTATTTTTAGATTAATTTTTGAAAATATAGTATTGAAACCATGCTATAAACTATTGATTATGTGTATTTGATATCCAACCATCACCCATTAATGAATTCAAATGCCTAAGAATTTCTTTATGGGTTTCAACATATGGGTAAACCTCTTAAATGTTATGAAAAACATAAAGGTGTTCCCACTCCTAATTTGTAATAGTGATTTTGAAAACATCTATTCTAGAAATGCCTTCACCCACAACCCACCCAGAGTGAAGAGATTTCAATAGACCAATTATTTTCACACCAGAAAGGTAGTCGTTATATAATTCAATGGCTTACTCAACAACATATAACTTCAAAGTACAACCATCTGTCCAAATTAGATTTTTGGTATACCCTTTCCAAAACTTCTTATACCATTCGATGGGGTACATCCATTTATAATCTATTGGACCACATAGTTGAATCTTTATTACCATGTGAACCATTGGGTGAACCATTATATTAAAGAATTCTAGTGGGAAGAACATCTCCAATTCACATAATATGATAACAATTTAATCATCCATAGTTGGAATTTTTTTTGGGTCATCAGCATTGCTACATATAGATTATAAAAAGAAAGATAGGTTTGTTAATGTATGATGAACATTCTTAGGGAAAATAAAACATAAATCTACAAGCATTATATCTTAAATCAAAACAAGACAGTCATTTGACTTCAAACCCTTTAAATTAAAATTAGTTATTAACATGTTATTCTTGGAATTTCATGAACACCTATATGGAACCTTTAAATAATTCAAGAAGTTTCAATATTTATATATATGCATTATAGAAATATTTTAAGCAGTTGGATAATGAAATGTATATTTCTAGCCTTTCACTAGAGCCAACACTTCAAGTATTCTCATGTCAATCTTGACTAACCTAGCCTTAATTCTGTCATTCGTTTTTGTGGCTGCATTTAGTAATGTTCCAATGAAACTATAACATACATTATTTCCCACAAGAAGGACATCAAGAAAATTTCTAACATAAAAAAAATTCAAGTATGGTAATTCAAAAAAACTGATCACTTTTTTCAACCATATTTTGAATGGTTTTTCTGAAAAGGTTTACAGAAAGTAGTTTCTATAAAATTAACTTTCTCAAAAAATGGATCACTTTTTAGTGGAGATGGTGTATTTTATTCTTCTGAACACCAATCGAATGATGTCATCCATGATTATTACTTATGTGATCAGAGTATAATTCTGCAATGTCCAAGAAAAATAGTCTTCAATGAATGTTTCAACCTACTTGACTATGTATCTTCTGCACAAATGGGACACCCTTGAGTTCCATTAATGATATATCATGAAAAATTTCCATAAGAAGTAAATACATTTATTATCCTATAAAACATGGATCTATACATGAAATATTCATTTCTATAAGCATCATACAACATAACACCTGAATCCCATAATAATTTCAAATCTCTGATAAATGGAGAAAAATAAGCATCAATATCATAACCCAGTTGTTTTGGTCCTAATATAAGAAGAGATAATATAATGTATTTTCATTTCATGCATAACCATGGTGGAAAGTTATAATTTAGCAATTGTCGGCCATGTAATGTGAGTATTTCTTTGAAAACCAAAATTATTCACTCAATCTATAGATAGCGCAGGAAAAAGGATTCTTGGCATGTTTCCATATTTAGGATACTTGTGATCAATTCACTTCTACTGAGGAGTGTCTTCCGGGTGATGAAGATTCCTATATTTATTTCTTATATCTACATAAAAAACAATTATCTTCAAGTATCCTCACTTACATATAGGTTCCTAAACCTTGAAGTGATTTGGAAGTACCATACGACTTTTGTAGGACTTGATTCATCATTCTTGTATCGAGAAGCACCACACTTTGGTAATTTTTTTATGTAACTTGTGGTCCTTATGAAATAGTATTCATACATTTGGATAGACATGTATTGTTTTTGAGATCATAACCATTGAAAATTGCATTCTTTTATCATCATATGCTTGAAAAGTAAGATCATTATTTTTTGGGATCATATCATTGAAGAGAGAATGTAGTTCAGTAAAACTAGTGTGACTCCATCTTTTTCAAGCTTTTAAATTATATAGCATCAGTATTTATAAAAATGCTATATATTTAGTACAACTAGCATAAAATGGAATCTTTTCAAAAATCCTTAACTACCCAAACAATTATTGACAATCAAAATGTTAATCATCCAAAATCAATGAGATTCCCTCAATATGATCTTCGTATCTTTCACACCTAAAATCACATCCTTGATTTGGTATTTATAATTTTCCAGACATGTATTCATATTCATTCATCAATAAAATTTAATATTATCCCAGACACTAGATACATTCATTTTCCCCCCATATTTAGTCCAATATCTATGACTTCACTCTATTCCGTGATAGATCAAGTGTTTTTACAACTCCTCATGACTACTTTGTCTTAAATTACAACTATTTAAACGCGAACAAAAGATTTGAGAAGGGTCATATGCATGAACTTTTTCAAACTTGATGAACTCTTTCACCCTATCCTCATACACTTTTTTCACTACGGCAAAATGCTTATTTAGCGGTGGGTTTTTCTTCTGTTTCGTGGCGGTTTAAACCGACACTAAATCGTGCATCGGGAAACTATTCGTGGTGGTTTTGAGAACCGCCATAGAATGTTTCGTGGCAGTTTTTTTGGAATTTTTTAATCAAATTATTTTTAATTTTGTAAATAATTTTGTAATTAAATTTATTTATTTATTTATTTCGTATTTAATTTATTTATTTTATTTATTTCGTATTTAATTAATTAATTTATTTATTTATTAATTTATTTACTTATTTATTTAATTTATTTTGTATTTAATTTAGTTATTTTATTTATTTCATTTTTATTTCATTTATTTCTTATTTATTTCGTATTTATTTAATTTATATTATTTACATTATATTTATATTTACTTTATCAATGCATTCACATGCAATGTAAAGAAATACTACATTTGGTGAGATTTGAACCCCTAACCTCTTGCATATTTTCCAAATACATTACCACTCCAGCAAGCTCATCATGTGGTCAATAATTAGAATTTAATATTCTTATATATACTAATTGAAAAAACAAATAATACATAACTAATAGATATAAACTCAATAATAACTAAACAACAAGAAATAATCAATAATTAATAACCAATAATTAATCATCAATAATTAATACTTAATAATTATTGATTTATTAGTTATTTATTGAGTTATTTATTTATTATTATTATTATTTACTCTTTATTATAATAAATAACAAATAAATTAATATAATAGATACATAAATTATAAAATTATGAATATAAAATAATAAAATAATAAAATTACGAAATTAAAATAATGATAAAATAAAATAATAAAATAATAAAATAATAGTACAATAAATAATGAACAACACATAGTAAACAATAAACAATTAATAATTAATAATTAATAATTAATAATTAACAATAAATAATAAATAATAAAAAAATATTAATAAATAATAGACAATAAACAATAATTAATAATAATTAACAAGTATTCAATAGTAAATAATAAATATTAAATAATAAATAAATAAATAATAAATAAATATAAAATTTTAAATTTTAAATTTTAAATTTTTAAATATTAAATATTAAATATTAAATATTAAATATTAAATATTAAATAACACATAATAAATAAATTATAATAAATAATGTAAATAATATATAATAAATAATGAATGAAAAATAAAAAAAATAAAGAATATATAATAAATGATAAATAATAAATAACACATAATAAATAATTATAAATAAATAATAAGTAATAAATAATAAATAATAAACAAAAATTAATAATAGATAATAATAAATATATAAAAATTAATAATTAGTAATAATAAATAATAAATAATAAATAATAAACAATAAATAATAAACAATAAATAATCATAAATAAATAATCATAAAAAAGTAATCATAATAAATAATAAATAATATATACTAAATAATAATCAAAATATTATTATTAATACTAATAAATAACAAATAACAAATAATATATAATATATAATAACTAATAAATATTAAATATTAAATATTAAATATTAAAAAACTTTAATATTCAATATTAAATATTAAATATTAAATATTAAATATTAAATATTAAATATTAAATAATAAATAATAAATAGTAAATAGTAAATAGCAAATAATAAATAATAAATAACCAATAACCAATAATAGATAATAAATAAAATAAAGTATCTTATAAATAATAAATAATAAATAATAAATAATAAATGAAACACATGAAAAAGTATGAAAAGGAGTGATAAGGGATGAAAAATCATGAAAACGCATGAAAACATATGAAGAAGCATGAAGAAGCATTATAAAGCATGGGAACACATGAAAACTCATGACAACTTGGGAAAACCCCTTAATAATTCAACATAATCAATATAATAACCCCCAAAAATAAATACATATATATATACAATGCACACACACACAGAGGCACACAGACACATATATATTTACGAATAAATACATATATGTGTGTATTTGAAAATCCATAGAATGTTAAAACGACAATAACTTCTAATCCATAAGCTCGTTTCATCTCCAAAAGTAGTTAAATCGATGAAATTGAAACAATCTTTGATATGATATGTGGTACTGGCATAACGGACATCTAGATCAGAAGTTATACTTGTTTTAATGTTAACAAATCGGGGTATCGCAACTAAAAACTCTGTTTTGGAGGCCTTCTAGGCTTTTTTTGCACTCAAAAAAACCTTGTCCAGGTAAACCGCTAAAATAGGGCTATAGAGCTCGTCGTAAGCTTCGATTTGATATGTTTTAGAGTTCAAATGGACTCCCGGATCAAAAGTTACGGTCGTTTGAAGTTTGAGTTGCATTTTCAACTTATTTTATATATTTTATTAATTTTTTTGATTTTTTGTGTCTTAAAATTGTTTTTAAATGATTATTAATCGATGATAATTCTCAAATTATTAATTAATAATATTTTTTAAAATATGTTAAAGTTGTTTTCACTAAATTTATTATATATTAAATGTAGTAGTTTATTTATACTTATCTAAAACATATTTGAAAAATATATATTATATTTATAACAATATAAATATATTTATATAACATTATATTTTTTGTCATGATTTTTTTATTTTTTTATTTTTATTTCGTGACAGTTTTATATTTCACGACAGTTTTTTTAAAAACTATTGATAATTCTTGAAAGAAAATAATAAAATAAAACTAACACATTTAGCGGCGGTGGTTAAACCGCCGCAAAAAACCCACAGCGAAATTGCTGCGAAAAAATTATTTAGCGGTGGTTTTTATAACTACCGTGAAAAAACTGTTGTGAAATGGCCGTTTTCTTATAGTTTGTCATATTATTGGAATCCAAGAATTTTTTATTCATATCCATCCTATTTGATTCCGTAAAATAAATATTTTACAAAAAAAAAGTAACCATAAAAACATTTTCATAGAAAAATTTCTTCTTATGATTAAAATATTAGTGTAAGGTAAGATTATTAATGGTTGTGATTTTAAAGACATAAATTTTTTTATTAATGGTTATGATTTTACTAACTTGGGTTATCATTAATATTTTATATATTATATGAACATAATATACCATATCTTATACTAATTCATTGTCAAATAGAGACTAATCCTCTATTAAAAACCAACATATAGGTGATCAAAAGATGGACTTTAAAAAAAAGATGTTCAAGGGGGAGAAATGGATCATAAGTGATCACATACCTCAATTTAAAAATATAATTAAATTCTGAAGACAAAATAATTAGATAAACTTTCAATTAAGACAAATATATTAATACAAATTTTAAATTTTATGAAATTTTGTAAACAAAAGTGATTTCACGTATTTATTAATATAGTTTACATGATCCATATATTATTTACATGAAAAATATAAATGTGTAAATATTTTTCAAAATATATTACAAATAGTGAAAATATATAATTAAAAAGAAGAATTTGAATAATTATATTTTTATAGATGAACAATTTCTAATATATATATATATATATTATTTATTTATAATTATAGTTGTATAAATTTCATTGATTTAATAAAAATATATTATTAATTAATAATTATATTTAAAACATTAGTTTTAATATAAATTTATCATCATTTTTAAAATATATCGTTAATGATATTAGTCTATAATGATATTGATAAATAATTCAATGTATAGAGAAAAAGTATTTAAAATATACTTTAATTAATATATATTAATTAATAATTTATCTATTATAATAATATATATTATTTTTGAAATTAAATTAACAAAATTCTCAATATAAGTTCATTTTATAAATTCATTTAAATATTTAATGTTTAATTTTTCCAATTACTAATATATATATATATATTATCATCGTTATTCACATATAGATGTGTGTGTGTGTGTCTAAAGAACCCAATGACATGTGTGTGTTTGTGTCTATGTGTGTGTGATAAATGAATTCAACACGTACATGTCTATATCTAATTATATACAATGCATGTAATATTAATTTTATTATAATTTTAATATAAAATAAATTGAAATTAATTAATAAAATCTAAAAAAATCTAATATTTATTAATATTGTTAAATAAATATTAATAATTAGTAATTATATATTAATATATATGATATTAGTTTTATTATACAGAAAAATTGTTCACATGTTTGTATGTGTGTGTGCCCATCCAGAGAACCAAAGGACAAGGATGTATATGTGTGTAATAAGTGAACTCAACACAGACATGTTTGTAATATTAATTTTATTATGATTTTTATATAAAATAAACTAAAATAAATTTCAAATATATTAAAATTGTTTAATTAATTAATTTTATTATTTTCAGGATCCACAATGTATTTAAAGAAAAGTTACCATAAGTGGGGGTGAATTAAGGAATGGAACTTTTCCAACATGAACACTTTTTCATTAAACCGCCACTATCTAAGATGATCTTAAATTAATTATTATTACCCTTCAGTTATTTTTTAGATTGTGATGATTTTATCATTAATCTTATATAGTATTTATCCATTTAATAAATGAATCAATGATCCTTAAACCACATACAATAATTATGTCAGGCAGGATATAAACAAGGAGGAAAACACAATAAAATGATTTTTGTTTGGTTCAGACGCACTAGGCTAATTCAAGGAGGATAAAAATGTAAATATGATGATCCACAAAAATAAACTAAAATAAAATTAAAATATACATATAATTATATATTAAAAACATAGGTCACATCAGATGTTCCGAGTAATGTCGTAGGAGTAGGAAATTTTGGGTGACCGTCAATTGTCTGTGGCCAAATGGCACGTATCGAAAGTATTAATCACCTAAATTTTCACACTAATTCATAATGCACGATACAAGTGACATGGACATAAAATCCTTAGTTAAAATATTAAAAACAACCAAATAAAACCTTAAAATGATAAAACCCTTAATATTGATTGTTAATTTTTCTGAGAGAGAGAGAAGGATAGAAAGGGAGAGTGTGAGGAAGAGATAAAGTGTGGCAGCGTGCATGGAAACATGGATGGGTGTGGTAGTGATGGTTGTAGGGAGGGATTGAGGTGGACCATTAATTAGGGAGATCAGCGAGGGATGGAGAGAAGTGAGAGAGTGAGGGAGGCGATGGAGCGTGGTGGAAAAGAGGGAGAGTGAGAGAGTGAGATAGTGGTGGAAAGGTTTCACTTCAGCCATATCTTGAAGGAATAACCGAATCATGGTTAGTTGCGTTTAAATTTATAAATTGGAATTTACAATTTATCAGTGATTCCAAAAAAGGACTATTAAATAGGGAATTTATCAGCACTTAAAAAAATCATTGGTAAATTTCCTCTTTTTCTGTGCTTTAAAAACACTAAAAAATATTTAATAATATAGTTAATATAATTAAAAATTTTAAATCAATATTGTTATATATATATATATATATATTGAATTGGAGATGGGAGTAGTTAATGAGCTTCTCTTTCTATCTCCTCATGCATCACATATTTGAATCGTGATGATCTTGTCTAGGGAATCCTATTTTGATATGAGGGATTTGTTTTTCTTTAATTTGAAGAAGAATGAAGAAAAAATTGATTTGAATAGGGAGGATCCATTTTTTGGAAAACCTGATTTGAAAGTCACTCACCTTATAGAGGAATCCCAAGGTGTGACTAGGAAAGCTGACAAGGGTCAATTCTTCTCTGAGGTTAATAATTCATCAAGAAAGGTTACCAAAAATGGAATCCTCCCCTTCATCGAGCCAGGCCATGTGAATTTTCAAGATTGAATAAGGGAATTTACACACTTGATCACCATTCAGGTTACATAATTTCTTCCTGAAATACCATGGATGATTGATGGGTTTCATAGTAATCTCGCTCAAATTTGGGGTTTCAAATATTGGATCCTAACCTCCCTAGGTAAGGCATTTTTCATATCATTTTCCTTTCATAAAATCTAAAATACATGGCATTAGGGGGGAGATTTATGTCTCTCAAGCCTAGAAATCATAAGATCTAGGACTGGGATCCATTATTAAACCAATAAAAGATCAAGAACGCAATTTCTGATGTTTGGTTCTAAATAAGGGGTTTATGTTGGATCTTATGGAACTCAAAGATCTATTAGGAAATTTCCTAGGTTTTTGGAATCCGCATCAAGATTGAAAAATAGACTATGAAATAATCGTTTGGTCACATTTTTTGGGAACTCATTGAGGTTGATATTTTAGCTCTAATTATTTAGACATTTATTTTAGTGGAATGTGAATTTAGAATTGAAATCCCAATTTCTCTATAGAAGCTTCCATAATTTTTCTCTAGGTTTGAAAACATTGGGCATATTTTTTGAAATTATCATAGGAATTTGAAGTGCACAAATTATAAGAAGATGTGTCACTAGATTGACCATTAAAAAATTCAATAAACCACCCCATCCAGTTGAAAATTCATTAAAGGTTGGTAAATTTGACTTGAGATCCAAGGATTCAAGGAGTGCACCTGCTAGAACTGGTCAGGACCCTAGGGCTCATAGTGTTGGTATAAAGACTTCCTTTGATGACATTTTAGTTGGTGGGTTATCAAATCATATGGTAGCCCATGCTGACTATATTCCTACTCAAGGTTTCAATACATTAACTATTGTGTACAAAGGCAGGTTCTCTCCAGCAGTGGGTTGATTATCCCTCTGATGACTAGGGTGTGGGTTTTAGTCCTTCTGCATATCATGGAATGTTGAGTTCTAGAATGATTCCCTTTTAGCAGGACCATGCATGATATTGAGAAGGTATTATTGAAGAGGAAGTGAGTCAGTTTATAGGGAACATGCTACAGCCTAAAGGAGAATTACTGTTCCAAGTGATGTCTAATTCTAGGGGAGAAACCACATACAATGATGGCCTGATTCTTATTGTAAATGGTGATGAAAAGAACCTATAGGTTTTTGAGCCTACCATGGAGGAATGACATCTAGCTATATTAAACTACGGGTATTATTATAATGATGATACCGATGAGGCTAATTTATAAGAAATTTATTACTTCAATAATGGTGTTAGAAATATGGGAAAGGGAGTTGCTGGGGCGATGCCTTCTCTATAGATAAAAAATCCAAAAGGGAGTTGGGATCATATCCACTTCTTTTTAGGCATTATCTAAATCATTTATAACTAATGAGACTATGAAGATAGTTGAAAGGAAAGGGGTGACATTTGGTGAAGTTGTGGGTGCATCTAGAATGAATGCCTCTAACCCCCCATCTATGAAGGGCAAGTCTTCCTTGATCCAAGACCAAACCACGGTTGGGCATCCAACTATATATCACTTAAGTTGGATTGCTAACGGTTTTGAGAATGTGGAGTGGTGTCATCCACCCCATTTTATGGACCTAATGAAAATATCATATGTATCATTTGAAAAGGCCTCATATGAGGAATGAGATATTGAATAAGAAAAAACCCTTGTATAATACCACTAGAGGACCAGGAAGGTGAAAGGACAACTGACGACCTCAGTAAAGAAGTGGGATAATTGTTTCATCTTTTTAAACATGATGTCATTTTTTCTATGATGGAGACAAATGTATTCGGTTTCAATGACTATTTAATAGTTTAGAATATGTTATCAATAAACATTGAAGATGGATTCTAATCTAATCCACATATGGACTTTGCGGATCTATCATGGAAATTCTGAATTTTTTCCACTCTGAAGAACTTATCTTAATGGTCATCATATGAAGAATATGATTCCCTAGAAAGGGAAAAAACATGGCATAGAGGTTCACATCCAATGGGAAAAGGATGATATCCTAGGAATTTGGTATATATAGTGACTTTCAAGTATTGAAATAATATATTAGACTTGTTTACTTCTGATTTTCCTAGTAAAAATATGGCCTTTAACAGAACTGGTAAAAGGGATTTGTTAGTGCTATTGAAACGCTGATAATGAAAGCAATGTTAAAGGGTTTTCTTTAACTGTGCATGAAACAAAATCGCTGATAAAGGCCTCCTTTAACAACACAAAAAATAACTGATAAAGGGGGCCTTTATCAATGCTTTTCCTTAGCACTGATAAAAGGAGCCTTTATCTTTGATTTATTTAGTGTCGTTAAAGGTGGCCTTGAATAGCACTAAAAAAGTGACGATAAAGGCCCTGATAAAGGGGTATAATTATTTTTTGATCAAAATCATCCAAACTTTTATCAGTGCTCCCCACCCCCTTTTATCAGCGCATGTGGTAACTCACCGTCCCCCCTATCTATAATTTTTATAATTCAACTCTCTCGCACATGCCCTTGCCTCTGGTGAGTTTTGAACGTGATAACTCCAGCTCCTACGCCCACACCTTTTTTACTTCCCTATATTTTAAATTTTATGATATATATATATATCGTTACATTTTTTATCTATATATTTATATATATATATTTTATTTTAAAATATATATATATATATAATTATATATTATATATTTTTTGGTGTGTTTGTAAATACATACACATATATATATATATGCATATATAAATATAATTATACATATTTATATTTATATACATATCTTATATATTAATATTTATATAAATATAATAGAATATATATATCATTTTCAATACAGACACATAAATATATATATATATATATTATATACATTAATTGTATAATTATATAAATATTCATACATTTTTATTTCCAATAAAATGTATATTAGTTTATGAAGGTTTTGGGCACTGCGGAAGCATGTGTTAGGTGATGCCCAACTTTACATCTTGCCATAATTGATGATCAATCTGAGATCTATATGATGATGAATTTTTTGATCCATGGTATTGAATCAAAGAAATAGATAACGGATAATAGGGCCAGATCTAATAGAGAGGAGATAAACACATATTGTTTATATTTAATTTTATTACATAAAAAACTACTTTTAAAGAATTTTTTTTATTGATGAATCTGGTGACAGATCTGCAGTGAACCATCATTTCATTATAAAATCCAACTGTATATTTCCTCTAGCAGTGATCCACACATGTTCCAAAAATATATGAATGTCACCAAAGGAGTCTCTGGGTTCTAGTAAAGAAGATCCTTGCAGTTTTGTCTCATGCATTTGATTTCAATGAGAAACGCTTCCAAACCATTCTCCTTGATCCAGTGGAGGAGGATTATCTCTCTTTTCATGAGAGCATTCTTAGAGATTAGATCTCTCTAAGCTTGAGAGTATTCTCCAAGATTGTTGTGCATAACTAAATTGACTAATGAGTAAAATAACATAAATGAGTGTTTATATTTCTATTATTAAATTAAAATAATTGTACAAGTACCCTTAATTATTAATTAATCCTAGGAAACCCCCATGTCAAATAATAATAATAATAATAATATATCTCTATATGTTATTAACTGGAGAATTAAAATTAAATATTATTTAATTAAATAATATTCAATATTTGTTATTTCTCACTGGACCATTAAACTTAGTTCATCTTTCCTCCACAATATTTATTGGGGCTTTAATGATGCCTATTTATTTATTAAATAAATATCACTATATTATTATCTAATAAATAAAAAAAATATTATATTCTCATAATAGAAAATAAATATTTATTAAATATTATACTCACAATATATTCTTCCCAATAACTAGTGTTGGAATAAATGTGATCAAGCATTCATGAATAATTATTAAACCATGTACAAGAATAATATTAAGTCTTACTCTTAAATAATTAATTATATTATATTATTTAACTAAGATTTTTGATAAACATAGTGTGTGACCATCTACGCCTCTTTCTCAGTGGCATTAGGAAATGTAGCCTAAAGTCTAAGGTTAGTGTCTAGCAACACACCATGACACACATAGAGAAAGAATTTAATTCAACAGGGACATGTCACCTCATACAGATGCTTACTGTGTAATATAACCCCTCTATCAAAATATTTTAAATTGAGTAGGTTGCATCCTAGTGGCATCAACCTATATTCTCAATGGATTTTTCATGGACTTTTCAGAAATAAAAAATTCCTATAGAAAACATGTCCATAGATTGATTTAAGCTACATCATTTCTATCAAAGGTAATGAGATATTAACTTCCAATAATGAATAAAAGGGATAAATTCTCTCTCGTGTTATTCACTATTGAAATGTTACTCGTGATTCATGCAACATATCCTACCTCATCGTGAACATCATTCATCATTCTTTTCATCAAAACATTAAATTATGTGACTCATAATATTCATTAATAATAATATTAAAGTCTAAGGACCAATACACAAATCTGTAGATAGGAACATCCAATTGCACGTATAAATGTGTATTTCCTTCTAGCATGTCCAGTTATCATAATACCTTACTAGAAATTACCAAGGGTATAAACCATGAGAAGGTAACTCAAATACCTATAAGTATCCACCCCTGATAGCCCGTATCATTTGTATCCCTCAAATGATTTCATCCAGCTATAGAACATTTATTCAAGAATAGTGTGGTAGCACTTATGTGTTCTCATCATAGAGGGGAACTGATATAACCATTTAGTACAACAAATAATCTTAAGACAATATAACATACTCTTTCACAAAGAAGAAAAATCATTATGTGATAAGTAGTTTGCTAATAATCAAAATAATGAATACATGTCTATTAAAAAGATCAAAGAATTTAGTTCTAGGGAACCATCACTAACAGTATCCCACTTTCACTAGATCCCACTACTAACAACCTTCAGTCTTCTAACATTCATGGGAAACTCATCATTTTGTTGAGATAGAACTTTATTCATGGGGTCTACCACATTCTCTTCTGTGGGTAATTTTCACACTACATCTACACCCATTTTATAAAAACCCCTTAAGTGGTGATACTTGCAAAGTATGTTCCTTGTCTGCTGGTGTAATCTTTTCTATTTATCAAGACCCACCACTGTAGTATTATCACAATACAATGTGAGAGGGTCTTTACTAATAAGTATCAAATAATCCTCCTAGAAAATTTCCTTATCCAAACATCTTCATTGGATACATTAGAAGCTTCTATGTACTTAGGCTCTACTATAGAATCAATGAAAACTATATACTTTGAAATCTTCCAGCTCACAGATCCTCCATTAAAACATGTAAAAATATCCTGATTACCACTTCACATCATTCTGATTTGTCTGAAAACTACCATCAGTATAACCTCTAATGACAAGATCATTGTCTCTTATGTACACTAGAAACATATCCTTAGTTCATCTCAGATACTAAAGGATAACATTAAAAGAAATCTAATTTTCTTCTCCATGTCCATCTTGATATCTGCCTACCATGCTCAATGAATTTGTAACATCATTTCTAGTACATAATATGATAACATGATTGATCCTATCATTGAAGTGTATTGGATCTTACTCATTCGCTATTTCTGTTATTGTGTCTTGGGACACGTTTTCCTATAAATATGTAAACCATGTGACATAGGAACCAATCACCTCTTGGATTATTTCATACTAAATATCTTGAGTATATAGTAAAAATATGTACTTTGAAATATTCCATGGAGCCTATTGCATCTATCATGAATTATATTGATCCCTAGAATGTAGGCTACTTCACCTATGTACTTCACATAGAAGAACATGTTTAACCAATCCTTAATTTACAATAATACTGGTATGTCACCTCCAATTTGTAATATTTCAATGACATATACTACTAGGATAATGAACGCATTTCCACTAAACCTCCAGTAAACACAAGACTCACATTTATTCTTATTCAAACCAAAATCATTTATGGATTCATCAAATTGAATGTTCCATAAACTATAGGCTTTCTTTAATCCATAAATTGATCTTTGTAAATTTAAAATATTTTTTGGAATCACTAGGAGTTAAAAACCCTTTGGGTTGTATCATATAGACATCTTCTCGAAGGATCCCATTAAGGATGTAGATTTGACATCCATCTACCAAATCTCCTAGTCATGGTACAATTCTATGTCAAGTAGAATTCCGATGGATTTAAAGATGGAAAATGGTGAAAAGGTTTTATCATAGTCAATTACTTGATGTAGTTTAAACCCTTTAGCCACTATATTTTCTTTATAGGTAGTTACATTACCTTCCATGTCCAGTTTCCTCCTGAATATCAATTTTCATCCGATAGGCTTTACATCAACTAGTGGACTAACTAGAATCCAAACGAGGTTATGATACATGGAATCCATTTCAAAATTATTGTGTTCTTTCCAGATCACATATTTTGATATATATAATACCTATTTATAGAAGAGAGGTTCATATCATCTACCAATATTGAGTCACCATCCTTTAGGACTAGAAAACCTTACCTCATTTTCTCTCTTACCTCTCCTGAGATCCTATATAATACTTTTGTTTTAGGAACTACTTCTTCCCTGGGGACATGTGGATCCTTTTCATATACCATCTTTTGTGTATCTTTAGCATCAACTTTATTGATGTCAATGTTTCTCCCACTATCCTTTTTTAGAATCTGGACCCTCTAATGAAATAAATCTTGTCTAGTACATTCACGTTCTTATCTGATGGGTTGTATAGGTAGTATCCATTTTTTCCCTTGGGATACCCTATAAAGATACATCTGGTTCCCCAGGGATCTAGTTTATTTCTTAAGAAGGCCTTAACAAGCACATCACAACCCCATACACATGTATGGGATAAAATGGGCTTCTTTAAACTCCATAACTCGAAGGGAATTCCATTTTTTCTTTATTTGGTACTTGATTTAATATGTATGTAATAGTTTGTAATTTATATCCCTAAAAGGATAATGGAATATTTTCATGACTCATCATCGACCTTACCATGTCCAATATGGTAAGGTTACTACTTTCACTAACACCATTCCACTGTGGTGTATATGGTGGAGTAAGTCGTGATAGAATCCCAAACTCCTATAGAAAGTCAATGAAATATTAGTGAAGATATTCACCAACTCGATATAATCATAGATTATTTATTTTATTATAAAAATGATTCTCTACATCATTCTTGAATTCCTATAATTTATTAATGGAATTTTACTTATACCTAATCAAGTAAATATATCCATATCTACTCAAGTCATCAGGAAAAGTTATGATGTAAGAGTATCTGCCTATGGAATCTAATAGAAATGTTACACACATAACACAATATACAAATCCTATAAGCTTTTTAACCCTTTCACACTATCCACTAAATATTGGTTTTTTCATTTTCTCTAGTAAACAAACACAATATCTATCAACTGGTTTTAGCTCAGAAGAGTATAAATAAGCATCTTGAAAAGTATTTGTTAAGCACTTCATGGTTACATGAACAAGGAGGTGATTCCACATATAGGTGTTATATTAGTAATGTGAAATTTATTCGTTATTGATTTCCAACAATTGGTTTTAGTAATTTAATATATGAAGATTGTTACTTAAATGTCACATACCATAACATATGTTTTCTCTATAAAAGAAATAATTTTTATTTAAAAATTTGAATATAAACCCATCTATATATATGAATGATAATGAAATTATGTTCTAGGTAACTGTAGGTACCTAATTAAAATATCTTAAAAGAAAAATCATTCACATTGGAATGGAAAAGTGGTAGTCACCAATGGCTAGGGAATCCATCCCCAACCTATTGGAATCTCTTAGATCCACATATCCTCTATAAATATTTCTAAATCTACTTGGTTCATGTATTTAGATTCAAATGTGAGCACCACAAGTTGTTTTTAATACCCAATGCAAGGAAATGGAAAGATTGCACTCAATAATGAAGGCACCTTTAGATTTCCCTTTCTTCTAGGGGAAGTTCCTCTTCCAGTGGATTGAATTTCCACATGAAAAACATAATACCTCTTTTTCCTTGCCCTACCTTTTGAACTTCTTATCCTTGGTTGGATAGTGCTCGAGAGCTTTAGAATATTTATATGTCCTGGTCTCCTTTTCATTGTCCATCCTTTTTATATTCACCATAAGGACCGCGGGTTTATCACTCCCCATGTCCTTATCCACTTGGAAAATTAAAGTAATATGTTATAGAAGAATCTTATCACCATTTAACATATTTTAATTAATAATAATGTGTGATAAGGTCTTTGGAAGTGATGAAAATATGAGATCTGAATGCAAATCATCTGAAAATTTAATCCCTAAATTTTCTAGATATTCAATGTAGCTGATAATCTTGAGAACATGATTCCCAGATGGCATAGAATCTCCAAGACTAGTTTTGAAACATGCATCGGAGATCTCATGACTCTCTAATCTCAACCTCTCTTGATATATATCCCTAAGGTGAGATATCATGCGATAGAAATATGTATCCTCATGTTGCTTTAAAAACTAATTGGATATGGATGATAGCATGAAGAAGTAGACATATATGTAATAATTTAGGTATTTCTCATAGAGAGATAGTCTTCATCAATTTCCTTATTTCCAGGAACTGTTAGTAAATGTTCTTCTAGCACATAACATATCTTTTAATGAAAAGGATGACACGTTTTCATATTTTCCACTCTTGTAAATTTGTTATAGTGAGAAGGTATTCCTTCTCGAGAATGGATCACAATGATATGTATAATGACATTTTATTATTGTTTGTACAAAATAGGATGATCAGAATTTTTGTACATCATATGATAAATATAGACAAATAAATAAATTTTATATATATTAGTCTCCCACTATTTTATCAAAATCCAATAGCCCTTACCATTGAAATAGAAATATCATATTTCTTGGACATTCTAGAGGTACAGATCTATATTCCCATTCTCATTACCCCAACATTGGTTGGTCAGGATACATGAATGGTTTTAGGTAGGAATTCCAAATTAAAACTTCATTAACTCACAATTCCTTGATCTGTTGGGTGGACTCCCTAACGATGAACTCCTTTAATTGGATTTCCTCAAACTTTTACTCTTAGATACACAAATTTTTTATTTTTATGTCAATTATGCAAATTCAACCTAAGATATCATGTTTGAATTCACCAATAATTGAAATCACCCCAAATTTGGTTGGTCAAGAACTTTGGACTACGGTTTGATTCTAACTGAAGTAATGGAAGGCTATACCGACTTAATATTTTATTGAGGTATTTTATCCTTTAATGTATAAACTTATGATTATAATATTTATCACATGATTTTTAATATTAAGTGGGATTTAATTCAGATATTAACCATGTCATAGATAATATTTATTCATAACAAAATTTATTTTAGTTATATATTCCATTCTTGTTAATTCATTAATTATGTGATCATGAAAAGACTTCACTAATGAAACAACCATGAAACTGATAGAAATAAAATAATTAAGTGGTATGATCATGAGTTCTTACTAGTGGTTATTTTATCAAGCAGTTGAAAAACTAACTGTTGACCTAAGGGAAAAATACCTTGAACTAATTAAGGTTTGTGTTGCAGGTTTCCACCTGACCACCTATGTATCTCCTTATATTGGTTTTCCCTTGGCACAAAACATGATTTTCCTCCACTATCTTGGGAGCTCTATCCATTACATATTCCTTTTAATGATATGTAGGTGAGGGGGAAATTGGGTTTACATAAAAGAAACCAAGAAGACATAGGCCCTACATAATTAATGAAGAGAAGGTACGTATGCCAGCAATTTAATTTAATTTTAAATTATATGAAACGAATCACATAAAAAATGTATAGTATAGCTCGTGATAATCCACATGAATGCAACTAATTACACATTTAATAAAACTAGCAATCAATTATTAATTGTTATTATAAAGAATAACCATGCTCCAATTGATTAATTATTATCTTTGATTAATCAATCTTGTTATCTTAATCCTTATATGAATTTAATTTATATTATCATCTATAATAATTTTAAACATATTAAATAATTTCATTTAAAATTAAACTTGTACATAAATGTACCTTGGAGGAAATACGGTGAATACCCATCCAATTCTACCCAACATATATTATACACATATACAATTTATTCTCTATGAAATTTAGCATACATGAATTATCATGTACTTTCATGATGTGTAGTATCAACTTAATGATTACATGAATTACATAAATTGTTTATAATGAGTCATACCTTAATGAACACATAGAAACAACTCTAATACAACTCATACATGATATACAGATCTTCAACATTATACAAATATTAATTAAACATTTTTATATATAAATATTAAAACCTTTCACATGGAGAGTCCTATCAACTTGATGACCACACAAAAAAACATGTCTCAAGGTTTAGATAATATAACAAATAAATTTTAAATCCTTGTAACTGGTATAAGTACACAACATGTAGATCTGATCTACATAGTGTGTACATCTCTTACTGTCTATCTGAGGTACATGCCTAGGGACTCGACATGTGAATCGTACCATGTAAAATATTTAGTACATAGTGTATCCAATAGGCTAAAAACATTGCGAACTCTGAGTAACATATTCAATTTTCAGGTATGCAATGTGTGGAATACATGGACCGTCTGTGACTCCAAGGTATTACATGTTCTACATAGCATGTAGTCTAGTTTACCATGTGTCATTAAATTATGGTCAACACGCAGTGCAATTTAATGCATGTATTCAACACATATGATTGAAATTAATCCCCCATCTAATTCCCGATGCATTGAACATGACTACACAGCATGTAACTTCTTTTAAAAGGTGTGTAGTCCTATGTTGTCCAGCCAAAAGCCATGGAACCTCCTGATGAGTTCCTTGATTTTATATTAATCATAAAATTAAACATCTCGATTAGATCTTTGAGAAATGTAGGAGGAAGAAATAGATCCATAAATTCTAATTAAATGAAAAATAAAACATGAATTAAAAAAATAAATTTAAAATGCATAAATCACCAATTATTTTAAAAAAATCATAAAAAATTATGTGATCATTCTGATACCACATGAAGGGTTCGGGCGCAGCGGAATCATGCGTTGGGTGGTGCCTGAATTTGATTTTTTCTATAATCAATGATCATTCTGAGACTTATACGATGATGAACGTCACGATCCATGGAATTGAATCAATGAAATATAAAATGGATAATAACACTAAAACCAAGAGGGGGGATTTAAAAACATATTTTTTATAATTAATTTAATTAGATATAGAATTTCCTGTAAGGAATTATTTTTTCATTGATGATTCTAGGGACTGATCTGCGGTAAACCATCGCAGCTTTGTAGAAACCAAGTGGATCTTTCCTCTTGTAGTGGTCCAAAAATTTCTGATAATATCCAATACACCGCTAAAGGAGTATTCAAGTGCTAGCATGGAAGATCCTTGCGCTTGAATCATCTACCATTGATCACCTCAATAACCACTTCCAAAGAATTCTCCTTGATCTGGTGAAGGGGGATTACTCTCCTTTCTTAAGAGAATTCCTGGA